>CM033473.1:208238757-208838757 GCA_019447015.1 Hymenochirus boettgeri | reverse complement strand
AATAAGCTTGAAATGTCAAGAAACGGTACTCACCACTTCACCACTTGAAGAGCCACTAAAACTTTTAAGAGTAGAGACTTTCTGTCCTTCCTCTATGGTCCACTCCGATATGCTGGACCCCCTGAACCTTAGCCAACCCGCATTTTCCCCCATTACACTCTAAAAAGTGTCTGGCCAGCTGGCTTTTAGCAAAATTTTTGTTATTAAAAGACAACAATATCAAAAAAAACAACATCACCCCCATTACATGTCCACACTTCCAGCAGCAGAAATCACTCACATTTACAGCTGTGCTGCCCTCCCTTAGATATCACACAGCAAAGATGAGTGCTAAAAGCCTGCCTCCTAGATGGCCCAGGGCCATGATTAACATAACACTTGTCATTGGCTGGTAGGAATGTCTGTTACAACCTCTCTCCTCCTCCTCTGCCAGTTAAACAAACTTGAAATGCTCTGTTACTAGGATACAGCCTACATAATCAAGCTGATCAATGGTGGGTGGAGGAGGGTTTTCTCCCATGCTAGCTTTGAATGACAGTTAGAGGCAGACAGAATTGTCATGCCCCCTTCACAGCATGGCTAATTGGAGGCAGAGAGAGGCTTGAAATCAGGAAACAAAATGTATTGGGAGGGCTGGACACCTTTACTCTTTTTAAGACAATTAAAACATGCTTTGAGGCAATACAGTTATCTTTTAATATCCCTTAGATGTTCCCTTATGTGGTATTTTAATGATCTGGTAGTACACCCCACATCGAGTAGTACACCTGACCACATCGAGTTACATTTTAATGGAATTGAAATAAAGTTTTGTCTCTTTTATCTACCTGAATGGTCTGTTTGGATTTTCGGAGTGCACAGAGCCTTTTTATACTTTTTGCTGGGGACTCCTTTTTACATTAATAAACATTTTTATTGGAAGGGTAATGTTTACACGAAACAGACTTTTATGCATTTGTTTAAAATAAATAGTATACATTTCTTTACTGAGGTCAATTTTTTGGTCATTTAACTGTAACTTAAAATGCATTATAAAAAGTCTCAGGGTTTACCTTATTACTCTGGAACAGTAGCAGAATTGTGGTAGTTATGTGAATGTGCCAATATTATTATTTTTTTAGCAATCTCATGGAATGTAGATCTAGACATTTAGATCACTGGCTCTGCATTTGGTTAGCTGCAGTGATAATGGATTGTCCTCCAAGTCCTCTTCTTGGGCTAGAATGCTGACATCACAAAATCTGAAATAAAACAATCCCTCCTGCTCATTATCCCACAAATTTTGTTTTCTCAGGGTTGCAGAAATTGTTACTTCAGAACAACCAACTTTCCATTCTCCCAAACAACATAGACAACTTACAGAATCTTGAAGAGTTTATGTTAGATGCGAATCCCCTGACAGACCCGCCTATTGAGGTGTGCAACCTTGGAAAGTCTGCTATCTGGCAGTATCTACTGGAAAAGAGACATAGGAATGCACTGGCAACAAAGGTATTGGACAAATGTACATTTTACCATTTGTGGTTTATTTTCATGTTTTTATAATAGAGGCTCAGGCTATTGTTCTCGCATAACAGTTCATCCCTTCAGTGGCAGGAGAAAACAATAAACATAGACCTGCACGATCGCCTGTGGTTTTCTGATTCGGATTAAAGTCACATCCATCCAAAGTAACCATCCAATATTTCGGGTGATCGACCGATACACTACAATGTTGGTCAGTCGGCCCAAATATTGGGTGGTGTGTACCCAGCTTTAGTGTTCAGCGATTGGGATTTCAGGTGTTGCTAAAATTAAACAACAAGGTGCTAAGTATTGTATGTCTTACTGTTTGAGGATAATGCTGGCTCTACACTAGCAAACTAGTATTCCAATATTCCCAACATGTTCCCATGACATTCAGATAACTGCCTGGGCTGATCATTTTGCAATGGGCACAGGACAGGCAATGTTGCAGAAATGTCATGAGGTAAGTTGACAATCTTTTTAGATGTTAAATAGATGCTACTATAGGACGTCTAATCTATCTTATTCAGAAAACTGCTAATGATATAATATTACGGTGTTTCTTTTGCCCAACTAGCAGAGTACCCAGTGTTGCCCGGGTTTTTTTAAAGATCTAACCCGAACCTGCATCCAAAATTCAACAAACCCACACCCTTTCTAATCAAACCTGACCTATTCAAACTCACTGATCCACCACGATCTGCCCTTTTCTCTCTCGCTCCACTACTAAAATGCTTACACATGCCCTTATAATCTCCCCTCTTGACTACTGTGACATTCTGCTACTTGAATCTTCCAGCCTGTCATGTCTCTCCTCTCCAGTCTATCTTAAACTCGGCAGCTCGGATCATCTCACTCACCTCTAAAATTGAACCGGCAACCCAGATACTTCAGTCCATAGGGTGGCTTCCCATCAAAGAATCATATTCAATAACCTTTTAATCTTTAAATCTCTTTACTCTACTGCATCTCCCTACTTATCTTCTCTCTTGGTCCCTTAAGTTCCTGGCTTTGCCCTCCTTTCCTCACAAGTAAAGCTTCTCCATGAACCCCCAACAAACACTTCTTCCTCTCGTCTTAAAGGGCATGTCCACCCCAAAAACTATAATCCCCCCCACTAATGGCCCACCATGTAGTGTAATAAAATCCTTACCTCACATCCCAGCTCCATATGGTTCTCCTGTAGTCCCCCCCCAAAGTCCCAAAAACTGCCCACCAGGAGGGCAGATATAGGGCTCTGCCTCCTGTCTCGCCTCTGGGAGAAGTTTGGCATGCGTACTGCAGCCCTTCTCCCCCTCCCTCCCCCTCCCTCTCCCTCCCGTTTTGCGATCCCTCCCCCTAGCATAGAAACCCTTGGCCATATATTAGGGTTCCTTTCCCCAGCCCCAACCGCTAAAAAACATTTTTAAGAAAGTCCCCCGAACTCTACTTACCTTCCCTCTCTCCCCCGGCATTCTGAGAAGACGGTAGCCATGTCCGTGATTGGCTGCCTCTCAGCCAATCACGAACGCGGCTGCCGGTCCCGCCCCCTGCTTGAAGTGTATTGCAAGCAGAAGGCCGTTCAGTGCGTCGGAGGGAAGGTAAGTAAAGATCGGGGCACTTTCTTAAAATTATTTTGGGGCTGGGGCTGGGGGAAGGCATACTATTATATGGGGAAAATGTTGTATAAGGGTGGACATGCCCTTTAAACCATTCTCTCTTGCTGCTCCCTAACTTTGGAATTTTCTCCCTCTCTGGCTTTGCCAGGTGACATCCATTAATACTATGAAATCTAGACTGTTATGCTACCTTTCTGAGCACCAGCACAACAATTGATTGTTAGCCACCTCAAGCACTTTGTACCCACCCCCCCTTGTATCTGTATGTTGTCCCACCCACTTATATTTTAAGCTGTTTGGAGCAGGGATCTCATTCCTAATGTGTCATGGCATTTAGCCATAATTTATATATATGTATTCTTAACCAATGTATGAAATTGTATTTAATTGTTATTTATCGATATATTTGCTTGCACTTATCCCCTTGTTTGTATAATCTGTATTTTATAATGTACAGTGCTGCGTACCCAAGTGGCACTTTATATAAGGAATAATACACTACCTACAGTGTAATATAAGGATATTATGCCACCGAGGCGTTCCATGACATATAGGGGGCATGGAACTCAGAGGTGAAGTAAATCCGTATATTACACTGTAGGTAGCATATTATTTCTAATATACATAAGGCCAGTCAAAAAAAAAACAGCACAGACACACTCTCCCCCTACCCTTCCACTGTCTCTCCCCCTCCCTGTATTAGTCATTTATAAAGGAATCCGTGTTTAGTGTATAAATAGTTAATTACCGTTCCTATGGAAAATATAAGGGATCGAACATCGTCTGTCAACAGTAAACAGGGCTTCCTATCTAAATGACTAATACAGGGAAGTGACATCACTGAGTAATATATATTCTGTAATATATATGACTGTAATATATATTCTCATCCCTGCAAATCCCTATTGAAAATGCCTAGCCTTATGTATTATAAATAAAATTATACATACATACTGTGGGCTAGCTTAGCCGTAAATCTAGTAAACCTCGGGTGCCTGACAATGCAGAATCCCTACAGACCCAACAACATTTTAAAATGCAAAAGAGGGACACATCGGGAGAAGAGATGCGGTGTGTGCGTTAGAGAATAGGTTACACCCATTTTAAAGACCATGTTTTAGAATTTATAACTCCCAGCATGCCTTGGTAGCAGAATGCAATCAACATGCTGAGCGTTGTAGTTTAACATCTGAACTTACAAGGTTTTCCATCACTGCTATAAAGGTTTTGGCACCAGCAGCCTGTAAACAGCAGTGAGACAGAGGATAAAAATGTCCCCCCCATGGACTCACATAATCAGAAATGGGATCAGTATAGCTTACAGTTACTTCCTCCTGCTCTGCTATGGAGGATCACAGCACAGAAGAGCTACAAGTTCAAGGGGCAGGAAGGGGCGGAGCAACAACAGAAGAAAATGAAGTAAAGCATTATACAGCCCTGAACAATCTGTGATATTTGGAACACAGGTTAATTTACTTAGAAAATGTCGGAAAAAGGGGGTAAAAAAGGAATTTTTAAAAGTAGTAAAGCAGCCTATGTTTTTTTCCAGATTCTTTTACATTAGTATACCAAGTCTCAAAAACATTGTCCCAGCCGTTTGGAAGTTTTATATATATTTCATATTTTTCATCCCTTTACAGATCCAGGCATGGTGGCGAGGTCTAATGGTACGTAAAGGGCTTGGTCCCTTTAGTTGTCTTCTCAAGTCTGGAAAGAAAGGCAAGAAGTCTAAAAAAGGTGCAAAAAGCAAGGAGAAAGGAAAGAAAGCTACAAAAGGGAAGAAAAAATAGAGACCCTATTAAGGTTTGTGGAACTCCAAGAGACTCCAAGAAAAAAACAGAGAACTCTGAAATGCACTTCTTACACTACTGCTGTTTCATAACAACAAATAGACTGGAACATCTCTGACCCTTTTAATGGGCTATATTGCAAGAACGTATAGAAATTATTTGTTGTTGTCAAAAGCTACAATAAATACTATTTACTTAAAATAGCAGTACTGCACTCATTGCCTTTAAATGTAAAATGTATCCCATATGGTTTCTGTGGTCTGGAGTAACTCACAACATTTCTGTCTTTATTAATATTTGGTTTTAGAGCTGGTACACATGGGCCAACACCTGAGTGGTATTACCACTCAAGTGACAACTGACTGATAAACCTATGAGTACTCTTTTTGGGAAATAAAATGGTACTGCAAATATTTAGGCATGACCAACCACATGCTCATCCAAAACGTACTAATATTTCTGTTCTTCTTTTTGACCGTTTATTATTTTAGGGAAAATATGGTTGAAAATAAATCCCTGTTGTTAGGGAGTTTACGTGGGCCTGTAAAGTGACCCCAAAGAATACCACTTAAAAACCTGATTAGAAGAGAAGATCTTTACTGATACATACATAATAGCAGTGTATGACGACATTCCAAAAATTAAAATAGTGGCACCCATTTTTATACCCTTTCCATATATACCCCTTAAAATGTACCCCCTGAGAGTCCACAAACTTCTACAAGAATTATGTTAGCTTAGAATCAAAAGTCTTTTCTATATCCAGATGAAAGTGCATTGAATCAACAACATAGGTGGGGGCTGGTGGACAAGAGGATTTCCTAGAATATGGCATGGAGATAAGAAAGGGCTGGCAAAGTTCCCAGTTGTTCCTTGAAGAAGAAAAACTTAGCATTTTATAAAAGTGCTAATTAGCTTACAAATCTTTATTAACTGAATATATAGCAGAGATTTTATCCCAATTGATATAAACCTTACTTAAATTGTGTCTCTTGTTTATAGTAAAAAGTGATTTGTGCTTAGCTGTGAAGTTTGCCTTTTTTCTGTTTATTAACTGCATTAGATAGTTTGCAATCCTTAGGCTGCATAAAATGTTTTTCTAACAGTTTTATTGTTATTTATATAGATGTCATTAAATAAAACATTCCGTTGAGATATCTGTTGTATTCAGTTAGATCAACTGGGCTTAAAGTTTAGACGTTTCGCTATTCATCCGACTGGTTTTCTCAATTCAGAATGACTTGTACAAAAATCTGTTGGCAATTATGTACCCTGGAAAGTCCCAATTAGCATATGACAGCCAGGTGTTTAAGGGCATGTCCACCCACAAACTATAACTTAACCCACTACTGGCCCCACTCTGTAGTGCATAAAAATCCTTACTTTACATCCCAGCTCCAAATGGTTCTCCTGTAGTGTCCACCCAAAGTCCCAAAAACTGGCCCCCAGGAGCACTGCAGGGAGGGAAATTGTTCCCGCCTCTGAGGCTTCCTCTCAGAGGTTTTTGGCTTGCAGCCCTCCCTCTCCCACCCTCTCCCTCCTGTTTTGCTCTCCCTCCCCCTAGTTTAAAAACCCTTTGGCACATAGTAAGTCTCCTTCCCCCAGCCCTAAACCGCTATAATGCATTTTCCCCCCCGAACTCTACTTACCATACCTCTCTCACCCGGCGTTCTGGGCAGCCGCATCCGTGATTGGCTGCCTCTCAGCCAATCAGGGACGCAGCTGCTGGTCCTTCCCCTGCTTGCAGTTTCATGCAAGCAGAGGGCCAGGCAGTACGGCGGAGGAAAGGGGGTAGGTAAGTAGAGTTTGGGGGACTTTCTGAAAAATGTATTATAGCGGTTGGGGCTGGGGGAAAGAGCCCTACTATGCCAAAAATTTACATGGGGTGGGTATGCCTTTTAAGGACCTTCTGAATGCTAGGTGTGATCTCATTGTGGCTAAGAGGTGTTATTGAACTAACAGCATTGTCAAACCCCGCCCCCCATCTCTATTCAGGCTTGGTTTCTTTATTTTCACATAAATGGCCTTCTTTCCACCTCTCTTGAACCAGTCCTGTTGCTTTGCCAAGATGTTGACATTACAATCTTCAAAGGTATGTCCTTTTTCCTTAAGAGGCAGGTACACGGTATCTAAAGGAAATTAAGGATTACCTCTTCTGTGCTGGGCCATATGTTGGTGCGAAACATCTTCAAGAACTTAACTTTAAGTCCCGTTGATCTAACTGATGATGATGACCTGAATGAATGAGAACCTTCACAAGCATTCCGTTGAGATGTTTAGTGAATCAGAAGATTTTCCAGAAAAGAACACTAAATGTAACAGTATTTTGTAAAAACTATTTTACCATAAATAACTGAAAATGGTTTCAAGTAATAACTTTTCCATACTTGATTTGTTGCTTGGTAATATTTTGTTCATCATGATCAACTGTGCTGTTGCAGTGATATGACTATGTGTGTGTATAGTAGTCAGATTTGCTGGGTACAAATAGAACATATGAAATCCTTAGCATTAGCACTAGATTTGTAAATTTAATACAGACCAATCGACTGATGACAAAATGTTGGCCACTGGCTCATGATATTCCATTTAGCTAGTCCTGTTCAGTGCATACCACAGTAGGAAATGCCTACATAGAAAATGTTATATCAGTCATAAATTATGGTAATGTTATTATTCATGATTATGTGGCTTAGTTGTTGCCTCTCTGCTGGTGACAATAACCAACGCTGCATTGATAATTCTTTTAGGGTGTGTAGTTTTGGTAAGCTTGATAATAAATGAGGGAACCATTGTCCACAGCTTCTTTGAGATGCAGGTCGGAGACTGACATCTAATTCAACAATGTTCTTTAGCGCATGGAAACTTTCAAAAAATAGAGTCCATCCATCATCAAAGATTGTGTCATTGTAGGCTATGTCAAGCTGCTGCAAATTTTCCAGATGCCCAGCTTGTGCTGTTGATGCTAAAATTAAAACAAAAAACATAAAATAAATACAAGGTTGTTCCAGCTCACTGTGTATGTGTGTGTGTGTGTGCTTTAGTAAAGCAGAACGACTTAGGTTGTACAAATTAATATTGAAATGCAGTTATTATAACATCTGCTTGCTCTTCGCTTTTCGTTGTGTAAAGTTCTGCAGAAAAAAAATTCACAAGCAAGAAATACTATTTTGGAATGTACCATTTGAGAGCTACATTTGAATATCCATTATAAGGTTCTCCATCTGCAGGGATGATTGAGAGCTCAGTGTGCAGATCCTAAAATTCTTGCCAGCCATTTAACTTTCTATTCTACTCAACTTTGGCCATCTATAACGGAGCACCATATTAGACATTTTTCAACAGGAATTAGAGCAGTCTTCATTTTCCAACTATTTGAAAGTTAGTTTGATAAATCAAATGCAGCTGTAAAATAATGTACTTACTTGATCTGAATTATTGTAAAATACAGATAACCATTCATACACATAAGATGACATTCTTCAAAAGCAAGATTTGCTGAGTCAGGAATGTGTTATAGACTTCCAACAACACCTGAGTTATTTAATTATGATAGGGATAAGGCATTTATGATTATATATATTTGACCAATAAGAGGAGAATGATGCTTACCTAAAACTACCAGATCTTGTGTAACGAGGTTACAGCTGCTTAACACCAAATTCTGCAAATCTGTTGCAGATATCAGGGTATCAAAAAGCAGCCTTAGCTTGCCTCCAACACATTTATTCCAAGAAAGGTCAAGAATTTTGAGGTTCAATAGATAACCAGTTGCTTCAGCTAAGGAAAGAATACAAACTTCTATAATTAATGCAAAAAAAAACATGTTTGTTATGAAGGTTTAGTTATTTTAAAACCTTTGCTTACAACTACCCAACTGCTGGATCCTGGATATGATGTATGGAATAAGTTATATTCCAAAACTTCACTCCTGGGTTTAACCTACGTAGGCTGTAATACTTACTAGAAGTTGGAATCAGCTGTTGCTTTGCAAAGCTTGACAGGATCATTTAAATGCAAATTCAGGTAAGTGTTACAGTCTACCTAGGATAAAACATAGGGTGGGGACTTAGCGGTTTAAGTCCTCAAGCTTGGGTTCTATTAATATAAGGGGTTATTTGAGTATAATTAATTAAACATAAAATGTTGTACAAAACGATCTCTACTTAAAAATGTTAGGATCTTAGGGCTGGCCTATTGAAGACCATATGTTTGGCCATGATTGGCTGAAACATTTGATCTTTCATTTGAACTGTTTCTGCTTGGGTTAATTTGAGTTGTGTTTTGCATTGTGGGGTTGAACGTGATGCAGTTGTCTTTCTTGAACTCAAAAAAAATACACAAAAGCTTAAAGGACAACTGTAGTGTTGTTGCTCTGCCTCCATCCTGGCCCAGGGCCTAACAAACAGTAATACGTGCACTTCAAGGATCTCTTTTACCCAATAGAGGACAGGGATGGAGCATGGACAGTACAGGTAATAATTGTCTCTCCTGCAGTTCATGGGTTATTAAAGATAATATTTGAATCTTAAAATGAATATTTAAGAAAAGTTTTCCTTGTTTTTATACCTTAGTGCTGGCTATCTAACTTCCCCATTTTATAGGTTTTTTTTCTAGATGAGGTAAATTTATACATTTCTGTCATTAACATTAAAACGTTTATTTCAGAATGCTGCCTAATAATTTGCACCATGTTTTTTATGTTTTTGTCATTTCTTGTCATTGCAAAAAAAAAAAAATTCAACTGCTGTCACATCTTTTACCATGAAATCTATCTAGGAATGATTTACTTGCTTTTCTAGAGAAATTGACTCTTCATCCTTTACTAAAAACACAAAAATCCTCTTTAAAATGTGAAAATAAATATTTAATGACCTTAAGTGATTATATGTGTTAAAGGGAAAATAGATGTGAGATAAACACTATTTAACTCTATTAAAGTAATTTTGTATACCAATACAATCTTATAGAAAGACATCCAGTGACTTCCTAACTTACATGTATGGAAACAGGCATGTTTAAAAAGAAGGTCTATGCAGTCTATTTTGCAGTGTGGGGGAAATATAGCTGGCCATATTCTAGAAATCTTACCTCCCAACATTTCTACAATGTTCAGACAACTGCCCAACTTGCCCAATCATTTTGCAAGTGACATTCGATCGGAAAATGAATGGGATAGAATGAACCGTTGTGAGTGTCAAATTAATCAAACATTTAATAAGTTTATGTCCAGCATAGGAAAGTAACTGAAGGCTGGCTGTACTAAAACGTCTTGCTTATTTCACACCCATATATTTTATTAAAGGTAAGTTTATGAGCTATATCAAGAAACATTTTAGCCTTAAAGGAGAACTAAACCCAATTTTTTATACTGCAGAATCTGAAAACAACCCCCCTAAAAACACTAATAAGCTATAAAATCCCACTTCAGTAAATTGTATTAAAGTAAATGTAAGCCTGTTAAGAACTGGATGAAGTATCTGTGTGTATGTGCAGTGTTAGACCACACCTCCTCACCTCAGTCACATGCTTCTTTATCTGTCCAGTAAAAGGATTGGCTACAGATTATTAATGGGTGTGACCAACTGTAACAAGTTCCTGCCATAGCTAAGGACTGAGCATGTGCAGAACATAATGGTCGTTGACCAGACTGTGTGACATTAGAATGCTGTGATGTTAAGCACAAACCATATGTTATTTAGGTAAATTTCCCAGCTCCTATATCAAAATGAGAGGTAAGACACTGATTATTGGCTTTATATCAAGGTGTTCTGCCTTTTGGTTCAGTGTTGTTGTGTGGCTTTAGTTGTCCATTAACTTGTATAGTAAACAAAGTAATGAATGCATCTTATCATAGTATTCAAGTAAAAAATAACTAAGTCTCAAGGTATACATACCTAAAGCTGCAAAAGATTTCTCCTTCAAGTTGCAGTTGCTGACAACCAAAGACTTCAGCTTTTGCAGAAATCTCAGTCTGCTGAATAGATGCTCAGGAGAGACCCCAACCCTTTTATTTGAAGAAATATCGAGCACTTCAAGACTAGAGAGTAGAGGTATGACCTGGGCTTCAAAAAAATAGAAAAAAGCTTTATATAAAGTATTAATTGTTCAGCTTTTCTTACAATAGTAGTGGTTTTTATTAGATTAGATTTCCCCCATGGCAATAGCAATGCACTATTAGTTTAATCATGCAGTTTAAAGTATTCTGATTGTTTTGAAGCAGGCCTTGTGTATGTGCACGTCATCTCTTCTGTATACACAATGACATGGTTGGCATATAGCTCTTTGCCAATAAAGGCAACATACCAGCCAATAAAAAGTCTGAATTTATGTACTTTCTATGTTTGTTTTTACGTGAATATTACTCATGACTGTATTCCAATTACTTTAATGGGCAATATGTTGTATGTTATCTGTGTCCTCAATAAAAAACTATTAAAAGATTAAACTCCCAATATTTGTACATGAAAACTTATTATATGGTTTATGTTTGTACTGATTGTCGACCTGTGTGCTGAGTGCTTAAATGAATCCTTGACTGCTGAGAGTCCATATGCTCAAAGAGAGTTTCCTGGCAATAACACAACGGCTAGATTTTCCAGAGGAATGAGCTGCTTGATTAATTTACGACTAGAAAGTCAATGCCCACTGTATGTGACCATAGCCAACACAAAGAAATATCTGTAAAATTGGTTATATTTATTACTTAGTGAGGTAACATCTTCTTGAGAAAGGCAACACTGGTGAATATCCAGTTGTTCCAGGTTTTTGAAAGTAGTTAGTCGTGCTGCAGTTTCTCTGAATCCTCCTCCAGCTTCCTTGTTGCTGGAGAGATCCAACACTCGTAAATTTGGCCAGAACTGGAATATAGCACCTAGAAAGGGCAAAATTACTGTAAGAAATAACTCTTAGAGAAGCAACTATAAACTGAGAAAGGCAACTATGGAAACTACACTGTTGGCAGGCCAGTCAAATGGCCAATTAGAACTCACAAGTCCAGGGGCCAACTCAAAATGTTAGCTACTGTTTTTCTCCTTAATCATTTCTTTGTTAATGTCTCCTCGCTATAACTTATATTTACTCACTTATTATTATTGCTTGTTATATCTTACTCTTTACTTGGCCATCTGCTACCTATTTTATGGTACCTACTTTCAGCAGCATTTTTGGCATTTATACCAATATTGGTTTCCTTTACCTTTGTTTGGGGATCTTTTTAGAACCCCTACACCACTTCTAATATTGCTGTCAACTGCTATGTAACAGGAGCTGCTATACTTACAGAATTACCAAAGGAAATGTTATATTCACTATAACCAACCCCCGGGACCTAAGAGGGAACCCAGTTTTGTGGGGGTCAGTTGTTTTTTGAGAAATACATGAGCAGGTAAAGGAATTATTCCCTTCTGGATAGCTAGCATAAGTATTTAAAGGATAAGTGCACTGTAAAATCAAGTTACGTTCATTTGGAAGCTGCAGGTTTAAAAATACTGTTGCCATATTTTTTTTTTACCTATGCCCCTCCAGAGCCTAGCTTTGTGCCTTGAAAATTGCTGACATCTTGTTACTGGTTTGCTGAATGTTAAGCTCCACCCCTCTAAGATTCCCTCTGCTTTCTCCTGTTCAGCCTCAAACAATAATGCCTGTGAGTTCCGTGCACGTGCATGGAACTCACAGGCATTACTGTTTGAGGCTCAAGCAGGAGAGTGCACGGAATGTTCATTTGGAAGCTGGAGCTTTAAAAATACTGGTGCCCTATTTTTTTTTTAATACCTATGCCCCTCCAGAGCCTACCTTTGTAGATTCAAAGTTGTTGACATCTTGATATTCGTATGCTCAATGTTAAGCTCCGCCCATCTGAGATTTCCTCGTCACGTGCACCATGAAGTCGTGCACGCTCTGCTCGCGTGTGCACGGAACATACAGGCATTGCCGGAGGAGGCTGAATCAGGAGACAGCAGAAGATATCTCAGAGGGCGGAGCTTAACATTCAGCAAACCAGTAACAAGATGTCAGCAACTTTCAAGGCGCAAAGCTAGGCTCTGGTGTTGCATAGGTAAAAAAAAAATATGGCAACAATATTTTTAAAGCTCCAGCTTCCAAATGAACATAACTTTATTTTACAGTGTACTTTAAGATTGGAGTTATAGCTATATAAGATAATTTAAAGAGCCGCAGCGCTCTTTAAGGGATAGACCACATCAAGCTGCTTTAACCAGCAATCCCATCGCATGTTAAACAGCGCAAATTAGTGTGGCCCAATTGAAGTTGTCACACTAAGTTCGCTGGGACTGTTTGTGCTGGGATCACCATTTGGTGTGCGATACGCATCTGCTCTGGTCCCCGAAAATTAAAGGGATCGCAGAAATTGCATGCACTTAGCGTGGCCTCGGCCTAATGGTGTTAAAGTCGTACTAACCTATTAAAGCGACACTATACTGAAAAAAAATGACTTTTCCTCATTTTAATCTATAAATAAATACGTGTAAGTAGCACCTAGGTGTGTGTGTTGCTGCATGCCTTCAATCCAGCACATGTTTCCCAGGCAGGCTTCAGGAATACTCTGATGAAAAATTAAGACCAAGTAACATACAGTCCCCAGTGTACCTTAGTGTATCTTTACTTACAGGTTTATGGTTTACAGAAAACGTCTTACTCCGGACACCAGATAAAGGTTATTTTATGCATATTACCAATGTAAATGTACAGTTCTCTATGTAACCCTTTATCATAAGCTCATTTTACTTCCTGCCCATGTGTGTGAGGTTGATAATCTTATCCTAATAAATGGCCATATGCTTGAATGTAAAAATATTTACTGACTCAGATATTGGATGCTGTCTTGCTGTAGTCCAGTGGAATGCAAATTCAGCACTTTCAAAGATGAACAGTTTTTCAATTCCACGACAAGTTGGTTCATTATGCAGCCCAGGCGTTTATTTAAGGACAGGTCCAGTACTTCCAGCTGTGCCATTTTTCGAAAGGCCTGAGCTAGGAGATTAAAACTCACATTACACACAAGAAGTAAATATGTTGCTGCTTTCTAATTGTTAATTAGAGGCTGTTTTTTGTATAGAAACAAATTAATTGTTGTGGGAACACTTGCTATTGTACGTGGTAATTCATGGTTGTTGTGTGATCCATGTTCTCAAATTGAGTAAACTCACAGTGAAGTTTTTGTAAGGTTTTAATGGGTCTCTCAACATTAGGAGACATTTCCCTTACCTAGAGATTCTCCATCTATTTCCTGGAGGTCACATTCAGTGAGATTCAGGGCCTTTAACTTGCACAGGGGTGAAAGGCGTTGGGCTACTTTGGACAGGTTACCTGATACATCACTATTCCATGATAAATCCAATACTTCTAAATAAGGAATGTGTTCAAGTGTTTCTCCTTTGTAAAGCAAACAAAGTAAAATCAATAGACATTACTAGGTGCACCTATACACATATACATGGGTTTGGCCCCAATAAACCAAAACATATTTTGTGCTCAAACATTATGAATGAGTTGTGATTACTGATGTTTGTAATGTTCTCCTCCTTTGTAACTAGATGTTCTGCACAGAGCAATAAGAATTCTGCACAGAGCAATTTGTGGAGTAAAAAGGATGGAATCAAACCGTTGAGTCAAAAGTCTCATTTCATCACCCAGCTGACCATACACAAAAATTGGGCAGGATGAATGATTGGGACAGTTTATCAGCCATGTATATCAGCTCCGACATTGTTCTCTTTTCCATACCATGAAGAATAATAAAGGTTTGTGTGAAAGAGTTGCCAAATTAAAGGAGGTTAAAGGGGTGTGGAGGGGGAATCATTTCCCAGTTAAGGACCAATATTAAAATGGAAATAATTTACAATGTATTTAAAGGACTTTTTATCCAAAAGTCTAGCACCGCTTTACTTGTGTGAAACAGGTATAATATGGTTAGATGGCCTATTACCTGCCCTTAGTAAATATATTCAGTAGCATATGCACAAACCTGAGTACTATCCATTTTAGAGGTAACATAGCACTGTATTGCTGGCCTATATTGGAGATAATATGCAAAAGCCCTAGTACTTTATTACTAATATATATTTGTGATAATACAATCAATCTCTAATACTTTACTATTGGGTCTATATAGTATTATGCTCAAACAACTGCTTTAAATGTGTTTAATTCATTTATACAACTTATATCTGTCTTATATATACTTGTGTCTCTTATTTAGTAAATACCCTATTGCTGCCAGGATGAAGTCTTGACATGTTTCCATGTAATGGATCCACCCATAGTAAACAGAAAGCTAAAATGTATTTAGCCTAGTCTACTTGGTTATTTCTAGACAGGGCAGTAATTCAGTAGTACAGTGAAATGTGTCCACTACTAGAAATCTTTTACCACACCTCAAAGTAAACAAATGGGAGGACAAACAGTCCTAGAAACTAAACATGCCAGTTACAGTTTATTATTTAGCTATTGGTCTGACATTAGTAGTTTATGATTTTGGTGTACTCTAGTTGTAAATGTACAGAATTTTGTGGTCATAGTATAATTAAATATCTAAGTGGTCATTTAATGGGTTTGCTATTTTTTCATTCCATATAGAAGCCCGGTATCACACAGTGGCGTAACTAGGGATCACTGTGTTTCCCAACAAAGCTATTGTATAATGATGCCCCCTTACATGCTTCACCAACAGTGGTTTTCTGGGGGTAGGCTGTATCTGCCACAGGGAAATTAAGATGCCCTGGTACCAAACATAGCTACATCTACATAAACTGTATATATACATGTAGAAGGTTCCAGCAAACAGGACAGTAAATTTACTGTTTACACACACAATACAGTATTCTGTTATTCTATAATATTTTGCAGTACTTGAAAGTATAAAATAATAGAGTCCAATGCCACTGCAAGCAAAAAAGCACTATACCTAATGCACTGATGTCACATGGGGTGAGACTGCAGTTGCTTAAGCACAATACTCGTAATTTGATGACATTATGGAGGTGTGGGGTTAGCAGGTTTATTGATCCACCAATCAAATTATTCCAAGACAAATCAATTTCTTCAATGTCAGGGAGAGAAGGTATGTGCAAACCTATAAAAAACATTTAATGCATTGTTTTACAATTTGTGTTCATGTAGACATTGGCTTATTTTAAAAAAACAAAAAACATTGGTTTACAGACTCTGCCCGAGATGCCATAAAAATGTCATTTGAACACTTTGGTGAGTTGGTGAAAACAGTCATTTATTCACCCAAGTGGCCAATCCATGTGCAAAGTAAAGTATATGTACAAAAATATGAAGATGACGATCAGGTAAATGTATTTGCAAATCGTCTCAGCAAACTGTGATATTTGTTGAAATTATTGTTTAGGTAAAGCTTGTTGTTTCAATGTCGGTGCATTGGATCATAATGTAAATTATCAACACCAATCACCAACATACACATCAAGAGTGTGTGTTTTTTTCAGCAATTCCACTGTGAAGGAAAAAATGCAAAATGCAAGAAAGAGGACATCAAGATGTTTCCCAAGCTTACTTGCTGTTTCCGCTTTCTTCTGTAATTGCATATTTGTCACAATATAGGGGATTTACTGAGAGCCACAAGTGATCGGGTCCCGATAATTTCATTTTACATTAAAGGCTCTGGGTAAATACTAATTGGATCTTTCCTGCTGTGTGACTTTAACATATAACAGACACATTGACAGTCATTGCCTTCCACCAGGTCACAGGGGAAACTAACAAAACGAACACTTAATTTTGGTCCTGGATTTTAAACTTAGGATATTTAGTTATCCTTCTAATACAGTATTCCTGATTAGTCAATATGTTGCACATTTCTGTAATACATTGAACTGCATAAATTATTTCCATCAAACAGTTTTTCCTCCTTACCAAGCTCCTTCAGGTCAGTCTCTGTTAGGGAACAGTTATTCAGGTTGATGGTTTGACTCTCTGCTTTCTTCCCATATTTCTGCATAAACTCCGACACATGTTTCCATTCAGCTTCATGCAAATTAATCTTTTCTTCTATTATGAAAGGAAAGTCTTATATAAAATATATGCACAGTGCATGAATTAAAATTTTATAACTTAAAAATAATCAAATTTTTGATGTTGCCTTTTCCCCTATTTCCCATAATTCCTGGCTGGGTTTTCCAGTCCCATTTATGTCTAGGGGGCTGTTCCAATAAATAATTGCCCAGTCAGAATGGGTTACTAGTAGCATTGACGCTTAGGAGGAAGAGGCGGAACAGCAACATAACATATACTCAAATCTGAAAAGATCTGGTACTTTACTGGATAGGTTTAAGGTTTAGTTGAGGTTTTGACTAAAATGTCTAGCATGTAATTTCCTATAAGCTGGTAATACCGTAAGAAGGCCAAAGCTAATTATGCTAAGGCAGCAATTCATTTCCAATAATAAAAACCACCAAACACAGCGAAATGTTATTAATGCATTTGTTGTACTTTCCATTTAAATACCTGTGTTAGACTCTTTACTTTTAGACTCTCCATTCTTTTCATTTTTTTGTTCATCATTTTCTTTTTTTTCTGCCTTAATGTTATTCCTCTCGAATCCCTTGAAGAGCTGTTTCACCTGGAAACGTTCGTTGTTTCCTTTGACAAGTTTTTTCCTTTGGATTTGGTTAAAAATCAGGTCAAATGGGAACCTCATTGGTTTATCATTTGTATTTTTTCTCTGCAATTCTTCTAAAGAAGAGAAATCCTTGGGTTTACTTTTAATTTAAACATTTCATCTGCTGGTTAGACAATGGCAAGTGGTCTTTATTAAATTAAATATCTTCTAACCTGGATCACCTGAATGCAGAGGAACTGGACAACTGGCATGTTAAAAGGCCCAATGTGATATAAGCCATGCATGGAGATATGGGTTCCCTTCCATCAATTATATAACTTTGCTTATTTAATTACTGACTTTATTTAATGACTATAAAAATAAAAATATTTCAAAAACTTCTTAATTATAGAGGACTAGGAAATAACGAAAAGTGTCCTGTATGGACAAATTTGCTGGCTGAAAAAATATTGAAAAATATTAATTGGTGTAATAATGACTTTACTCAGATGTAGCCATATTATGCATTGAATAGTTTTCTCTAATAATAGAGAAAGGAAATAATGCTGTAAATTTTCTTCTGGGAAATACAGTGATGTGACAGTAAAAACCAAACCATAAATAAAATTCTTATAATCAGCAACTCTAATAAGAAGACATAGGATGTAGACATGGGATGTACTGTATGTGTGTAGTGTATGTAGACCAGATTGTAGAGATTGTAGATTTAAGGTGTGTAGAGTATATTGAATTTGGAATGTTACCTTCCAAAACCCCACAGTTTGTCTCGTTTAGAAAGTTACTATGTTGGAACATACAGGAAGAAATCTATTTTTTTTTCTTTTGACTAAGAAACTCTTATAATGGAAAATAGTTTTCTAAAAAGATTTTTCATTTATAAAACAGACAGAGCATATAGATTTGGTCATTGTGTTCCTCTGAAATGTTCTTAATAAATTTTCTTTTGAAAATAGTCTTTCCTGCTGCCGATAGCTGTCATTGAGTTAAAAGGTGAAATGTACCATCCAAAATACTTAACTAGCAAACTACTGCATACTTTACTTATTTCTTAATCTGAATGGTTACAGAATGCTTAATAAACATTTAGACTAATTGTTCAGTGGAGGCTCTGCATCAAATCCATACAGTATTTAGGATTGCAGTCTGACACTACTATAACTGTACTATTTATTGTGAAACTACACAAAAGTGGTACAGCAGCAAAGCCTTTTTAAAACAGAAGGTACATTACATACTCACCCATAAAAAAGCTTAGCAAACGTGGGGAAACTAAGGGGCATATTTATAAAGGTTCGTTAACTTTTCGCGGCCGTTTTCGCGGCCATTAACGCATAAATCGCGTTTACCGCGATTTATAAAGGCCCGAAAACGGCCGCGAAAAAGTTAACGAAGCGTTAACCTTTCGCGGCGATACTTACCTGTTACCCGCCGCTTCTATTATAAAGCGGCGTATGGTTTCGCTCGGCTAGTATCGGCTGTTTTACTTCGCCACCTTGAAGGGGAGAATCAGCCGATACTACCTCCCGCGGCGGGGATGGGCAGACACCCGCGGCGGGTGGTCGCACCCGCCCGGAGGAGACACCCCACCCCGCCACACCCCCGCGGCGGCAGCGGGAACCACCCGCCGCCGCCCATTCCCAGCAGCCCCTCCCAACCCTTCCCCGTTCGCGGCAATCTCGGAACGGGAGGCTAGGAGGGGCTGCCGGGAAGGGGCCGCAGCAGGTGGTCGCGACCACCCGCGCACCCCCTCCCCGCAACCCTCCAAGCCCCGCCCCGGCCGCTCCGGGGAGGGAGGGACGGGAGGGACCGCTGGGGGGGTGGAGGCTCCCTCCAGCGGGGCTCTGGCAAGAGCCTTTTGGGGCTTAAGGGGTCCCGCAGCTCGAACCGGGACCCCCCCTCCCCGGCCCTTATAAGGGCCCTGTGGCACTGACAAGTGCCCTTGCGGCTCTATAAGAGCCCTTGGGGCTTAGGGGTCCCGCAGCTCGAACCGGGACCCCCCCCCGGCCCTATAGGGCCCTTGCGGCACTGACAAGTGCCCTTGCGGCTCTTATAAGAGCCCTTTGGGGCTTAGGGGTCCCGCAGCTCGAACCGGACCCCCTCCCCGGCCCTTACAAGGGCCCTTGCGGCATTATAGTGCCTGCGGCCATAAGTGCCTTTGGGGGGGTCCCGCAGCTCGAACCGGGACCCCAGTGCGGCTCTTAAAAGAGCCCTTGGGCGACGTCTTCGGGCTGGCGACACCAACCCCACTCAGGTCGCCGATGCCAGGCAGACTCACGCGGCCGCCAGTGAGCCGCTGGCACCGCCGGCCTCAGCGGAGCCGATGTTGCCAGCCGCTTCTTTCTTCTTTCTTCAGCCTCTACTGCGATGGCATCTGAGTTCCGCGGCGGAAAGCTCCTCTTTATATAGGTTTGCAGAAATCCATAATCCGTTTCTGATTGGTCAATTTTTAATACTTGCTTTACATTAACCAATCAGATTTCTGGGGGGGTGTGGGCGGGGTGGGCGTGTCTCCCGGGGCGGGTGCGACCACCCGCCGCGTGTTGCCTGCCCATCCCCGCCGCGGGAGGTTAGTATCGGCTGACTTCGCCTCCTTCAAGGTGGCGAAGTTAAACAGCCGATACTAGCCGAGCGAAACCAGTACCGCCGCTTATAAATAGAAGCGGCGGTAACAGGTAAGTATCGGCGCGAAGGTTAACACTTCGTTAACTTTTCGCGGCCGTTTTCGGGCCTTTATAAATCGCGGTAAACGCGATTTATGGTTAATGGCCGCGAAAACGGGCCGCGAAAAGTTAACGAACCTTTATAAATATGCCCCTAACACTTCTATGTAGTAAACACTTCAGTAAGCAACTGATGGAACACTGGAACAGCACTGACAAATATTTGCACCTATTATTAAATAAGCCTGAATATATGTTAATTGATGCACAACAAGAGGTATGTTTACTCACTCCTACCTCCCCAATTTTTAAAATAAGCACCAATTTAACCAGCACACACAAAGTACATTTATTTGAAAATATCCCATGAGTGACCTGACCCGCATTTCATCATGTGGATGGAGGCCTACAATTGTGAATCAGTATACGGTAGATTATTGACCCATTAAACCATTTGATGGAGGAAGCCACCCAAGGCACTCTTTGCATGTATTATTTTATATAATAAAACAGCGGTGATGTTTGATGTTCGTATTTTTTTATATAGCGCTTAACATATACTCAGCCCTTGACAATTATTTAATCCATTCATATCAAACCCTGCCCCAAATAGCTTATAATCTAAGTACCCTATCTCTCATACATACAGTCTATCAAGTAAGTATGCCTTCATGATTGTGGAGGAAACCTGAGTGCACAGAAGAAACCCACAAGGTTTCTAAGGAAGATTCAAACATTAATGCTAACCACTGAGCCACTGTGGCTGAACTTGTCAACCTAAATAAATGGTAATTGTATGCTTTAAAGGCTTTTTATTTTGAAGGTACGATGGAAGGCTTTTAATATAATTCTTACTAGTTTGGAAGAATTTGAGACCACAGTTACCGTTTAATCAAACGTTCCGTTACAACATCAAAGTCTACTGATTAGAATAAAGGCTCCACAGGGCACTGGTCCATATTATCTCTAAGGGAAGTAAATTAATGGATTTTTTCTAACATTTTGGTGTACTATAAAGGACTTTAATAATGACTAAATTACATTTCTAAAACAATTGAATCTGCAAAGTATAAATGTTAAAGGGTAACTGTGGTCTCAAATTCTTCCAAACTAGTAAGAATTATATAAAAAGCCTTCCATCATACCTTCAAAATAAAACCTATTAGGCACCAATTGTGTGTTATAACAGCAGAGGTTCTGAACACGTGCATATTGGAGTCTCCATCCACTGTTCTGGGAATTCTGGGTGTGAGCATTTATTCCTTATGTTTTGGATTATTTGGGGAAGAACACAAAAGAATGCATTTTAGGAGAAATGGGTTTTCATAAAAAGGGTGAGGAAATCTCTGATGCTAGCTGTTACAGAACTATAATTCCCAACACTCTCAAAGGTTCTTAAAACTTTGGTAGAAAATTAAAGAGCATCTCCATCCCCTTAACAAAAATTGGTATGCAGGTTATGGACAACTCTTGAACTGAGTTTTCATAATACTTACAGTTTCTAAAGATGCTTCTAAAGTTACTTGCTGAACCTTAAAAAAAATTGCTAATAAAAAAGAAAAAACATTTTCCTACATTTTTATGTCATTCTGCGTGTGTCAGCACCTTTAAACTATTCCAAGTTTTATAAAGTAAATAAAAGTTGAAAGTGAAACGTATAACATGGCATTTCAAATACTGTAAGCATTACTTTTCCTTTAATAAGTAGGCGTCACAACAAACGAGAAACAAATGAGGTAATGTCAGAACTGGTAACTGACAAAAGGCCCAGGAATACTAACAGAAGAAATCTAGATTAGGAAGAACTGGCAGAGAAGAACTATTAGAACTCCAGTCTACTGCTTATTTTCCTGTATCATTCCCAACACTGTAACTGGCAGTGTAGATTTGGTAACATTTTAGCACTGGGCTGTCACACCTAAAATGAGTTCCCGCGAGTGAATGTCATGTCACAACTTGCACATTCCTTAAATGTTTTAGATCACTATGAACAGTGCCGGTTTAGACAGGCCTAGCAAGATTCAATGAAAGCTCCCTGTGGGCACAAGCATTAGTAGACCCTTACACTACCCATAATAGCAGAATACATAGTCAAAAATGTGAAGAAACAGGAGGTATCTGGCAACAAAGTAGGGCATGCAAAAGACTCAATAGCATCCTGGTGGCTGCAAGTCTGCACATTTTAGATTTGGTACCAAAACCATAGTTTACATTTATATAAAGTATGTGATGGTAATAGACAATTACAATAGAATCTATTACATAAAAACACTAGAATTGGATTGTAAGCATGCACTGCATGCAATCACCAAATTTACCAGAATTGCATAGCAGTAGGTTATCTTAAAATAAACCCAATAAATACCTTTATAACAGCAGAGGTCTTTTGTTACATACCTTTACTTTCCATACTTTCTATAAGTGACTTCTGCTAATCTTACTTGCACACCCAGCAGGAGTCTACAATCCTTAAAAGATTCTGGTGCTAGAAGTCTACTTGTGGGGCTTGTCTGAATGCCTCCATCTGTCTTAGCAATGAGGAAGGGTTGTATAATTTACCCTTATGATCTGTTCAAACACCATGCCGAAATAAAGCAAGTCGAAAGGTGGGATTTTGAAGCCAAAGTGTCTCTGCTATTGGAAACAAACATTTCTTCAAACCTGTAAGACAAGAGTAAGAAAAGGCAGAACTAATACCCAGGAAGTATGCAGCAGTGGACTTTGACAAGGAACTTCCTACCAGCTTTGCATTGCCAAAAGAATTCATTTAATAGTTAGCAGGGCTGAGTCAGACATTAGGTCAGGTTACACAGTTATGGAGGAAAAACACACTTCAGTGATTACTCTCCTATAATAAGGGCAGGTTTCACTGTAATAAACCATTCAGAGACCTGCAGGAAAAGTTGCATAGCAGCATTTATATGAATTAGCCAATGACTACATTATATATATTATATTATCTTCCCTGAACTATGATTATTGACAAGCACAGACACGTGGCATTTTCTGATTTACTACCCTACGGTAGCCTAATTTAATTGTTTATTTCACACATTTGGTCATAAAATGTAATTCATGAACACCCAATAGATTTATTATTCCCAAATTGCAGCACCCCAGGGGAATTATTAATAAACTAGGCAAACCACAGACACGTAAATTGTAATGTACCAAATATATAACAGAAATATATCCAGCCTCATTTACAGAGAAGCGCCTGTCAGAAATCCATTCTTAAAGTGACACTAGCCCCTTTTATATACAGTAGCACAACTTTAAGAAGGGATTTGCACTGGCAGCGTTAGTTTGCCAACTGTGCAGCAGGCACAAGCCGATTTAATAATCATTTTGCTCCACATTTTTGCAAAAATTCAACACCATCTATGTGGCATTTGCAAACTGTTACTTAATTTACCAAGAGGCAGTTTCATTACAATAAATCAGTGCAAGTAGTATTCATTTCTGTAAATAAGGGTAATTGCATGTGATTATACTTCAATTATTATTTGTGGTGCATGGAACTTAGATTAGCAGTGAGGCAAATTTTAATTTTAGGGGTGGACATGCCCTTTAATGTTTATTTTAATTAATGTAGTGTGGAAAAAACAATCCAAGGTTAACAGTAGCTTGACATTTACACACATGCTTTAGTAATTATCACTCGACCCTTCTCCCAAATTGCTACCTCCCCATTACCCCCCTGCCCCCAATAGGTAACAGAGATCCCAGAATCACACCAAGGGGCATATTTATAAAATATTTTTTTAAAAAGCCAAAGGGCTGAGGGGGAAGGGAGAGAGCCTGTTATATGGATCCAGTGTGTAAGAATGAGAAATGCAAAAGTTTGCTAATCGTAATTGTTTAGCGCGATTTATAAATGTCCGAAAATGGCCGCGAAAAGTTAACGAAGCGTTAACCCTTCGCGGCGATACTTACCTGTTACTGCCGCTTCTACTTATAAAGCGGCAGTATGTGTTTCGCTCTGCTAGTACGGCTGTTTTACTTCGCCACCTTGAAGGTGGCGAAAACAGCCGATACTAGCCTCCCGCCGGCGGGGATGGGCAGGAACCGCGGCGGGTGGTCGCACCCCGCCCCGGGGCACCCCCACCCCCCCACAACCCCCCGCGGCGGCGGAAACCACCCGCCGCCGCTTCCCAGCAGCCCCTCCAACCCTTCCCCGATCGCGGCAATCTCGGAACGGGAGGCTAGGAGGGGCTGCCGGGAAGGGGCCGCAGCAGGTGGTCGCGACCACCCACCACGCACCCCCTCCCCAGCAATCCCTCCAAGCCCCCCGCCCCGGCCGCTCCTGGGGAGGGGAAGGGAGGGACCCGCTGGGAGGGGTGGAGGCTCCCTCCAGCGGGGCCCTGAGAAGGGCCTTTTGGGGCTTAAGGGGTCCCGCAGCTCGAACCGGGACCCCCCCCTCCCCGGCCCTTGTAAGGGCCTTGCGGCACTGACAAGTGCCCTTGCGGCTCTGACAAGAGCCCTTTGGGGCTTAAGGGGTCCCGCAGCTCGAACCGGGACCCCCCTCCCCGGCCCTATCAGGGCCTTTGCGGCACTTATAAGTGCCCTTGCGGCTCTAACAAGAGCCCTTTGGGGCTTAGGGTTCCGCAGCTCGAACCAGGACCCCCTCCCGGCCCTTGTAAGGGCCCTTGCGGCACTGAAAAGTGCCTTTGGTGGGGGTCCCGCAGCTCGAACCGGGGACCCCCAGTGTGCGGCTCTTAAAAGAGCCCTTGGGCGACGTCTTCGGGCTGGAGACACCAACCCCACTCAGGTCGCCGGCGGGCATCGGCGACCTGAGTGGGGTTGGTGTCGCCAGCCCGAAGACGTCGCGTCGGATCAGACGCCGGCAACATCGGCCTCTCGGGGGTCGGCGGCCTCCGCGGAGCTGGTGTCGCCGGGACTGGAAGGAAGAAGACGCCGCCCAAGGGCTTTTAAGAGCCGCACATGGGGGTCCCGTTCGAGCTGCGGGACCCCCGCCAAAGGCACTTGTCAGTGCGCAAGGGCCCTACAGGGCCGGGGAGGGGTTGAGCTGCGGACCCCTTAAGCCCCAAAGGCCCTTCTCAGGGCCCCGCTGGAGGGTGCCTCCACCCCTCCCAGCGGGTCCCTCCCTTCCCCTCCCCGGAGCGGAGCGGCCGGGGGGGGGCTGGAGGGTTGCTGGGGCGGGGTGCTGCGGGGGGTTGTGGCGCCGCGGGGGGTTGTGGGCGGGGTGGGCGTATGCCCCGCCCCCTTAGGAGAGGCGTCGTGAAGGGATTTTAAGTCCCTTCGCGGCGATACTATACAGCATCGCCGCAAAGGGGCTTAAAATTACCGCAACACATCGCGGCCGCGATACACATCGCGGCCGTGATACATATCGCGGGAATGTCGATAGTCGCGTATAAATACGGCGATAGTGCTATTTTCGCGGCCGCGATGTGCGGCGGTAATTTTTTGGCGCTAATTTCGTTTCTTTATAAATATGCCCCCAAGTGATTGTGCCACATGTACTTATACTGCTATAAATAGAATAAACTGTTATTGGTTACAAGACATGTGAGAGAGATGATCTGCAACCAGGTTTTATAAATAAATGTGATAGGATACTCATAGGGCCATTCTGTAAGTAGCTAAGGTTTTTATTCAACATTGAATTACTAGTCTGTTATTGTTTTAGCTTGCCTATATATGGACTTGCCTGGATAATGTCTAATATCTAAAGTGAGTACAGTAAAATAAACAATTTGGACCAAATACATTTTGTGCACTGTGGTAAGTTTGATTCATTAAATAACGTGGTGATCCCGTTAAAACATGTTTGTTAGAAAGCCTATAACCAAAGAACTTTTATGGAGCCACATACTGCATGCAGTAAGCACCTGCAATAAAAATGTATTTGCTGAGATAGATCAGCTTTCTGTAAATGGGACTGGAGCACAAGAACTGGAAGGAAACAAACACCTCAACTAACAGGAAATATTAGGAAGCAAAAATGACTATTTGAATCCAGGATATTTACATTCGAATAACAAACAACTTTCTCTCAACAACTTAAAAAAAAAATTCTGTAAGGCTGGGTAAACACGAGTAAACACTGGGTAAAAATATTTGCCCCGACCAAACGTTCGCTACGAGTGTGTCCTTGGGCGGCACATGTCCGATCGCCAACATTGGTCTCAGCTGCAGATGAAAGTAGCACAGATTTATCATCCCAACCAAGTATCGGTTGGTTGGGACGGAAAAATCTGCCTAAACTATCTAATATTAAAAAGGCGGAAGATTTACTTCCCAACATTCTGCATCCTGGCCCATTATTACATGGAATAGAATGTTATTCCCAAAATAATCATGAAAATGACACAGCAAAAAATTCCCTAGAGTATAGCCAGCGTTGCAACAGCAAAACCACTAACAAATACCTCCCAACATTGCCTTGAGAGAGCTGGGACATTGGCAGATTGTGAGTAGCTTTGCATACCCAACCACACTCACAAATTACTCAGCCACACTCAGACTCACAAATTAACCAGCCACACTCAGGACTCAGCAATCATGCCCATACTGAGACAAGGCTCTGTTCTATTGGACAGCAGGGGAGTTCCATTAAAATGCAATGTTTAGGAGATATGCAAACAGAAGCTCAAATTCTGGAATTCTCACTGCAATTTCTATAATGAAAAAAGCACCTAAGCACTTTGTTTACATATATGAAAGATGTAAAGATAATGAGGTATGTGGTACCATCAATGTAGCATACCCAGTAACTTATTAAAACAAACACGGTGTATCATTGAAATGAAGCCAGTTAGAGAAGATTTCATTAGTAAGGTTACAGGTGATACAAGCTGAGCTGGATAGAAAAAGCTGTTAAAGTGTTACTAACAGTATGTCAGCAAATTTGGAAACACACAGTGACCAGTGAACCAAAAAGGATTCATCTTTAAATAAACTGTTGTCATTGTTTGTCAGGGCTAGCCTTCAAATAACTTTTCAAAATTGCATTTCATCACTTTTGCATTACTATGTGGCCTGACTTCACTGGGGGACTGTACACTGTGCAATGCTGGTGTGGCGCCGGCACGTCTGTTTTATGTGATGCACAGGCGTACATAAATACAATGCATGTTATACTGCAGTCCAGTTTTTAACAGGATGACTGGCCTAGGTAGTATTAGCCGATCTTCCCACCCACCCTGTCCGTCCTTGAGTAGCATGGGAGAAAGCATTCAACAAAAATGATTACGGGCTAGGCCACACTAACGCATTTTTCACGTGTTTGCGCACATGTTTTGCGCTCACGATTGTGCCTGTGATTTTCACTAAAATCAAAATCACAGGAACGTAACGGAAAATGGCAAAATCGCATGCGCAAAACGCAAAAGAGACGCACACACAATCGCATGAGATAACGCACATGATTCTGTGAGAGATTTAGGTGCGTTGGACTCAGCGAGGACTCAGCTTGTCCTGTCCTTTAGAGCAGGAGCTTTTCATTGTTTTTTCTGTTTGGTGCTTAGAAAGCATTAGGTAGAGTTTTACTGTTTGTAAAAAAAAAGTGAGTTTTTCTTTGATAAGACCCATACACTTTCCCACCAGCTACGATCACGACATTCTAGGGCCTTTTTAGAATCCCATTTTCTTACACAGCTGGTAAAGACACTATTTTATTTAAGGAACTTGCCTTTACCCTTTACAGATATTCAAAAATAGTTCCCCACGAACCATAAGATTGTGTTCAAATTGCAGGTCAGTATTTGAACTGATGTGTATTAATAATTCAATGAACAGAATAATGCTATACCAATGGATCAGTAAATCCAGTTTTCAGAACCAACTGAAATTAACCATTTTATCACAGGACGGATGGGAAAGGGAAGCTCTCTATGATAACAATATGATAAAAGGGGTACTAACAGGGGTACTTTAAATACTAATGGGAACTGGTCTTTTAAAAAAGAGCACTCTCCTACCTTTAAAATGACTCTGGGATCATGATTCCAGCTGCCAGTCTATCCAAAGTTACAACAGTATAAATGGTGTTTTTTCTTGCTAGTACTTTAATTAGTGACATCACTGATACTCTATTTCAGGTTGGGTAATGCCCACTGTTGAGAGCATTATCAGCTGCATCATAAGCCCCACCTCTGATCTTCTAAATCATTTTTAAAGCTAGTCACAAGCCTAAAAAGTTTTTTTCCTTCCCTAAGGTTCTCATTGGTAGATGTCTGTAAAGCTTGTCATACATGGCCAGATGTTCTTCCAATTAGATTTTCAATTGATCGATCGGAAATCCAATCAGAAAAGACACTCGAAATTCCCCACCTCAGATCTTTCAAGGGGAAATCTCCAGAAAGATGCTTGGCCAAATCTTTGTTTTTCCAATAAACTGGAAAAACGGACAGAAAAACAGTTTTTGATATTTTGAGCAAACCGATCAAATTTGGTGGATGACTAAAAATGTTGATCCTGTGTATGGGGGGATTAACTAGCTTGAGAAAATATTGATATTTTCGGAGGTGGGGCTTCTTATACAGTACATCATGTGACTGTCACAGACTCAGACAGTCAAGACAAGGAAGCTTATAACTTAAGATCCAGAGAAGCTACATACATGATCCTAGGCATGTTTGAAATAGATCTCTTCAAATAGAGTATACTTGTATGGAGACCACAGTTACCCTTTAGAATGGCTTAATAGGTTTATAGTGAAATAAAATGTCCTAATCTCCATTAATTATTAGATTATCAAACATCGTAAACAATGTAGCAATGGCATATCTGCAGAACATTAAAACATTTGTGAAATATCCATACCTCGCTATTATTAATATGGCCCCTTATGTTCAAAAGGACAATTGTACTCTCAAATCCTGCTCCTCTTCTTCGGCCAATAGGCTAGGTCCTTGCCCCTGTGTTTACCTTCAAACCGGAAACCGTCATCTAAAATGGTGTGCTTGGCGGGCTACTTTACTCCACCCTCTCCTCAGTGTTGGACCTGGATAATTGGAAGGCACACTTCTTGCAGAGCGCATCTTGCTATTGTTAAGACCATGCGCCGAATGGGGGGGTGGGACAAAGCAGCCCAGCGAGCACAACTTTCTAGATAATGGTTCTATGGTTTGCACGTAAACTGGGAACACAAAATGGGAACAGGAGCTTTGCTTAACACAACAGCTTAATTACTTAGTTAGCCAAAGTTTTCCTAGTTTGACAATTTTAGTTTTTTTATTTTTTCACAATGCAGTAGGTAATGCGTGTGGTTATTTACAAACAGAAGCACATCACAGATCACCACATGACGTGAATTATAATAAATGGAACACAAACTTATTGAGTTTAATGCATTCTTACAAAAAATGTGAGGACACACAAGCAGCACTAACTGAAGGAAAATATTAATTTGTTACTTTGTGTCTTAGTTAATCACTAAGTATCCAGAGTGAAGTTTATAAAAACAATCCTCTTATAAGAACTTTGTTAAATAATTACCCTGTCTTATATTTAGAGATTAGCTTGGATTTTCATACTTTGCCTCACTGTGACTCTATAATACGATGTGCAGGGTGAGGTTTTGCAACCATTAGAAAGATTAGATGGACAAGATGTTCTAATGGAAAAGAATTGACAATACAATCCCTTAACCAAGGTAAATTCCTTTTCGAAATCTGCTCTGGCTACAGATCAAAATCTCTAACAAGTTGCAGAGTACCATGCTTTCATCACACCAATAAAGGTTACCTTTTAAACCCAGTGTTTGGATGATGTCTTTGCTGTTAATTTCCAGCTGGTCTGTGAATATGTTTTGTGAAAAAATACAATAAGTAAAGGCAACTAAACTGGGGATCAGTTTCAAAGCTAAATGCCCCCAATACAGAATTTGGGCCTGGGCCCCCCTAAGTATCAGAACTCAACAACCCTCCCACATTGTGAGACACTTCCCCACATTGTGAGACAAATAACCAAGTCCCTGTAATAGCACTCACTGAATTTGACAAATTGAGGATTGCCTCAGCACATTCAAAAACAAAAAGCAATGGGGTCCCCTTCCTGTGTTTTGGCTTTCCTGAATGTTCTGCTGAATCCATGAATTTTTGAATCCTGCCTCAATACCATAGGTTTGAGTCTTTCTCAGCATCACAATGGGGTATCAGTATCCACAGTGGCTTTGAATAGCAGCAAAAAACAGTTGAATCCACTCTTATAGCAAATGTCAATGTTTTAGAATCTGGTTGCCCAATTTACTCAGGCCGGTGAGGTGTATATTTAAAGGGAAGAGAAAATAGAATATGACCTCTAATTAAAACCAAGTGGTTGTATTCATTAAAATTAGTCTAATATTTGATAAATATATAAAAAAAAGTACTCTCTTGCATGGTAGAGTTCCGTGTATCAAGTCCTTCGGTGTGTTCCTATTATTCCTGCCTCAATACCAATTTCGGTTTAAAAACAGGGCTCATTAACATTGCTGAATATAGTGATTAGCTTGAAAAGGTGAACTAACCATATTTCAATTTAATTGTTAAAGGAAGAATTCACACTGGAAAAGTGAACTATTCCTTTAATGCACTGATTGAAGACCAGGAGGTTAAGGATAGCTCTTCAATCAATGCATTAATAGAATAGTTCTTTTTTACAGTGATCTATTCCTTTAAGACCATTTCAGTATGTGTCACACTCCAATCTGCATATTGTATTATCATAGTGTAATGGTGACCATATACACAGCGATATTACCAGCCGATACTCAAGTTTTTATTTTCACTTTTCAACATTTAAACCAAATTAGGTCCCATCTCAAGGGGTGTAACTACTAGAAGGTGGGCAGTAATGTTCTGGCCCACTGATGTCTCCCCTTTGCTGCACAAACTCCATCCTCAAACTATGGCCATCCTGATGATTAAAACCACAACCCCAGCATTCCCTGGTTTCCCTGTGTCTTTGAGGAATGCTGTGAGTTGTAGTTTTCAAAGATCTGGAGGGCCCTAGTTTGAGGATCCCTGCCATATGGAGCCATAAGCCTCCACTTGCCTCAAGCATCACCATCCCCAGAAATTATATTGTACCACTCCCACTTGAAAATAGAGAATTTTGACAGGTTTAGACTGGCAATCTAAACAGATATTTAATTTTTAATCAATAATAGTTTTGTAAACACCTTTTTTCTTCTATAACACATACCTTTAATGTCATACTGTATGTACAGTCCCTTTGACAGTAATGAATTATTGGGAAAATATATTTTATTCCTAAATTAGTTATCTCTCTGGAAATCCAAGGCGTACGCTAGATAGACTGAGCCTTTAACTAAAGCTGTTGTCTGCCTGTTAATCTCTACATAGAATGTTTAATCTGTTTAGGATTTGTGGAGACTTTTTTAGACATTGCAACCCAATGTGAACACACTGCTAAAAGGATTCTTGTTCTCTCTTCAGCTGAAACCACATTTCTGTAAGTAATAAGAAACTTGATATTTACTAGCTTGTTTTAGAAATCACATCACATGTACAATGATATTGCCCAAGTGTATATTATCTTATCTGTAAGGCTGGGCACACAGCTGCGGCTGGCAGTTTTCTGCGACTGACTGTGCGGCCCATAGGAGACCTCTTTGATAGCCTGTGATTTACCTGCTTGTGCGATCGTCCTTTCATATGGTCTGGGCGAACGGACGACCAACATCTGCCGCGGCTACCCACAAAATTCTTCTCATGTGCTCCCAGTCTTACATGTCATTTTTTTACAATCAATATGATAAATGCAAAAGATGCAATTAAGCGAAGTGAAAGGTGTAAATTTCAATCATTTTTCTTTCTGGTAAAATGAATTTGGTTATTTTTTATAGGACGTCTTATCTTCATGTAAATAAGAACTTTTGGATTTCTTGATTTTTAAATATACATGACATTATTATCTAAATAACTCAAAATTCTGGATTGGTGCCTTCCAGGCCAAATCGCAGCAAATAAAATGTAAAAATACCTGTTTGCCTTTGACTTTCAGCAAACTCTACAGAACAAGTTTTCTAGAAAATAATTTACATGATTATGGAATTCTAGCTTTCCTTGAATTATTTATAATCCAATACATTACCTGAGGGATTTACATAGAGCCACAAGTGCTTGGGCCACAATGTTGAGACTCTGGGTAAATTCTCATGAAGTCTGACCCGCTGTGTGACTGTAACGTCAGCTATATACTAATGATGGCGAACCTTTTAGAGGCCGAGTGCCCAAACTGCAACCCAAATCCCCACTTTTTATTGCATAGTGCCAACATGATCATTTAACCTGAACACTGAGTTTTGACTTAAGAAAGAAAATTTCAAACACAGACCAATACAGTAGATAGAATCGATTATAGATTACCTATTAACATCTATATTACCATACAGGAGTTAGAGATCTAAAACAAGGACTCAAGCAGAGCTAAATGTTATAGCATGTGACCTCTCTCTGATATAGACAGTCGCTATACTTTCTCTCTGGCTTTCTGGTAACAAACTCTGGTGAACTCTGCTGTGCATGAGTGCCCACAGAGAGGGATCCGAGGGCCAGCTATGGCACACGTGCCATAGGTTCGCCACCACTGTACTAGCATTAAAAAGTCACACAAAGAGTCACACAATGTTAAATAGCTTTCAGTGGCTTTATGGGTGTCTTTTATGAAACCCATGTGGCCACTACTATTCCCTTAAAGTCATGTCAACCCTGGAAAGCTAACCACTAAAAAGACAGGAAAAATTCTGTGCTGATTAAAACCTCCCAAGAAGAGATGTTGGAATGGGATTATACAATTCTAAAATATACTAAACCTATTTCTGACATAATTCCAGGCACATAAGGGCTAGTAAACACAGACAGATAAGTTGACACTTGAGACAGAATTTGTTTATCGAACAGTATGCCAACCAGGGGGAATATCAGACAGAGGTCTGCCTGTGTGAAGGAATGTGATGGAATATGATGTATAAAAACTCCATTTTCATTTTCTTCAGTTTAGTTCCAAGCTGTCTTTGCTTTCCAGTAAATATAACACTGTACAATTCTGTATATTTCTACAGACAAAAAAGTTCATTGTTTCTTCTTACCTTATAGCTTTGTCATTTACTTTTCTTCATTTCTGCTTCTGCTTTTCTGCTTCTATTTAAAAAACAATTGCCTTGCTGAATATCAACTTATTGCCTGCAAATATTCCCTTAATAATAATCCCTTAATGGGATTTACCCACATTCGCAAACGCGATATTGAACCGCGGAGGGAGCATTTACCCAAAATGATAGCGGCTCTTAGTAAATGAGCCCATTTGTCTTTTAAAGGAATAGTTCACACAAAAAGTTGCACTATAGCGCGCATGGGTGATATTGCGCGCTATAGTAAACTAAACCAGGAAGCAGTCGGCATTTATCAATGGAGTGACCACTGCAGTGGATCGTGCGCGGGGTAATTAAACTTACCTTCGGTCCTGGATCCTGGTGAAGTGATTGAAGAACGGAAGGTAAGGAATAGGTCCTTTACCTCCCGGTCTTCAATCACTGCTTTAATGGAATAGTTCACTTTTTGTGTGAACTATTCCTTTAATATAAACACATTTGTCATATACACACATTTGTAATATACACACATTTTTAATATACACACATTTGTAATATACACACATTTGTATTATATACACATTTATTATGCACACACATTTGAAATATACACACATTTGTAAAAGACACACATTTATTATGCACACATATTTGTTATCTACACACATTTGTATTGTTATATAAACACATTTGTAATATACACAAATTTGTACCGTAATATAAACACATTAGTAATAAACATACATTTGTAATATACACACATTAGTAATATACACACATTTGTAATATAGACACATTAGTAATATACACATATTTGTAATATACACACATTTGTAACATACACACATTTTTAATATACACACATTTGAAATACACACATTTGTCATATACACAAATTTGTATTATACACATATTTGTAATATACGCACATTTTTAATATACACACATTTGTAATATACACACGTTTGTAATATACACACATTTGTAATATACACACGTTTGTAATATACACACATTTGTATTATACACACATTTGTAATATACACACATTTATTATGCACACACATGTGTAATGTACACACGTTATCTACACACATTTGTATTGTTATATAAACACATTTGTAATATACACAAATTTGTTATATAAACACATTAGTAATAAACATATATTAGTAATATACACACATTAGTAATATACACATCTTTGTAATATAGACACATTAGTAATATACACATATTTGTAATATACACACATTTGTAATATACAAACATTTTTAATATACACACATTTGAAATACACACATTTGTCATATACACACATCTGTCATATATACACACATATACACACATCTGTCATATATATGGCGCTATATAAATAAAGTATACATACACACAGATAGATAGACATAGACATATACAGATAGATAGACATAGACATATACAGATAGATAAACATAGACATATACAGATAGATAAACATATACAGATACATAGACATAGACATGTGAGTGCAGATAGACATAGACATGTGCAGTTTACATTTACAAAGGTCAGGTATAAGGATGCCTATAAATTAGTCTTATTCTAATTAATTATTGACACAATTTTGTTTGAAAAAAACTGCCCAGGTTGGGTTGACCTGCACCGAACTGTTTTCTTCATGGGTTGAGGGGCCCCATCTAAAATCTAAATGCTATGGGGCCCAGGGCCCTGCGATTTCTAGCTACGCCACTGACTGCAGCTGTTGAACTGCTCATACAACACAAATAGTTATTCCATTTTACAGGATATGATTTACTGTTTATAAATAAGCAATTTAATGTTTTCTCGGAAAGGGAATGCTTGTGTTCTGTACATACTGCTCTGTTACATCAAAGGTTACATTTTGTTCATCCAATGGATAGTGACGTCTTAAGCCAACCCTGTCAAGTGCAATCTTAGAAAATGTTAGTTTGGGGATGTTTATGTGATTTACTTAACAAAATTGCAGTTTTAAAAAGGAGAATTTTTTTTTATATAACTTAGGGTAATGCAGGGAATGTAAATGCATCCAAGACTTAAGACCCCCTAGTCCTAGATGCTTTAAAGGTACATATAAGAAAGAAGTATATATTATAGCATTATCCATTATAACATTATCCCTGATGCATGGTTGAGGAATATGGAAGGTTTAAAAGAATTAGATTGCAAAGCTGTTTAGGGAAATGGGTGTTTGGGAAGGAGACCTAGACCGGTTTTTGCAATTCATCCCATGGGTCAGAATAAAAACCACCTTCTTTGTCATTTCTTATCTTGTGTTCGTTACTATTGTTTATATGTAATGCACAATATTAGGCAAAATGTCAGTAACTTATTTTTAGTCTTAGTAGACTATCGGATAGCAGGATCATGTATTAGGTGTGAGATTTGTGGCTTCTGTCAAAAAGGGTTCACTGAGGCTAAAACTCTTTAAGTATGGATTATACTGTTGTTATCCGTACAAAATACTTAACGACACAAGCTTATCAAGTCTGTAAGAAAGGTGCTTTGCTGGGACTACACTGAGCAGATGGTGACAGGAGATGTCATAGAATGAGAACACTCTAATGAACACTCTAATAACTATAGAATAATCATAGAACGTTATGGCTGTATATTCATGGGATGAGAACCTAAATTGCTGGGTATACAACAGATGTAGAGGGCAGGTAAGTTTTTAACTTTTAAATCTGCTGTAAGAGGGTGGACCTATTATTTTAAGTCCACACCCTGGGTACAACTAAGGGAGGGGTTTGCTTTAACTTTTTAGTTCCTCCTAAATTGTTTATTAGTAAAAAATTTATTCTTGCAGAAATGATGCCACTCTTTCTCCAAACAAGATGAGAAGCAGAGGAGCACACTACTTAAAGTGATAAAATCAATTTATTTAGTGCAAAAACAATACAACGTTTCAGGTATGAAAGGGACCTTGAGTCCTGAAACGTTGTATGTTTTTTGCATTCATCACTTTAAGTAGTGTGCTCCTCTGCTTCTCATCTTGTTGGATCTTGTGGCCCTAGGAGTAGAGGGTTTAGAGGACTGCATCTACCTCCAGCAGAGTGCTGGAGTGTACTCTTAAATTGTATCACTCTTTCACCAATCAGCTTCAAATGTTTTACAGGCACTATAGGCCCTATTTGTAAAGGTGCGGTATCGCTTTTTAGCGATTCCGCACTTTTAACACTCAGTTTAGCGATTGTTAATTTACAATCGTAAATTACAGATAACGATTGTAAATCTACGAAAGCGCGATCATAGATTTACGATCCCCATAGAATACCATTGCGGCAGTTTACTACCACACGGTATTCTACGACTGAATGTTCATTAAGTAACGCTAAATTTACAATAGGGCCCTATGATTGGTAGAAAGCTATCATTCCCTTACTAGATTGTAAGCTCTACGGGGCAGGGACCTCATTACCTTTTGTGGCAAAGCCCCAGCACTTCTATTTATATAAGTTATATATTTATGTACAACTATCTATGTATTTATCCCCCTTGTATGACTTTATTGTATCTTAATATTGTACAGCGCTGCGTGCCCAAGTGGCACTATATAAATAAACATATACATACATTCCCTAATGCCTTTCAGGAAAGGAGATGGGCACTCTTTACTACACTAATTGGGCCACGGATAGTGGTGTTGCATCTTGCCACCAGACAGAGTTGGACTGGTCTGCCAATGGCCCCATTAAAGTCAAAACTTTCTAGGCTGCTCCTTTGAACCTTGGTGTGGATTCCATCGGAGATGGACATTTAACATTTAACACACAGAGAATACATGCTCTTGGTTGTACACTATGCAACAGATGCTGCTATTTAGCACCACTAGAGGTCAGCAAAGAATCTACAGTTTGGAGTAGATAGTGAACAGAGCTTAGGCAATGACAGGGAGCTAATTGACTCTTTAGTCCCTTTGAAAAAGTTATTTATAAGCAATTTCATCTGTCTTCATTTATTCTTCTAACACAATACATTCAAGTAGAACAGCTAAAATAAGCAACAATTTATCTCCCTATGTTAACCCTTGACCATGAAAAGCCAATCTTAGGTGTTGGGGCCCTGGACAACTGCCCTGTTTGCTCCAATTATAAAACTTTCTGCATATTACCTAATAATAAGTAGGGATGGACCAAAACTCGAACTCAAACCTGAGTTTGAGATGGATTTTATGAGTTTGTATGAACTCCGACTTTTTAGAACTCTCTGAACTCCGAACTTTCGGGTTTTCCAAACTCACTGACATATTTTTGATAAAGATTAATATTGATAACCCTCAACTTTAGTGCTCCATAACCCTAGAATGCAGACTTCAGTAAATTTTAGGGTTATCGCCAAATTCGAGGGATACCGAATTACGCATTCAAGGATTATGTCCAAATTCGAGGGTTAGCGAGCAACGATTACCCTCGAATGTAGCATTCAATAACCCTCGAATTTAGCCATAACCCTGAAATGCGGCATTCGGTAACCCTCAAATTCAGTGAAAACCCACAAATGTGGCAGTCAATTTCAGTAACCCTTGAAAATTCAATACGGAAGCACGACAATTGCCCGATTGTGAGGAAAGTTAGTTTTGGTGAAAACTACGTGTTCCCCAGACCATTTTCCAGATCCCAGACCCATTTACAGTAAGTTACCATCGCTATTTTAACTATATTTTATCAGAACTTTTAAATTATTTTTCCCCATTGACTTTAAAGGGTTCGCTTTCGAATTATAGAACTAAAGAACTTTAAATGAAGTTCTATAGTTCTAAACTGAACCGAACTTTAGGAAGTTTAGCCATCTCTAATAATAAGTTAGATTTTTCCCATATATCTGAGAAACACAGCTAGCTCATTGAGGAAACTAATAGATGCACATGAAATGATGAGTAACATGAAAGGCCTTTCATTCAAAATGATGTATAGAAATAAAACAATATTGCAACACCAACTTATATAATGTACTAATGCCAAGCCCATTTTTAGTATAAGGCACACACCTAGGGGTGCCTGTGTTTGGAGTGTTGTACTGTCAATCTCTCCTCACCCCTCCACCCCCAAAAAAGTTTATTCTATTTTCTTCTAAAAAAAGAGAAAATGGGTGTGGGTTAGGGGTGTGGCATGTAGTAAAGGGTGGGGCTAAGGGCACCAAACCTTTTGCACCTGCAGGTTCCTGATGTGTAAATCCACCCTTGACTAATGCAGCTGTTTAGCATGTACAAAAAAAAATCTTTGCTACCTTACCTATCACACAGAGATAATTCCTGAGTATAAGCCGCCTGAGGTACTTATTTTTACCTGAACAACAAGTAAAACTGGGTCGATCTGAGTGAGCAGGATAACAATTGATAAAAACAACCCACTGAAATCAAAAGGGTTCTGCGTATTACAGGTTACAGCTTTTGTTTTCACAGGGCTATGTGTTTTTGTCCAGATGCTCCTTCAAGCATCCAGATCGGCTCAGACCCGAATATAAGCCAGAACAGGCCTCACCATGGACGACCAAAGAAGTTGAGTGCATGTGCTCAGTGTCATATCCAGAGGTTGTCTTTGGCAATTAGATTAGTGCTGCCACCATTGCTGCGGAGGTTAAAGGGGTGGTAGGTCAGCCTGTCAGTGCTCAGGCCATACGCCACACACTGCATCAAATTGGTCTGGGTGGCTGTTGACTCTTCTAAAGATGATGCACAAGAGAGCTTGCAAACAGTTTGCTGATTACAAGCAAACTAATGTAGAGATTACTGGTAACATGCCCTGTGGTCTAATGAGACCAACATAAATGTGTGTCAAGCATGTGTGACAGAAACCAGGTGAGGAGTAGACAAGTGTGTCTTGCCTATAGTCAAGCATGGTGGTGGGAAAGTGATGGTTTGGGGCTGTATGAGCATTGCCGGCACTGGGGAGCTATAGTTCATTGAAAAACCCATGGATGCCAACTTGTTCTGTGACATAATGAAGCAGAGCATCACTCCCTTCCTTTTAGAAATTGGGCAGCAGGGCAGTATTCCAACATGAATATCAACAACCAACACAACTCCAAGATGACCAAAAAGAAACTGAGGGTGAAGGTGCTGGACTGGCCAAGCATGACTCAATTGAGTACAATTTAAACATTTTTCATTTAGGGGTGAACTCACTTTTGTTGCTAGCGGTTCAGACATTAATGGCTGTGTGTTGATTCACACTGTTATACAAATACACTGACTATGGTACTTTACATTGTATCAAAGTATCATATATTCAGTATTGTCCCTTGAAATTATAAAATATTTTTAAAAATTTGAAGGACACAATCAATGAGATTCAATAAAAGTTCTTTTTGTTAAAAATTCTGCTAATTTTGCCCCAAACAATCAGATATTATTTAACATTTAAAAGGTAACATCTGATTGGTTGGGGCAAAATAAGCACCATTTTTAACGATAAAAACTTTTTTGAATCTCCCTGAAGTCAAGCTTTTCTTTATTGCAGTGATATGACCCCCCGTGACCATCTCCAGAAGATGTCCATGATTGGAGACCAAGCAAATGTAGAAGGAAAACACCTGTACCAACTCACAGGCTGTATGTCTGCTGCAGGTAAGAAAGTCAGGAGTTGGGGTATTAAAGGGTAACTGTGTTTCAAAAATGACTGTCCAGAAGTTGCTGTCCTGAGTATTTTTTCAATTTACTTCCATTCTTTTTTTTTACATGAAGATATTTACATTGTTATGCATGATATGGGTATAGCAGCATCACCAGATCCCCTGCACTTGTTTTCTGCTCTGAAACCGTGTGAAACTTCCTTTTCCCTGTGTCTTCTCCTCCTTCATTTATTGTAAAATCAACTTGTTTGGAGACCACAGTTCCCCTTTAATTAATTGCATTTGACTGTCAGGCCCAATGTTGAGTGGAAACTGATCTAAGAACATAAGAACAGTCCAACCATAAACATCTGTTTCAGATTTGAGATGGGTGTGTGTCCACCTTCATTAAGTGACTCACTATTTAGATTTTACTGAAGTAGAAAAACATTTCATATGGTGACTCAGAATTCCACTGGCCTGGATAAGGTATTTTATAAATGGCTTTATTTCAGAAAAATCTTAATACACACATCAAGAACTGTCAATATTTTTTGAGGCCACACTATAAAGGATGGCAACATGCGTAAAAAGCAGAAAATGGTGATCGTGAGCTAATCGCAAGTGCAATCATTTAGTGCATAAGAAAATGCAGCACAGGTCTAGCTCTTAGGGACCCACAGAATTTTTAACGGAGATATATATAGTTTATTAGACATTATCTCAAATATGAAATGTTCTTGATTTCTTTGAATACATATCACAATATGACTTATTTAACCTTCAGGCTTACACAACACTATACAAAAAAGCAAACTCAATAAGTGACATGTCTTACAAGAAATGTTCCCTGTAGTTTCTTATTGGCTGTGTGAGCGAATATATAATCTGTGCAGACACAAATTAAATTTTGTGCACCTCATGCCTTGCCACAGATTTTTTTATGTGCTCTATTTTAACCTGTGTGTACAGGCCTACCGAGTTTTGTGTACATGGATGAATGCAGCTTAGAGAGATCACTGCTTAAAGGACAACAATAACCCAAAAAACAACAAATGAAATCACTTACTTTCATTTACAACCGTGCTGCATTCATTTAGATAACACACAGAAAAGATGAGTGCTAAATGCCCACCTCCTAGACGGCCCAGGGCCATGATTAACATATCACTTGTCATTAGCTGGTGGGAATGTCTGTTGCAACCTCTCTCCTCCCCCTCTGCCAGTCAAACAAACATGAACTGTTCGGTTGCTAGGATACAGCCTACATAATCAAGCTGATCAAGGATGGGTGGAGGAGTGTTTTCTCACTGCTAGTTTTGAGTGACAGTTACAGGCAGACAGAATTGTTACACCCCCTTCACCGTGTGGCTAATTGAAGGCAGAGATCAGGAAAAAAAACAGGAAAAAAACATATAGGGAAGGCTGCATACCTTTACTCTTTTGAAAGCAGTTTAAAAAAAAAATACATTGAGTTAATACAGTTATCCTTTAAAAGCACAGGTCTAAAGCTTTTCTAGACTTTTTAGACAGTCATTAAAATGATTTGACTTTTAACCTTTTATCCAGGCCAATTTTTCAAATATAAACAATGCATAGACCAGACAGGACCCATTGCATAATTTTTAGACTATTGTCTACAGCGGGGATGTCACACTTGCGTCTTTCAAAATGTTTGAAAACTACAACTCCCGGCTGCAGCCAGGGAATCCTGAGAGTTGAATTTCGTAAGCATGTGGAGGGCAGCAAATTTGATATCCCTGGTCTACAGTGTCTATTGTAAGCAACCCAATGTCTCCAAACCATTGATACAAATCTAAAAGTAACAACCTGCCTGTTTTGTTTCTGCTTCCTTAGAACTGCGTCAGAGACAAGAGATAATGATGAGGAATCATATGATTTCAGGCAACCCACAGGTTGTGGTACCAAACCAGCAGAGAGTGCCCTTGATCCAATCCCAGTTTGAACCTCGTTTGCTTGAGAGGTAGAAACATCTGCTATTGGTGTCAATTTCACCTGTCATTTTATTCTTTTATTCTGGGGTGTCTCTCTAGGCAATAGGAGCAAAATGCTCAGGACGGCGCCCCTGCTAAATATCAGAGAGGTGGCAAGCAGAGCTTACTTTAAAAAAACATTTTTTTCTTAGAAAACTATCAGGCAGAGAAGAAGGAAAATAAAATTGTGGGTGTGTGAGCGTGTGCACGCTTGCGGACCCATGATTTTCTCTCTTAGCTCTGCACTAACTGCTGCCTTCATGCAGGCCCTGCACTGATCGTCATAGGGTAAGTGGGGTAATTATCTGTGTGTGCAGAGCTGGGCACATCTTATTTTAAACGTAGTTTGGGTGATCTGGGTATTAGGTCATGTTATTTGCACCTATCTGTGTGATCTCAGCATTAGGGCATCTTATATGTACCTATCTTTGTGATCTTGGCATTAGGGCATGTTCGATGTGTCTATATATGTGATCTTGGCATTAGGGCATGTTCTATGTGTCTATATATGTGATCTTGGCTTTAGGGCATGTTCTATGTGTCTATATATGTGATATGTATGTGATATATATGTGATCTGGGCATTAGGGAATGATATATGTACCTGCGTGATCTGGCCATTAGAGCATGTTATATGTACATATCTGTACCTATATATGTGAGCTGGGCACGAGGGCAACTTTGTTAGGTTAGTTAGGGCCCTGCTGAAAGAATTGACCTTGAGATCCGCAAGTGCTCTGGGTGAATCTCAGCCGCACGTATTTACCATCAGCTATAGCTGGCGTTAAATACGCTAAGACCCCGCTTCTTCCGCCATTCGTTCAGCCTCTGCAAAGCCAGACTTAACATCACGCTAACTGATTGTAAATCAGATAGCGTGACGTTAAGGACTAAAAGGAGCACTGCGCGGCTGCAGCGCTCCTTGGTGAATTCCCCCAGTGAACATTTATTACATTTCACTGCAAATCTTTAACCACGCCCATTCCTGGAAGCCATGCTCACTTAGCCCTAGTTGCAGTTGCACACTTCATGGCACCTAACGGTACATAGAGGTGGCGTTCAAAAGTTTGGCTCAGGTGGCAAAAACTCTAGAGACGCCCCTGCTTTTATTATTGATAAATTATTGGCATATTCTTCTCAAATGGCTGCAATGTGAATCAACCCACTAGCATAAATTATTTATTGAACACAATAGCAGTTTGACTGATTGACTTAAGAAGCACATATACTACTTAGATATTAGATAGCTTAGACATATCTCTATAGACGAATGTCTAATCTATATTATATCTTTAGAGTTGGAGGTTCCCAATGTTCCCTCAACAAGTACTTTCATTTTTAACTGTTTTTTTAAAAAAATGTTATACACCCGATAATTCTCCTTTAACAAACCATAGAATTCCTTGCAGCTTTAAGTCGTGTACTGTATAAGAATACTGCAGGTATTTATGAACAGTACATTAATTCAGGCTTTTTTGTTTGTTGTTGACTAGAGATTTGCTGCCATCAGCTGACTTAATCATGCCCAATGACACAAGGCAAATCCATGTGGCTTCTCAGTTTGGCCACTCACTTCCTGCACATACAGGTATTCTCTCCAACAGACTCTTCTCAAGTCCAGGTAATTCAGAAGAGAAGAATTGTAATATTGTGGAATAAAGTAAAAAGGAAAAATGTTAATTCTGAAGACATTGTCTTGAAGACATTTCGTTAGTCATCTGACTGGCTTTCTCAATTCAGAATGACTTGTACAAGAATCTGTTGGCCGTTGGATGACTAGCAAAACGTCGTCAAGAACTAAACTTTAAGTCCAGTTGATCTAACCGAACACAACAGATATGTATAGGTAATAGTTTGTTCAATTTCACTCTGCCCCCCCCCCCATAAGTAACTGGCTACAATAAGGGGGTCTAAATACTAATGTCTCCCCCTCCAATGTCAGATGCCTGATATCTCAGAAACTAACAGGGAGATCCAATAAAAGTTCTTGTATCGTTTAAAATGGTGCTAATTTTGCCCCAACCAATCAAAACTTATTTAACATTTGAAAGCTAACATCTGATTGGTTGGGGCAAAATTAGCACCATTTTAAACGATAAGAAATTTTATTAAATTACCCTGTAAATATCTGCCAACAGCTTTGTAATTAAAGTAGTGATACAGGCCAAATTACATGGATAATCCTTAAACAACTTGTTAAAATTATGTATAAATGGACCTTTTCTATGTAATCCCTAACCTCATATGTTCCTGTGTGAAATAATTAAAATCTTTCACTACATAAAGCTCTGCAGTTAAATTTTAGTCTTACTCCCTCCTCCCTTTAGTACACGATAATACACAGTAGCTTTTTGGACAGCTTTGCTTGGTCTTCTAGGGGGACTCTGAACATCATCATTCTGAACATGCCTGTGCCAGTGATTTTGGTAGGAGGAGGAGTTAGGATTAACTGGAGAGCTAAACCTTACATACAATTGCATCTCTGGCTAGATATTGCTTGGAAAGCAATTAACAATAAGTGTTATTGCTTAGATTCACACTGATGGGCAAACTATGGCTCTTCAGATGTTTGAAAACTAAAACTCCCAGCATTTCTAGGCTTCCCTTTGTAGTTGAGTTGTAGTTTTCAAACATCTGGAGAGCCGCAGTTTGAGGATCACCGGCTTAGAAAAATAACAATATGAACAAAGGCCAAACTTCTACTTTAATGTGGCTCTTATTCATTTTAACTTATTATTCTCAATTAAAGTATATCTGGAAATACCTTTGAAGTTAAATGGCTTTTTCGGCAATAATGAAATGTCTTATATGTGTAGGCAACAACTCAATTTATAACATTTACAAATGTGCATGGAATTTTGTCTGTAAAATAATTTTCTTTTTGAGTTGTTGTTTATGTAATCTCACACTGGGCCTTAATGCTGGAATCAAATGTATTTTAAATAAAATTCATGACCTGCAGTAGTAGCTCCATTATGTACCGTCCCCTAAAATACTGAACTGGTTTGTGTTTTTAAGGTTACGGTATTCTGCAAACTGATCCAATGGATTTTGTAGCTAGGAGACAGGAACTATTGCAAAAACACAATATTAACAGGTAAGTTGGACATGTGTAAATACACATATATTGATATGTTTAGCCAACTTCTTTCAGATAATTTAAAAAAAAAAAAACTCCCGGTCACTGCCACATTTAAAGCTGGGTCGGTACTGACGGGATTGGCCCTTTAATGGTAATGTGTGTGTGTCCATAACGAGACAAGAATGTTCGGCGTCGGCAATGGAACCGTTTGATACGAACAGACAATTTCTGTCAGCCACGGTCAGCCCCCTGTACTTAAGTATAGAGAGTATAGGGAGAGATACTTTGGTATGGAGAAACCTAGAATAGTTTGCAATTTATGACCCCAGGAAATGGAAAATGTTTGCTAATGCTACTGGCTTGCTGTAAATGTGATTTAATAAAGTGCAGTGGTTTTAAATGAATGGGCCTAAATTAACTGGTTTCTATGTCAATATATATTGTTTTTCCATTTTAACAGGCTAATGGTCTTGTGGGGGGGGGGGGTTCGGCTTACACATTGTGAGTGCAAGAGGCTGAGAATTTTATATTTATTTTCACTGAGTGAACAGGTTAAAATTGCACACCAGCTAATTATATTCTAATAATTAAAGACCCTATAATTTATTTTATAACTATAAATGTTTTTATTCTGTCAGAATTGAAATGGAAATGAGTACCATGTATCCGCCCAGAGACATTGACAAAACACACCGGAAAGGTTTTCCTGATTTGGATACACAATTTCTCATCCATGGAATGCCAGCAAATCCTGTGGCTGTTAGGGGAAGGCAGATCATACCAGAGGGTCCTCTTGCTTCTGATTTGCTTGTCCACAGAAATGCCTTTGATAGTCTACATGGTGCTGCAATGCTAAAATCCACCAGCCCATACCCTCCAATGAGCAGCTTTCAAAAAGAACGGGCACGTCGGCCCGGCAGGAGAGCAGGAACACAAAAGTTATCAGAAAACAATCTGGGCGCTCCTAAAATACAGGCTGAAAAAAACCATTTGTCGCCTGTTCCAGCTGATGAAGACAAAGATGAGAAGAAAGAAGAAGAAGCAGACACAGCTTCCAGATGTGACCCTGTAAAGACAGACACACATTCCACCCTAAACAAGAGCCCATCAGTGCTGCAAGATCCCCAAGAAAAGACCAACCACACCACTCCAACAGATATAACATCTGGTAGGAGTGGGATGGAAAAGGGACTGTTTGATGACAGGTTTATCTACCAACCTCCAGTCCATCTCTCAACAACTCCATATAGTTTTCCAGTTGCAATGAATTCACCTGTGCTTCCAGGTTCGTTACTTAAAACATTTACTTTATTAGCAAATATTCTCAGGGGGGTAAAGGCTGCTTGTTTAAACATCATCATCTTGTTCCATCAAATGCTGTAATATAAAACTACCAGCTGTTTTAAAGGACAACCAAATGCTTAAAAAAGTTTGTATCATTCTGTGTTTGAGTTTACCCATATTTTCTTTCAGACCACTCCCACAGTACAAGATGAGGGTTTACACATTATTTCTGCTTTGTTCTGTTTATATTTACAAAACGTGAAGGAGAGCTGCCATACAGATTGCTTATCCAGAAATATGTTAAAGGACAATTATACTCACCTCCCCCTCGTTCCTTTCCCCCCACTCCTGCAAAGTACCCAGGGTGAGGACCTAAAACGCTAAGTCCTCACCTCTGGGTACTTTACAAAAGTCCTGCACTACTTACTTGTAATCTCCCTCGTTGCTCCGGTCCGATCACTTTGAGTGACAGGTCGTAAGGCAGCCAATGGGAAGATGCGCTCTGCAAGGAGGCGTGTCTTCCCATTGGCTGCCTCCCGGACTGTCACTGACAGTGCTAGTGGGGAGGATCCGACCGGAGCGACGAGGGAGATTACAAGTAAGTAGTGCAGGACTTTTGTAAAGTACACAGAGGTGAAGACTTAGCGTTTTAGGTCCTCACCCTGGGAACTTTGCAGGAATGGATTTGGGAAATGGTAAGTATAATTGTCCTTTAATAAATTATGCATTTGTACTTTAAAGACAGTTTCTTTAACACATTAAAGGGGCATGTGCACATTATGCCTTTCTCAGACCTTTCAGGCTAGGCCACACTATCACGCTTTCGTATTTTTTTTCGAACACAGAGATCACGGCAACGCATGTGATTGCGATTCCGCTTGCGATACACAATTGCATGCAATCACGATTTTGAAGTGCAATCGCATGCAATTTCGTAGCTGAAATGAAGAAACCCCACACGCAAACGCAACAGAATTGCACACGCAATCGCGCCTCACACCTAGTGGGTCAGCTCACATTCCCAGTGTCAGCATCTCAGGTGCTGGATTAGGATATTAATATTTGTAATATCCTAATCCAGCACCTGAGATCCTGACAGTCTCGGAATGAGAGATGATTGAAATCCAGCGTGCAAGACTCCTTATTATATGAAGACAAGTGTTCTGTTTGATTGGGGAAGAATGCTATAACTGATTATGTCCACTTAACTAGAAAATACTGCTCTTATCACTGTCACAAATTAGTGAAAATTTGCATCTAGGTTTAGGCCGAGGCTATTTGGCAGGTGACATCACAAATCACAAATGTAACATCTATAGACAGATAAAAGTACTTATTATTTATTATTATTACTAATTTTGCAACCTTCTTGTGACATGCAGATGCACAACATTTCAGTGTAGTACCCCTTCCTGATCTGCACCTTCACAATAAGGTTGAAATTTGGATAGGATGTGCATCTTTCGCTCTATGGTTGTTGAAGTATCAATCTGTCTATGCTGGTTAGCACTATGTTATGTTGGGTGAGCATATACAGGACAGCCCTCTACTTCACAACACTCCTCTGCAGATTACTAGGATCACAGTTCAGCACTAAATATGAAGGAGCCACATAGCATGAAAATTTGCTAACATTTACCATGGACTGGCTAATGCATCTTAAATGTATTAGTGATACAGATGGAGCAACGGAGACCAAGACAATTATTATGTTACATTATGTAGTATACCAAAAGATTGGGCCTAGGCACTCCTTGTTGGCAACGTGCCACTGATGTTGAAGGTACAGCTCCCGTTCGTCCTCTACCCGTAGGACTCCCAGCTATAGCACAAGCGTTTAGAGATGGAAGCGCACACTTATCTTCAGATTTAACTGTTTATTATATCACACAAACGAACAACGTTTCGGAGAGCACTATGTCTCCTTCATCATTATGTAGTAAATTTCCCAAGTTAATTAAATACCCCAACATCCCAACAGGACATTTATAAAAATTCCAAGCACCACACTTCCTTAAAAATATTTCAAATTTAAATATTTAAAGAGCGCTGTTAATTCATTATTATCAACATTCTTTGAATTGGTTCTAACAGAGTGTTTCAAACTGCATGTTCACACTTAAAACAAAAAACTAATCAATTGTCAATTACCTGCCCCAAACCCTAAATAATATATTTTGCACTTTATTACCTGCATTACTGACCAGATTTTAAGGATTTTTATTGTGCCCATTCTGACAGAGTAAGCTAGCCCCTCCCTCCATGTAGTCAATCAATACTGTGATTGCTGACATCACAACCAATGACTGCTGTTTCCCCTGCTGCTTCCTCTGCACATGCTTAAGCTTATAAAAAGATCTTAGAGCAGAGGGAGGAGGCAGATACTTTTGTTAGAACGTAACATTAAATATCTAGTTACAAATGGGTTGTAGACAGACAACTGACAAGTCACCATTTTTTTACTTTTGTTTAAAGGTTGGACATGCCCTTTAAAATACTTTTTTTTGCTCTAACCCATAGAATATAGGACTACGTTCCATCTCCTCGTAATGTGCACAGGCTATACTCTATTTTTGCACTAAAGTAGAACCTGTATTTGCAAGGACTAGTGTAAAAAAAAGATTTGTTACATACTGTAACTAGTGTACTCTACTTTGAGACCAGTGTTGAGTTAACTTTCTCGCTTGCTCCCAACTAACAGAGAGATGTAATAAAATTATTTTCGTTAAAAATGGTACTAAATTTGCCCCAACCAATCAGATGTTATTTACCATTTGAAACCTAACATCGGATTGGTTGGCACATCTCCCTGTAAGCTTCTTATAAGTTTAATGCCTAGTATGCCTACTGTTGCTTGTGGAGGTTCTCATTCATCCAGGTCATGGTATATCTGTTGTATTCAATTAGATCAACTGGACTTGAAGTTTAGTTCTTGAAGACGTTTCGCTAGTCATCCGACTGGCCTTTTTCAATTCAGAATGACTTGTACAAGAATCTGTTGGCAATTATGTACCCTGGAAAATCCCAATTAGCATATCACAGCCAGGTGTTAATGACATTATGAATGCAAGGTGTGATTGCATTGTGGCTAAGAGGTGTTATAGGAACTCCCAGGGTAAGGCGTCAAAACATCATTGTACATGGCAGACAGGTGAGGGGGGGGGGGGTTCGACAACAACTATCTGCCATGTACAATGCTGTTTTAACACCTTACCCTGGGCATTCCTATGCAATCACGCCTTGCATTCATAATGTCATTAACACCTGGCTGTGATATACTAATTGGGACATTCCAGGGTACATAATTACCAACAGATTCTTGTACAAGTCATTCTGAATTGAGAAAGCCAGTCGGATGACTAGCGAAACGTCTTCAAGAACTCAACTTCAAGTCCAGTTTATCTAACTGAATACAACAGATATACCTAATGTTGTGTTATAATGTGCAATAAGTTTGTGCAATGGATTTATTGCATGTATGAACTTTGATAAACTATAAGAAATCATTCATTGCTAATGTTCTCCTTGCATTCTTTTAAAGGCTCACCACAGAGTCTCTTTTTGACTAGAGATGACTTGCCAGGAATGGAGGATATCCGCAAATGGACATCTCAGGATGTGTATAATTTCATTGTAAATCTACCAGGATGCTCAGGATATGCACAGGTAAAGTTAATTTTGCAGCATCATTCCTTTTCATTATAACTGTGAAAGAGGAAATACACAAGATCTCAAAATAATGCCTGCTTCCTCAGTTCATTCAACATAATGTTAAATCCTAGTTATGTCCATCTGTAAAAGAGTCTGATTTGTGGAGAAAACAAAAACTGAATTTGCAACAAAGAGCTGTGTCCCTTATAAAAGAGCGCTCCTTATATCTTTACATCATTATGTTTCTAGTTAAGAACGGATTGGTATTTTAACTGCCATTTATTCCCTTGTGGAAAAACAGAGACAAAATATCAATCATAACTGAAACTGAGTCCATCTGAGTGAATAGGAATCACAACACATGCAAGTGTCCATTAATACATTTTAACCATGTGACATAGAGCAAAATATTTATTACCCTCTGATGTTGGCTACAGATGTTTTAAAATTCAAAAAAAAAACTTTGCAAATTCACTACACACTACCGTATATACTCGAGTATTAACCGAGATTTTTAGGCTAAAAAAATCGAGTATCGGTTTATACTCGAGTCAAGCACTTACTTGCTCCAGGCGGCCGCACGCTCCGCATCCTCTGCTTGCTGACGTCACTACTTGGTGCCGGGAAGTGAGGCCGGCACCGAGTAATGACGTCAGCCAGCAGAGGAAAGTGAAGCATGCGGCCGTCGGAGCAGAGAAGAGGATCCAGAGAAGCCTGCAGGGGAACATGAAGAGCAGGTAGGAGAAGGCACCTGGGAAGGAAGGAATGAGACTTTAGTTGCCTTTTAAATGAACATAAGAATTCCCATACAGTAATAGCCAAATACAGTATAGCTATTACTGTATGGGACTTCTGATGTTCATTTAAAGGGCAACTAAATCCTAAAAACAATACAGAATCAGAAGGCAGTTGTGGCCCTATTTTCTACCCTCGGTTTATACTCGAGTCAATCACTTTTACTCCTTTTTAAAGGTATAAGTGGGTGCCTCGGTTTATACTCGGGTCGGTTTATACTCGAGTATATATGGTAAGCACCATATGCAACATACTACAACTGCAAAAAGCAAAGCTTGTATATCAATTAACCTTGTTAATTTTTTGGAAAAATAATTCTTTATCAATGAAGTATTGTCATATCAAAAGTCATCTTGGAGTTCCCAGAACTGCAATGAAACAAAAGGCTTGTGGTTCTGTGTTTATTGAGATGGAACTCTGGTAAAATGATTTAACTAATTTCGTATACATTAAATTAACCTTCAAATGTCAGCTTGTAAAATACTATTATTCAAATGAATTCATAAATACTTACCAGGATATTACAGACTGCTCACATAGAGGAGCCTGGTATAAGTTTAAGGTCCATTACACAGTTAAATAGATTAAAAATCAGCTTCTTTGTTTTTGTTTTTTTGTTATGCACCCATTAAAGGGCATGTCCACTCTTCTGACAAACTTTTGATATAATGTAGTGCTCTCTCCTCCAGCCCCAACCGCATTACTATTATTCACAGAAAGTGCCCCGATCTTTACTTACCATGCCTCTCTCCTTCGCCGCACTGCCCTGACCCTCTGCTTGCACGGAAATGCAAGCAGAGGGCGAGACCGGCAGCCGCGTCCGTGATTGGCTGAGAGACAGCCAATCACGGATGCGGCTGCCGGGAGTTCCGACCAGCGAAGGAGAGAGGCATGGTGAGTAAAGATTGGGGCACTTTCTGTGAATAATAGTAATGCGGTTGGGGCTGGGGGAGGGTGCAGTACATTATATCAAAAGGGTTTGGAGCTAGGAGGAGGGAGACAAAATCAGGAGGGAGAGGGAGGGGGAGAATGGCTGCAGTGCGCATGCCAAACTTCTCCCGGAGGGGAGACAGGAGGCAGAATCCTATATGCACTCTGCTATCCTCCTGCTGGCCAGTTTTTGGAACTTTGGGGGGGGACTACAGGAGAACCATTTGTAACTGGGATGTGAGGTAAGGATTTTTACACACTACATAGTGGGACCAGTGGTGGGTTAAATTATAGTTTGGGGGGTGGACATGCCCTTTAAATATTTTTGACTGAATTGTGTTATACAACTGTACAACAAAGGAATCCAACATTTATGTTTGTGTTTTGAGTCTTTCATAATTTTTATTAAAGGAATAATGGTAGTTCACTGCAATAGTTAATTATTCCTTTACTACATTAATTGAAGACTGGGAGGTTAAGGAACTATGCCTTACCTCCCATTCTTCAATTATTTATTGGAGAGCCAGGAACGAAGATGCCAAAATCTTACCTTTTATGCGATCCAGCATGGCCTCACTGACAGGTCCTGACCACTTCCTGTTTCTGTTCCGCTATAACGCGCATGCCTGATAATGCATGCTATAGAGGAACAGAAGCAAGAAACGGTCTGGAATTTCCGAGTGGCCACATTGGTTTGTGCGAAAGGTAAGATTTTGGCATCTTCGTTCCTGGCTCTCCAACAATTGATTGAAGAATGGGAGGTAAGGCATAGTTCCTTAACCTCCCGGTCTTCAATCAATGTACTAAAGGAATAGTTCACTTTTGCAGTGAATTATTCCTTTAAACCATAAATCAATAAGAAATGTATTCATAATATTTTAAATGTTATTTTAAAAAGTGTCCCCTTTTTTAGGTTTTTAAAGATCATGATATTGATGGATTAACATTACCTTTGCTCACAGAGGAACATCTGCTAGACACAATGGGTTTAAAATTGGGACCAGCACTCAGAATTCGTTCACAGGTAAAATCAGCACAGTGAATTTAGCAGCAGACTGACATAGATATAAAGGGGTTGCTGGGCTAGGGGAAAGGAGAGTTACGGTAAGAGTTTGGATGGGGCTTTAAACTAATTAGGAGGGTAAGGAAATGTATTATAGGGAAGTCAGTGGAATTGAGGGAGTGGTACCTAAACTGGAGAAAAGTGTCGGAGAAGGAGGGAGGAAGAGTGTAACTGTTTAGGAGGTCCCACTGTTACAACCTAATAGTTATGTGCATGAAACAAGAGAGTATTGTGCACAAAGTAGTAGAGATTGACAGCTTACGATATCTCCTTGCATGGATGGTACTCATTAAGAAAAATGGGGGAACTTGAATTATTTTTTATATGAATTGTACTGAAAAGTATGATATAAATGGGATTACTGAGACACTGTGGGATGAGAAATGACTCGTCAGTGCTAATATATGGTCATGGGATAAAGGCATAAAAAGGGAGTAGGAGTTTGTCTATATGTAAAGCCCCATCTAAAGCCTTGCAACAAAAAAAGTATCAAGGTTCATACAGGTAACACTTATGGGTAGAGTTTTCGGTAGGTCAGAAGGTGACATAATTGAAGTATGTTATGAGGCACAGTTACTCTTACAAATGGAAACTGCTTATTAATCGGGTGAGGTTTTTCAACTATCCAGTGGGGAATGCAAATCACTAAAAGCACACAGGTTTGTAGATATGTTGAATGAGAAATTTATGTCCTGATTGGTACATGAACCAATATGAAAAGTTGCACTATCAGATCTTGTAGTCACCAATATTCCTGATTTCTAATACTGGTGTGGGTATAGTATAGAAATGTTGATTTAGTTCTCCTTTAAAGGTTATGTCCATCAAAAAAAAAAACTTTCTTTCTAACTGTTTTACTGAAGAACAGGAGGTAAATGCACTATTTCTTACCTCCCGTTCTTCAGTGAATCTTACAGGAGAGCTTACCGGGATCGTTCCAGCGCTGACAGAGCTGCGGACGAAATCCCTGACGCATCTCCAGTCCTTTGCACTGTGCGCGCATGGGCATACTGTGCTAAGGAGAGTGGAAGTGTCTGAGGCATCGGAGATTTCGGCTGCGGCTCTGTCAGCGCTGGAACGATCCTGGTAAGTTCTCCTGCAAGATTCACTGAAGAACGGGAGGTAAGAAATAGTGCATTTACCTCCTGTTCTTCAGTAAAACAGTTACAAAGAAAGTACATGTTTTAATGGACATACCCTTTAATTTCAGGACAAAATGTGTATAGTTTTAACAGGTCTTTTTCATTAGTTTATACTATGGGTGTAAAAAGGGAAGGGTCAGATGACTTGTATATCTTTCCAATCATTACACTTAGAAATCACATTGAATTTCTGTTTACAGATATCCAGCCGCTTCAGTAACATTGTTCACATGCCAGGTCTGCAGTTGCCAGGACCCATGACATCCTCAGCACCAATACCACCTGATCATCCTTCAGAATCAACAACACCTCTTCCTTGCAGTAACAATGGTGATGTGCAGCCAAGCCCTAGTCCACAGGACCAAGAGTCCCTCAAGCCTTCAGAAGTATTGGAGTCAGATAAAGAAACACCATGTGATTTGTCCATCACACAAACTGATTTCCAGTTGAATTTCTTAAAAGGTTGACCAGTTCCTTGTTGAAAATCTAAATATCTATATTTACATAGTCTAGTAAATTAGTATATTTACAGAGTTTATAAGGAGAAGAGATAATAAAAGAATATTACAGTACTGTTGTATATTATGGCAATTACAAATACAAAGATAACAGAGTCCCCTTTCTTCAATAGTTATGCATTTATCATTATCTTGATTTTTTATATATCAATGCCCTTACATGTCAGGGGGACTGGCCCAGTAGGCTGAGGGGCAAATGTCCCCTGTGCTGGTCTCCAATGAAAAATTTGGGCTGCCTTAGAAGCTACGCACTAAAATGGAACAGCGGGCGTCTCTAGCTCTAACATGGGAAAGGAACATAAGACTCCTCCTCTGCTGCTAAACTTTATGAGAATGGGAGGTCAGTAATGAGGTTTTGGAGACACTGCCTCTGTGTAAACTTAACTGTGTGCCTTGGCTAACATGCTAAAAGATGATTGGGGGGGTATCTATGAGTCTACATACATTGTTCTGTTCTTGGCTCCATATATATATATATATCTTCCTCTGTCTCAAGATATATAAGTTAAAAGAAATCACAGTTTCAATTCACCACTCCTGCTTGAGCTGTCAATCAAATACCCTAACAGCATGTCGGTGTAGTGTGTAGGCTTACACATGTTTTACAGCAAGTCTCCCAATGACTCCTTCCTGCTCACCAAAATGTTTGGCAAATACTGTGGTAAAAACAGAAGGGAAAGAGAAAGAATCAGCTTTCACCAATTAACAGTATTGCCAGATCGGTCTGCAGTGATAAGGCCGGACTCGGGTCTCTCCTAACTCACCCCCTCCCACTCCTTATGTAGCAAGTGTCTCCAGCACAACAGAGACTTTGCTCTCAACAGGCTTACACACCAAGGTTTTTTTGTTTGTTTTTTACAAAAGAGTAAAGTGTGGGAGGATTAATGCACATGAGCAGCTTGATTCACAGCCGGACTATATGACCAGATAGGGGAGGGGGAGTGGGGAGCTCTGCAGTAAATCAGACTGTGTGCAAACACAGAGCCACAAAGGAAGGTAGGAATAAGACAGCATACTCTAACCTTTTTTTTATGCCTGGATTGGAGCAATGTATAAATTTCACTATAGATGCCCTTTAAACAACGTGCTCGTGACCAAAGTGTGCGTAGTCAAACATTTTGCAATTTACCACTTGTATTTGCCCCCCAGGCCAAAAGGTCCCTCTCCTCCTGTTACACGTTCTGTAGTATTTAACCCTAAGCGCAATCCTTTTTGCTGATTTTACTGGCTTTACTTGCTTTCATTCTATTCCTGGCAAATGATAGTTTCTAATTGTACCTATTTTCTGTAACAATTGCATTTATGCATTGCACATGAACCAACATGGGCAATGCACAAGATATGTAATAAGGCAGGAAATGTCACTTATGGGGAAAAACTGAGAGATCAAGCAAGGAATAAATGAACAAGGCAATTTATTAACAATTGCAAGGAACATAAATAATAATGAAGCAGTTGTAGACATTAACCTCATGCACTACAACATGCATACATGCAATAATATACAAAAGGTAATGCAAGCCAATCTCCCTGCAGGCAAGTGTATTCAATGAGCATACACGTGCAATCTAAACAATACAAGCCAATCTCCCTGCAGGCAAGTGTATTCAATGAGCATACACGTGCAATCTAAATAATACAAGCCAATCTCCCTGCAGGCAAGTGTATTCAATGAGCATACACATGCAGTCTGGAGTACATACAATTAGCCTACTCTGCATAAGATATCAATGCAGAGTAATCCAGTGTATATACAAATGTGTGCACACAGACCCAAAACCCAGGAAGATATAAATAACAATACACCGATAATTCGCAGTACAAGAGGCAGCAGGCAAACGGGTAGTAGTACAGGAAGAATATAAACCGGGAGATCAAATAATACAAGATAATCGCTAGGCAGAGAATAGTCACAAGGCATGCACAGGTCAAAACACGGGAGGGCAACAAGAAACAGGACTCGAATACAAAGGCCGCTAACTCAGGCTAGAAGGGCTAGGACACAGGAAACGCAAGTACAATGAACTAGCACTGAAGTACTCATGCTGGCCTTTAATACAGACATAGGAAGGTCAGGTGACATTTCCTCCCAGCAATAGTCTGTAACACGCACAGTTCTTGAGGTAGAGAGCCCTCTGCTGGTGGGCAGGTAGAAGTTCCAGAAGTGATATCTCTGAGGAGAACAATGACATCTGCTGGTGGAAAGGAGGAAGTTCATGTAGGCAATTCATAAAGTCACCAGCAGATGTTGATCGTGACATTTTCTATGTGAGAATCTGGTATGTTAGTGGACTAATGCTACATTTTTAGAAAGACAGATTTAAATCCCCATTAACTTGTGAAATAAACCAAAAGTATAACTTTTCTTATTTTGTATGAAAAGCAAAGGAATGTGTTAGGGTGAAAAAAGGAGAGAGACGCTGGTCTCTGTGCTGTAACATGATTGGCTGTCATCCTCTAGGGGGCAAAACAGGTTGCAGCTTCCTTGAAGAGCCAAATTACTGTTCTTTCTATTTCTTCTTTTTCTTCTTCCGTTTTATTCTTCTGCTTTTTTGGACCGTATCTCCTCCCACAGTTTTTGAGCTAGAGACATGAAATTAGGTACAGATGTGCAGGGCATATAGGAGAAGTGTGCTATTACCTAGCTAAGGAATCTGTGGAAGCGTTACGGCATTATCGGACAATTATCGGACATTTTTTACCATAGACAATAATGGTAACAATCTTCAAATGTGAATATTTCAAAACAGTTTATTTCATGGTCATAAAAAATAAAAACACAAATGCTGATACCCCCAACCCCCCACACAGACAAAGGTACACCCACCTACCTTTCTATTCCGATGGAAGCCATACTATAGGACTTCCGGGGGCGGGACGCTGAGAGCGGCCGCATTTTACAAGCACTCCGTACACTCGAGGGCCACAGGAGAAGACAACACCAGGTCCCACAAAGCATAGGGGCCAAAAAACATCCATACCCCAACAAACAGCCACCACGAACACCCAGCTATACTTTTCTCCAACATCCCCGAAGTCAGGCTGGGCTGGCGGGAACAAGCACCCAACACTCGCTTAACAGCCGGAGCTCACCAACAGTCGAGCTCTACCACCCACCCAGTAATTAAACCTTCATGGACCTGGGAGACACAGAGGCCAGTGCCCGGACACTGGAACAAGGACCCTGCAGGGGAAAGCCTAACCGGAAAGCAAGGCCCCGGGAGAAATCAACGGCCAGAGTCAGCCCTGCGTATGTGGGCCACAGGTACGTGACAAAACCACGAACCCCCACCAGTCCTGGCCTACCACATAGATTTGATCATCCCCCCCCCACCACGTGTTACCCTGAGACCTAGCCATACAGGTCCCAAAGGGAACCAGCCGCAGCCTTGCTTGGGCGACTGGACTATCTCAACCCACGTGGAGGCCCTTAAATACAAAAAAAATATAATACAGCGGCCTAAACCCAGAACTGACTCAAACCCACACAGGCTGGACCTCAAAATAGACACTAGGCCTCAATTAAATCCGATCCCATCGGTAGGCACACAAGGCCAATTACCTACCACCCAAACTACACGGGAGGGAAGTACAGAACGGCCTGACACCGTATAACCAACCAAAAGGCCTAGGCCTCAAACATCTACATCTGGAACAGGCCTACTGGAACCGACCCTCTAACCACCAACCTACATATAACCCAAACCTGCATATAATTAAAGTGCCGCCGACCTGTTGTTTCCTCTGCAAATACCCCTGCTAAACTTGGACCATCATATCACCTACACCTAACTCCGAACCACCTATACCCGCTGTATGAGCCCCCGCTGAACCCCACCCATCACTACATCTGTATCTAAATCCAAACTACCTACCCCACAGTAAATACCTCAGTTGAACTCTAATCACCACTCCATCTATATCCAAATACACCATACTACTACAAAGTCGGCTACGTCTGAGACCTTGATAACCCCTGCAGAGGACACATACGGTCTCCAAGTACTTGTCAAATTCTGACAACCCCAACCCTAACTCCCTACATCAAAACATGGACAATGACTACTGAACGATTTAAATATGTAAATTAAGAATATCTAAGAGCCCTCAACATCTCTTCTGCAAACTCCGCCTACCAACAAAACACATTTACCCCCCAACTAAGATCCGCCAAACTATAATATGGACAAATATATAGAAAAATCTAACTTGGATATGCGTAAAAGAAACAAAAAAGCTGACCAACAAACTTCCTCCGGACCAACCACCCACAACAGCAACAAGGACAAACCACAAACAATAACCTCAGACCAAGCAGCCAAAATAGCAACAGAAGTATCCAACCTAATAATGCCACTACTCGATAAGAGACTTGAAGTGCTACACTCCTCCATCTCCTCAGCATTGTCCCAAGTCACTGAAAACACCCAAAGGATGTCAACCTTAGACTCTAGAATAAGTGACATGGAGGACTCCCTAACCCCTATGGAGAATACAGACTACAACAAAACTCACTTCAACAACTACAAGATAAACTGGACGATCTAGAAAATCGTACAAGGAGAAACAACCTCAGTTTAATTGGCATACCTGAAACATACAAAGGCCAAGACCTAATCCAATTTGTCACCCACGACTTAATAAACACCCTTGGAATAACACCACATAATAATGGACTACAAATCGAAAGAATTCACAGAATCGGCCCCGAAAACAGACAAATCAACGAAAGACCCCAACCAGTAATTATGAAACTACTAGATTTCAGAGACAAAGAACTAAAAATGAAAAGTCTAGAAGTCAGCAATCACAAATTTTTACTATTTCAAGATTTCTCAGTGACAGTAAGCGCCAAAAGGAAAGCCTTTAACCCAATCTGCCAATATCTACATGATCACAATATAAGATTCCAAATGCTATACCCAGCTAAATTAAGAGTAACAGACAATGGCAAATCTCAACTTTATACTACACCGGAGGAAGCTTCATCCCATTACCTGGGAAATAACTAAACCAGACTCGCTAGTTAACCTCCATAATACCCGATATGGATCTACAAAATGTTTAGGGCTCAAATTAGTTGGATCTATACCCAATGTTATCTCAACTGTTTTCTCTAATGATTATTGAGTTTAATACAATGCACACTCTAATGTTATGTTTAATTAGTTTATACTGTTATAAGTTTTGCCTAACCTTTTCTTTATTTTTCAGCTGCCATCAAAGTCGCCAGGGAGGGAACCCCAGGGGGGGAACTGCGCGGGAGACACCACATCCACAGAGACAAGCCCTGATATTTCCCCGCTCGCTGGGACGGGGAATACAGGCAAGTTCATACGAAACCACACATTCATACAACCCAAAACCAACATATTGATTCAATCATAACAAACTAAACCATGTTAAAATGATCTCCTGGAACGTAGACGGACTGAACACACCAGTCAAACGCAACAGGGTCCTCACCCACTTAAAGAGGTTACACGCACATATAATCCTACTCCAGGAGACACACTGGAAACAATCCGAAGAAGGATTCCTAAAAGCACCATGGATTTCACACTGCATATCAGCCTCACATACATCAAAATCCAAAGGAGTGGCCATACTAATACACAAGGATATACCGATCACAGTGTTGGGCACAGTAAAGGACCCTGAGGGCAGATTCCTGATCTTAGACCTAGAAATAAAAAACACAACATACACTATAGCAAACATCTACGCCCCAAACGGAGCAAACACAGAATTCTACTGCAATCTTTTGAGACAGCTGCTGACTAAACCAAAACACCAAACCTTTATAGGTGGAGATTTCAACACGATCCTTGACAACACCATAGACAGAGTAGGACCTAGGCAAACACCAGTTACCACACCCCCTACTCTCCTGGAAATAATCTCACAATTAGGACTCTGCGACCCCTGGAGACTACAAAACCCAACTACCAAACAATACAGCTTGAGCTTTTACTCTCACCCACACCACTCATATTCACATATCGACTATTTCCTAATATCTAACAAACTATTTCCACACACATCAAATGCGTCCATAAATAACATTGTAATATCAGACCATGCCCCAGTTGAACTATCGATAAACTTAAACAGACCATTGGAGATTCCCAGCTTATTTGTACAACTCAGAAGACTTTAAGATATTTATAACCACCCAATGGCAAAATCATGTAGACAATAACATGACCCATATGGAGGACCCGGCTCTCTTCTGGCAGGCCTCCAAGGCAGTGATGAGAGGACATATAATAGCATATGTCTCACATAAGAAAAAAGTTCACAGAGAAAGATTGTCCCAACTTGATCGCAACCTCCGGGGGACGTGCGACCAGTACATTAATGACCCCACAGAAACAAACTAAGAGCACTACATAGCAACAAAAAATGTATTAGATATGTATCTACTAGGACAAGCACGATGGTCGGTAGACACTAGAAGAAAAAAATACCACAGATGGGGCAATCGAGCAAGCACCTTACTAGCAAGACTAACTAAACCACAACGCTCCCGCTGCTCCATACTACAAATACTTAACACCAACACAAACCAAACCATAACCACTCAACCCGAACTACAACAATATTTCCTACAATACTTCGAATCCCTATATACACCACATACAACCCCGACCACAGATGCTGATACCTATCTGGAAACATGCTCTCTCCCTCAACTTACAGCAGAACAACAAGAATCACTCAACTGCCCAATAACCCAACAGGAAATCTCCAAAGTCATCAAGTCACTACACAACACCAAAGCCCCGGGCCCAGACAGCTTCCCAGCAGAATACTATAAACTACTAAACCCTCACATACTCTCCACCCTCACAGACCTATGCAACAACATACTCACTCAAGAAATCCATATCCAAAACTTCAACGATTCCCAAACCATCCTACTGCTCAAACCAAACAAAGACCAACTATTAGTTCAATCCTACAGGCCGATATCATTATTAAAGCAAGACTATAAAATCCTAACAAAAATAATAGCGAATAGACTCAGCCACATTATGCCGGACTTAATCACAGACTCACAATTAGGATTCACCAAAGGCAGAAACACCACCAAAGCTATACGCACAGCCATTGCCGCTATATCAGCCCACTCCACCAGACCCCATTCCCATGAGATTCTGCTAAGTTTAGACGCCGACAAGGCTTTTGACATGGTCTCTTGGAAATTTCTACTTAAAATTCTCACCATACGTAATTTTGGATATAATTTCATTAGATTAATCACATTTCTCCACGAAAACACCAACACCTCCCTGCTGATAAACAACACCAACTCACACACATTCCAAACCTGCAGAGGGACAAGACAGGGATGCCCACTCTCCCCTCTACTGTTTAACCTTAGAATAGACCCACTAATCAGAACCATTTCCAACAACAAACAATTCACAGGTATCAAAATAGGCAAGGAAGACCTAAAACTTTCAGCATACACACATATTTTGACCAATAACACCCCTCTGGGCAATATTTGGACACATGATAACACAAACTTCCCACATTACACTAGGAGCAAAGAAACTGCTCCTCAATATATCAGACGCAGCTAGGAAAACCATAATCCAACAATGGATAACACCCACCCCACCATCCATAAAACTATTCAAAACTAATGTATCATACTTATTCCGAATGGACTGGGTGGAAGCAACATTAGATAAAGAAGTCAGACAATTTTTCAAAATATGGGAAAGCTTCATTGATATCCTACCAACACATATTAAACAAAGCATCCATGACTGCTTTCACGTAACAATATGGTATACAGAACGAACCCTGAGTCATAACCCTCCAATCTCTCTATCATAAATATTCACACAAGTCAACCCGCGCTCTACTCCCCCCCTCTTCCCCACCCCCAAACCATCCGAATCACACTCTCTCCCAACCCCTGGCGACTGGACAACAGTGACAACTGTTAGCATTATTATGTCAATCTAGGCAACAGTTTAGTAAGATAATGTTATAACACCGCAACTTACTTGCGGCAAGTTAAGTAAATAAATAACAAAATAATAACCGCAAGGTTAGAGATGCGGATCAATAAATACCTCTTAGAATCAGTCAATATACTGAATGTATAATGCTAATCAAATGTATAATTTGTCTATCAACTATTACTTGAGAATACACAAAGATATAATCAAGGCAGGAATGCTATTATGTTGTTTTCTTTTCCTCTGTCAAAAAATTTATTTGTACAAGTGTACGCCCTGAATTTTCCCTCCTTTTGCATTCTGTGAACCCCCATCTCTAATCTCAATAAAAATATTTGAAAAAAAAAAGGGTAACTATAGTAAAAGAATTTGATCAATCATCAATAAAAGTTCGTTTTATGGTCATACATGCAAAAAAGGATACACCCAACCTCACACAGGTACACATCTACTGACCTACCCTTCCATTCCTGTTTTTTTTAGTAAAAAAAAAACTAATTTTGAATATATCCTCAATAAAAGTTAAAACACATACAAAACTAATTTTGAATATATCCTCAATAAAAAGTAAAACACATACCCCCAAACTCAAACGAGTATACACACCCATTTCCATGGCAGCCTTACCTAAATGGTAACTATAGTCAAAAAGCAAATTTTGAATAATCATTAAAAGTTAGTTTTTTTAACCCCCAACCTGACACAGGTACACACATACTGACCTACTTATCCATGACAGAGGTACACACACCAAATGAGCTATCCATTCATTCAAGTGGCACCCATATTTAAAGGGTAAGTATAGTAAAAAAACATATTTTGACCAATAATCAAAAACGTCTTTCATCCCCCAACTTGACAGTACACGTACACACACCTACTGACGTACCCCTCCATTACTGTTGAAAATTTTTTTTTGATCAATAATCAAAAAAGATTGTTTTTTTAACTTCCAACTTGATCCAGGTACACATGCCTACTCACCTACCCTTTCATTTTCATGGCAGCCATATTTAAAGGGTAACTAAAGTAAAATACAAATTTTGATCAATAATCAAAAAAGTTTGTTTTTTTAACTTCCAACCTGATCCAGGTACACACGCCTTCTGACCTACCATTCCATTTTCATGGCAGCCATATTTAAAGGGTAACTATAGTCAAAAAACAATTTTGACTAATCATTAACAAATTTTTTTATTCTTTTAACCCCCAACATGACACAGGTACACACACCTACTGACATACCCCTCCATTACTGTGGCAGCCATACTAAAAGGGTAACTAAAGTAAAAAAAACTAATTTTAACCAATCATCAAAAAAAGTTTGTTTTTTTAACCCCCAACCTGACACAGGTACATATACCTACTGACCTACCCTTCTATTTCTATGGCAGCCAGTCTTAAATTTTGTCAAAAATAAATTTTGATCAATGATCAATAATCAAAAGTTTTTTTTAACTTCTAACCTGACACACACCAAATGAGCTATCCATTCATTCATGTAGCACCCATATTTAAAGGGTAAGTATAGTAAAAAAAACATATTTTGACCAATAATCAAAAAAGTACTTTATCCCCCAACCTGACACTAGTACACACCAACTGACCTACCTTTAATTCATGTGACAAATTTAAAGGGTAAGTAAAAAAACAACATTGTCCTCATCATCGGCACTATTGAGTTTTAAAATCTGCAGCACAAACACACATTCCCTTCCAAAATGCGCCCTTTCAAGCCAAATTTAAAGTTTATACTTAAACTTTCCCTTTCTAGTTTTTAGCTGCTGTGCTCTAGAAAGCATCTTCAGAAGTGTAAAGTGCACACTCAGACTCCCAGCAACACACAAATTATTAAGAGTTGACCCCTAGTACCTAGATATTAAATAAATATCAACCAATGCTACAGCAAACAGAGAGGTAAGACACAGATTGTTGTATCATTGGGAATCTCTGTCCATTAGAACAATGTTACAATATCAAGCGACTTTAGTTACTTTTTAAATCACACGTCTGATTGTTCTTAATGTAGTCATTCTTTATGAATGCCCATCCTTGATGTAGGCTGTATGAGCATCTAGAACATTATGTTTTGACCTAATAGACCAACTTTAACCACAATATTAATAAATACATAACGTTGATTTATAGTGACATATACGGGGAGATTCACCCAGAGCTGCCTGCGCTCTGGACAAATCTCCTGGAAGAGATTTGCCAAAGGCTGCACAGCTCCAGGTGAATCTCACCCAAACGAAAGTATTTAATTTAAATACTAGCATAAAACGAGGCAGCCTCTGATGAACAGGCTGTGGAGGCTGCATGCATGCCTCTTGCAATACTCTTGCAGCAGCCGCAACCTAGAGGTTAAAGTCGCGCTTACCGATATTTAATTGGTAAGCATAACCTAAACCCTAAAAAAAGTGCTGCGGCTCAGTGTCAAAACTTAGAAGAATATCAATGGAAACTACCGTGCTAACTATAATAGTAAAATAATACAGTATTTAAATACTGTCAGGCTGTTCTTATTTTGCAGCAACCAATCAGATTTTATCTTTTTACTGGTTAACTACAGTTATAAAACATCTGATGACATCTGATTGGTTGTTGCAAATTTAGGACATTGGCAAAAGTTTGCACCTCTTTTCCAATGGAATTGTCCCTTTTGCGTACCCAGTTTTACAACTGTTACAACTGTTAATAGGAACCCAAAGCCTAGAGAGAAAGATAATCCTAAAGTTTCACTGGCCTCTGCAAATTTTGGCTGCATTGCATGTTATAATTACAGCAGTTTTTAACAGATATGTTGAGCAAACAAAGGGAAAACGTTGTCTATATTTGCATGACGGAGAGATGTTTTATCCCTGGGTAAAGCTATTTTATAGCAGGAGCATGTAAAGAGCCTTCTGTTTTAAGAAGGTTTTGTTAACTTGAAATATAAGTTTGTACTGAGTGTACTGACTGGAAAAATCACAATAATTATACACAATTACTTAGTGGCTGTAACTAAATGCAGTCCTGGTCCCTAGGGACATTTTCTAGTGTGTTATCATCCATAGCTATTCCCTGGACAAATTATGAAGGTATAGGGGCTGAAAGCTGGTAGAAAGTGAGCCCCAAATGCCACCCAAAGGGTTAACAGAAGGGTCTGCATGACAGGGCAGGATAGGATGCACGAGGGGTTAAAGGTACAGTTCAGTGGAAATTATCAATATTTGTTGAATTGTTCGTTTGTGTAATGCCTTCTTAGTTATTCTACATATTCTCTCTCATTTTGAAAAATCAGTTTATTTCATACCCTTTGCTGTTCCCTGCTGTTGACAATTAGTGAGCTGCCATTTCAGGTTCTAACGGTCCTTCTTCTTCCCAGGATGCACCACATCCTTGGAATGTTCCTAACAGTAATTTTTACTGATTGGCTGTAGGATGGGTCAAAGATGCTCAGATCTCTACTGAGAAACTGAATCAACCCAGGTGCTGGTTCAAGGGCAAGACCATAACGGTCTCTACTAAGGGGTTCTACAACCAGGAAGTCAGTTTTTTGGTTGCATTTATTTATACACAGACAAAATTCTGAATTGGCAGATTAAAGGAGAACTAAACCCAATTTTTATACTCCAGAATCTGAAAACAACTCCCCTAAAAACCCCAATAAGCTATAAAATATCACTCCAGTAAATTGTATTAAAGTAAATGTAGGCCTGTTAACAACTGGATTAAGTATCTGTGTGTATGTGCAGTGTCAGGCCACACCTCCTGACCTCACATGCTTCCTTGCTTTATCTGTCTTGTAAAAGGATTGGCTAGAGATTATTAATGGGTGTGACCAACTGTAACTAGTTTCTGCCATAGCTAAGGACTGAGCATATGCAGAACATAATGGTCGTTGACCAAACTGTGTGATACTAGAATGCTGTGAAGTAAAGCACAAACCATATGTTATTTAGGTAAATTTCCCAGCGCCCATATCAAAATGAGAGGTAAGACACAGATTACTGGTTTTATATCAAGGTGTTCTGCATTCTAGTTCAGTGTTATTCTGTGGCTTTAGTTGTCCTTTAAGGTCATTGGGATGGAAAAATACTGCTCTTTTTTTCTGAAAAACATATGTATTTGCACTGAACTTCCCCTTTAAGTAAGTAGAGTTAGGAGGTTAAGGAGAGTGCAGGGGAGGGGAAACAGACAGGAAGGGGCAGGCAGGAGAGGTTTTATAAGGGGCAGGGACACATGGCATAGCTGCCATTTGTCAGGAAGGGGCTACCAACACCCACCCATCCTCCCTTGGCTTTCTAGTCTAATTTGGGGTCATGGCGAGGCCTTAACTCCTTGGACGCTGGTCACAGCTTTATTTCCTTCTTTCCAACTTTGGAATTTTCATTTAATTGGTGTTGGTTGAGATGGTAAGGCTATGCTTTGGGTTGTCACAGCTTGGCGGGTCACTGTTGGTCGGCCATGGGAAAATAAATAAGTGATGGAGGATAATTATGGAGACGAGGTGGTATTGGTCTAACCCCAAGACAGACGTTACTTGGTGAATATTGCGACACTTAATTGACACAGGCTCGCTGAAGCAGGCAATACGTTTCAGCAGGGATCTGCATTTAACTAAGACAATAGTCGGCTGGCTGGCAGGGAATTTTGTTTTGGCACTAACATATAACATCAAAACTGTTATTAATATTTATTGGTTTTTTTTGTAAACAACTGTTTAACCCTATAAGTGCCACAGATCGTAAATTTTACGATCTGTGGTTGAAGAGACCAAAGTGCCACAGATCGTAAAATTTAAGATCTGGACACTTTAACTGCTGCCTAGCCCCCTCAATCCCCCATCAGTTTTGTCTAAAGACGATGTGGGGATCGGGAGATAACTTACCTTCTTTCCAGGAGCCGGGAGCAGCAGCCGGGAGCAGGAGGAAGAGAAGTTCCGTGCGATAAGGGAAACCCCGGTGACATCACAGGATTCCCTGCTTCACCGGGGTCTTCCCTTAGGCTTCCCTGGTCTGCCCCTGGTGGAGGTATTGCACTGCGATCTCCATTCAGATCACAGTGCAGTACCTGGTATAGTACTGGTACTTAGCAAAGACTTAGAAAAAAAATGGAGACAGAGATCAAAATTTGGTGGTCACTTCTGATCACCAAATTATTGATCTTTGCCAATGAATGAAAAATCACTTCCTGGAAAATGGATTTCCGTGAAGTGATTTTTCCGATCGGATTTCGAATTGGAAAACGGGCATTTGTGTCCCTATTCCAAGCTCCTTATCATTCCCTAAGATGATTTGATGATCATCTTTGGGAATGATCCCAAAAAAAAGTGGGGAAATGCGCATAAAAAAATTCTTAAAGTGATACACCCCCCCTCTTTTTTTTTTTTTTTTACACTAAAGCTAAAAATTAGCAAAAAACTTTTTCTCCAAGCTTCCCAATGTTCCCAGTGGTATCTGTAAAGTAAATGCAGATAGTTATTTGTCTGATTTCAAGGGAAACTAAGCCTATTTTATTTTGCAGAGGTACCAAAAAAAGACTGAATTGAAATTTTAGGATCAGTAAAGTGTGCAAAAACTTGTGAGACTCTCAGTACCAACCGGTTCTCACTAAAATACCCCTAAAAGGGGGTGTGTGTGCATGGGGCATGGGTTGTGGCAGATTTTGATTTTTTTCTTCTAACTGCACTTCTACATGCGTCCCATTTGAGCTAGTTGGTGGCCTCGTCTCTGTTTGCACCCACGCATATGGCATACCGTTTGATTCAGGACATGTTAGAGATTACAATTTAGTGGGTTTTTTTGCTAGTTGGGGGCCACGTCTCTGTGTGCATCCATGCATTTTGCATACCGTTTGATTCAGGACATGTGGGAAATTGACATTTACTGGGTTTTTTTGCTTGTCAAGTGGGTTTAGATTTTAGAGTTCTATGGATTACTGCGTCTGGAATTCTCCATGTATATATGAAAGCTTGGCACCGTAACATAGCTGAAGGTGTGTAGATTCCAAAAATATATAGTTTGTGGGGGGTATTTCCAAGTTTTGGGACTGTTTCCTTTGAAAAAGTGTAGGCTGTTCAAATTACAGAGCACTTTGATTTTTTCTTGTAATTGCTCTTGTGCATGGGTCCAATTTGAGCTAGTTGGTGGCCATGTCTCTGTGTGCATCCACGCATATGGCATACCATTTGATTCAGGACATGTGGGAGATTGACATTTAGTGGGTTATTTTACTTGCCAAGTGGGTTTAGATAGGATTTCAACCTTTGAATCATCTTATTTTATTTTTCACAAAATCTCCTAAAAACACAGAGTTCTATGGATTACTGAGTCTGGAATTCTTCATGTATGTATGAAAGCTTGGCACTGTAATGTAGCTGAAGGTGAGTAGATTCCAAAAATATATAGTTTGTGGGGGATATTTCCAAGTTTCTGGGCTGTTTTCTTTGAAAAAGTGTAAACTGTTCAAATTACGGAGCACTTGTAAGCACTTGTGCATGCTTCTTATTTCTACACAGAACTGCGTCCACACCATTGGTGGTATGCATAAAAAAATGGCACAGTTGCGTAGCTGAAGGTGTGTAGATTCCAAGAATATATAGTTTTGGGGGGTATTTCTAATATAGAGGGGTGTTTAGTCTGACAAATCTGAAAAGTTGCTGTAATTGGGCCACTGTGAATTGGCTCACTTTGTGGCTAGTCGATTCCACGTCCACGTGTGTAACCATGCATATGGCATACTGTTTGATTCAGGACATTTGGTGGATTGATATTTAGTAACTTTATTTTATATTCCATGAGGTTTTGGCATGATTTCTACCTTCGAAAGTTGATTTTTGTTAGTTTTTCAGGAAATCTGTGAAAAGTGCAAAATTCTACGAAGAACTGCGCCCACACCATTGATGGTATGAATGAAAAAACGACAGCGTTACATAACTGAAGGTGTTTAGATTTCATATATATAGTTTGTGGGGGTTGTTTTGTGGGGGGAAATTGCAGACTGTTCAAATTCAGAGTTGACTGAATATTTTTGCTGTTTTTGAGCAATCATGCATTGTCTTACTTTGTGGCTTTTCGCTTCCATCTGCGCATGTTATCAATATAACGGTATGCCATGCATATGGCATACCGTTTGATTCAGGACATTTGGGGGATTGATATTTGATAACTTTTTTTTACATTCCATTAGGTTTTGACATGATTTGAAGTTGTTTTTTCTTCATTTTTTCAGAAAAGTGCGAATTTCTATGAAGAACTGCACCCACACCATTGATGGTATGAATGAACTAAATACAGTGTTAGATAGCTGAAGGTGTGTAGATTTCAGGAATATATATAGTTTGTTGGGGTTATTTCTAAGTTAGGGGGCTGTTTTGTGGAAAAAACTGCAGACTGTTCAAATTTGGAGTTGGCTAAATATTTTAACTTATTCTGAGCTACCGTGCATTGTCTCACTTTGTGGCTATTCACTTCCATGTCCGCGTGTGTAACCACACATATGGTATACCATTTGATTCAGGACATTTGGAGGATTGATATTTAGCAACTTTTTTTTACATTCCATGAGGTTTTGACATGATTTCTACCTTTTTGAATGTTGTTTGATATTAATTGTTTTTGAAAATCTGGTAAAAGTGCAAACTTCTACGAAGAACTTTCCCCACACCATTGATGGTATGAATGAACGAGCTACAGCATTACATAGCTGAGGGTGTGTAGATTTCAGGAATATATAGTTTGTGGGGGGTATTTCTGAGTTAGGGGGTGTTTTGTGGAAAAACTGCAGACTGTTCAAATACAAAACTGGCAAATTTCTTTTTGCTGCTACTGACATTTGGCATTGGTCCCACTCTGGGTTAGTTGGTAGCAATGTCTCTGAATACACCCATGAATGTGGCATACCATTTTACTCAGGAGGGGTTAGGCTTTCATTTTTGAGATGAGTTTGAACTTTCCTCTACAGTTTTTAGCTAAAATTTGCATTTGATTTTGTCTTTGATTTTACAGTTGAGGAAAGATAGGAAAATGTGAGAAAATAACTTACAATTGGACGAAGAGCTGCGCCCGGGTATCTGCATTTTGATTGAAACTTACCACACTCATAAAATCCTGCGAGTATGTGGTTTCTATAAATATGTCACTTGTGGGGATAGTTTAGTTAATTTAGTTAATTTGGAAGACATTCTATGTTAACCGTCAAAAGTGGTTATACATTTCAATTTGGTGTAATGCTTGTGAAGGTTCTCATTCATCCAGGTCATGGTATATCTGTTGTATTCAATTAGATCAACTGGACTTGAAGTTTAGTTCTTGAAGACGTTTCGCTAGTCATCCGACTGGCTTTCTCAATTCAGAATGACTTGTACAAGAATCTGTGGCAATTATGTACCCTGGAAAATCCCAATTAGCATATCACAGCCAGGTGTTAAGGGTGTGATTGGATAGTGGATTGATAGTGTTATAGGAACACCCAGAGTAAGGGGTTAAAACAGCATTGTACATGGCAGACAGTTGGAAGTTGGATCACAAGCTGGATGTCATCAGAACCCTGCAACACAGAGCTGAGAACATCCCCACTAGCACAGAGGCGAAGGCTAAAGAAATGAAACATCTCAGAGGAGCCCTTAAAACTTGTGGATATCCAGACTGGGCCTTTGTAAAAAGAAGTAGAAGGAAAGAAAAGAACACGAATACCAACAGTGAAGGGGAAAAGCAAGACAGGAGGAAGAACATGGTCATCCCATATGTAGCAGGGGTCTCCGAGAAATTAAGAAGAATTTTCAAAAAACACCGTATCCCTGTCTGCTTTAAACCGAACAACACACGGAGGCAACAATTGGTACATCCGAAAAACCCAATACCGAAACACAAGAAAAGCGACATCATATACGCAGTGCAGTGAAGAATGCTCTGATTTGTATGTGGGGGAGACCAAACAGCAACTGCATCCACGTATGGCCCAGCACAGAAGAGCTAATTCCTCGGGTCAGGACTCAGCTGTGTACCTGCATCTTAAGGATAAAGGACATACCTTTGAAGATTGTAATGTTAACATATTGGCAAAGGAACGTGACTGGTTCAAGAGAGGTGTTAAGGAGGCCATTTATGTGAAAATAAAGAAACCAAGCCTAAATAGAGGTGGGGGGGTTCGACACCAACTGTCTGTCATGTACAATGCTGTTTTGACACCTTACTCTGGGCGTTCCTATAACACCTCTTAGCCTAATGATATGCTAATTGGGATTTTCCAGGGTACATAATTGCCACAGATTCTTGTCATTCTGAATTGAGAAAGCCACTCGAATGACTAGCGAAACGTCTTCAAGAACTAAACTTCAAGTGCAGTTGATCTAATTGAATACAACAGATAATTTTGTGTAATATTCTTGAAGGTGCAGATTTAGTTTGGGGAAGAAAAAGTGGGGTACCTCCATACATCAGGTATCGTTGTACTCAGGAGTATCAGAGATTTTAGAAACAGTAAGATTTTTGTGTGTAACCTTAAGATAACTATAAATAAAAATGGGAAATGGGAAAAATCCATGAAAATTTGCAAATTTTACATTTTTTCCCCATATTTTACCCATAATTCCAGTAAAATTTCCAGAAGAGTTACAAAATTCTGTTACTGTGTTAAAGTACACTTTGTGCTGAAAAAAACAGTGTATAATATTCCTGATTTACTGCAAAGTTTCCTAATGTAGAATTAGTCTAAAGCGATTAAGGGCAAAATCCTGAAAATTCTGCTGGCACTTAACGCAAAAAACAATGTAATTCTGCTGGCACTGAAAGGGTTAAAGATTGTAATGTTATGTATTACAATGTTATTTAAATTTGGATAATGGTCATGTTTATACATAAAGAAAATGTTGTTTGCATAATTAATAAAGCTGTGGCCAGTCCTTTATCCAACAAACAAAGAAATGTGTGGTGTCCGTTCTTTGTATTGAGAGGAAAGAATTAGCGTTGCACCTTGTCATGCCTTCAACGCCCCAAGTGACAAGTTTACAAGCCTGTGTGATCTAACAAACCGTTAAATTGAGCAACAGAAAGTTAAAGGGATTTTTATCAATCAATTTGAGGAAAATGATGATTACCTTCCTCAGTTACAAGATTTGGACATTTTAAATATTCTAAAAGTTCAGAAAATTTGTAAACAGTGTCATAACTAGGAATCACCTACCTGCGACCAGTGGCGGCGCTACACTGGGGCACATGCCCCAGTTCACAGATGTAGTGCCCCCCAAAGTGCCCCCCTTCCAAACCGCACCGGTTTTCATGTTGACTGTGCTGATGTGCTGTTGTTCGAGCCATGTGTTGTTCTGGCAGGCAGTTTTAAAAAAAACTTTAATATGATCTAACACTGTCTGGAACAGCAATTCTCAACTGGGGTCCGCAAGCATGTCAGCCGGGATCCGTGAGAAATGTATGTCCTCTGGGGTCTGTGACTAACCAACACTGGGTTCCTGGGGGTTTTGGGATTAGGCCAGGTATGTTTTATTTTATTTATGATGGATGGGGGTGTTGTGTGCACAGTGCACCAGTAATCAGGTGTGCTGTGGGCAGGGAAATTGGAAGACCCAATATGTGAAGGGGGGATGGGGGGATGAAATAGCTGGGGGCATTAGGGGATATGAAACTTAGAGATGGGGGGCATAAAAACATTATGTATATATATGAGGGAGTGCCACACAATATGGACATTTTTTCAAGGGGTCCTCAAAGGTAAAAAGGTTGAGAAACACTGGCTTATTATCTATCTATATCTCTATCTCATATTAAGAGATATCTGATAGATATAATATATCTGATCTATCAATCTATCTATCTTTCTATCTGTCTATCATGATAGATAGATAGATAGATAGATAGATAGATAGATAGATAGATATGGAGATTATAGAAAGATAGACAATCAATCTATCTATCATCTCTCTATCTCTCTACCTATCTATCTATGTTTCTATCTGTCTATCATGATATGATAGATATGGAGATGATAGAAAGATAAACAATCTATCATCTATCTATCTATCTATCTATCTATCTATCTATCTATCTATCTATCTATCTATCTATCTATCTGTGCATCAATCTTATTAGCTATCATTATTATCTATCTATTTCCCTATCTGTCTCTGTCTGTATATCCATCTATCTCCGTCTCTCTCTATCTAATCTTATCTATCAATCTATGATAGATAGATAAATAAATAGATAGATAGATATGGAGATGATAGAAAGATAGACAATCAATCTATCATCTCCATATCTATCTATCTTTCATCTATCTATCTATCTATCTATCTATCTATCTATCTATCTATCTATCTACAGTATCTATCTTATCTGCCTATCTGACAGATAAGATAGCACCCACTCCTGTCTACTTTATTGAATTTTTGGTGTTGTAAAGAACAAATTAATGTATAAATAGAGATTTCATAGTTATTTACACGTTAAATCTTCTGGTATTAAATTAAATACTGTTAAAGCATCTTGTTATCTCTTTTCCTTATTTCAGAGGCAACAGAACCCAGCAGTTCAAATGGACAATAGAAAATGAGTATCACAGTTCAACCACTCATTTCTGTCTTATTTAATCTCAAGTTATGTCCTTATTGTAACCCAGTTCCATTACGGGTTAAATTTGTAACCTTCTTAGCAATAAGTTACACAGAAAAATGCCAGAGATCCATTAATACACTGGTCTGGACATTAAGCTATATCCCAAAAAAAGGGTATACCAAAATGTCCCTTGTATCTTTGGTGCTCTCTAATATAGGCCCACTGCCCAGGCCTGGACATTAAGCATGTCATTACATCTGTCATCCTTTAATTTGTTTATCAGAAGTACTGTTATGCTACATAAGAAACAGTTCAAATTATTTTTTTGCAGTTGGGATTTTTTATGCTATTAATATAACATAATATAGCATAGGGGATAGGGAGGCATGTGTATTAAAGTGTATGAATAAATTACAGGATCATAATCTGAAATGCATGTTTGCAAATGCAAGAAGCCTGGCTGACAAAATGGGTGAATTGAAAATTATGCTGTTGAATGAAAAGTATGATGTAATAGGTATAGCAGAAACGTGGTTGAACAGTTTTCACGACTGGGCTGTAAATTTAGAAGGATATGCCTTGTTTAGGCAGGACAGAGAAAAGGGGGAGGAGTATGTGTTTATGTTACAAAAGAATTGAAGCCAAATTTAAAAGAAGTGATAACTGGCGATATGGATGTTAAAGTGAAGGCAATATGGGTGGAATTAGGCAACAGGAAAGGGGGTAATGTCATTGTTGATGTCTGCTTTAAGCCGCCAAATGCTAGCAGAGAGTAGGTGAGTCAACTCCATATGCAGTTGGCAAGGGCTGCAAGTTTGGGGAGTGTGATCATTATGGGGGACTTTAATTACCCTGACATTGATTGGTGTGGTGGAACTGCCATCACAGAAAAAGGTGATGAGTTCCTGAATTTGCTGCAGAATAATTTTCTCTCACAGGTGGTTGAGGTTTCTACTAGAAAAGGAGCTCTGTTGGTCTGTCTGGTAATATCTAACATTGTTGAGCGCATTATAGATTTGGACTTTGTTATCTAAAGCAAAAGTGCGCTGGGTTAACAAAGACTTTTAATTTCAGGAAGGCAAATTTTCCCAGGTTAAAAGCAGCTCTTCAGAATGTCAACTGGGATAATGTATTATCAGGTAAAGGTACTGAAAGGGACAGTTTAGTGGAAATTGTCAATATTTGTTAAATTGTTAGTTTGTGTAATGCCTTCTTAGTTATTCTACATATTCTCTCTTATTTTGAAAAATCAGTTGATTTCATACCCATTGCTGTTCCCTGCTGTTGACATTAGTGAGCTGACATTTCAGGTTCTAATGGTCCTTCTTCTTCCCAGGATGCACCACATCCTTGGAATGTTCCTTACAGTAATTTCTACTGATTGGCTGTTGGATGGGTCAAAGATGCTCAGATCTCTACTGAGCAACTGAATCAACCCAGGCACTGGGTCAAGGGCAAGACCATAACGATCTCTACTAGGGGTCCTGCAAACAGGAAGTCAGTATTTTGGTTGCATTTATTTATACACAGACACAATGCTAATTGGCAGATTATGATTATTGGGATGAAAAAACACTGCTCTTTTTTCTGAAAAGTACATGTATTTGCACTGAACTTCCCCTTGAACAGAAGTGGACTGTGTTCAAGGGGATTTTAAGCCAGTTCACATCTACATTTATACCCTTGGGAAATAAATGGAAAGGAAGAAAAAGGCATTTAAAACCTTTAAGTCAGAGGGAACAGAAAGGGCCTTTAGGGATTATAAAAACTGTAACAAGAAAGTGTAAGAAAGCAGTCAAACTAGCTAAAATTAATAATGAAGTTAGGATATCTGAACAAAGCATCACTAAGCCTAAACATTTTTTAAAGTATATTAATAGTAAGAAGATGAGGACTGAGAATGTGGCACCATTAATTAAAGGATAAGTACAGTCCAAACAAGAGCCGACTCCTAATAATGAAACCCCGATAGACCTGTTGATGAACGATGAATCAACACCTAAACTCATATCCAAATTCTATAAACTAATAGACACCAAATCCCAGTTTGAATACTTGGAACACATGTCCAGTTGGGCCAAAGACCTGGATCAAGCTGTCTCCCCAGGGCAGTGGAGCGAGGCGTTCAAAACAACTTTCAAACTTTCAAAATCAATCAAACATTGGGAGACCAACAAAAAGATAGTTCTAAGATTTTACAGATACCCTACTCAAATCCATAAATGGTATGAAGAACAATCACCCCTATGCTGGAGGGGATGTTCCCATAGAGGCACGCTAATGCATATATGGTGGACATGTCCCAAAGTCCATAGAGCATGGAACAAATTATTCTACTTTCTTAATAGATTAATGAACACGACGATTGTACCAAAACCAGCGCTGGCACTACTGAACATAAACTTAAACCTCTTCCCACCGTCTCAAAAAACAATAATCTACCATACATGCACCATTATGAAACAATTAATCACCAAATACTGGAAGACCTCAAAAATCCCTTCAGTTAACCAAATCACTAACATGCTATCCGAAAACATGAGATATGAAAAAGCCTTCCACATAACCCAGGGTAGTTTTCAGGGGTTCTACAGAGCATGGGAGATATGGTACATTGACGACAGATCATAAGAACAAAGTAGGGAATCACAAATTCCAATCTGACTCCCAATAGACCTTAAGAGAAACCAGGAAAGGGTGATCTCATAGACAGCATAATACAAAGCCCGGGAAAAAATGGGTTAAGGAGATAGGACAAAGATAAATAAATTTCCTACCACTCGTGAGTGTGCTGTTCTCACTACATAAAGTGTAAATCGTTAATGCTAAATTTACCTGATTTACCTGATTGTTCATGTTTAAAATGTTCCGAACGATAAGCTCTCATTCAATGTTGTAAATCACTATAAAAGAAATGAAAACAATAAAAAGTTATTGGTATAAAAAAAAAAAGGATAAGTACAGTCAGAAAGCAAATCAAGTTTAAATAGAAGATGTATCTATAACTAACCTTTTTCTTTTTTTTTTTTTTTTACTGTCTCTCCAGAGCCTACCTGTGGCCTTGTAAAGTGCTGGCCATCTTGGTGTTCTATCATGTGAGCTCTCCAGAGCCTACCTGTGGCCTTGTAAAGTGCTGGCCATCTTGGTGTTCTATAATGTAAGCTCTCCAGAGCCTACCTGTGGCCTTGTAAAGTGCTGGCCATCTTGGTGTTCTATCATGTAAGCTCCACCCCCCGAGACCTGGTGGAGCTCGTTCCTGGCTGTGTCAAAGGATCTAGTGCCAGTTCCCTCCGCACACGTCAGATGGTCACAATGCACCCAACGTGATGTCAGTGTGCGCGCATGACATCATCACGACGCATCGCGTGGTGTGATGACGTCATGCACAACTCCGTGTGCACTGACGTCACGTTGCGTGCGAACACGGAGGGAACTTGCACTAGATGCTTTGACACCGCCAGGAACGAGGTCCGCCAGGTCTCGGGGGGCTGAGCTTACCTGATAGAACACAGTATCCAAGATAGCCAGCACTTTACAAGGCCACAGGTAGGCTCTGGAGAGACCTTAAAAAAACAAAAAAAAACAAAAGGGTTAGTTAGGGATACATCTTCTATTTAAACTTTATTTGTTTTCTGACTGTACTTATCCTTAAATGGGGATAAGTTACCGTATATACTCGAGTATAAGCCGACTCGAGTATAAGCCGAGGCACCCATTTTTGCCTCAAAAATTAGAAAAGATGATTGACCCGAGTATAAGCCGAGGGTATACAGTAACCCTAATACCTTTCCACTGTAGATGATTGGAAACTACAACTCCCAGCATGCTTGGTTGAGTGTGGGATGTTGTAGTTTCCAACCACCTATAGTAGAAAGGTATGGGGGTTACTGTATGGCATACTGTCCCCCACCCTAATACTTTTCCACTGTAGATGTTTGGAAACTACAACTCCCAGCATGCTTGGTTGCTGGGAGTTGTAGTTTCCAACCACCTATAGTAAAAAGGTAATGTGGGTGTCTGCATGGCATACTGTCCCCCCAGCCCTCCCCCCAAAGGCTTTTGATACAGTACCCCATAGGCGACTAATGTATAAGCTAAGGTCTGTTGGTCTGGGGAGTCACATTTGTACATGGATAGAACATTGGTTAATGAATAGGATGCAGAGAGTTTATGGGGCTTCATCATTATGGACTAAAGTGCACCCTGGAGTGCCACAAGGTTCTGTGTTGGGGCCGCTTCTATTTAATCTATTTATTAATGATTTGGAAGTGGGTATTGTCAGCAAGGTTTCTGTGTTTGTTGACACAGAACTTTGTCGACTATTAAAAACTTCAGAGGATGTGCAGTCGTTGCAGGGGGATCTAGATAGATTGTCACATTAGGCTGCTAAGTGGCAGATGAGATTCAATGTTGGTAAATGTAAGGTGATGTCCATTGATTCTATGCACAATAGCTATCTGCTTCCAGTGTTCTACCCACTAAGCAGTCCAAGAGTTGATTGGTTCCAAGTGGTAGTCAAACTTATTTAGAGCAAAGAATAAATAGTAAAAGAAAAAGAACAAATAATATGGGACGTTAAAAGATCCTACTATAGTAATTACTTATGCGGATAAGGGGACAATGGTTGAACACTGAGGATTATAAAAACAAAGTTTTAGGATAGCCCAAAGACTCTACCACATATAAAGATAGGTACACACAGTGCCAATAAAGCTTCGATACCGTTGGATCCAACAGTATCAGGGCTTTATCAGCATGGTTGTTCTGCCGAGCGGTCATTAGGGAAGGACTGTAAATTTCCCTTGGCCGTGGTAGTTTTCCCCCTTTATGCCTCTGATAAAGAGCGGTGTGCATGTATCAAACCTGTTTTAAGTTGCTGTTTCCATGTTTTCCTATTAAAATAGCTTCTCAATTGATATGGAGTCACAACGTTTTGGGTTGCTGCGTTCTTCCATTTATTGCTGAACATAGATTTCTGCACACTGTTCTATGGAGAAAGGTGTACTTTTGGTTAGGTTGGGGATTCTGGATTTTTCGTGTTTTCGTGTTGTGTTAAAACAGGATGAACTGTTTTTATTATTTTTCACCCCCAGCCCCAACTACGCTTGGGTTTGGATCTTAACAATGATTGGCAGGGAGGACTGGAACATTTTGGACAGGGTGGCAAACATGCTAAAGTAGCCCATTCATGATAAGCCTTTTAAAAATATATTGATGGTATCAGCACCACTCGGCATAAGCAGTTAAGGTGACCATACATTAGGCCGATTTATGTACAATCCGACATACAATCCAGCATTTCCATTGATTGTGTGAGAAATTTTTAAATTTTTCCCGATCTTATTATGCGACATTAGATTGTAAAATCGATCGTAATTACAATTGGGAAAGTCGTTTTTTTAAGTCAATTTGTTAAATGATCGTAGTATTTTCTGAAGTTCCGATTAAGGGCTAGACCACACTAGTGCACTTTTCGCACGTTTGCGCATGTGTTTTCGTTTGCGCATGTGATTTTCCCTAGCATGGAAATCGTGGGAACGCAAAAATTCCCGCGGTTACCGATGCGCACACGTTTGCGCATTGTAGTAATGCCTCAGCCTAAATGTAAATGTAATGTAAACTCACCACATCCGACATTAATCACGAAACAAATTGAATGTGGAACAATATGTATTATTAACATAGTACATCTGTCTATCAAAGTATCAGTTGGTTTAAGATCGAATTACGATGGTAATAGTGTATGGCCACATTTGGGGTGAGGCCACACTACGGTGCATGGCAATGCATACAATTTTCCATGCGTTACCGTCTGATTGCGTTGCAGTTCGCAAAAAAATGGTGATTGCATGAGATTCGAAAAGCGTTGCAGCGCACCTACAGGGCTACGTGCGGAGAGTCGCTATCGCTCTCTATTGCCCCCTGTAGGCAATGCACTGAGTTGATGGTGGCTCTCGGTGTATTGCAAATGGAGCATTTTGCGAATCTTTAACACCAGCTATCTGCTGGCATTAGAGGCTACGTCTTAAAGTGCTGTTAGCGGCTCAGTACATTGGTTGCGTCAGTTACGTGACATAAATTTTGTGTAATGTCGCAAGTGCCGTTAGTTGTGTCTTAAAGTCACGTTAACGCTTGGTACATTGGTTAACGTGACTTTAGCCAATAACGTCTCTTGGTACATAGCCCTACTAGTATAGCTAGACCAACTGGCTAACACTTGGCTCGCACATTAAAAGGACCCAGTGTAACCCAGCCTAACATCCTTTCCTTATTCTTCTTCACCGTTATCTATCCCTATCCCTTTCCCATCCACCACCGCTCGCTGTCACTGAACCGTTACTTGCCCGCGCACTGTTGGTCTGCGCATGAACGCGCTTTTCCTGACACGCCTCCGCCACGTCACCAGACAGGACGAGGTAAACATGGCGGAACGGAGGAGACACAAGAAGCGGATCCAGGTAACCGGGGAGGGTAGGACGTGACATGACGGGTGGTTGGGCGGTCGATGGTTTTGACTGAATCTCCATCCACACTTGCACGCACATAAATTTGGGGGAATGATAGAGATGTTCAGAAGGTACCTGGGATGTTTTGCCGCCATCCCCAGCAAAACAATGGCGGAGGAGGAGGCCGAGTCCCTGACATAGCCGTGCAGTTAATGTTAGGATACGGTGGTGCACACTATGGAACGTCCAGATGCAGATTTTTAACAACTAAAACTCCCAGCATCCTTTACTGCGACTTGTGGAGCTGCACGTTAACAACAAGTGGGGAGGGTTCGGATGGAACAGATGGAGCAATTCCAATGCCACATTCATTCACACTGTCATCCAAAAAGTTATATAATCATATATGCATCTACTTTATCTGATTGTAATGTCCATCCTGTGCAGGGAATTGGGGTGGTCAGGAGCAGAATGTTCCCCCTATGAAATTTGGTGCCAAACTCCTAAATCAGTAACTTAAAGCAGAACTGTGGTGGAAAGAAGCTTTTCCTAAGTTTTTTAGTCTAGAAACTGACAGTTAAAATAACTCAATTTGTAACCCAAAATGTAGCAAGCTTTACAGTTGCTTTCACATTAGCCCCTTCTTTACCTGGATACACCGACATACAGAGAAGTGTTGGATAGAGTGATGTCGAACCTTGGCACTCCAGATGTTTAGAAATTACAACTTCAATGCAACCAATACATGCTGGGATTTGTAGTTTCCAAACATCTGGAGTGCCATGATTCGACATTACTGAGAAAGATCCGTAAGGAGGCCATACACATGCAATTACAATCACGTGTGCTGGCAGATTCCATTTCATGGTAACCGCATGCATGGCCCTGACCAATCCCTTTACATGGGGCTGAACATATCAGCTCCTTCTATTAAAGGGCATGCCCACCCCCAAAATTATAATTTAACTCATTACTTTTTACATTAGAATTACATTAATTACATTAAATCCTTACTTTACACCTCTGCTCCAAATTGTTCTCCAGCAGTGCTTATCCAAAGTCCAGGAAAGTGAAGAGAAAGAGGTGTCTGTGAGCCATCTGGTCTTTGCTGATTCCTCAACCTCAACAAGAAATGTGACATGCACTGTGGAGCCCTTTACTGCCCTCCCTCCCTACATCAGGATCATCCTCTTCGGCCGTTGCACCTAGTGTGAAAAGGTTTTGTTACAAGGTAGGTGCCCCCTGCCCACCCCCAACTGCCAAAATATTTTTGCAGAATATGCTCCGATCATTTCTTATGGACGTTTTTCTCCTGCCACGTCTTAGCCAATCACAGATGTGGCTGCGAGTCCAGCCCCTGCTTGCAGCTTCCGAAAGCAGGGAGCTTGATTAGAGGCGGCACGGGAGAGAATGGTCCGTAAGTAACGATCGGAGCATTATTTTGCAAAAATATTTACGCGGTTGGGGGTGGGCAGGGGGCACCTACATTGTAGCAAAAAGTGAGTTTTGGGGCTGCACATGCCTTTTAAAGTAAAGGGAGCCCGTACTGACAAATGTAAATTTTCCATCAGGAATGACCTTTGTCATTTTCAGCCCCCCACACCTTCAGAGGCTGTGAGCGAGTGAGAATGGCAGAGCATGTCCATATGGTTTGCCATGCACTCCCAACTCTGGACTATTGCACAAATTGTAGCAACGGAAGATAATGTAAGTGCATAACCATCTTGTCCAATGTGGTCTCGGCCTAGAATTCTAGATTAAAATGCTAATTTAGAGGTTCAAGGTGTTTTTATCGTCTAGATAAAAAAGACACCATGGAACATTTTTCAGGCAGCTACTAGTAATCAAGTAAGCAAAATGTCTGAAATCAGTTTTTCTGAACCTAGCCTAAAATTTGCAGTGCTCTCTGCAACAGTTTAGAGGGTTTATTTAATGAGGTGCAAAAGTTTGCATAAGCTATCAATCTGCAGGCACCCATCAGATGTTACCTTTTTTCTGGAATTCAGAAGTTTGACAAAATCTGAATTTGATTGTTGGCTGCAGATTTAAAACACCTCTTATTTCATAAGCCTGTATATGTATTTGTGCATATCTAAAACAACTGGTTTTAATTAATTGTGATTGAGCAAAAAAAAAATGGATAATGAATTATATACATATTAAATGTTAAGCAGCAGTCACAGTAATACTCTAGTTAGGTACACAACCTGTTGCCCTCCGGCTGATAGTAAACTAAAACTTTCTAGGTGGATGTTAAAGGTGTGATCAAGTTACAGTGAAGATGTATTGGTTTTGCGTCTCATAAATATTAATTTTAAAAGCATATTTTTACTTTGTAAAATTATACCCAAAATGCATTTGCTTAATAAAATCTTAGAAACCTAATTTACATTACTCAAGGCTGTTGCACAATTTTTTTTCTTTCCTTTTACTTACTTTATTTAAAAATCCTGTGTAAATAGCCGAAGTCAAATTACTCAAAGGTGCATAAACCAGAAAATTATCAATTATTTAATATGGTGATATAACTAAATGCCCCAAATATTTGTGGGTAACATTTCTCTTACCAGTTGCATTTACTATTCACAGATGATATGCTTTAAGACTTTGACTATATTCTGTTAGTTGCGTTGTTTTGTGTTTTTCCTATTATTTTTATATTTCTTACAGTGTTCAAATTTTGCAGCTATAAAAAAAAAAGAAACTGTATATATTGCCTAGAAAAGGCAAAAGTCCAGAATTGCCTGTGTTTAGCACTGAAAATGGCACCATTAGGAAAAATAAATGGGCCACTGGTTTGATGCATGTGCTTCTTTTTTATATGTATGATTTAAATTGTCTTTTACCAAGATCCTCCAAAAAAAAATTTACACCTCCAGTTGGAGGACTGATTTAATAGAAAATGTAATCCAGTATCTTTAAATTAAGTATACATTTGCATGAAAGCAAGCTTTTACTTAAAGGGCATGTCCACCCCCCAAACTATAATCCCCCAACTACTGGCCCCACCATGTAGTGTAGTTTAATCCTTACCTCACTCCCAACTCCATCTGGTTCTCCTGTAGTCCCCCCCCAAAGTTCCAAAAACTGCCCACCAGAGGGCTAGCAGGTCCATATAGGACACTGCCTGCTACCTGGCCTCCCGGAGATTCCTGCCATGCGTGCTGCAGCCCTTCTCCCCCCTCCCTCTCCCTCCCTCTCCCTCCTTCTACTATCCCTCCCCAGCACAAATCCCCCTTAATATTCTGCTCCCCCATGTCCCCCAGCCCCAACCGCATGTTTTTTTTTTTAAAAAGCTCCCCAAACTCTTACTTACCTCTCCCGCTTTCCTCCGCTGCACTGAATGACCGGCAGCCCTCGTCCGTGATTGGCTGCCGCTCAGCCAATCACAGACGCGACTGCCGGTCCCGCCCCTCTGCTTGCATTCTCGCAAGCAGAGGGCCGGCAGTGCGGCGGAGATCGAGGGAGGTAAGTAAGAGTTTGGGGGGCTTTCTGAAAAAAAAAAATATGCGGTTGGGGCTGGGGGACATGGGGAGCAGAATATTAAAAATTTATTTTAGGGTGGACATAGCCTTTAAATTATAATTGCCAAACTCAAGTCGCCATAACGTTGTGGCCGCCCTGCTAGTATTTATCTGTAAATCATCTCTGACTCATCAAGCTTGTACTACACTAGACCTCTGAAGGTATACTGTAATATCTGGCACCAAACCATCAGTAGCAGAGATGAGGCCTACATATATCGGAATGTTTAGGTAGATGATACTTTATATCTACATGAATGGCAGGACCTAAGGTATCCCAGCAAAACATTATACTGCCTCTGCTGTCTTACCTTCGTCTTTTTTGGTACCACATCCCCAGGCATCTGAATCTGGCTATTCAAATGTAAAAGAAAATGTCAGATTCTGATGATCATTACCCCATTGCTGGTGGATACTGGTCAGAATGGGCACCCTGATCGACCTCTGAATAAGTAGCCCCATATAAAATAAACTGCTGTGCACTTCGCGTTGAAACCCCTTTTTTCCAAATCCAGCATTAACATTTGACCTACAGTAGCTTTATTTTTGGAATTTACAAGACGGGCCAGTGTTCGCTCTGCAGGTGCATCAGTGAGCTCTAGCTGCCCTTGTCCTTGTTCCCGGTTCACTGGTTTTCCTTCCTTTTACCACTTCTGGTATGTTTGGTGACATTCCATAAGAGCTAAAGTTTTGGTGATGCTCTGACACCGTTGTCTAGCTTTTGAGATTTGGCCCTTGCCAAAGTTGCTGAAATCCTCATGCTTGCCCATTTTTTCTTCTTCCAATGCATCAGCTTCAAGGAAAAAATGTTCACTTGCTGCTTAATATATTCCACTCACTGCTTAATATATTCCACTCACTGCCAGGTGTCATTCTAACAACATTATCAGTGTTATTTGTAATAAGTGTAATGTTACCTATTATTGGAGGTTAAATAAAGACATTCATCCATCTAGTCCAACCTTTTCAGCCTACCCATGATCCCTACCTAAGTTATCCAGTTACCTGTCAGATGTTATGGCTGATTGATGTAAAGTTAGTATAGTCCAATAGAATGTCAGAAGACGTGTATTAATGCATTTAGAAATGTTATCTAATGTCAATTAGTTTTGAAGTGTAATAGTGTAAAGATCAGGTTTTACTGTGCATAAAGCCACTCTGAGTTTACATAAATAAACATGCTGATAGCCACAAGGCTTGTGTCATGTGATCAAAGTACTCTGTCCAAAAAGTCTATGAAAAAACAAGAACATTACTGTTTAAAGTGCAAACAAAGAAACAGTTGGTAAACAATAGTGAGTTAAGTATTAAGTATTGCTGTAAGCAATGTCAGTTTAAAAATATGTACCATCTTGTGCTAAAAACAAAAAAAAAAAAAATAAAGATTCCCAAAATGTAATAGCCTGGAACCATGTAGGTAGTGAAAGAACTTAACGCTAAACAGCAGTTGTGCTGCCTAGAACAGGTTGTACCTTGGTTCTCTTAAAGGTATGTCCATCAAAAATTAACTTTCTTTCTGTTTTACTGAAGAACAGGAGGTAATGCACTATTTCTTACCTCCCGTTCTTCAGTGAATCTTTCAGGAGAGCAGGAGAACTTACCGGGATCGTTCCAGCGCTGACAGAGCCGTAGCCAAAATCTCCATGCTTCCACTCTCTTCGTTAGCACAGTGTGTGCGTGCGCACACAGTGCAAAGGACTGGAGATTTATCTTGAGGTGTCGGGGATTTCGGCCGCGGCTCTGTCAGCGCTGGAACGATCCTGGTAAGTACTCCTGCTCTCCTGCAAGATTCACTGAAGAACGGGATGTAAGAAATAGTGCATTTACCTCCTGTTCTTCAGTAAAACAGTTAGAAAGAAAGTTAATTTTTTGATGGACATACCATTTAACTCTCTCCTATACTTCTGGCTTGTGTGCTCTAAATTGTTTATGCAGTGCCAATGGGTGGATGCAGTATTCACTTTAACACATTTCTCCATTCACTTATCTTTATATCGTATTTAAACTGGAGGGAAAACATTGCATTACACATTTCTGGAAACTAATTCTTCCCAACTAACACTACCATTTTTGTTAATGTCTTCTATCTCTTTAGATATCTAATATGAAGCATCTTGCATTTTATCTCAGTCAAGTACTTTATGATCATAAACTTCTGCTGTGAGCAGTTTTGCTGTTTCTGGAATGGGAGACAGTTGGTATTTTGGAATTGCATGGTGGAAATTTATTTCTCCCAGTGCTGCCTCGTAGTGCATACTTGCCCCCTCACAGGTAGTCTTATTAGTCGGGGGGTACTAAGGTAGCTGTTTTCACTTTCCTGCCTGGCCCACTTAAATAAAATGTAAAAAAAAAGGGCCAGGCGGTTGTTCAGACATCATGCGAACCTCTATCGACAAACATCTAATTTATCTAAACTCTATAGCTCTGGCGTTTTCTCACCCATGGGCCAGGCGATTCCATAAGCATCGCTGGAATATTGCAGGAATTTTGGAATAGAAGTTTCTAGTGTATGCTCGCCTTTAGTATAGATTTAATACAGAGCTTGAATTTAAAAATAAAAAGGATGAGATGGTGGTAAAATATGGCATAGTGCTGCTTGAGGTTGCCGAAAGCATTTTCTGCTCCAATTTAGACCAAGTGACCAAATATTGTGCAGCTACCTATATTATATAGATTGTTCCTATATACTACTGTTATCATTGATAAAGAGAAATGTATACATTACAATATTTTTGTTTTTAAAAAAAAAATACGTAGCAAGTTACTTTGGCATTAATGTACATTTTTACACAATATATACATTAAAAAAAGTTATTGATCTACATTTGTTGCAGTGAGATTGGAGAACTAATTTCCTTTTTTAAATTTTTTTTTTTTAAATTTCTTTAAGGAATTGCCATGCATCTTTTTATGTCAGGTAAAAATGAGGAATCGGGTTCCAAAGAATCTAATGTATCTGTCCTATTAGCCAGATCCTTTTTTTCCAATTCAAACTGATTACTTTTTACCAGGGGCCATATTTGACATGGAAAGCTGCCTGTTGCTCACAATGGCTGGTTAGTAATGTTCTCCAGATTATGTTAAAGACTGCTTTTATCTATATTTATTGAATACAACAGACAAACCCTGGAACATTTCTCTCTATAAATATGGTATGACTGTAACATATTCTTACTTCTGAACTAAGTCAATTTCCCATTTTAAAAATGTTAGTTGGGCACAATCTTTATAACTAGTCCACAGAAAAAGGTATCGCTTTACTTGGTTTTTTTCGGGTAAATCTGTTGGATCACTAAGTTTAGGGAGAGAGGAGGCTCGGCAATAATGAAATTTTATAATGTTTTCTAGACAGTAATGATTTTAATATTCATTGCCTTTTTGTAATTCATAATATGTTTGGGTGACGTTTTCTGCTAGCCTGTTAGCCAGTTAAATTTTAAGACTAGGTTGTATTTTACTACTTGATATCCAGACACTCGTCTTTCTCACTAGTTAGAAGATCCATTTAAATAATGCTGGTCGTATTGGGCCATGTTATGGACTTGGCTACTAACATTCCCACAATGCTCCTCCTGTCTGGCCCTTTAATTTTTCAAAGGAGTAACATTTATAAAATGAACCTCAAAGGTGGTTGTTGAAACATTTCGGGAATATGATGGGTAAGTCGGCTAGGTATGTCCTGCATTATAGTAATATAGTTTTATCTATTCTACCGGCTTACGGTGTACCTCGCTTTGGTTGCATCTCGCTGCTTCCTATGTATCATATTTCACCTGCGTTATAGTAATAACACTTTTCCTTTTTTTTGTTTGTTTCATTGATTTTTATTGAAAAGAATAGAGTTTAAACATTAGTATATTACATATAAACCATATAAGAGTTATTGCTTTTGTAGCTGGTTATACATTTTTCTGATTTGAATATTGCATTCAATAAACTTTTATCTAAAAATAGTTTCTTTTTAACCATTTTTCTTTTGTGTTTTGGGGATGGGGAAATAAGGCGGGGGAGGGGAGGAGAGAAAGGGGTAATGTACTGTCTTAGAGAAAATGGCTGTTATGTGGGTACATGGTAGAGAGATAAGGGGGAGAGGGATGGGTAGGAGGAAATAGGGTTTTCCTGTGAAATTTAAATGTTTGCATATTCATATAAACATGTAGCAGTAATTGGTTAGTTTAGAATATCTGTTAGGTATTTAGTTAGGGTAAAGAATTTACTTGTGTAATGTTATTAAACATTTCCGATCTGTAGTCGGTCTCCCGGTCGGCTTCGTACAATATAGATATTTTAGTTCCTTCACTTAGCTGTGAGGTGATGGCTCAGGGAGTTGGTCCAGATCCCCACCAGATTCTCACCTCATATGTTTTTTTGTGTGTGGGTTCACCTGGCATTGTCTAAAATTGAGAGGGGATATGGAGGTGGAGATTCTGTGTAATTTTTTTTTTATATGATTTTGAAGCTTTCCTTCAATATAGTGTTATTGGAGCATTACCTCATGTTTTCTGATATTGCAGACCCATTGTTCTTCAGAGAGAGAGTGGTTTAGCCATTGTTCCCAATTTATTTGTACTTTCAGTTTTTTAGTTTGGTTGTGGGCTTGCAACACTCGATAGAGAATAGTAATTTGATTATTGCTGTTTGGGTGGTGTAATGCAAGGTGTTCTAGTGGGGTGAGTGCTGGTAGAGGAGATGCTCCTGAGGTCGTCTTAGCAAAATGTATAATTTGGATGAATCTAAGCTATTCTGTTTTGGGTAAATTTATTTGTTTTGATGCCATCTCCCATGTAATTAGTTTGTTTTGGTTACATAGTTGAGCTACCCAGTTGATCTCCCTTTTCCTCCATTCGAGCCATTCCTTTGTCTCGCATCCTGTGGTATGCAATGTGGTAATGTTGATGTGATAATGTATATTATTTTTTTGCTCGCCGCCAAATATTAAGTGTAGTGTCAATGATCAGATTCCCTGTTCTCAGGGATTTATAGACTGGATCCCATAATAGGGTTGGAAGAGGGGTTTTACCTGACAGCCTTTGTTCTTCCTCTACCCATCGAGTTTCTTGCGTCGGGGTCGATCCTATTTCAGCAGAGATTCACTTAAACAGAACCATTTATAGTATAACCAGTACAAGGATTTTTAACCCCTAAATGCGTATAATCATACATTTATCACCATTGACTCTCATCTGCCACTTAGCCGTGTTTGCCCGCATTTCCGGTCCATTTGCAGGAAATATTGGAGGAAACTCTTCCGTGTGTGTGTGCCCCTATTTTTTTTTTTTTTTTTTTTTTCCGTCTCCATAGATTATTATTAAAGTGTGATTCTGACACACACAGACCAAAAGTCGTGCGAGCATGTGGCTAAAAACTGTATTGAATAGATTCGGAACGCAAATTGTATAGTGGGAACTGATTCTAGTGATTTTCCATTATATTTCAAAATACATTGCGATTTGCAAAACGCAACGCATCTTGTGGGAATTTGCATGGTCCTTTGTATAGAACAGTAGTTTACCTTTGTTTCAGAACATTGTGCAAAAGAATTTCAGCAGCTCCATTTTAAATATGTTTATTTAGTTAATCCTAAACACCTACAACTGTTAAGCAACGTGCCTTAGACAAGTGACTTTTAATCCAATATAATCTAAAAATAATTTTAAATTTACAATTCCTAATTTGGAACTAATCACCAAAGGAAATCCAACTCTATTGAGCATTTCTAAAGCTGAAAAATAGTTCCCCTAGTGTGCAACTTTCAAACCCTTTCATAGTGTGAAACAGCTGTTATGTTTATATGACAATTCTTACAATTGTTCCCCATTATGTTAACAATTCATATTGTTTGGTCTTAGTACAAACTGGCATTACAATTTGGTTGTACCATATACCATCACTAATTTCATCAATTGCTAACTTGAGGAAAAGGAAAGAGGGTGATTGTTTAGAAATCTCCCGATTTTTAAAATGAAGAATAACATTTACAGTTTGTGTTTTACAGGAAGTGGGCGAGCCAACCAAGGATGAAAAGGCAATTGCAAAGTACTTGCGATTCAACTGCCCTTCTAAATCGACCAATATGATGGGCCACAGAGTTGACTACTTTGTTGGTATGATTTTTATTGTACCTTGACGCTGATAAACACTATGAAGAATATAGCACTTTGTAGGAAAATGTATATAACATATATATCCAGGGGAACCAAATCGGATAATCCTGAAGGTCTGAGAATACACTCGGGTAATCCTGCCACACTGTTTGGTTCAAACTAAACAGCTCCATTAGGTGTCCTGAAACAATAAACAGGATCCAGATAAACATGCTATGTTCATACTTATTAGTATTCACCACGGCAAGTTCCATATTTTTAGCTGCTTATGTTATGACTTGGGAGCCCAGGATACTGATAAACTTTATAGATTTATTGTGAGGTGCAGTGAAAGGTGCTAAATGCTCCCCACAGAGTATAAAATGAAATAGAGCCTTCTTATAACAGAAGATACCTCATATAATAACATTGCCCTAATAATCGAACATATGAACATGTATTTCTCACTGACCTTTCACATGTTTGAAAACTACAACTCCCATCGTTCTGTTAGCTGTAAGTTTCACCTTCATCTCCATTAGCTAATGAATGTATGCAGATTCAATACAGCCTAATGATATAGAGCATGGGTGTTGAATTTTTTTTTTTTTTTTTACATGTTTAAAAACTACAACTCCCAGTAATTTGAAATGTTTCCAATAATTTTAGAAATTCAAATAATTCAGAATTTGCTTAAAGGGCATGCCCTTCTAAAAAAATGTTTATATGTTGTAGGGCTTCCTCCCCCAGCCCCAACCGCATTATTATTATTATGGCCAGAAACTCCCCCGATCTTTACTTACCTTCCCTCTATCCTCCACCGCATTGCCTGGCCTTCTGCTTGCATGAAACTGCAAACATGGGGCTGGACCGGCAACTGTGTCTGTGATTGGCTGAGAGGCAGCCAATCACAGACGCGGCTGCCGGCAGTTCAGAACGGCGGAGGATAGAGGGAAGGTAAGTAAAGATCGGGGGAGTTTCTGGCCATAATAATAATGCGATTGGGGGAGGAAGCCCTACAACATATTAAAAGGGTTTTGTATTAGGGGAGGGAGACCAAAACAGGAGGGAGAGGGAGAGTCCTATATGGACTCTGCTAGGCTCCTGGTGGCCAGTTTTTGGGAATTTGGGGGAACATTGCAGGAGAACCATTTGGAGCTGGGATGTAAGGTAAGGATTTTTATGCACTACAGAGTGGGGCCAGTAGTGGGGGAAATTATAGTTCTGGGGGTGGACATGCCCTTTAAAATAATACCTGAAATATTGAAAATGTAGATGTTTCATTTAATTTCTACCTTGTTTGTTTATAATTTGGTTATAGCTTCAAAAGCAGTGGAGTGTCTTTTGGATTCAAAATGGGCTAAAGCAAAGAAAGGAGAAGAAGCCATGTTCACCAATCGAGAGTCAGTGGTTGAATTCTGTAATAGGTATGTGTTGAGATATAGAGTGAAACAAATGTCTTATTCCAAAATAAAAGTACGGGCAATGTCCACCATGGACATGTTTGAATGTTTTAATGCAAATGTTTGAATATTTCTTACTACTCTTCTATTAAATATTCTATTTAAAGGGCATGTCCACCCCCAAAACTAAAAATTGACCCACTGCTGGCCCTGCTGCGCAGTGTTAAAAAATCCTTTCCTCTCCGCTTCTTATGGTTGTACTGCAGTGCCTATTCAAAGTCCACAAAAGTGAAGAGTAGGATCCTTCCTGTTTGTAAAAAGGTATCTGCCCCTTCCCTGTCCTCCTGAAGGACTCTGGTATGCGCTGTGGCGCTCTTCCACTCTGATGCGGAGTAGAGGGCATGTGGCTCTTGATAAATCTCTTCCCTTCTTTTTAAGTAGCACACGATAAAAAAAATATATTTGTTTGTAACTTTATTTCAAGTTACAAATATTTATAGAAGGAGACAAAGAAGTGGGTCATAAGGCAAGAGTTGAAATACTTAAACATGCAGTGGTTTATTGGCACAACATGTTTTGAGCAACACTATGCTCTTTTTTTTTTTAAGTGCCGACAAACACAATAGTGATATACCTTTTTATCCATACCCAGTGCCCCTTATGTCCATTGGTTGCAGTCCATCCAATCGTGATCCAGAGAAAGTCCATTAATGTAAGGGACACAAAAAAGTTGGAAGTTTTCAAGTGGTCCTGAAAATATAACCATGTTTAACCTATCAAGATCTACTTTGTGTAGAGAAATTAGACGTTTAAAGTATCCAAGTGGACCTAGGATGCAACAGTGTTAAACATACCACACATTGTATATATATGCATATTATATTTTTAAACTCTGAGAAATTACATTGTTTTAGTCTCTCTGCTGTCACCAACTGTGGCTAAAAACAAGGGGTGTATATGTGTGTGTATATATGTATGTATGTATGTATGTATGTATATATATATATGTGTGTGTGTGTATATATATATGTATGTGTGTGTATACGTATGTATGTATGTATGTATGTGTATATATATATATATAATATATAATCACTACAGAAGGAACACTTTTTTTGCAGTGATCTTACTAACATTAACGTTACCTCTAACAAAGAGATTGCCAACACACCATCGATCGTCTAGTAGACATACGGATAAACAGTTTATAAAAGATTATCATTCATCCCTCTAGGTTCTAAACATTTCAGTTTTTTTTTTTATCCAAATACCCTCTTTTTTGACAGCGTTATGGCCAGATTACCACCTCTGACTGTATTTTGGATCTCTTCCAATACTTTCCATTGTAGTTGTGTAGTGTTGTGATACCGACATATCAGTGTATTTTCCTGTTTTGAAATTTGTGATATTGCTCTTTTGTTCTTGGATCCTAAGTTTTACTGATCTAGTGGTTAGACCAACATACATGGACATTTAAGCATATACACTAGTTACTCGCATGTGGCAAACGCATTGGTTGTAATTTTATAACCAACTGTGGGGGTGGCTAAATCACCCCCATGCTGCTGCAACAGTTACATTGTAAACAAGGGAAAGTACCTTTCTTCTTTTCTCCTTGAAATTTACTTTTATGAAACAATATCTTTAATTATGCTACCCTGTTTGTAGCTGAATATTGGTCTTTCTGCGCATAATTTCCCCACTTTTTTTTTTCCCCAAATTATATTAGCTACTTCTGAAATCAGTGCCATTTCTATCTAAATCTCTCCATCAAGAGCCCTGAAAAGTGAAAATCTGCTTCTGGAATGTATTAGAGAGGCTGCCTGCCCAGCTGGGAATGTGAGGATGCTTTATTGATCCTTTTAACAGGCAATAAAAATCCCAAAAATCTTTTTTCTGTAGGGTAACGGACCCCCTCCCTACCCTAATCACCTAGTTTAAAACTTAAAGTGCAGAGAAACGTACTTGCCAACCTTTGTGGTTGAGGGAGAATGGGGGCAGTAAGGAGTACTTGCTAAACATTAAATGACAAAACAAGCACATTTAAATACATGAGTACCACCATTTTACTTCTCTCAAATTGTAGTTTCAGATAATCTAACATCGTTTTAGTGAGTATAGTGACCCTTTAATCTTTAATTATGTGGCAATTTAGTAGACAACCAAGTAATAATAGTATATATATTTATATTGAAATTTTTGTTAGATTTTAATAAGTTGTAATGTAAGAATGTACTGCTTACAGACTTCTGAAAAAACAGTTTTTTCACCGTGCTTTGAAAGTAATGAAGATGAAACCTGAGAAAGAACCTAAGAAAGAAAAAGATAAAGGAAAGAATGATAGTGGAAAGGAAGATGAGAAAAAGAGCAAGAAGGAAGTTCCAAAAGATGAGAAAGTTAAAAAGGAAAAGAAAAAAGAAGTTGAGAAAGAGGAAGGAAAGAAAGTAAGTTCCAGTATGTTTTGTTAAATAGAAACGTTCATATGTTGGGGAATGAAATAAATTGTTTAGTGCCTTTAAAGGGCATCTCCACCCCTCAAACTAAATTTTGCTATCCTGCAGGGAATTGCTATAAATCTCTACCTCGCAAGGTTTATAGCACTTACTGCCGCCCCCAAATGTACTTACCAGCCTTCGTTCCCCCACTGCCTTCTGCTTAATTTCTGTGCCTTTACCGTGCACGGAAGTTAAGCAGGAGGGGCTCGACCGGCATCCGCTCCTATGGACTGGCTAAGGATAGCAAAAATTGGTTTGGGGGGTGGAGATGCCCGTTAAGAATTCATATTTGCAAGGTACAGTTTTACATAGCTGGTAGAATACATTACAGCAAGCCTGATAGGACAAACCTCTATTTTGATTTCAGAATTGCAGGATAAATTATTAGTAAGGATGTGCACAATTAGAGTGGAACTGTTATGACCACAATATCTCATTATTCAGCAATGTAATCTGTAAATGGATACTTTAATCTGTACATTTAATACTTTCCAAAAAAATGTTGTGTGCAAGTAGGATTCTTAAGATTTAAGGGCCCATGGTATTGCCTTTTTAACAAATGCTAGCAGAATGTTGGAATTTTTTAATGATTCTAACCTTTGCAGATAATTTTATTTCCTCTTTAGGATGAAACTCCCGGAACACCAAAAAAAAAGGAAACCAAGAGAAAGTTTAAGTTGGAACCACACGAAGAACAGGCTTTCTTAGATGGCAACGAGGTAGGTCTATAGTTGTAAGTAATGTGTAATCTGATTAAAGTTTCCTGTTAGTTGGTAACATCTATATATGAATTGCTGCTTTTTCAAATATTTTTAAACATTGCGGTGCTTTTTTTAAACATTGCGGTTTGCTTTTTTTTTTTTTTTTTTAACTTTTCTCTTTTTTTTTTTAAATTTTTTTTTTTTTTATGTGTTTTACTTTAAGGTTTACGTATGGATATACGACCCTGTCCATTTTAAGACATTTGCAATGGGCCTTATCCTTGGTGAGTAAAAGTGTTTTACTTTGCAGGTTTGTTTTATTTATTTTTTTGTCTTTGGAACCTTGATCCCATTGTTGGCTTCCTAGAACCAGGGAAAAGTCATTTAATAGCAGGCAGTTGATTCATTTGCACAAACAAGCCAGTAGATAAAAGAGCAGAAAAAGGCGTCAAATGTCTAATTTAAATTCCATCCTGCAAATGGAATTTAAAACAAATGTATCCGTATACAAAGAGATCTGAACAGAGAACTGACGTTTCCTTTAAAAACCTGGATTGGTGTTTGGTGACATCTGAACAGTAAAAAAAAAATCCATTTTGTAAAGGTAATGCTTTATTTACTGGGAGAAGCAGTTACCACAGGCAAGAAAAGTTTACCTTCCTGAATATATAAAATACATTTTGACCCCCAAGTGCATTTCCAGATGCATGTACCCCGATGGTCTCTTGGCTTGATTTAGAAAATGGAGCAGATATCAACCTGTAAATTGATGTGCTTCCTTTTGCACATAGCATATTTACTCTGTGTTTAATGGACAGCTGTAAAATGTTTGTTTGTAAGGAGGCTAGTTTTCCGTTGAAAGACAATACTTGTTCATTGACAGTCTTCAAGCTCCTCCCCATCCTTTATTAACACATGTTCTTAAATGTCAGAAATAGGAGAATTGTCAGTAAGAATGACTGTGGGAGGAACCAGAAAGAAGTCCGTTTTTCTCCTTTAATGTACCCAAATAGCAATAAAGATAGGTGAATTTAATAAGGATATTTAAATACAAGAATGAGTAAAACAATCTATCACCTGAGACATTTGGGTCAGCTTAACTAGGTGAACGATGATGATTTTCCGAACTACAACTAATTTGACATGTTAGTACAGTTATCACAGACGGTTGTGTGGTCTTTAGTAGATTAACATACTAGTGATTGATTAATTAATTGGTAAATCTTTTGCATAGAAACTGTACCCAAACTCCCATTTGTGTGTGTTAGCCCTTAGTTTTTACTTGACAATAAATCAAATTAAACTAATATTTGAACTGCTTGTTCAATATTACTTTCAAGTAATACACAATTTTGTGTTGCATTATTGTCATAGTGTTTTGGGCTTTAAGGGGCCAACTTAAAGGACAACTCCACCCTCATAAGAACATCTTTTAGAAAGACTGGCCTCTTTACCAGGAAGCAGAAACAGGAGAAACAAAACATTGTGCAGGATTTCAAGTTAAAGACTTTTATATTTCAGATTTGAAACTATTACAGTTTAGGGTTTTGGGGGGTGATTTACCTGTATGTAAGTTTTAATTTGAGGGCTGGACTTGCCCTTTAAAATTAGTTTTGTTGAAATGTTTTGTACTTTTTAACAGCTTGTTTTTCTGTGCGCTGAGAGAGGTTCATGCCGAGTTTTAACAACTAATTTCTTGAGCATGGGATTTTGTATTAAATTAAAAGGTCATTATACTTACTCCAACAACTTTACATTGTTTACTAGTGCTTGCTTTGTCATTAAATTATTAGGGCAAAGATCCTAGTAAGAGGTCAGGGGAGGGAGACACCTGTATTTCTGGTTTGTGTGACTGGTCTTTCCTTGTTGTAATATCAAATTATGATTTCTCCGAATCTACAGCTCAGATTAAAATGTTAAAAAAGTTTTGGAGTAGTGGGCTCTTGCTCTATTTACAAAGGAAAATAAATACTTTTTTGAGACTAAAGATTAAGGTAATGCAGGCAATCTTTGCTAAAATATTATTTTACAGTGGCGTAACTACGACCCCTATGACAGCGGAGGGGGCGGGGGGGTGAAGGTAAGAGGGCCCACAAATTTTTTATGAAACCTCTGTCGGCAGTGTCTTCCCTCCTGTTCTTCAATAAAACGATCTGGAAACAGGAGAGAAGGTAAGCTACTTACTCGATCGATCGCTGTGTAGTCTGACAGGTACAGACGGACTCTTATGCGCATTGCACTGTGCGTGCGAGCGATCATGTAAGTAGCTTCTTACCTTCTCTCCTAGCTCCTGATAGTTTTATTCGTTTTAAGAATGGGAGGTAAGACATAGCTCCTCCACCTCCCATTCTTCAATAAAACTAAATGGCCAAACTTATTTTTTCAGTGGAGATACCCTTTAAGCATATACGATGTCTTGTATTTAACAGCTATTTAATTCTAAACTGGCTTTTATGTTACAGTTATCGCAGTTATAGCTGCAACCCTGTTCCCACTGTGGCCTGCTGAGATGCGTGTTGGGGTTTACTACTTAAGTGTTGGAGCTGGATGTTTTGTTGCCAGTATTCTACTTCTTGCTGTTGGTAAGTGTTTTAATTTACAGAAAAGCATTCAACAACTGTAGGTAGTTTTGAACTTTGTCTCGGTTATCTCAAATTGTGGCCACTGGGTGTCACTATTTGTTTTCATTCTATTTGTTTTTGAAATATGCATACTTATAAAGTAAAGAGTGATTTTTGTAGCTTATGTTTAGAAATATTTTGTCCCAACCGAGCATTCGCTACAAACGTGCATTCGGCCAGGACAAATGACTGTCAGTCGCAGCAGATTATGCGGTCCCATAGGGATCTGGACAAACAGGCGACCGAGCTCGCCACTACCCATACCATGCTATATTTCTGGCCGACCAACCGATACATGGTACTATCGGTTGGTTGGTCGGCCAAAAATATCGTATGGTGTGTGTTTTGTCAGCTATGTTATTACTTTAACATCATAAAAATAACTGCAAAACCAAACCATCCTGGTGTAATATTGGGTTAACATGGATTTTGCAGCTATTTTACACGGCTGCGCTTCTTCCATGGCACTTCCGATACAAGTTTATAGCTAAACTTTATTTTTGACTGGACTTGCCCTTCAACGTTTATCTAAGTTCAATATGGTAAAAACATAACTGATAGTAAATGCAGGTTAAACTAAAATCTTTAGTAAGCTTCATAAATTTCACCTCTATATCTACAAGAGCAAAGAAGTTCCTTCCGTTTGCATTAGATCTATATGTGCAAACCAATTGCAATTTTATTGTTGGACTAAAACTAATAACAAGTGGGTAATTAATGCCTAAAGCTGGCCATACACTAAAAACCTGTGTTTGGACACTCACCAGACCTGATCGGTCTTTAGACATTAGATGTGACGTTTGATTATAGGATCTATCTAATGTCTTTTAGGTGCATGGCCAGTTCTGAATCATCAGTGTATTCTAGAGGTTATAGCAATCTCTACAACAATGTTGCCCCTAGATTACAAGAGAATATATTGAAGGTATTAAAGGGCATCTATAGTGGGAAAATGAATTTTATTTTTACCTTTCTTTTCATGTGTTCTACAATTCCCCACAACCCCCAGAGTGTGTTAACTTTTTCAGATTCCCTCTCTGTCCTGAGATACACCAGTTAGAAGAATACGTGATTGCATTCCTCTACTCCTAGGATTAAGGCAGCACAGAGTACATGAATTTAACTTTGCAAAGGGGCAATGTGTTTTTTTCACTATAGATGCCCTTTAAGTGTCATTTGTATGTATGTATAGTTTATTAAGCGCCACTTTTATTTATAAAGCACAGCGCTGTAAGTAACAAAATACAGTCGTCATACAAGGGGAACAAATACATAAATAGTTCACTACATAAATATATAAATAGAAGTGCTAGAGCTTTGCCACAAGAGAAAAGGAGGTCCCTGCCCTGTAGAGATTATAATCTAGTGTTGGGTGGGTAACATACAGATACAATGCAATGGGTATAAGTGCTGGAGTGAGATGTATGCAGTGCAAATAGAACAATCATACTGTGCTGGTTACCAAATAGGTTGGATGTAAGATGACAGAGCCTAATTGCCTCCGCCATGGTTTCCGGTGAGGGTGCAACCTCACAAATAATCCACAGGGACACTTTCAAAGTTGTGCTCAAATAGAATAGAAGTTTTATTGAAAGAATGAATTCTCTAACTTCCTTCCTTCCTTTGTGGCATCCTTTTTATCTCTTAACATTTCACCACACAGTAGGAGTATGCTGCAGTATATCATTGGCTACATTTTGGTGCAAAGCTTAATTCAATATATCTCATTATATATTATTATACGTCCTTACGGTAATTTGTTAAAATGTAAGTTACTACGATTGTCTCACCACCTTAAAAGGTAGCATTTCTGAACCATAGTCTTTTTACTGGCAATTGGCTCAAATACTATAAAGTTACTAAAGCATCTTTGCATATATAACCCAGGAAATAAACAGCAGTCCCCTAGCAGAGCATCATTTCATACCGACAATTTACTTATTCTAGCCTTACAGCTTATAAAAGAGTAAGTTAACCTTATTCAACAATAAAGAGCTTAAAACTATATTGTAGAAAGAGGAAGGAAGTGAAATTATAACTACGCAGATGATTTATTACCAAAAGAGGATCACGGTTAATGTAGTTTAAGATCCCAATAACAACAAAGGCTAGATTTAAACCTGCTAATCAAGGTTATTTAAATTAATTTCTGAAATGTCAAGATTAAGCGTTTAAAGGACATGTCCACCCCTTTTTAGGGTATAGTAGGTCTCCTTCCCCCAACTGCTATAATAGTTTTTGCAGAAACTCCTCCCGATCATTACTTACTTTTCTTCTTTCCTCCGGTGTACTGTCCTGGCCCTCTGCTTGCATGAAACTGCAAGCAGGGGGCCGGACCGGCAGCTGCGTGTGTGATTGGCTGAGAGGCAGCCAATCATGGATGCGGCTGCCGGCAGTGGAGAAAGCCGGAGGAGAGAGGTATGGTACCAGTAAGTAGAGTTCAGGGGAGTTTCTGTAAAAACTATTATAGCGGTTGGGGCTGGGGGAGGAAGACCTACTATACACCAAAAGGGATTTACACTAGGGGGAGGGAGAGCAAAACGGGAGGGAGGGGGGGAAGGCTGCAATGTGCATGGCAAAATTATCCCGGAGGAGAGACAGGAGGCAGAGACCTAAATGGACTCTGCCAGGCTCCTGGTGGCCAGTTTTCTGGACTTTGGAGGGGCATAGCAGGGATGTAAGGTAAGGATTTTATTAGTGGGTTAAATTATAGTTTTGGGGGTGGACATGCCCTTTAATAAAATTTTGCTCAGTGTACCTAAAAACAATACAATGTATAGAAAAAGAGAAACGATCTTCATTATTTTTTAATTATTTTTTGTATATTATGTTTTTAGCAAGGTGTATTCTCTTCCTCATCATATGGCTGTTAACTGGAGGAAGACATCACTTCTGGTTCCTGCCTAATTTGACAGCAGATGTTGGTTTTATTGATTCCTTCCGACCTCTCTACACACATGAATACAAAGGGCCAAAAGCTGAACAGAAGAAAGATGATAAATCTGAAATGAAAAAAACCCTAAAAACAGACAGCGAGGATAAATCCGACACAGAGAAGAAGGATGAGGATGATAAAAAAGATAGCAAGGCTGAAGCAGCAGAAGGATCAGGAACAGATGGCTCTGGAGCAGAAAGGCAATCCGACACAGACAGCGACCGGCGAGAAGATGAAGGCTCACAACATAGTAATGGCAACGGAAATGATTTTGAAATGATCACTAAGGAAGAACTTGAACAGCAAACCGATGATGAAGGGGACTGCGAGGAGGAGGAGAATGGTGGTAGAGATGATGAAGACACAGCTGTGTCTAGGCCTCTATGTGAAAAATCATAAGACTTGATTTGTGTTTGGGACTGCAAAATGGATGAATTCCTTTTGTAGAGTGATCACAAAACATTATGTAGTCTCTTCACTCTTCTTTCAGATATGCAGAATCTGCAGGGATCATCAAATTCATTAAGTGATAAAATGTTTACCAGAAACGGCAAATATATATTTAAATAAGAAACAATGATTCTGGTTTTTCTCAGCCTAATATAATGCAAATCTATAAATTTCAATATGTTTACTTTTATCTTGCTTTTTATAATGCTGAAATCTAGATTAAAATAATTCAGAGACAATATACAACATTTGGCTCAATTGATCTGCATGCAGTGCAAACACATTGTTGCCCATCACAAGCATGCTAATGTAATCGGTCTAGACATTTCAGGGTGCTTAATATAGAACCTTATTAGCCTCCAATTGTAGTGACACATGTCATTCAAATTTAACTATTTATAAAAAATGTAAGCTTTCTTGCTAGGGTGGTTGCATGGAGTTGTAGTACAACAAAAGATGTTGCAAACTATAACTCCCACCACTTCCTTGGGTTTTAGTTTCTTGCATGTAGCAGACATTCCTGTTGAGGTTATCAGTGTGTTGGATACTGATAAAAAAAAAAAAAATTATGAAATTTTATTCAAAAGTGTTTGTACTTTTAAATGATTTTGATGATCCCTTGCTTACATATAGTTTATAATATATCTGTTGGCTATGTATAGTAAAGAACATTTTTTTTAATGCAAATTTTACTTGCAACCCTTCAATCTAAAGTGAAACAGACCATTAATCCAGATGCAATACTGAGAGAGTACTGTGTATTTATATGGTATTGCTGATACTACCAGTTATTCCTCTATTTAAATGTTGAGTAGCAACAAGTTTTAGAGGTGCAAACCAGGCTGTAAAATATTGAGGCACTTTCCAGAGTTATCTTTTCTTCTCACTCTTAATCTTGTGAAATTAACTCAACTTGAGCTGGTCCTTGTATAGCAGGAATGAGTAACCAGTTTAACAACTGAAAGGCACAAGTAGGGTCCAGCAGTGTTTCAGAGTATATGTCGGGTAGCTTCTTGGCAACAGTTCGGTATTTGTAGCTATAATAATGTTTTGTCTTTTGCCTAAATACATTCAGGAATGTTAAACCCAATCATTGCTACATCCTGCAGCATGTTTTAGAGTGTTCTCTCTGCACATTATGTGTGAGTTGTTTTCATTTCTTACTGTATCTTTAAAGACATCCTGTAAAATATTTGCTCCTGCAAAAATAACAATATTATGAAAACATTCAAGTTGGTAAAGGATCTAAGAAGTGTAATATCACTGGTTGTTGCAAAAGTAAGAGTTACTTTAACTGGTGGCATGTGTATAAAAGTATGTATATATGCTAATGAGTGTATAACGTACAGAGGAGACATGTTCCCTTGGTTTTAAAGGGTAACTGGTCCAAAAATTACTAGGTAAATTGACAGGAATTACTTTCCTGAGTATTTTTGCAATTTACTTTCATTATTTATTTTACATAGTTTAAGATTTTTACATTTTTATGTGTGATATGATAGCAGCATCACCAGATCTCCTGCACTGAAACCATGTGACAGTTCCTCTTCTCTGTGTCGCCTCCTCGTGGGCCCCCCTCCCCTTGCAGTCCCCTCACAAACCCATGTGGCCTCTCCCATTCATTCTTCAGTCACTGTAACTCGATCTCTTCCTGATTTCTTATGCTTTTTCCTGCACTGAGCATGTGCCAACCGCAGGTTAGAAGGAGGAAGTAGTATTCTTACCGCAAATTTAAAACCTCCCACCCCCTAACTTTCTGATCAGTGATTTCTTCATGTCTTGGGCTGTGCAGCACGTAGAGAGGTAGTTGATGGCTCATTTTAAAGGTAGGAACCTGGCCTTTTCATTTAAAATCAACTTGTTTGGAGACAACAGTTCCCTTTTAAGGGTTATGTCAGTTCAGCTGCTAAATGACTGGTACAGTATGTAGTTTCCATGAGTAGAGTGCATAAAAAAAATTACGGCGCTCCCATCATTTCCTTGGTTTATTTAAGAATCCAGCCAAGGAATGCTGGGAATTGTAGTTTTTAAACCACTGGAGTTGGCTGGAGGTTGGACTTCTCTGCTCCAGATGCTGGCAGCTCCTAGCTATCCATTAAAGCTTGCTGTTTGAGAAATGTTAGGGGTTGTTGTTCTATAAAATCTGAAGCTTGTCCTTATGTTCATCTTTAACTAAGTGCTTATATTATTAATGAATGTTGCTGCAGGAAATATAAATTCATATACAATTTTGTCATGTGGACTCTGCTGTAGCAAGGAACTGAATCCCCTGTGTCTTCATAATGAATCATATGAATTATTTCTACAATTCAAAGTCTAAATCTTTCTAAATTATTATAGTAAATATTTTAATAGTGTAAACCACCTTCTAAGATGAAAATGCTGAAAAGACTTTCTCCCACTGTATATGTTCTCCCAGTTCAATCAGAAATAGAAGTTTTTCCAGGCATTGTGCATCTTTCAAAATGAGAAAGCCCTGGATCGTCTACGGAATGTCTTCTGCAGGTTGTAGTTGTTTCAAGGCTTTAGTTTTGTGCCAACATTCCATTTATGTAAGTATACGTAAAAATATGCTTATTAAAGTAAAGGTGACAAAAATGTTGTTTTGTGTATCCTGTCCAGTCCTTTCTCTTTTCACACATAAATATAGCTTGTGTTGTAGTGGAAGAAATTAATCACACCAGCCCTGGCGCAAGCTTTATACATTGTCAAAATACAATACAGTACACAACAGTATGCATACTGCATTTGTGGGTGCCATAGGACACCCAAACCTAAGGTTAATAAAGAAGTAAACTCCAAAGTAAAGGACTTTATATAATATGGGAAATAAACTGAATTCCTTGCCTTTATTGAAAGCAAGTTGAATGAAGTTCCCCAATAAAACTTCCTGGTGCAGAACACTTAAAGCTTAATGATACAGCGTACATTGTCCAGCGTTAAGGCAAGTTGTCATTGTTTTATTATCCTGTTTCCATGCTCTATAACTGAACTCATCTTCATACAAGAAACAGGCATATTATTTAATTTTAGACGCAGTGGTTGTTTTTAGTCAAACTAAATATTGTGGAGCTTAAGACTGAACAACCCTTCCCTTTAAGAAACGAACACAAAATCTGCATGCTGAAAAGCTGGTTGATATTAACATTAAAAGCATGATGCAATTTCCTTGTTCTCACTGTAAAGAAACCTTTCCTAACCTGAAGATTAAACTTTTCTTTCAATCTTAAAGGATGTCCACGTGTCCTTTCATATGACCGATTAGTAAACAATGCACCAGAGAGTTCATTGTATGACCCATTAATATATTTGTATAAAGTGATTATATTCACACGCAAACGTTGCTTCTCCAATGTTAACAGCCCTAACTTGTCTAATCTGCCTGCATAGTCAAGCCCTTTCCATTCCCTTTATTATTTTAGTTGCCCTTCTCTGAACTGCTTCCATTGCCAAGATGTCCCTTTTGTGTATGGGATTCCAAAACTGCACGGCATATTCCAAATGAGGCCTTTATTTGTAAGGAGGGGGAATAATATTTTTCTCTCTTGAATCTATTCTCTTTAAACAAGACAAACAAGAGCTGTTGCTGTCTGTTGTTTGCTATAGCTAAGTCTGTTATCTACCAGAACCCCAAAATCTTTTTCATTAGAGATTCACTTAACACAGAGTTATTTATGGTGTAGGTGGCACAGGGATTATTAAATCCCAAATGCATCATCTTACATTTATCAACATTGAAACTCATCTGCCATTCTGCTTGTTGCAATTGCACATCATTTGAAGTTTCCAAAGCTCTGCATAGTTTAGTGCCAGCAGCAAACACTGAGACCTTGCTCTCAATGCCCCCATTTAAGTCATTTATAAACAGATTAAACAGAAGCGGCCCCAGTACAGAACCCTGAGGCACTCCACATAGATGTAGTTCCATTGACAGGTATCCCACCCCTCTCAGATTGTCTGGGATTCTCCCTCATTCTGGCGCGGCCCAGATTTATGAAATATAGGCAGAAAAGATCCCTAAAAAAAAAAAGTCCTGCACACTAACAGAGTAAGTATAAAAATCCTTTATTAGAAGTAGGGATAAATCAATATAACTCTGTGTGTTAAAAACAATTAAAAACATATACAATCCTCGTGTGTCAACCAAAGTACATCAGATAATATGGTTATAATAGTAATGGTAAACTGAGTAATAAGGAGAAGAGAGGGCCTCTATAGTGAACATATGAGTCACAGCAGTCAAAGTACTTATCTGTCTGGCGTAATGCAAGGCCAGAACTGGAGTAAAACAGGCAGGTGCAGTAGACTCAAAGAAGGACAGAACGTCCAAACTAGTAACTGGAACAGGCTCTCTCTCCTCTAAGATGTGGCTGGACACGAGGTGAGCCAAACGCGCTCGCCGATGACGGCTTCTGTGCTTCGGCTACAGGTAAGTGCTGGAGAAGTCATATTTATACTATCAGTAGAATCCTAAAACAAACCACATGATGGCGCTAAGCTGCATAAGTAAACCAATTGGCTGCTCCAGGTTAACAAGAAACAGCTGAATGCACAGTGAAACACAAGTGGCAATTAGCCACAGCAGGTAAATATCATATGCTGGCTACTACAAAACAGTAAAGCTACAAAGTATCAAATCTGACTGATATGTAGTAACTAATGATTAAAGCTAAATCCTTGGTAATTCCGGCTACTAAAAATAAGTAACCCGGATCTACAGCATAACGGTGCTAAAGCTGCACTGTCGACAAGTCTGCATAAATCAAGACAAATAGTTAGAGTGCATAACACAGAAGGGTATACATAAATCTTAAAGGTGAGTATCCATGCCCCTGAGCTATCTGTATGTATCGTGTCTAAAGATCGTCAGTACAAGTCTACATCCTAATAGCTGTTACTGAACCGCAATAATGTCATAAAGCAAAAATAAATGAATCAGCAGACCCTCATTGATAGGTGTATATACATAGGTAGGTATATAGACATGTAGTACAATAAGCAGGACTAAGCCTATTTCACGTGGAGTCCACAATGGTGGCAAAAAGGTGACCCAATAAATATATGTAAAAAGAGACTTAATAAAGGTGCTTAAGTACATAATAGTCCGTACATAGTACTATAGCATTGAGGCTCATTCATTCTGAGTGGATCTCAATATTACATATAAGACCTGTAAAAGTTAGTGTTCATATACAGAGTTAGAGGATTCTGCGCTAATAATATCTAAGCAAAATGAACTCTTATAAAGGACCTGAAACGGTCTGTCATATTTTTAAACCCCGCACCTGAAATGCCAGTCAGTCAGACTGCCTATTCAGTGGGAGGCTATAATCCGGGGCCCCCCAGGAAACAGCGTTAAATATTAGGTGTGAAATCCAGATCTTCGTTTAGTCCAGGTAATCTAAAGACTTTCAATGCATAGATCCAAAAGGATTCCCTTTGTAGCACTTTTAGGTTGATATTGCTGCCTCTGATATTGGAAGATACTTTTTCAATTGCACAGCACTTCAATGATGCTGTAGATGAATGATGTTGTTGAAGAAAATGTCTAGCAACTGTTGAAATAGTTTGTCCACTGTCTGTGTGCTGCTGTGCCAGACGGATGTTAGACAAATGTTGACTCAATCTTTCTTTGAGTTTCCGAATTGTTTTCCCCACATAGTAGCACGGGCAGCTGCAGGTTAATAAATAGATTACATTAGTAGAATTAAAGTTTGTGTATGTGGAAATTTTGAACTCGTTCTTTTTCTGGGCATCGGTAAAAGACTTGGTTTGTTGTATGTATTGACAAAACCTGCAATTACTGCAGGCGTAACAGCCTCTGAGTCTGCTGCCTCTGCCTGTAGAAGTGACTGGTCTAGTGAAATGGCTACATGTCAGACGGTCAGCTAAGGTGCTTGCTCTTTTAGCCGTGATTTGGGGGAAGGGGAAAATGAACTGTCTAATGGTCATATCTGAGGTTAAGATACTCCAATGTCTGGTCAGCATATATTTAAGTGTATCCCATTGCTTCCCGAAGGTAGTAATGAAACGGATGCTATGGTCTGATGTATGTTTTTTAGGGGTAAGCAAGTCAAGCTGTGTTTTAGTTCTAGCAAGACGCACACATTTCTTGAGTAGTGAACGAGGGTAACCCCGGTCAACAAATCTTTCAGTCAGGATGTTTGCTTCTTGTCTATAGTCAATGTCATTGCTACAATTTCTGCGTACACACAGAAATTGACCTTTAGGGATACCTTCTTTGAGTTTAGGAGGATGTCCACTTGTAAAATGAAGTAATGCATTGGTTGCGGTATCTTTTCTGAATAGATTTGTTTCCAGACATCTATTAGCCCCTGTGAAGATTTTTACATCCAGAAATTCAACCATGGTAGCAGAATGGGAGTATGTAAGTTTGATGTTCAAGTTATTGCTGTTAAGAAGTTCAATAAAATTAGACAGTTTGTCCAGTCCTCCCTTCCAGATCATAAACACATCATCAATATATCTAAGCCAGAGGGCCACCATGGATGCAAGACCATGCTCCATCTCCTGAGGGGGGGGGGTCAATACATGGTCAATACATGTGTCGAGGGTCACTAATAGATCGGTTTCGTCAAGATGTATGTAGTGAATACGTAGAAGTAGATCAGAAGTGTCTCTTATGTATGCATCTAGGGATACAACATGAGGCAGTAAATGCTTATCAATGAACACGCAGGTTCAGTAAGACTGTTAATACCAGCTACAATGGGCCTACCTGGTGGTTTTTTAGGGCTCTTATGCACTTTTGGAAGTAGATACAAAGTGGGAATAACTGGGTAGGTAACAGTAAGATAAGACAGTTCTTTGTCTGTAATTGCACATTCGTCTCTCGCTTTCTCTAGAAGTCTGCCAAGTTGTCGTTGGTAAGTAGTGGTTGGATCTGCTGAGAGAATTAAGTAATTATATTTATCTTTAAGTTGTCTGTTGGCTTCATCCATATACATTGTAGATGGCCACAGGACAATGTTACCTCCTTTGTCGGAGCGTGAGTGGCCCTTTCTCTTAAGGACCTTGATCTCAAGGACATAAAAAAAGGTCCACATTACACATCAAAGCGAACTACGTCAAAACAGAAACATATCGTCTAATGCGAACAGATGTCCAAAAGCAAAACCCACAAAGAGGAGTTAACGAACAGAAATCCGCATCACTCAATTGAAGAACAGTATCCCCACAACATTTCTAAATTTTCTAGCTGAACCACCCGAAATCCCCTCTAATGGATGGACCGACTTTAACACTGGTAATTACCTGTGAACAGGCCCGCCTTCACCCCTTGATTTGGTTACCCCGACCACACCCCCACCCCTTACTCGATTGCCAGAACACACTGCCAATCTCTATTCTTGATAGCGCTGGCGCCCCTGTCACCCCAACAAAAAAGAATTCTCTGCTTCTTCGGGGTTCCCTACACAATGTCTCGATGGACATTATCTTTATCCATGTCAACACTCCTAAACTGCTAAACTCAGCTTCTCCCTATAATTCTTCCCTTATTTCAGAAGATAATGGACCTCTCAGTCTGAGTGGGGTGATTTCTTCTACCAGAATGATGGCACTGCTGCTTGAATATCTTTGGTGTGTGACGGAGATCGGCCTGGTTATAGAGGAAGCATATCAAGTCCCGATTTGCTGTGCAGCGTCTACCCGAAAGGTGGTAGTAAATAGGCCCAAACTTGGTCGCGTGTAGATAAAATTCAGGTTGAATATTTGCACAGACAGTTTAGGGTCTCGGTCCTGGAAAATGGAAAGCGGTGGGCTGTTTTGTTCCTTCCCTGGTAATCCTGCATACCTTGTTTAAGAGCCCTGAGAGGCCAGGTAGATGTTACACTGTGCTACTCAGGACTGTTATTCAGGAGTCTGGGGTGTTCTCACTCTCTCTCTCTCTATCTTACAGAGGCAGGGAGCTTTGGAGGGAGAAATCAGAACTTCACAAGTAAGGCACTGTGTTTGGAACTGAACTCATTTGTTTTCTATTGTGTTATTATGGTTTGTGTGGGAGTAGCTCCCACAATAGATAGCTTGAACTGTATAGCCAGCGCTATGTGCAGGGGTTTGTTTTGTTTATTTGTTTTGTTATGTAACAACCAGTGAAGACCATTAAAGTTAAATTGCATTTAAGCCTGAAGTAGGTTGCTTCCTTCCTGAAAGACTGTGGAGTATTTCCCATAACAAGGCCAAAGCAGCTTACGGGCCAATCTGTCATAGGGAGTTATTTAAATGTACGCAAAAACGACTCTTAGCTCCACATCAATAAACTAACAAAAATTAGCAGAAACTGAGCACAGAGCCCACCTTGCACTCCAAGCAGCCCAGACAGAATTCCTGAGTACCCAACCATGAGCACAGCTGCTGCTGCACTTAAACTACAAACCAGAGAAACCGACAAAATATACAAATCCAGCCCCAAAAAACTTATATTTTAGGTCACATCGCACTATGAAACACGTGAGCGCTGCGGTAAACTCCTGGCCTTATGGCAAACATAGCACAAGCCACCAATAATCATCAAATTACTCTCACTTCAGGACAAATCACCACTGACCCACTACTGGTATCACAGCTCCTAGTTAGTCTACTACACTAAACTATATACCTCATCCTTACACACACCCCTGAGCAATCCCAATTTTATAACACCCAATACTCTCCCATTCCTCTCACTGAAGCACGCGCTTGAACTAGATAAACCCATCAGTTGAAATTAAAATCCAGCAAGCCATTTCCGCAATGCCACTCCACAAAACACCAGGCACAGACAGTCTACTCCGAATTTTATACTACGTACTTAGAAACTCTAGCCCCAAAGCTTCTGTCATTATAACACACTATGTTTCAACCAACACAAATTCCCCCATCATGCAGAAGCCCTCATAACTCTCATTCCAAACCAGGAAAAGACCCTTACTGCCCGACTCCTACAGACCTATCTCCCTACTGCAGGTAGATAATAAAATCTAGCTAAGCTTTTTAACTAAGACTTCACAACACATACACTTCAATCATACACACAGACCAGAACAGGTTTATCCCAGGAAAAACACTTCGCTTTACATCGTAGACTCTCAATTTGGGGGTCGAACCATGACGAAACAGGCTCCAGATGTATAGTCTCGCTTGACACGGCACGAGCCATTTGATTCAGTGAATGGCCCTTTCTCTGGCAAGTTGTGTACCATAATTCGGGTTCAGCCCCAATTTTATAAGTGGCTCCAAATCCTCTATTCTCACCCCAAAGCAAGTATTTTAGCAAACACCATAATATACCTCCTTTCACACTAACAAGAGGCACCCGCCAAGGCTGTCCCTTATCGCCCCTCCTGTATGTCATTGTAGTGGAACCACTCGCAGCTCAACTACGTACCCACCCAAATATCCGTGGCCTCAGAAAGGCAACCTAAAGGAAATAATCAGTCTCTCCGCTGATGATATGCTTCTGTATTTGGTGAACCAAGTGTTTTCTCTTCAAACAGCACTACAGTTAATCACAGAATATGGAGAATATTCTGGACTTTTTAATAACTGGCAAAATCCAATTTACCACTTGACTGCTTCCACCTGAGGCCCCCTTGGTCCTCCTCCCCCTGAACCGAACAACCTCCATGAAATACTTGGCATTAATACTCCAAGACACGCATCAACTTATCCCCTTAATATCGAACCCCTTATCACCTAATTAAATCCAAAACACAAATTTAGTCCAGACTGCCTCTTGGGGTGACAGGCTGCGCAAACACCATCAAATGATTCTTTTGCCCAAATCCTATACACCCTGTGGCATTCTCCTATATTCCTACCACTAAAATACTTTAATAGTAGATAATACTTAAATCCTTTATTTGGGGTGCAGGAAGGCACATACTAAACTGGGCCATAGATGGATGGGACGGACAGAAGCTCTGGCTCTCTAACATCAGTGTCACCCAAAGCTTCTGACAAATTGACCCACTGTATATACTCCACAGGGTTTTCATCACCCCAGTCCACCTCTCACGTTACAGGCCAAATTATGATCCACATGTCTGAAATGTCTATTAGCTCCTGGTAGCTTCTATCACATGATCTGGGCTTGCCCCGAGATTCAAGGTTTCTGGCTACAGGTGCTTAAATGTCTACATGACCATATGGGTTCCCCGGTGGGCTTGGACCCTAAGATTTGCCTCCTTGGTATCATGGAGGAATCAATCCCAGACAAATCCTTTCATACATTCCTCAGGGAAACACTATTCTATGCGAAAAAGCTCATTTCCCAGACCTGTATCCAGTTATCTCCCCCCCTCGGTGTCCATGTGGAAAAACGCTATTAACGCCACCCTCCCCCCTTAAAAACTGATCTACGCCCAACACCTATGACAATAACAGAAGAACTATAAAGGCTAAACGTAAAACCCCTCATTGGACTAACATTAGGTTATTTAGGTTTTTATTGTTTGCTTGTTTAATAGGTTTATCAATGTTAATAAATGTTTGCAAATTTTATTGGGTCATACACAAAACAATATTATATATATAACAATGGGTAATAATACTGCTTGTGAAGGTTCTCATTCATCCAGGTCATGGTATATCTGTTGTATTCAATTAGATCAACTGGACTTGAAATGTAGTTCTTGAAGACGTTTCGCTAGTCATCCGACTGGCTTTCTCAATCCAGATGACTTGTACAAGAATCTGTGGCAATTATGTACCTGGAAAATCCCAATTAGCATATCACAAGCCAGGTGTTAAGGGTGTGATTGGATAGTGGCTAAGAGGTGTTATAGGAACGCCCAGAGTAAGGTGTCAAAACAGCATTGTACATGGCAGACAGTTGGTGTCGAACCCCCCCACCTCTATTTAGGCTTACATGTGACATGGTGAGAAAACGGCTGGGCCAAGACAGCACTCTTACCAGCAGAACTGATCTCAACCCAGAACAGGTGTGTTCCTTGTTGGACTTGTGCCTGAATACCACCTATTTCAAATACAGGGATAAGTTCTATAAGCAAAAACAATGGATGTCTATGGGATCTCCAGTTTCACACATTGTGGCCAACTTACATGGGAGGAGTAGAAACACAGGCGCTTAATACTTTAAGGGCATAGCACCCGGCCACTGGTTCAGATATGTTGATGACACCTGGGTTAAATTCACCAGAAGGAAGTACAAGACGTTTCACAGAACACATTAATGCGGTAGAACCCAACATTAAATTCACAAGGGAGATACAAAACAACAAACTGCTTTCTGGACTGCTTGGTAGAATTAAGGAAAATGGTAAACTGAAGTAGAGGTTTACAGAAAACCAACACACACAGATCAGTATTTGATGTTTGCTCCCACCACCCTTTAGATCACACTGGGTGTCATCAGAACCCGCAACACAGAGCCGAGAAATCCCCACTAGCACAGAGGCGAGGCTAAAGAAATGAAACATCTAAGAGGAGCCCTTAAAACTTGTGGATATCCAGACTGGGCCTTTTCAAAAAAGTAGAAGGAAAGAAAAGAACACGAATACCAACAGTGAAGGGGAAAAGCAAGACAGGAGGGAAACATGGTCATCCCAATGTAGCAGGGGTCTCCGAGAAATTAGAAGAATTTTCAAAAACATCGATCCCTGTCTGCTTTAAACCGACAACACACTGTGGCGCAATTGGTAACAATCCGGAAAGCGACATCATATCATGCAGTGCATGAAGAATGCTCTGATTGTATGTGGGGGAGACCAAACAGCAACTGCATCAACGTTATGGCCCAGCACAGAAGAGCCAATTCCTCGGGTCAGGACTCAGCTGTGTACCTGCATCTTAAGGATAAAGGACATACCTTTGAAGATTGTAATGTTAACATATTGGTGAAGGAACGTGACTGGTTCAGAGAGGTTTAAGGAGGCCATTTATGTGAAAATAAAGAAAACCAAGCCTAAATAGAGGTGGGGGGGTGTTCGACACCAACTGTCTGCCATGTACAATGCTGTTTTTAACCCTTACTCTGGGCGTTCCTATAACACCTCTTAGCCACTATCCAATCACACCCTTAACACCTGGCTGTGATATGCTAATTGGGATTTTCCAGGGTACATAATTGCCACAGATTCTTGTACAAGTCATTCTGAATTGAGAAGCCAGTCGGAGACTAGAAAACGTCTTCAAGAACTACATTTCAAGTCCAGTTGATCTAATTGAATACAACTGGTAATAATTACTAATTATAAAGATGGAGTATGTTGAATCACATGATATCTACGATTGTAACTGTATAATCTTTACTGCCCTTGAATTGTGCCGTATTCCGTTGATATATATTCTCAATAAAATTCCTCCGATAGGAGGGGATTTAAAAAAAATGTTGCTAAAAAGCTTTTATTGTCTGAAAATTGCCCAACAATCAGGTGACCGATCATGCAGTATCCAACAATCATAAGATCAATTAACAACCAGAGACTAGATCAAGAAAGGACATGTAACCACTAGTCTGTTAACTGCCACCAACCCCACCGATATTATTGGATAAATGTATTTAGTTTCTTTTATAAAGGGCATCTACACCTAATTTCTTTCTCCTACCTTCAAAGTCTTCTTTTTGCCTAATTAATTTTCCCCATCATTGTAAATAGTAGATTTAAACACTTTTTCTAGTCTTACCACCTCACATAGGAAGGATCTCACTCACTGAAATATTAGACAGCTCTCATTCTGCCTGTCGTTATTAGGGGTTTTATTAAAAATGTGGAGCTGGATTGATCTGCTTTGAATCTAATTTGTATGGGATGTACAAAAACACAAAAGGGTTCAAAATCCTCATTTTCCTGAAACACTGAAACTGGAGATTTGGGAAATTGTGTCAGATTAAAATCATTTGTGCGAGAAAATGCATATCCTGCAACATTTATATTCACTTCCTCGTGAAATACATTAAACAGAGCTGTGCTAAGTTCAGGTGCACTTTATTATCCCCCCCTGCAGCTCTGCACTACCATATATACTTGAGTATAAGCGGAGGTTTTTAGACTTTAAAATAGCCTGAAAACCTTATCTTGGCTTATACTCAGGTCAAGCAGAGAACTCACCTTTCAATCTGGCTGCTGCTGCCCGCAGTACTGATCTGCTGGCTATACCCCCCTATGGCGGCCTGGCTGGCTGACGTCACCACCCTGTGCCGTCTCTAACTGCCCCGGCAGCTGGATTGCAGAGCAAGAGGCAGCCGAATTGAATACTGTATAACAGTAAGCCTCCACTGAACTTAAAGACAAATTTAAAAGATGAGATAGATGGGGGTAAAGCGATAAGGCAAAAACAATATGGGTGGAGCTGTGCACATGAAGAAAGACGTGTAAATTATTATTATTATGGCTTTATATAGCACCAGCATCTTCCGTAGCACTTTACAATTAGATGTATTTATTATATCATGTCCTGCCCAAAGAGCTTACACTCTAAGGACATTTAATTGACACATACAACTATCGGTACTCTTATGATGTGGGGGAAAACGGAGTGCCCGGAGGAAACTCACGCAAGCAAGGGGAGAACATACATATTCCTTGCATATCTGTCCAAGGGTGGAAACAAACTCAGGACTTCATGGTGGCTTATAACATACACCAACAAATTAATAAATGCGTTGTTGGATCTGGTGACATCTAATAACCCTGAGCTTATTTTGGAGATGAAGGTAATGGGAAGCTTAGGAATAGTGACCATGGTATAGTGTCATTTAATATAGGCTGCAAAAAACAAAAGTGCACTGGGTTAAAAAAACTTTTAACTAGGAAAACTAAATTTATGCTGTTAAAGGAATCACTCCTCCATAGACTGGGGGGAATTGTTCCTTCGTAAGATATTGAGCAGAAGTGGACTGCTTATAAAGGGATATTAAACCATTACATTTCTAAATCGGTACCTTTAGGGAACAAGTGTAAAAAAATTCGGTCCACTCCTGCCTGGCTTAATGCCCAGGTAAAAAGGGATATGGAAAAAAAGAAAAAGGCTCTTAAAATTTTGAAATCAGAAGGAACAAAACAGTCTTATAGGGAGTATAAAAGCTGTAATACGGAGTGCAAAAAAAGCAATAAGGGCACAGCCACACGCAACGCAATAGCACACGGAATCGCATGCAATTTCGTTGGCGCATGTGTTTTTTCATTAAGTTAAAAAAAAGCATGCGATTGTGATTTAAAATGCGGAATGCAAATCGCAATGCACCCGAAAACTTTTTTCTGCGCGTTGCTGCATTTTCAATATGAAAAAAAACGCAAGCGGAAACGGAAAAAATCGCAGCAGTGTGGCCTAGCCCTTCACTAGCTAAAATAGATAATTAAATACTATAGCAGAACCCCAAAAAGTTAAGTATAATCAATAGTAAAAAGATGAGTAATGAGAATGTGGGACCTTGAAATAATAGGGCTGAGATAGTTGTAGACAATCCAAAAAGGTTAATGTGCTAAACCATTTTTTCATTGATATTCACTATAGAGAATCCTGGTCAGCAGCGAATGTAAATATGAAGAGTATAAATGAGGAATATTCACTCTGGCTGACAGAGGACATGGTATGGAAACAATTAGACAAAGTTAATATCCATAAGCCCCGGACCGGATGAAATCATCCTCGGATCTTAAAAGAGCTTATCAGTTTTATCTAAACCACTGTTTCCCATCTTTCAGATTCACTTTTGTAAGGTTGATGTGCTGCTAGATTGGAAAAAAGCCAATGCAATACCAATATTCAAAAAAGGTAGTTGTTCACAGCCTGGTACTATAGACCTGTAAGCCTAACATCAGTGGTAGGGAAGGTGGTGGAAACTTTGTTAGGGGATCATATCCTTGACTTTATCTACAGAACTGATGTTATTGAGTACTGAGGACTGTTGACCTAGAAAAAATTTGTAATGGATAGAAATTGGATATTGGAACACAGAGAGTGGTGGTCAATGCAGATATCCCACCCTGCCCCTTCAGGCTTCCGGGCAGGGTGGGAAATGGGGGTGGTGCCAGTGTTTATAGGGTGGTGGTAGGCGGGGTTAGGGCTATTCTGGGGGTGTGGCTTACAAAGTGGGCATGACTGAGGAGACTCAGACAGGGCCGGGAACCTGACAACGGCTTGAGACAGGAATGGGAAAAAGCTCTAACGACTGTTCTAATACGTTGATTAATCTATTGATTAAACATGACACTCGTTTATTGATGGATCTTAGAATGAGATTAATAATACTGAAAAATACATAAATCCAAAATAGGGGAAGAAGCATTCAGTAATTTATCCAACAAAATTGAACTAACTTAAGAAATTGATGAGGATCTAGCACAATATAAAAAAAAAAAATAGCCTGTGATATAAGAGACTATAAAATCAATAAAGTATATAAGTGGAGACATCGGACAATAAACATGAACCAACTACTAACATTAATAATACTTTGACGGACTCAGAAACCACAGACACTGACTCTTTTTTAGGAGAGGGCCCAAGTCTAGACAGAAAACCAAGAAATCAGAAATGGCAATCAAATCAGAGGAACTGACATTATAAATCTGACTTAATACTGACAGAGACACAACGGCAGTATGAAGCAAAGGTCTGGGATTTTGTCCTATAAGAGACCTTAATAGGTTTGACTTAGCCAAAGATTTATTTCTTTTTTGCCGCAGACTAGCTGCATTCAATTTGAGAACCCCCCCCCCCCTTTAACATCTCAGAGGAGTCTGTGACCACTACACCCACACTCTCTGAAGTTACACCCCCAGGTAACATATCTATTTTCAAACCTAAAAGCTACTTTACTCCCTGATTTTCTGACTCCCCCCCAGTTAACACTTTTTATAAAGTTATGCTGCAGGAAATTGAGCACATGCCGTGATGAATACTTTGGTAGAGAATCTGAGACCATCAGAAAAAACAGCTTTAAAAGAATTAAGTGATAGAACAGATATCATATAGTATAGTATAGTATTTGAGGTTGAATAAAGACATAAATCCATCCAGTCCAACCCATCTAGCAATATCCTCATTTCCTGCCTAACTGTTGATCCAGAGGAAGGCAAAAAACCCCCACCAAATTTATGAAGGGGGAAAAAATTCCTTCCTGACTCCAAGTGGCAATCGGAAATTTCCCTGGATCAACTCTACTTTATGTATCAATACGAGTAACTTGCAACATTCCTTGTTTGCAGAAACTCATCCAGCTTTTTTTTGAAACTGACCAATGAACCTGCCATAACAACATCCACTGGAAGACATCCATAGCTTTACCGTTCTCACAGTGAAAAAACCCTTTCCGAGCTTGAAGCCTAAACCTTTTTCTTCAAGTCTTAAGGGATGTCCTCGTGTCCTTTGACATGTTCTATTGGTGAACAAATGCCCCAGATAGTTTATTGTATGGCCCTTTAATGTATTTATACACAGTAATCATATCCCCACGCAAGCGCCTTTTCTCCAGCGTACATAATTGTAACTTTCCAGTCTCTCTTCTAATTCAAGCTCCCCCAATCCCCTTATTAATTTAGTTGCCCTTCTCTGAACCCTTTCCATTTCAAGATGTCCTTTTTGTACACAGGATTCCAAAATTGCACTGCATATTCCAATGAGGCCTTACCAATGCTTTGTAAAGAGGAGAATTACATTTCCTCCCTTGATCATACCTCTCTTTATACAAGACAATACCATGCTGGCTCTGGCGTTGCCGCCTGGCACGCTTGCTACCTTTAAGTTTGTTATCCACCAAAACTCCAAGATCCCTTCCAACAGGGATTCACTTAACACAGAGCCATTTATAGTAGAGCACAAGTATTTTTAAGTCCAAAATGCATCACTTACATTATCAACATTGAATTTCATCTGCCACTTAGCAGCCCAATGTGATAATCTATCTAGATCCCCTTGCAACGATTGCACATCCTCTGAAGTTTTTAATGGTCGACAAAGTTTTGTGTCGTCAGCAAACACAGAAACCTTGCTGACAATACCCCACTTCCAAATCATTAATAAATAGATTAAATAGAAGCGGCCCCAACACAGAACCCTGTGGCACCCCACTTAGCATTAGAAGTCCTAATGATGAAGCCCTTAACAACTACTCTTGCATCCTATTCTTTAACAATTTTCTATCCATGTACAAATGTGACTCCCCAGACCAACAGACCTTAGCTTATTTATTAGTCGCCTATGGGGACTGTATCAAAAGCCTTTGCAAAATCCAAGTAAACTACACTACTGCTATACCAGAGTCTAAATTTCTACTTACTTCCTCATAAAAGCCAAGCAAGTTAGTTTGACAAGATCTATTCCTCCTAAATCCATGCTGGTTACTACTTATAATGTCAGTCCTTGAAACATACTCTAGAACATGTTCCCTTATTAAACTTTCCAGGATCTTCCCCACCACTGAAGTTAAACTTACAGGCCTGTAATACCCGCTGTAACGACTACCCTTTGAATATTGGAATACATCAGCCTTTTTCCAATCCAGAGGCACACCACCGGACTAGAGGGAATCAGCAAAAATAAGAAACAATGCCTAGATAAAACTGAACTTAGCTCCTTAAGTACCCAGGATGTATTTTATCCGGTCCAGGAGATTTACTAATATTAACCTTATTTAGTTTCTTCTGTACCATATCCTCGGTTAACCAAAGTGAACTTGAATCTTGTATACCTTTATTGCTACTATACTCATGATACTGTACTTGGATCTTCTATAGTGTATACAGAGGGAAAAAATTTCAAGACTTTGCTTTATCGCCATCCTCCGTAACTACTTATCCCCATTAATTAATGGTGCCACATTCTCAGTCCTCATCTTCTTACTATTAATATACTTAAAAAAATGTTTAGGCTTAGTGATGCTTTCTTCAGCTATCCTAACTTCATTATTAATTTTAGCTAGTTTGATTGCTTTCTTACACTCCTTGTACAGTTTTTATACTCCCTAAAGGCCCTTCCGTTCCCTCTGCCTTAAAGGTTCTAAATGCCTTTTTCTTCCTTACCATTTGCCTCTTTACATCAGAATTCAGCCACATGGTCGCGGATTTATTTTTTTTACATTTATTTCCCAAGGGTATAAATTTAGATGTGAACTGGCTTAAAATCCCTTGAACACGTCCACTTCTGTTCAGTACCTTTCCCTGATAATACTTACCCAGTTGACATTCTGAAGAGCTGCTTTTAACCTGGGAAAATTTGCTTTCCTGAAATTAAATGTCTTTGTTACCCAGCGCACTTTCCTTTCGATAACAAAGTCCAAATGCCACTATTTCATGGTCACTATTCCCTAAGCCTCCAGTTACCTTTAATCTATAATCGCTCCACAATGTTTAGATATTACCAGATCCAACAGAGCTCCTTTTCTAGTAGGAACCTCAACCACCTGTGAGAGAAAATTATCCTGCAGCAAATTCAGGAACTCATCGCCTTTTTCTGTGATGGCAGTTCCACCACAACCAATCAATGTCAGGGTAATTAAGTCCCCCCATAATGAGCACACTCCCACACTTGCAGCCCTTGCCAACTGCATATGAAGTTGACTCACCTCCTCTCTGCTAGCATTTGGCGGCTTATAGCAGACCCATATGCCCATATTGCCCATATTGCCTCCACTTTATCATCCAAATCACCACTATCTCTTCTTTTATTTGGCTTCAATCTTTTTTAACATATACACATACTCCTCCCCCTCCTTTTTTTTTCTGTCCTGCCAACAAGGCATATCCTTCTATATTTACAGCCCAGTCGTGAGAACTGTTCAACCACGTTTCTGCTATACCTATTACATCATACTTTTCATTCAATGCCATCATTTCCAATTCACCCATTTTGTCAGCCAGGCTTCTTGCTTTTGCAAACATACATTTTAGATTATGATCCTGTAATTTATTCGTACACTTTGATACACATTCCTCCCTATCCCCTATGCTAGCCCCACCCCCCTTTCCACCACCACTGCCTATCTACACCCTGCTTTCCTCCTGGACAATCTATCCCAGTGAGACTGCTATAACCCTCCCCCCCCAAACCTAGTTTAAAATCTCCTCCAACCCTCTAGCATCTTCTCCCCCTAAAACAGCTGCACCACCATCAGTGAGGTGCAACCCATCCCTACTAAAGAGCTGTAGCCGACAGCAAAGTCTGCCCGTTCTCAATAAACCCAAACCCTTCTTCCTTACACCACTCTCTTAGACACGCATAATGCTCCTAAGCTCCCGCTGTCTCCCTGGCTTAGCACGTGGCTGCGGTGTATTTCTGAAAACACTACCCTGGAGGTCCTTGCTTTTATCTTGGCCCCTAGTTCTCGCGAAATCATGTTTAAGGACCTCACCTCCACTTCTAACTTTGTCATTGGCACCAATGTGAACCAAGACCGCCGGGTCACACCCGCCCCACCCAATAATCTGTCTACACGATCACCACATGCCGAACCCTAGCACCAGGCAGGCAACACACAGTTCGGCATGTAGGGTCATGGCGGCAGATTACCCTATCTACCTTCCTTATAATGGAGTCCCCTACCACTACCACCTGCCTTGCATTCCTGACCTTCTTTCCTCTCTCCTCCCTTGTATCAGAGATGGCAGTCCCCTGGGTGCTCAAGGGACTAGCCCCCTCCATACACGCTTTCCGAGGTGTCCTCCTCCACTTCATTACCTAAGGCGGCAAATCTGTTGGAAGGACAATCTGGAAGAAGCCCCCCTACTCTTCCGTCCCCCACTTCCCTAGTAACCCTAACAAAACGACCTCCTTCCTCATCCATTCTTGTCCCTCTTCCACCCACCTCTATACTGGCCCAGCCAGTGCCTGCTGACCCCCCAGTTCTGCCAATCCCCGCAATGCTGCAAGCTGCCCCCTTAGACTCTCCACCTCAGCTTCCAAACGGGCAACCCACTCACACCTGACACGACATAGGTTCCCCGGAATGTCTGCTCCAGGTTCCTATACATGTGGCACGATGCACATTGCATGGTACTGACAAAACTGTCCCTTCTAATACACCACCACCCCACAGTGACGCACAAACCTTGTTTAATTGCCCTTCTTGTTTCATTTTTTGTTTGTGAAGTTTTCTCATTCATCAGGTCATGGTATATCTGTTTGTATTCAATTAGATCAACTGGACTTGAAAAGTATTCTTGAAGACGTTTCGCTAGTCATCCGACGGCTTCTCAATTCAGAAGACTTGTACAAGAATCTGTGGCAATTATGTACCCTGGAAAATCCCAATTAGCAATATCCAAGCCAGGTTAAGGGTGTGATTAGATAGTGGCTAAGAGGTGTTATAGGAACGCCCAGAGTAAGGTGTTTAAAACAGCAACAATAGTAGTTAACATACTGGCGAGAACGTGACTGGTTCAAGAGAGGTGTTAAGAGGCCATTTATTGAAAATAAAGAACCAAGCTAAATAGAGGTGGGGGGGTTCGACACCAACTGTCTGCCATGTACAATGCTGTTTTAACACCTTACTCTGGGCGTTCCTATAACACCTCTTAGCCACTATCTAATCACACCCTTAACACCTGGCTGTGATATGCTAATTGGGATTTTCAGGGTACATAATTGCCACAGATTCTTGTACAAGTCATCTGAATTGAGAAAGCCAGTCGGATGACTAGCGAAACGTCTTCAAAACTAATTTCAAGTCCATTGATCTAATTGAATACAACAGATATACCTTCTTGTTTCAATGTCCTTTTTTTATGTCCTTGAGATCAAGGTCCTTAAGAGAAAGGGCCACTCACAAGTTCGTTACACTCACAGGAAACTTCCTTTTGTTAGGTCCAAACCACAGGCTCAACAACTGTGAATCCTATTTAACTAATAGGCCCCAACCCCCCACACCAATTAGTGCAAGAGCCAGAAAGAGAGGGGAAAAAAACCAAACACTTATTAACCCTTTCACAGCCTGTTTGTGATTACAACAGGTACAATACTAGAATAGAAGTCCGCACACCCCTTTAACTGGAAGAAGAAAGATTAGTCTGCTTACTGCACACTCAATCCTGCACACATAGTTTTTAACAGTACAAACAAACTTATTTTCAAACTGTCAAACAATCCTTATTTTCAAACTTTCACACACACCATACAACCATCAAATGATTAAGTGTCCTTTTTTTATGTCCTTGAGATCAGGTCCTTAAGAGAAAGGGCCACTCACAAGTTCGTTACACTCACAGGAAACTTCTTTGTTAGGTCCAAACCACAGGCCCAACAACTGTGAATCCTATTTAACTAATAGGCCCCAACCCCCACACCAATTAGTGCAAGAGCCAGAAGAGAGGGAAAAAAAACCAAACACTTATTAACCCTTTCACAGCCTGTTTGTGATTCAACAGGTACAATACTAGAATATAGAAGTCCAGCACACCCCTTTAACTGGAAGAAGAAGATTAGTCTGCTTACTGCACACTCAATCCTGCACACACAGTTTTTAACAGTACAAACAATACTTATTTTCAAACTCGCAAACAATCCTTATTTTCAAACTTCACACACACCATACAACCATCAAATGATTAGTGTCCTTTTTTTATGTCCTTGAGATCAAGGTCTTAAGAGAAAGGGCCACTCACAAGTCGTTACACTCACAGGAAACTTCCTTTGTTAGGTCCCAAACCACAGGCCCAACAACTGTGAATCCTATTTAACTAATAGGCCCCAACCCCCACACCAATTAGTGCAAGAGCCAGAAAGAGAGGGAAAAAAAAACCAAACACTTATTAACCCTTTCACAGCCTGTTTGTGATTACAACAGGTACAATACTAGAATATAGAAGTCCAGCACACCCCTTTAACGGGAAGAAGAAAGATTAGTTTGCTTACTGCACACTCAATCCTGCACACATAGTTTTTAACAGTACTACAATACTTATTTTCAAACTGTCAAACAATCCTATTTTCAAACTTTCACACACACCATAACAACCATCAAATGATTAAGTGTCGCCCTTTCTCTTAAGGACCTTGATCTCAAGGACATAAAAAAAGGACACTTAATCATTTGATGGTTGTATGGTGTGTGTGAAAGTTTGAAAATAAGGATTGTTTGACAGTTTGAAAATAAGTATTGTATGTACTGTTAAAAACTATGTGTGCAGGATTGAGTGTGCAGTAAGCAAACTAATCTTTCTTCTTCCAGTTAAAGGGGTGTGCTGGACTTCTATATTCTAGTATTGTACCTGTTGTAATCACAAACAGGCTGTGAAAGGGTTAATAAGTGTTTGGTTTTTTTTTCCCTCTCTTTCTGGCTCTTGCACTAATTGGTGTGGGGGTTGGGGCCTATTAGTTTAATAGGATTCACAGTTTGGGTTTGGGCCTGTGGTTTGGACCTAACGAAAAGGAAGTTTCCTGTGGAGTGTACGAACTTGTGAGTGGCCCTTTCTCTTAGGACCTTGATCTCAAGGACATAAAAAAAAGAAGGACACTTAATCATTTGATGGTTGTATGGTGGTGTGTGAAAGTTTGAAAATAAGGATTGTTTGGCAGTTTGAAAATAAGTATTGTTTGTACTGTTTAAAAACTGTGTTGCAGATTGAGTGTGCAGTAAGCAGACTAATCTTTCTTCTTCCAGTTAAAGGGGTGTGCTGGACTTCTATATTCTAGTATTGTACCTGTTGTATACAAACAGGCTGTAAAGGGTTAATAAGTGTTTGGTTTTTTTTTCCCTCTCTTTCTGGCTCTTGCCTAAGGGTGGGTGGGGGTTGGGGCCTATTAGTTTAAATAGGATTCACAGTTTTGTTGGCCTGTGGTTTGGACCTAACAAAAGGAAGTTTCCTGTGAGGTAACGAACTTGTGAGTGGCCCTTTCTCTTAAGGACCTGATCTCAAGGACATAAAAAAAGGACACTTAATCATTTGATGGTTGTATGGTGTGTGTGAAAGTTTGAAAATAAGGATTGTTTGACAGTTTGAAAATAAGTATTGTTTGTACTGTTTAAAAACTATTGTGCAGATTAGTGTTGCAGTAAGCAGACTAATCTTTCTTCTTCCAGTTAAGGGGTGTGCTGGACTTCTATATTCTAGTATTGTACCTGTTTAATCACAAACAGGCTGTGAAAGTTGGTAATAAGTGTTTGGTTTTTTTCCCCTCTCTTTCTGGCTCTTGCACTAATTGGTGTGGGGGTTGGGGCCTATTAGTTAAATAGGATTCACAGTTGTTGAGCCTGTGGTTTGGACCTAACAAAGGAAGTTTCCTGTGAGTGTAACGAACTTGTGAGTGGCCCTTCTCTTAAGGACCTTGATCTCAAGGACATAAAAAAGGACATTGAAACAAGAGGTAATATCTGTGTATTCAATTAGATCAACTGTACTTAATGTAGTTCTTGAAGACGTTTCGCTAGTCATCCACGGCTTTCTCATTCAGAATGACTTGTACAAGAATCTGTGCAATTATGTACCCTGGAAATCCCCAATTAGCATATCACAGCCAGGTGTTAGGGTGTGATTAGATAGTGGCTAAGGGGTTTATAGGAACCCCAAGTAAGTTGTTAAAACAGCATTGTACAGGGCAGACAGTTGGTGTCGAACCCCCCACCTCTATTTTAGCTTGGTTTCTTTATTTTCACATAATGGCCTCCTTAACACCTCTCTTGAACCATTCACGTTCCTTCGCCAGTATGTTAACTACTATGGGTGCTGTTTTAACACCTTACTCGGGCGTTCCTATAACACCTCTTAGCCACTATCTAATCACACCCTTAACACCTGGCTGTGATTCTAATTGGGATTTTCCAGGGTACATAATTGCCACAGATTCTTGTACAAGTCTTCGAAATTGAGAAGCCAGCGATGACTAGCGAAACGTCTTCAAGAACTACATTTCAATTCCAGTTGATCTAATTAATACAACAGATTACCATGACCTGGATGAATGAGAACCTTCACAAACAAAAATGAACAAGAGGGTAAACAAGGCAATTAAACAAGGTTTGTGCGTCACTGTTGTTGGTGTGGTGTATTAGAAGGGACAGTTTTGTCAGTACCATGCAATGTGCATCGTGCCACATGTATAGGAACCTGGAGCAGACATTCCGGGGAACCTATTGTCTGTGCAGTGTGAGTGGGTTGCCCGTTTGGAAGCTGAGTGGAGAGTCTAAGGGGGCAGCTTGCAGCATTGCGGGGATTGGCAGAACTGGGGGTCAGCAGGCACTGGCTGGGGCCAGTATAGAGTGGGTGGAGAGGGACAAGAAGGATGAGGAAGGAGGTCGTTTTGTAGGGTCTATGGGAATTGGGCGCGGAAGAGTAGGGGGCTTCTTCCCAGATTGTCCATTCCAACAGATTTGCCGCCTTAGGTAATGAAGTGGAGGAGGACACCTCGGAATTAGCGTGTATGGAGGGGGCTAGTCCCTTGACACCCAGGGGACTGCCTCTCTCTGATACAGGGGAGGAGGAACGAAGGGTCAGGAAGGCAAGGCAGGTGGTAGTGGTAGGGGCACTCCATATAAGGAAGGTAGATAGGGTAATCTGCCGCCATGACCCTACATGCCGAACTGTGTGTTCCTGCCTGGTGCTAGGGTTCGGCATGTGGTGGATCGTGTAGACAGATTATTGGTGGGGCCGGGTGTGACCCGGCGGTCTTGGTTCACTTGGTGGCAAATGACAAAGTTAGAAGTGGAGGTGAGGTCCTTAAACATGATTTCCGAGAACTAGGGGCCAAGATAAAAGCAAGGACCTCCAGGGTAGTGTTTTCAGAAATACTACCGCAGCCACGTGCTAAGCCAGGGAGACGAGCGGGAGCTTAGGAGCATTAATGCGTGTCTAAGAGAGTGGTGTAAGAAGAAGGGTTTGGGTTTATTGAGAACTGGGCAGACTTTGCTCGGCTACAGGCTCTTAGTGGATGGGTTGCACCTCACTGATGGTGGTGCAGCTGTTTTAGGGGAGAAGAGGCTAGAGGGTTGGAGGAGATTTTAAACTAGTTTTGGGGGGGAGGGTATTAGCAGTTCTCACTGGGATAGATTGTCCAGGAGGAAAGCAGGGTGTAGATAGGCCAGTGGGGGTGGAAAGGGGGGTGGGGCTAGCATAGGGGATAGGGAGAATGTTGTACAAAGTGTACGAATAAATTACAGGATATAATCTAAAATGTATGTTTGCAAATGCAAGAAGCCTGGCTGACAAAATGGGTGAATTGGAAATGATGGCCTTGAATGAAAAGTATGATGTAATAGGTATAGCAGAAACGTGGTTGAACAGTTCTCACGACTGGGCTGTAAATAGAAGGATATGCCTTGTTTAGGCAGACAGAAAAAAAAGAAAGGGGGAGGAGTAATGTGTATATGTTAAAAGAATTGAAGCCAAATTTAAAAGAAGAGATAGCTGGTGATTTGATGATAAAGTGGAGGCAATATGGGGCCAATATGGGCAATATGTTCTTGCTATAAGCCGCCAAATGCTAGCAGAGAGAGGGTGAGTCCACTTCATATGCAGTTGGCAAGGGCTGCATTTTGGGAGTGTGCTCATTATGGGGGACTTTAATTACCCTGACATTGATGGTGTGGTGGAACTGCCATCACAGAAAAAGGCGATGAGTTTCCTAATTTGCTGCAGGATAATTTTCTCTCACAGTGGTTGAGGTTCCTACAGAAAAGGATCTCTGTTGGATCTGGTAATATCTAACATTGTGGAGCGCATTATAGATATAAAGGTAACTGGGAGCTTAGGGAATAGTGACCATGAAATAGTGGCATTTGGACTTTGTTATCGAAAGGAAAAGTGCGCTGGGTTAACAAAGACATTTAATTTCAGGAAAGCAAATTTTCCCAGGTTTAAAAGCAGCTCTTCAGAATGTCAACTGGGATAATGTATTATCAGGTAAAGGTACTGAACAGAAGTGGACGTGTTCAAGGGGATTTTAAGCCAGTTCACATCTAAATTTATACCCTTGGGAAATAAATGTAAAAAAAATAAATCCGCGACCATGTGGCTGAATTCTGATGTAAAGAGCAAATGGTAAGGAAGAAAAGGCATTTAGAACCTTTAAGCAGAGGGAACGGAAAGGGCCTTTAGGGAGTATAAAACTGTAACAAGAGTGTAAGAAGCAATCAAACTAGCTAAATTTAAATGAAGTTAGGATACTGAAGAAAGCATCACTAAGCCTAACATTTTTTAAAAGTAATATTAATAGTAGAAGATGAGGACTGAAATGTGGCACCATTAATTAAGGGATAAGTTAGTTACGGAGGATGGCGATAAAGCAAATGTTTGATATTTTTTTTCCCTCTGTATACACTATAGAAGATCCAAGTACAGATATCCTAGAGTAAGTACAATAAAGGTATACAAGATTCAAGTTCACTTTGGTTAACCGAGGATATGGTACAGAAAGAACTAAATAAGGTTAATATAGTAAATCTCCTGGACCGATAAAATACATCCTCGGGTACTTAAGGAGCTAAGTTCAGTTTTATCTAGGCCATTGTTTCTTATTTTTGCTGATTCCTCATGTCCGGTGGTGTGCCTCTGGATTGGAAAAAGGCTGATGTATTCCAAATTATTCAAAAGGGTATCGTTCACACCGGGTAATTACAGGCCTGTAAGTTTAACTTCAGTGGTGGGGAAGATCCTGGAAAGTTAATAAGGAACATGTTCTAGAGTATGTTTCAAGGACTACCTTAAAGTAGTAACCAGCATGGATTTAGGAGGAATAGATCTTGTCAAACTAACTTGCTTGGCTTTTATGAGGAAGTAAGTAGAAATTTAGACTCTGGTATAGCAGTAGATGTAGTTTCCTTGGATTTTGCAAAGGCTTTTGATACAGTCCCCCCATAGGCGACTATAAATAAGCTAAGGTCTGTTGGTCTGGGAGTCACATTTGTACATGGATAGAAAATTGTTAAGAATAGGATGCAAAGAGTAGTTGTTAATGGGCTTCATCATTATGGACTAAAGTGCTAAGTGGGGTGCCACAGGGTTCTGTGTTGGGGCCGCTTCTATTTAATCTATTTATTAATGATTTGGAAGTGGGTATTGTCAGCAAGTTTTCTGTGTTTGTCTGAGACACAAAACTTGTCGACCATTAAAAACTTCAGAGGATTGCCAATTCGTTGCAAGGGGATCTAGATAGATTATCACTTGGGCTGCTAATGGGCAGATGAATTTCAATGTTGATAAATGTAAGTTGATGCATTTGGACTTAAAAATACTTGTGCTACTATATATAAATGGCTCTGTGTTAATGAATCCCTGTTGGAAAGGGATCTTGGAGTTTTGGTGGATAACAAACTTAAAGGTAGCAAGCAGTGCCAGGCGGCAACAGCCAAGCCAGCATGGTAGGTCTTGTTAAAGAGGGTATGTAAGGAGGAATGTAATTCTCCCTCTTTACAAGCATTGGTAAGGCCTCATTTGGAATATGCAGTGCAATTTTGGAATCCTGTGTACAAAAAGGACATCTTTAAATGGAAGGGTTCAGAGAAGGGCAACTAAATTAATAAGGGGATTGGGGGAGCTTGAATTGAAGAGAGACTGGAAAAGTTCAATATTACGCTGGAGAAAAGCGCTTGCGTGGGATATGATTACTGTGTATAAATACATTAACGGGCCATACAATAAACTATCTGGGGCATTGTTCACCAATAGAACATGTCAAAGGACACGAGACATCCCTTAAGACTTGAAGAAAAAAGGTTTAGGCTTCAAGCTCGGAAAGGGTTTTTTTCCTGTGAGAACGGTAAAGCTATGGAATGTCTTCCAGTGATGTTGTTATGGCAGGTTCATTGGTCCAGTTTCCAAAAAAAGCTGGATGAGTTTCTGCAAACAAGGAATGTTGCAAGTTACTGTATTGATACATAAAGTAGAGTTGATCTCAGGAAATTTCCGATTGCCACTTGGAGTCAGAAGGAATTTTTTCCCCCTTCATAAATTTGGTGGGGGTTTTTTTGCCTTCCTCTGGATCAACAGTTAGGGCATGAAATGAGGATATTGCTAATGGGTTGGACTGGATGGATTATGTCTTTATTCAACCTCAAATACTATACTATACTATATGAATATCTGTTCTATCACTTAATTCTTTTAAAGCTGTTTTTTCTGATGGTCTCAGATTCTCTACCAAAGTATTCATCACTGTGCATGTGCTCAATTTTCCTGCACCATAACTTATAAAAAGTGTTACACTGGGGGGGAGTCAGAAATCAGGGATTAAAGTAGCTTTTAGGTTTGAAAATAGATTATGTTCCTGGGGTGTGTAACTTCAGAGAGTGTGGGTGTAGTGGTCACAGACTCCTCTAGATGTTAAAGGGGGGGGGGGTTCTCAAAATGTGAATGCAGCATAGTCTGCGGCAAAAAAGAAATAAATCTTTGGCTAAGTCAACCAATTAAGGTCTCTTATAGGACAATATCCCAGACCTTTGCTTATACTGACCGTTGTGTCTCTGTCAGTATTAAGTCAGATTTATAATGTCTTTCCTCTGATTTGATTGCCATTTCTGATTTCTTGGTTTTCTGTCTAGACTTGGGCCCTCCTAAAAAAGAGTCAGGTCTGTGGTTTCTGAGTCCGTCAAAGTATTATTAATGTTAGTAGTTTGTTCATGTTTATATTGTCTCGATGTTCCACTTTATACTTTATTGATTTTATAGTCTCTTATATCACAGGCTATTTTTTTCTTTTTATATTGTGCTAGATCCTCATCAAATTTCTTAAGTTCTAGTTCAATTTGTTGGATAAATTTACTGAATGCTTCTTCCCCTATTTTGGCCTTTATGTATTTTTCAGTCTATTAAATCTCATTCTAAGATCCATCAATAAACGAGTGTCATGTTTAATCAATAGATTAATCAACGTATTAGAACTGTCGTTAGAGCTTTTTCCCATTCCTGTCTCAAGCCGTTGTCAGGTTCCCGGCCCTGTCTGAGTCTCCTCAGTCATGCCCACTTTGTAAGCCACACCCCCGAATAGCCCTAACCCCGCCTACCACCACCCCTATAACCTGCCACGCCCCATTTCCCACCCTGCCCGGAGCCTGAAGGGGCAGGGTGGATATCTGCATTGACCACCACTCTCTGTGTTCCAATATCCAATTCTCTATCCATTTACAAACTTTTTTCTAGGTCACAGTCCTCAGTACTCAATAACATCAGTTCTGTAGATAAAGTCAAGGATATGATCCCCTACAAAGTTTCCACCACCTTCCCTACCACTGATTTTAGGCTTACAGGTCTATAGTTACCAGGCTGTGAACAACTACCTTTTTTGAATATTGGTATTGCATTGGCTTTTTTTTTCCAATCTAGCAGCACATCACCTTACAAAAGTTGAATCTGAAAGATGGGAAACAGTGGTTTAGATAAAACTGGACTAGCTCTTTTAAGATCCGAGGATGCATTTCATCCGGTCCGGGCTTTAATGGATATTAACTTTGTCTAATGTTTTCCATACCATGTCCTCTTCAGCCAGTACAGGTGAATATTCCTCATTTATACTCTTCATATTATTCATTCGCTGCTACAGGATTCTCTATAGTGAATATCAATGAAAAAAATGGTTTAGCACATTAACCTTTTTGGCATTGTCTACAACTATCTCAGCCCTATTATTTTCAAGGTCCCACATTCTCATTACTCATCTTTTTACTATTGATATACTTAACTTTTTGGGGTTCTGCTATAAGTTTTAATTATCTATTTTAGCTAGTGTAGGGCTAGGCCACACTGCTGCGATTTTTTCCGTTTCCGCTTGCGTTTTTTTCATATTGAAAATGCAGCAACGCGCAGAAAAAAGTTTTCGGGTGCATTGCGATTTGCATTCCGCATTTTAAATCACAATCGCATGCTTTTTTTATCTTAATGAAAAAACACATGCGCCAACGAAATTGCATGCGATTCCGTGTGCTATTGGTTGCGTGTGGCTGTGCCCTTATTGCTTTTTTTGCACTCCGTATTACAGCTTTTATACTCCTTAAGCTGTTTTGTTCCTTCTGATTTCAAAATTTTAAAGCCTTTTTCTTTTTTTTCCATTTACCTGGGCATTAAGCCATGCAGGATTGGACCGATTTTTTTTACACTTGTTCCTAAAGGTACCGATTTAGAATGTATGGTTTAATATCCCTTTATAAGCAGTCCACTTCTGCTCAATATCTTTACGAAGGAACAATTCCCCCCAGTCTATGAGCAGGAGTGATTCCTTTAACAGCATAATTTAGTTTTCCTAGTTAAAGTTTTTTTTAACCAGTGCACTTTTGTTTTTTGCAGCCTATATAAATGACACTATACTCATGTCACTATTCCCTAAGCTTCCCATTACCTTCATCTCCAAAATAAGCTCAGGGTATATAGATGTCACCAGATCCAACAACGCATTTATTAATTTGTTGGTGTATGTTATAAGCCACCATGAAGTCCTGAGTTTGTTTCCACCCTTGGACAGATATGCAAGGAATAGTATGTTCTCCCCTTGCTTGCGTGAGTTTCCTCCGGGCACTCGTTTTTCCCCACAATCATAAAGACTTACGATAGTTGTATGTGTCATTAAATGTCCTTAGAGTGTAAGCTCTTTGGGTCAGGACTTGATATAAATAAATACATCTAATTGTAAAGTGCTACGGAAGATGCTGGTGCTATATAAAGCCATAATAATAATAATTTACACGTCTTTCTTCATGTGCACAGCTCCACCCATATTGTTTTTGCCTTATCGCTTATACCCCCATCTATCTCATCTTTTAAATTTGTCTTTAAGTTCAGTGGAGGCTTACTGTTAATACAGTATTCAATTCGGCTGCCTCTTGCTCTGCAATCCAGCTCCGGGCAGTTAGAGACGGCACAGGGTGTGACGTCAGCCAGCCAGGCCGCCATCAGGGGGGTATGAGCAGCAGATCATACTTGCGGAGCAGCAGCCAGATTGAAAGGTGAGTTTCCTGCTTGACCTGAGTATAAGCCAAGAAAGGTTTTCAGGCTATTTTAAAGTCTAAAAACCTCCGCTTATACTCAAGTATATATGGTAGTGCAGAGCTGCAGGGGGGGATAATAATAAATGCACCTGAACTTAGCACAGCTCTGTTTTAATGTATTTCACAGAGGAAGTGAATATAAATGTTGCAGGATATGCATTTCTCGCAAACTGATTTTAATCTGACACATTTCCCAAATCTCCATGTTTCATGTGTTTTCAGGAAAATGAGGATTTTGAACCCTTTTGGTGTTTTTGTACATCCCATACAAATTAGATTCAAAGCAGATCAATCCAGCTCCCCATTTTTAATAACCCAACATTAATAACTGACAGGCAGAATGAGAGCTGTCTAATATTCAGTGAGTGAGACTCCTTCCTATGTGAGGTGGTAAGACTAGAAAAAGTTGTTTAAATCTACTATTTACAAATGATGGGGAAAATTAATTAGGCAAAAAGAAGACTTTGAAGGTAGGAGAAAGAAATTAGGTGTAGATGCCCTTATAAAAGAACTAAATACTTTATCCAATCATATTCGGTGGGGTTGGTGGCAGTTTAACGACTAGTGGTTACATGTCCTTTCTTGATCTAGTCTCTGGTTGTTAATTGATCTTATGATTGTTGGATATGCATGATCGAGTCACCTGATTGTTTGGGCAATTTTCAGACATAAAAGCTTTTAGCAACATTTTTTTTAAATCCCCTCCTATCGGAGGAATTTTATTGAGAATATATATCAACGGAATACGGCACAATTCAAGGGCAGTAAGAGTTATACAGTTACAATCGTAGATATCATGGTGATTCAACATACTCCATCTTTATAATTAGTAATTATAACCAGTTGTATTCAATTAGATCAACTGACTTGAAATGTAGTTCTTGAAGACGTTTCTCTAGTCACTGACTGGCTTCTCAATTCAGAATGACTTGTACAAGAAATCTGTGGCAATTATGTACCCTGGAAATCCAATTAGCATATCACAGCCAGGTGTTAAGGGTGTGATTGGATAGGGCTAAGAGGTGTTATAGGAACGCCCAGAGTAAGGAAAGTTTGAAAATAAGGATTGTTTGACAGTTTGAAAATAAGTATTGTTTGTACTGTTAAAAACTATGTGTGCAGGATTGAGTGTGCAGTAAGCAGACTAATCTTTCTTCTTCCAGTTAAAGGGGTGTGCTGGACTTCTATATTCTAGTTATTGTAACCTGTTGTAACACAAACAGGCTGTAAAGGGTTAAAAGTGTTTGGTTTTTTTTTCCCTCTCTTTCTGGCTCTTGCCTAAGGGGGGTGGGGGTTGGGGCCTATTAGTTTAAATAGGATTCACAGTTTGTTGGCCTGTGGTTTGGACCTAACAAAAGGAAGTTTTCCTGTGAGGTAACGAACTTGTGAGTGGCCCTTTCTCTTAAGGACCTTGATCTCAAGGACATAAAAAAAAGGACACTTAATCATTTGATGGTTGTATGGTGTGTGTGAAAGTTTGAAAATAAGGATTGTTTGACAGTTTGAAAATAAGTATTGTTTGTACTGTTTAAAAACTTTTGTGCAGAGTTGAGTGTGCAGTAAGCAGACTAATCTTTCTTCTTCCAGTTAAGGGTGTGCTGGACTTCTATATTCTAGTATTGTACCTGTTTAATCACAAACAGGCTGTGAAAGGGTAATAAGTGTTTGGTTTTTTTTCCCCTCTTTTCTGGCTCTTGCACTAATTGGTGTGGGGGTTGGGGCCTATTAGTTAAATAGGATTCACAGTTGTTGGCCTGTGGTTTGGACCTAACAAAGGAAGTTTCCTGTGAGTGTAACGAACTTGTGAGTGGCCCTTTCTCTTAAGGACCTTGATCTCAAGGACATAAAAAAGGACATGAAACAAGAAGGGAATATCTGTGGTATTCAATAGATCACTGTACTTTAATGTAGTTCTTGAAGACGTTTCGCTAGTCATCCGACTGGCTTTCTCAATTCAGAATGACTTGTACAAGAATCTGTGGCAATTATGTACCCTGGAAAATCCCAATTAGCATATCACAGCCAGGTGTTAAGGGTGTGATTAGATAGTGGCTAAGAGGTGTTATAGGAACGCCCAGAGTAAGGTGTTAAAACAGCATTGTACATGGCAGACAGTTGGTGTCGAACCCCCCCACCTCTATTTAGGCTTGGTTTCTTTATTTTCACATAAATGGCCTCCTTAACACCTCTCTTGAACCAGTCACGTTCCTTCGCCAGTATGTTAACTACTATGTGTGCTGTTTTAACACCTTACTCTGGGCGTTCCTATAACACCTCACGAATAAATTACAGGATCATAATCTAAAATGTATGTTTGCAAATGCAAGAAGCCTGGCTGACAAAATGGGTGAATTGGAAATGATGGCATTGAATGAAAAGTATGATGTAATAGGTATAGCAGAAACGTGGTTGAACAGTTCTCACGACTGGGCTGTAAATATAGAAGGATATGCCTTGTTTAGGCAGGACAGAAAAAAAGGAAAGGGGGAGGAGTATGTGTTTATGTTAAAAAAGAATTAAAGCCAAATTTAAAAGAAGAGATAACTGGTGATATGGATGATAAAGTGGAGGCAATATGGGTGGAATTAGGCAACAGGAAAGGGGGTAATGTCATTGTTGGTGTCTGCTATAAGCCGCCAAATGCTAGCAGAGAGGAGGTGAGTCAACTTCATATGCAGTTGGCAAGGGCTGCAAGTTTGGGGAGTGTGCTCATTATGGGGGACTTCAATTACCCTGACATTGATTGGTGTGGTGGAACTGCCATCACAGAAAAAGGCGATGAGTTCCTGAATTTGCTGCAGGATAATTTTCTCTCACAGGTGGTTGAGGTTCCTACTAGAAAAGGAGCTCTGTTGGATCTGGTAATATCTAACATTGTGGAGCGCATTATAGATATAAAGGTAACTGGAGGCTTAGGGAATAGTGACCATGAAATAGTGGCATTTGGACTTTGTTATCGAAAGGAAAAGTGCGCTGGGTTAACAAAGACATTTAATTTCAGGAAAGCAAATTTTCCCAGGTTAAAAGCAGCTCTTCAGAATGTCAACTGGGATAATGTATTATCAGGTAAAGGTACTGAACAGAAGTGGACTGTGTTCAAGGGGATTTTAAGCCAGTTCACATCTAAATTTATACCCTTGGGAAATAAATGTAAAAAAAATAAATCCGCGCCCATGTGGCTGAATTCTGATGTAAAGAGGCAAATGGTAAGGAAGAATCACAGCCGGGTAATTACAGGCCTGTAAGTTTAACTTCAGTGGTGGGTAAGATCCTGGAAATTTAATAAGGGAACATGTTCTAGAGTATGTTTCAAGGACTGACATTATAAGTAGTAACCAGCATGGATTTAGGAGGAATAGATCTTGTCAAACTAACTTGCTTGGCTTTTATGAGGAAGTAAGTAGAAATTTAGACTCTGGTATAGCAGTAGATGTAGTTTACTTGGATTTTGCAAAGGCTTTTGATACAGTCCCCCATAGGCGACTAATAAATAAGCTAAGGTCTGTTGGTCTGAGGAGTCACATTTGTACATGGATAGAAAATTGGTTAATGAATAGGATGAGAAATAAATCTTTGGCTAAGTCAAACCTATTAAGGTCTCTTATAGGACAAAATCCCAGACCTTTGCTTAATACTGACCGTTGTGTCTCTGTCAGTATTAAGTCAGATTTATAATGGTCAGTTCCTCTGATTTGATTGCCATTTCTGATTTCTTGGTTTTCTGTCTAGACTTGGGCCCTCTCCTAAAAAAGAGTCAGTGTCTGTGGTTTCTGAGTCCGTCAAAGTATTATTAATGTTAGTAGTTGGTTCATGTTTATTGTCTCGATGTTTCCACTTGTATACTTTATTGATTTTATAGTCTCTTATATCACAGGCTATTTTTTTCTTTTTATATTGTGCTAGATCCTCATCAAATTTCTTAAGTTCTAGTTCAATTTTGTTGGATAAATTACTGAATGCTTCTTCCCCTATTTTGGCATTTATGTATTTTTCAGTCTTATTAATCTCATTTCTAAGATCCATCAATAAACGAGTGTCATGTTTAATCAATAGATTAATCAACGTATTAGAACATGTCGTTAGAGCTTTTTCCCATTCCTGTCTCAAGCCGTTGTCAGGTTCCCGGCCCTGTCTGAGTCTCCTCAGTCATGCCCACTTTGTAAGCCACACCCCCAGAATAGCCCTAACCCCGCCTACCACCACCCCTATAACACTGGCCACGCCCCCATTTCCCACCCTGCCCGGAAGCCTGAAGGGGCAGGGTGGGATATCTGCATTGACCACCACTCTCTGTGTTCCAATATCCAATTCTCTATCCATTTACAAACTTTTTTCTAGGTCAACAGTCCTCAGTACTCAATAACATCAGTTCTGTAGATAAAGTCAAGGATATGATCCCCTAACAAAGTTTCCACCACCTTCCCTACCACTGATGTTAGGCTTACAGGTCTATAGTTACCAGGCTGTGAACAACTACCTTTTTTGAATATTGGTATTGCATTGGCTTTTTTCCAATCTAGCAGCACATCACCTTACAAAAGTGAATCTGAAAAGATGGGAAACAGTGGTTTAGATAAAACTGGACTAAGCTCTTTTAAGATCCGAGGATGCATTTCATCCGGTCCCGGGGCTTTATGGATATTAACTTTGTCTAATTGTTTCCATACCATGTCCTCTGTCAGCCAGAGTGAATATTCCTCATTTATACTCTTCATATTATTACATTCGCTGCTGACTAGGATTCTCTATAGTGAATATCAATGAAAAAAATGGTTTAGCACATTAACCTTTTTGGCATTGTCTACAACTATCTCAGCCCTATTATTTCAAGGTCCCACATTCTCATTACTCATCTTTTTACTATTGATATACTTAAACTTTTTGGGGTTCTGCTATAAGTATTTAATTATCTATTTTAGCTAGTGTAAGGGCTAGGCCACACTGCTGCGATTTTTTTCCGTTTCCGCTTGCGTTTTTTTCATATTGAAAATGCAGCAACGCGCAGAAAAAAGTTTTCGGGTGCATTGCGATTTGCATTCCGCATTTTAAATCACAATCGCATGCTTTTTTTATACTTAATGAAAAAACACATGCGCCAACGAAATTGCATGCGATTCCGTGTGCTATTGCGTTGCAGTGTGGCTGTGCCCTTATTGCTTTTTTTGCACTCCGTATTACAGCTTTTATACTCCCTGTAAGCCTGTTTTGTTCCTTCTGATTTCAAAATTTTAAAAGCCCTTTTCTTTTTTTCCATTTACCTGAGCATTAAGCCATGCAGGAGTGGACCGAATTTTTTTACACTTGTTCCCTAAAGGTGTACATTTAGAAATGTAATGGTTTAATATCCCTTTATAAGCAGTCCACTTCTGCTCAATATCTTTACGAAGGAACAATTCCCCCCAGTCTATGAGCAGGAGTGATTCCTTTAACAGCATAAATTTAGCTTTCCTAAGTTAAAAGTTTTTTTTAACCCAGTGCACTTTTGTTTTTTGCAGCCTATATTAAATGACACTACATCATGATCACTATTCCCTAAGCTTCCCATTACCTTCATCTCCAAAATAAGCTCAGGGTTATTAGATGTCACCAGATCCAACAACGCATTTATTAATTTGTTGGTGTATGTTATAAGCCACCATGAAGTCCTGAGTTTGTTTCCACCCTTGGACAGATATGCAAGGAATATGTATGTTCTCCCCTTGCTTGCGTGAGTTTCCTCCGGGCACTCTGTTTTCCCCCACAATCATAAAGACGTACTGATAGGTTGTATGTGTCAATTAAATGTCCTTAGAGTGTAAGCTCTTTGGGGCAGGACATGATATAAATAAATACATCTAATTGTAAAGTGCTACGGAAGATGCTGGTGCTATATAAAGCCATAATAATAATAATTTACACGTCTTTCTTCATGTGCACAGCTCCACCCATATTGTTTTTGCCTTATCGCTTATACCCCCATCTATCTCATCTTTTAAATTTGTCTTTAAGTTCAGTGGAGGCTTACTGTTAATACAGTATTCAATTCGGCTGCCTCTTGCTCTGCAATCCAGCTGCCGGGCAGTTAGAGACAGGCACAGGGTAGTGACGTCAGCCAGCCAGGGCCGCCATCAGGGGGGTATGAGCCAGCAGATCAGTACTTGCGGAGCAGCAGCCAGATTGAAAGGTGAGTTCTCTGCTTGACCTGAGTATAAGCCAAGAGAAGGTTTTCAGGCTATTTTTAAAGTCTAAAAACCTCAGCTTATACTCAAGTATATATGGTAGTGCAGAGCTGCAGGGGGGGATAATAAAGTGCACCTGAACTTAGCACAGCTCTGTTTAATGTATTTCACAGAGGAAGTGAATATAAATGTTGCAGGATATGCATTTTCTCGCAAACTGATTTTAATCTGACACAATTTCCCAAATCTCCAGTTTCAGTGTTTCAGGAAAATGAGGATTTTGAACCCTTTTGTGTTTTTGTACATCCCATACAAATTAGATTCAAAGCAGATCAATCCAGCTCCACATTTTTAATAACCCAACATATGAATAACTGACAGGCAGAATGAGAGCTGTCTAATATTCAGTGAGTGAGACTCCTTCCTATGTGAGGTGGTAAGACTAGAAAAAGTGTTTAAATCTACTATTTACAAATGATGGGGAAAATTAATTAGGCAAAAAGAAGACTTTGAAGGTAGGAGAAAGAAATTAGGTGTAGATGCCCTTTATAAAAGAACTAAATACATTTATCCAATCAATATCGGTGGGGTTGGTGGCAGTTAACAGACTAGTGGGTTACATGTCCTTTCTTGATCTAGTCTCTGGTTGTTAATTGATCTTATGATTGTTGGATAGTGCATGATCGATCACCTGATTGTTGGGCAATTTTCAGACATAAAAGCTTTTTAGCAACATTTTTTTTAAATCCCCTCCTATCGGAGGAATTTTATTGAGAATATATATCAACGGAATACGGCACAATTCAAGGGCAGTAAAGATTATACAGTTACAATCGTAGATATCATGGTGATTCAACATACTCCATCTTTATAATTAGTAATTATTACCAGTTGTATTCAATTAGATCAACTGGACTTGAAATGTAGTTCTTGAAGACGTTTCGCTAGTCATCCGACTGGCTTTCTCAATTCAGAATGGAATTGTTACAAGAATCTGTGGCAATATGTACCCTGGAAAATCCCAATTAGCATATCACAGCCAGGTGTTAAGGTGTGATTGGATAGGCTAAGAGGTGTTATAGGAACGCCCAGAGTAAGGTGTCAAAACAGCATTGTACATGGCAGACAGTGGTTGTCGACCCCCCCACCTCTATTTAGGCTTGGTTTCTTTATTTTCACATAAATGGCCTCCTTAAACCTCTCTTGAACCAGTCACGTTCCTTGCCAATATGTTAACATTACAATCCTCAAGGTATGTCCTTTATCCTTAAGGCAGGTACACGCGTGAGTCCTGACCCGAGGAATTGGCTCTTCTGTGCTGGGCCATACGTTGTGCAGTTGCTGTTTGGTCTCCCCCACATACAAATCAGAGCATTTTCACTGCACTGCATGCATATGATGTGCTTTCTGTGTTTGGTCTGGTTTCGGATGTACCAATTGCTGCCACAGTGTGTTGTTCGGTTTAAAGCAGACAGGGATCGATGTTTTTTGAAAATTCTTCTTAATTTCTCGGAGACCCCTGCTACATATGGGATGACCATGTTCTTCCTCCTGTCTTGCTTTTCCCCTTCACTGTTGGTATTGTGTTCTTTCTTTCCTTCTACTTCTTTTGAAAAGGCCCAGTCTGGATATCCACAAGTTTTAAGGGCTCCTCTTAGATGTTTCATTTCTTTAGCCTTCGCCTCTGTGCTAGTGGGGATGTTCTCGGCTCTGTGTTGCAGGGTTCTGATGACACCCAGATCTAAAGGGTGTGTGGAGTCAAACATCAAATACTAATCTGTGTGTGTTGGTTTTCTGTAAACCTCTACTTCAGTTTACCATTTTCCTTAACTTCTACCAAGCAGTCCAAGAAGCAAGTTTGTTGTTTTGTACCTCTTCCTTGGAATTTAATGTTTTGGTCTACCGCATAATGTGTTCTGTGAAAGCTTGTACTTCCTTCTGGTGGATTTTAACCCAGGTGTCATCAACATATCTGAACCAGTGGCCGGGTGCTATGCCCTTAAAGGTATTAAGCGCCTGTGTTTCTACTCCTCCATGTAAAGGTTGGCCACAATGGTGTGAAACTGGAGAACCCATGCACATCCATGTTTTTGCTATAGAACTTATCCCTGTATTTGAAATAGGTGGTATTCAGGCACAAGTCCAACAAGGAACACACCTGTTCTGGGTTGAGATCAGTTCTGCTGGTAAGAGTGCTGTCTTGGCCCAGCCGTTTTCTCACCATGTCAAGCCTAAATAGAGGTGGGGGGGTTCGACACCAACTGTCTGCCATGTACAATGCTGTTTTGACACCTTACTCTGGGCGTTCCTATAACACCTCTTAGCCACTATCCAATCACACCCTTAACACCTGCTGTGTGATATGCTAATTGGGATTTTCCAGGGTACATAATTGCCACAGATTCTTGTACAGTCATTCGAATTGAGAAAGCCAGTTGATGACTAGCGAAACGTCTTCAAGAACTACATTTCAAGTCCAGTTGATCTAATTGAATACAACAGATATACCATGACCTGGATGAATGAGAACCTTCACAAGCAGTAATTATTACCATTGTTATATATATAATATTGTTTTGTGTATGAGCCCAATAAAATTTGCAAACATTTATTAACATTGATAAACCTATTAAACAAGCAAACAATAAAAACCTAAATAACCTAATGATTAGTCCAATGAGGGGTTTTACGTTTAGCCTTTATAGTTCTTCTGTTATTGTCATAGGTGTTGGGCGTAGATCAGTTTCTTAAGGGGGAGGGTGGCGTTAATAGCGTTTTTCCACATGGACAGCGAGGGGGGGGGGGGATAACTGGATACAGGTCTGGGAAATGAGCTTTTTCGCATAGAATTGTGTTTCCCTGAGGAATGTACGAAAGGATTTGTCTGGGATTGATTCCTCCATGATACCAAGGAGGCAAATCTTAGGGTCCAAGCCCACCGGGGAACCCATATGGTCATGTAGACATTTAAGCACCTGTAGCCAGAAACCTTGAATCTCGGGGCAAGCCCAGATCATGTGATAGAAGCTACCAGGAGCTAATAGACATTTCAGACAATGTGGATCATAATTTGGCCTGTAACGTGAGAGGAGGACTGGGGTGAGATAACCCCTGTGGAGTATATACAGTTGGGTCAATTTGTCAGAAGCTTTGGGTGACACTGATGTATGAGCAGCCAGAGCTTCTGTCCAGTCCCATCCATCTATGGCCCAGTTTAGTATGTGCCTTCCTGCACCCCAAATAAAGGATTTAAGTATTATCTCTATTAAAGTATTTTAGTGCCCACAAATTCTCTCGGTATTCCAACACTTCTACCAAGAACTATATACCTCCAATATTACAAGCCACGCACAGGAAATAACCGACTATGGACGCAATACAGTTCCCCACACTCACAAATGAACAAAAGCTACATCTTGACAGACCAATAACACTAAAAGAAATACAATCAGCACTCGATGAAATGCCCAACGGGAAAACCCCTGGACCAGACGGACTACCGACAGAACTATATAAAAAATACAATCAATACATGCTCCCTCCACTGCTTGCAATGTTTAACGAATCATTCGCCACTGGGAATTGCCACCGTCCCTCTATAATGCTACTGTAGTGTCTTGCCCAACCCGAAAAAAATACACAAGAATGTGCATCATACAGACCAATTCTTTATTAACAACAGACTATAAAAATCTTAGCAAAAATCCTAGCACAACGACTAAAACAAATCATTACCTTTATAATACACTCAGACCAGACTGGCTTTATGCCAAACAAATCAACAACGATCAAACTTGCGACGTACCTTAATACAGACACAACTCAACCACGATAACGCTGGGGAACGGATTATCCTCTCACTGGATGCGCGCAAGGCATTCGACTCCGTTGAATGGCCGTTTCTATGGGAAGTGTTAAGGAAATTCAATTTAGGCCCCATATTTATTAAATGGGTTAAACTCCTGTATGAACAACCGACAGCCCAGATACTGATAAAACGGGATCTTCAGAAACATTCCCACTTAAGCGGGGCACCAGACAAGGATGCCCAATATCCCCATACCTCTTTGCAATAGCAATAGAACCCTTAGCCCTGAGTCTCAGAGCCAACCAAAATATACGGGGATTTCGAATTGATCAATACGAGGAGCGTCTAGGACTCTACGCCGACGATATAATCCTATATCTAGAAAGCCCCGGACAACCACACAACAGCATTCTCACTTATAAATACCTTCGGAACACATTCGGGCCAACCATCAACTGGGATAAACAGCCCTCTACCCACTCGACAATTTCCCACTACATAGAATACCCTATAACATACAAATACCGATGTTCCACACATTCAAGTATCTAGGTATAAACTATCACTAAATCCCCACAACAATTCTACACCATGAACATTGCACCATTGATTGAATACGCCAGATGCAAAACCCAGGCCTGGAAGCATGTTTCCTTATCTATGGGGCCGGAACCAACTGATTAAATATTCCTAATGCCTAAAATCCTTATGTAACAACAACACTCCTTACTATATATCCCTAAAACATTTTAACAAACTAAATAGTATTATCTCTCCTTCATATGGGGCAACAAAAACGCAAGGATAAGAACTAGCTGCCTACAAACCCCCAAACAGCTAGGGGGGCTGTACTACCAAATCCACAACATATTATTGGGCATCCCAGCTGAAACACCTTCAGTGCTGGGTTAACCCAGATATAACACCAACAAATTCAGATTTGATGTCACTAACCTATCTCACAGGCCCTTCATGGCTTACTTAGCCTCACCCAAACTGCATATTGTGGGCCCTGCGCACCACTCTGCACAAACAGGCCACAAAACATGGAATCTCACTAACCAGCTCCTGGAGCTCAAGGGGAATTTCGAGCACACGCCGCTATGGAACAACAAAGGACTCCACATCTTCTGAGTCTCCCGGGACGAACGCTATGGAAAAAACGGTGTACTCACGATAGGTGATCTAATTCAAAATAACCAACCTATCCCATTCCAAGAACTCAACATAAACACACCATCCGAACACCCTACATTACAGATACATACAAATCCAACACGCATTAAAAACAACCTTCCCCAAATAACTTCAACAGCATAACAAAACACCCAATAATAGGCATAATACGTACACAGGGACTAAGGGGGGTCATCTCTAAATATATATACTTTCCTAATATCTACCAAATCACAAACCAGCATGAAACTAACCAAAATAAGTGGTCCCCCCACCTACCGGGGATGGAGGAGGAACGCTGGTCCGAGATCCTCGGAGCACACACTCTAGTATCCCCGGCAATAAACAATAACTCATACAACTGAAAATACTGCATCAAGCATATTACACCCCAAAACAACTAAAACACATGAAAACCAACCGACCCTCCGTATGCCCAAAATGCCAAGCATCCAATGAGATTTTATACATTTAATATGGAATTGTCCACAGATAAGCAGATTCTGGCAGGAGGTCCTCGACCACCTAAAAGAACTTACCCCCCACCCATCCGCCAACACTTGCGACATGTGTATTTGGGGTACTAGAGAGGATGTATGGTCTTCTGCTGATCTGGCTCTCCTGCAGGCGACATGTTTCTACGCTCGAAAGGCGATTGTTATGCGTTGGATGTCCAATAAACCCCAAGTATTAAAAAATGGCTCAGGCTCGTGAACAACAACCTCCTGTATATCAAAATAACATACAACACAGAAAAACGCCCCAGATAAGTACCCACAAATCTGGAATGCTTGGCTGGAATCTCCCAGCACCACTGTATAGACCCCTAAATATTTAGCAACAACCCCGGACGAAAACCTCGAACCATAAACACACAATTTGCTAAGAGGGGTCACCTGGAGATGGAGCTCGACAGGCGAAGGCAAAAGACATTCAACAAAAAAGACGCTATAGACAGAGACCCTTTTCTCTCTTGGCCTATATGATGATATACTGATTAAACTTTGTGTTATAGTTAAGTTAATAAGCATGTTACTGCCACCAACACAAGACTATCACAGCACAATCTCTATATACTTGTATTTATTCTTAAAACCAAACCCAACTCATGTCCGTACTTACCCCCCCCCTGTATGATGTTTTTGGAATTGTGGGAAATGTTAATTAAAAGTGTTTTAACCTACCAAAAAAGAGTTAGTGGTAGGAATATAGGAGAATGCCACAGGGTGTATAGGATTTTGGGCAAAAGAATCATTTTGATGGTGTTTGCGCAGCCTGTCACCCCAAGAGGCAGTCTGGACTAAATTTGTGTTTTGGATTTAATTAGGGTGATAAGGGGTTCGATATTAAGGGGGATAAAGTCTGATGCGTGTCTTGAGATATTAATGCCTAAGTATTTCATGGAGGTTGTTCTGTTCAGGGGGGAGGGGACCAAGGGGGCCTCAGGTGGGAAGCAGTCAAGTGGTAAAATTTGGGATTTTGCCCAGTTTATTAAAAGTCCAGAATATTCTCCATATTCTGTGATTAACTGTAGTGCTGTTTGAAGAGAAACACCTTGGTTCACCAAATACAGAAGCATATCATCAGCGTAGAGACTGATTATTTCCTTTAGGTTGCCTTTACTGAGGCCACGGATATTTGGGTGGGTACGTAGTTGAGCTGCGAGTGGTTCCACTACAATGACATACAGGAGGGGCGATAAGGGACAGCCTTGGCGGGTGCCTCTTGTTAGTGTGAAAGGAGGTGATATTATGGTGTTTGCTAAAATACTTGCTTTGGGGTGAGAATAGAGGATTTGGAGCCACCTTATAAAATTGGGGCTGAACCCGAAGTTATGTACAACTTGCCAGAGAAAGGGCCATTCCACTGAATCAAAGGCTCGTGCCGTGTCAAGCGAGACTATACATCTGGAGCCTGTTTCGTCATGGTTCGACCCCAAATTCGGAGAGTCTACGGATGTAAAGCGAAGTGTTTTTCCTGGGGATAAACCCTGTCTGGTCTGTGTGTATGATTGAAGTTATGTGTTTGTTAAGTCTTAGTTACAAAAGCTTAGCTAGTATTTTATTATCTACCTGCAGTAGGGAGATAGGTCTGTAGGAGTCGGGCAGTAACGGGTCTTTTCCTGGTTTGGAAATGAGAGTTATGAGGGCTTCTTGCATTGATGGGGGAATTGTGTTGGTTGTAAACATAGTGTTGTATAATGACAGAAGCTTTGGGGCTAGAGTTTCTAAGTACGTAGTATAAAATTTGGCAGGTAGACCGTCTGTGCCTGGTGTTTTGTGGAGTGGCATTGCAGAAATGGCTTGCTGGATTTTAATTTCGCTGATGGGTTTATCTAGTTCAAGGCGTGCTTCAGGTGAGAGGCATGGGAGATGTATTGGGTCTATAAAATTGTGGATTTGCTCAGGGGTGTGTTGTAAGGATTGAGGTATATAGTTTAGTGTAGTAGCTAACTAGGAGCTGTGATACCAGTAGTGGGTCAGTGGTGATTTGTCCTGAAGATGAGAGTAATTTGATGATTATTGGTGGCTTGTGCTCATTGTTTGCCATAAAGGCCAGGAGTTTACCGCAGCGCTCACCGTGTTCATAGTGCGATTGTGACCTAAAATATAAGTTTTTTTGGGCCTTGGATTTGTATATTTTGTCGGTTTCTCTGGTTTGTAGTTTAAGTGCAGCAGCTGTGCTCATGGTTGGGTTACTCAGGAATTCTGTCTGGGCTGCTTGGAGTGCAATGGTGGCTCTGTGCTCAGTTTCTGCTAATTTTTGTTTTAGTTTATTGATAGTGGAGCTAAGAGTCATTTTTGCGTACATTTTAAATAACTCCCTGTGACAGATTGGCCCTTAAGAGCTGCTTTGGCCTTGTTATGGGAAATACTCCACAGTCTTTCAGGGAAGGAAGCAACATACTTCAGGCTTAAATGCAATTTAACTTTAATGGTCTTCACTGGTGTTAACATAACAAAACAAAATAAACAAAACAAAACCCTTGCACCATAGCGCTGGCTATACAGTTCAAGCTATCTATTGTTGGGTAGCTACTCCACACCAACACATAAATAACACAATAGAAAACAAAATGAGTTCAGTTCCAAACACAGTGCCTTACTTGTGAGGTTCTGATTTCTCCCTCCACAGCTCCCTGCCTCTGTACAGATAGAGAGAGAGAGTGAGACACACCCCAGACTCCTGTATAAACAGTCCTGAGTAGCACAGGTGTAACATCTACTGGCCTCTCAGGGCTTAAACAAAGAGCTATGCAGGATTACCAGTGTAATGGAACAAACAGCCCACCCGCTTTCCATTTTTTCCAGACCCAGAGACCCTAAACTGTCTGTGCAAATTTAACCTGCATTTTTATCTCACACGCACACACATTTCTCTGGGCCTATTATACCACCTTTCAGGGTAGACGCTGCACAGCAAATCGGGACTTATATATCTTCCCTCTATAACCAGGCCAGATCTCCTGTCACACACCCATACAGATATTTCAAGAGCAGTGCCATCATTTCTGGTGAAGAAATCCTCCCACTCAGCTGAGAGGTCATTATCTTCTGAATAAGATGGACAGAATTCTAGGGGAGAAGCCTGAGTTTAGCAGTTTAGGAGTGTTGCATGGATAAAGATAATGCATTCGAGACATTGTGTTATGGGACCCCGAGAAGCAAGAGAATTCTTTTTTGTTGGGGTGACAGGTGCGCCATGCGTCTATCAAGAATAGAGATTGCATGGTTCTGGCAAATCGAGTAAGAGGGTGGGGGGGGGTAACCAATCAAGGGGGTGAAGGCGGTCCTGTTCAAGGTCCATTACCATGTTAAGTCGTCCATCCATATAGCGGGGTATTCGGGTGGTCAGCTAGAAATTAGAAATGTTTGTGGGGATACTGTGTCTTCAATTGAGCTGATGCGGATTTCTGTTTCTTTAACTCTCTTTGGTTTTGCTTTTGGAAATCCTGTCGCATTAGAGATATGTCTGTTTTGACTTCTTCTAGCTTTGATGTTAATGTGGACTGGCATGTAGCTATAGCTTCCAGCACTTTAGCGGAGGTGTCAGTTTGCCGTGTGGAGGATTCGTCGGCGGAGGTTTCAGATCTAGCAGTTTGATCTGTGGTATCTTGCCTCCGGAATCTATCCAGTTTGGCAGTGGGGTCCTTTTGTGTTGAGTCTTGGGCTTTTTTAGGAGACATTGTTTTATGAATTGGTATATAATTAAGATTCAGGTTGGGGCACTGCTGGGCGATGGTTTAGTGCAGTGGTTTAGTATGGTGGTTTATTGTGGCAGATTGTTGTGGTAGGTCGCTGCAGTGGTCTCGTGGGGTGTTGTAGTGGACTGTTATTGTGGATCGTCGCAACGATTTGTTGCATCGAATCCCTTCAGCGTTTTGTTGCTGTGGTTTATAGTAGTTTGATGTGGTAGATGACCTGGTGGAATGAAGATCTCATCCTCAAGAGGTAGGAGGAATGTGATCTAGTGTAGGTCCGGTACACTAGTCAGGGTTTGTTATAGTTAACTGGGTTCTGCCTGTGTGTGTTTGGAAGGAGGGTGGGTTAGGTGAGAGAATTGGGTAGTGGTTGAATTGGTGGGGTGAGTTGGCGTCCGTCGGGTCTTTGGGCCTTGTTTATGAGGCCCTGTAACTTCTGGGCCCACGGCAGTTTGGTGGTTCTTTTCCCAGGAAGAGGGGGCCCTGGGGTGTAATACCACAAATTTACTTGCCCCGATTCCTTAGTTCAGGGGGTGGAGGCCTGAGGAATTCAAGGCTCTCCAAAGCAGGACATGCCTGGTCTGTATTGGGTATTGGGCCTGTGCCTTAACAGAGTCTTGTATGATGATGGCTGCCTGTTATTTCCCAAGCACCACCGTAAGGAGGGGCTCCTTGGTCCAGTTTGCCAGGGTCAGGGCCGGTATCCAACCAACCAGGTCAGGCCCAGAGCGGGCAGGCCCTGGCTGTGAACGGAGACGCGTGCTCACTGCTCCCCAGGGTCGCCGCACCATTCAACGAGACCGTGTGGTCCGGGTCACAGGGGTCGGGTCCGGTGATACAGTAGCCTAGGCCAAGTCTGGTGTGGGTGCATCTTGGTTACAGGCGGATGCATGTGCCTGCTGTTTCCCAGGTATCACTGTAGCCCAGCGTGGTCATGCAGCGTGAGTCACGGGAATCGGGCCCAACAGCCGCACGTCCGGCCTCAGGAACAATATGTGCTGGTTCCGGTTCTGTCTGGTTCCCAGTGTCTGCCGGTCCTCACGTACCTCCGTACGGTGCCACACAGTGTGGTAGTCTGGGTCGCAGGGGCCGGCCCTGGTGCACTCCCAGGCTGGATCCAGTCCGGCTCAGGCAGGTCTTGGCTGTGTGGGACCAGCAGCTATTCTTTCTCCGGGATGAGTCTCGGGGTTCTCAGGGTAGCAGGGACGCCTGTCCCACGTGGCGTGGGGTTAGTAGTTTTGGCCTCTGTTTGATTTTAGGCCCGATAAGGTGGTTTGGCTATGCGGGTAGTTTAGTTGCAAAGGTGTATGGGGGTGTTGTTCCTCTTGTCCCCTGCAGTGTTGAAAGTATTGGGGTGATGAAAATTATGGTATTCCCCTCAGGATTTAAATAGGATGGAAGGTTTTAAGTGGAGCTACCGAGATGTGCGTCCTACTTCAAGCTATGTCAGGCCACGCCCCCTTTTAAGGAACATTTTTAACCGGGCCAATAACGTTTATATGATCAGGATTGGTCCATGTATGGCCCGCATCAGGCAGAAGGCATTGTTGACTTATCATCCCCATAAGTTAAAATTGGTATTTTTGTTCTTCTTAACTAGGATTTATCTGTCTTTTCCATCTGTTAAACTGGTATTGATCGGGTAGTGATATGCACACATAACAATTACCGTATTAACTTTCCTATATGGAGTAACATTTGTTCAACAGCTTTAAATCTAATTACGTTTTTTTACTTGATTATTTTCTGCATCATTGGCAACTACAAATTCTCTTCATTGAAGTGAGTTTTTGGTTCTCTGGAAAGGCATTAATATCTGTTTTACTAATAAAGCCCTTTTGTTTTATAAACAAGGTAGGAACCTGTTTTGCCAGTTTAACAATCTATCTGAAATAGTTGAAGTAATATTTTCCTTTGTTTTTAATTTTGCCATTTAAGAGGTTTGTTTGTAAGGGCGTAATAACTTTTATTGACATTGTTATTTAGCAGAAAAGCCTAAACATGTAATAAAATTCAGACCATACAGGCTATGTATGTGCATCTATCATCAGTGATCCAAAATAAAGTAAAATTTTTGTCCTAAATAAAGTGTTGCCAGAAACCTCAAACATACAAGTAATAATTACTATTGCAAGAGGCCAAATGCATCCACTCCGACATCCTCCTCCTACAGGAAACTCACAGGGCCCGACGTATACAAATTTATTAGACATCTCTACCCCACTGTATATGCCTATGCTTCAGGTCATAGAAAAGCAGGTACTTTGATCCTCATACATAAACATTGCCCATTCCTCCTAACTAAACAAATGATGCATTGCAAAGGTAGATACATTATACTACAAGGAATGCTCCAGACCACTGATATAGTTTTATGTAACTTATATCTCCCAAACACAGGCCAATTAAAGTTCCTGAGGAAAGCCCTCTACTTCCTTTCCACATTTGACTGCCCCATCTTCTAATTGGGGGCAATTTCAATGTGGTCTTCTATCCCAGTACCGACAAACCTACTATGCAGCCTCAAAAAGCTAAATGGTGGAGCGAGGCACTCTCCAGGGCATTTCACCAATTAATACGTCAATGCCATCTTTACGATCCATGGAGGATTGAGCACCCACCCTCACAGACTTCCAAATAGCTACATTAAATAAAGATATATCATCTATTGAACTTCAAAATAGTCAATGTTTATTGCCATCAGGTAAATCCCCAGAAGCAGATGGTCTCACTAATATATACTATAAAACTTTCTTCCCCACCCTAACCCACCTTTGGATATCACAGCCTCATACATTACCCTGATTCCGAAATCTGGAAAAGACCTCTTTAAGAGAGCAAATTATTACCCCATAGCTTTATTGAACCCAGACTACAAAGTCTTCACAAAGATACTGGCAATTAGGCTAGCACGTCTGCTGCCCTGACTGATCCACATTGATCAGGTGGGATTTATCACAGGCCGCCAGGCAAGTGAGAACAATAGACATCATAGGCCTTGCCAACAGGGACGCAACCCCTCTCTTGAGTTTGGATGCAGAAATGTATCTGGGACAACAGGGCTCACAGAATTTCACAAAAGGTAGCAATGGCCAGATGCTCACAGGGGGGCCTAGGGGTCCCAGACCTAATTAAATACTATTATGCTGCTAAACTAAGGCACCTCACCCACTGGGCTTCGGTGAGGCCCCAGGCACTTTGGGCCAAAATCGTGAGCGCACTAATACATCCCACTCACTCACTTTACTGAACTCATCTACCCCATATTCTGCGAAGACATTATATCCCATAAAGATTCCTTACACACTATGGCAAATTAACAGACAACATTCACTTATACAGGAATTATCTCAGCTGCTTCCATTCACCCAAACCCCTGAGATCCCCACCAGTTTAATCCCAGCCTACTTTAAAACCTGCATAAACCTTTCACTATCTAGGTTCTATGACATTATTCACAATATCACCAGACGTCTGTATTCATTTGAAGAGTTGGTCCCCAAAAAGAAGGTACCATCCACGCTATCCTACATGGTTTGTCAGATAAAACATAGAGCTAACACGATAACTAGGAACAGAATTTTCCCACAAGTTTTGACTTTCGAACTTATTCTCTTACAAGGACCACATAGGAAAGGGATTATATCTTCTATATACTATATTCTGAATTCCTTCCTTACAGATCCCCCTTTTAAACACTCTTATATTACAAAATGGGAAAGGGCTTTAGGTTATTCCATTGACATAGACACGTGGGAGGCCATTTGGGAAGCTACGGCAAAGACCTCAATATATATTACACATAGAAAAAATGGATATAAGATCACAACAGATTTGCTGTGTTAGGTGAAGATGTGGAGGACAATGGCTCAGAAGTAGCATGTCTATTCCGTTGAGCACCCAGGGAACGGCCATCTCTAATGCAAGGGAGGGAGAATTGGGGGCTAGGAAGGATAGGCAGGTGGTAGTGGTAGGGGACTCCATTATTAGAAGGGTAGATAGGGTAATCTGCCGCCAAGACCCTATATGGCGAATAGTGTGTTGCCTGCCTGGTGCTAGGGTTCGACATCTGGTGGATCATGTAGACAGATTATTGTGTGGGGCTAGGAGTGACCCGGTGGTCTTGGTTCACGTTGGTGCCAATCACAAAGTTAGAGGTGGAGGTGATTTCCGAGAGTTAGGGGCCAAGTTAAAAGTACGGACCTCAAAGGTAGTGTTTTCAGATATACTACCGCAGCCACATGCTACACTAGGGAGGCAACGGGAGCTTAGGAGCATAAATGAGTGGCTTAGAGTTTGGTGTAAGGAGATGGGGTTTGGGTTTTTAGAGAACTGGGTTGGAGGATATTTTAAACTAGGTATGGGGGGGGGGAGGGTACATTGGACTACACAGGGGTAAATAGAGAGATTAGGGATCAGGGGGCTAATAAGATAATGGAGGGTGGAAATGGGGGAGAGGAGAGAATAGAGGATAAGGAGGCATGTACGTCCAAGTTTGGAAGTAAATTGAATGATAATCTAAAATATAGGTTTACTAATGCAAGAAGTCTGTCTGGAAAAACTGGAGAACTAGAACTAATAGATTTAAAGACGATAAGGTAGAAACAATATGGGTGGAGCTGTGTACAGGAAGCAAGAAGGTGGGTAAATTAATTGTTAGTGTATGTTATAAGCCACCATATCCCAGTGAGGATGTGGAAATGAATCTCCATATGCAGTTGATGAAGGCTGCTAGTATGGGGAATTTTCTGGTTATGGGGGATTTCAATTACCCTGACAGATTGGAGTAAGGGAACTGCCAGCATCTCGAAAGGTATCAAGTTCCTAAATCTTCTTTATGAAAATATTCTTTCACAGATGGTAGAAGTTCCTACTAGACAGAATGCGTTGTCGGACCTGGAGATATCTAATAATGCTGAGCTCATTTTGGAAATGAAGGTAATGGGAAGCTTAGGGAAAGTGATCATTTAATATAGGTTGTAAAAAACAAAAGTGCACTGGGTTAACAAAAACTTTTAACTTTGGGAAAGCTAATTGTATGTTGTTAAAAGAATCACTCCTGCTCATAGACTGGAGGGAATTGTTTCTTGGTAAAGATATTGAGCAGAAGTGGACTGCTTATAAAGGGATATTAAACTACTACATTTCTAAATTTACACCTTTGGAGAACAAGTGTAAAAAAATGAGGTCCTCTCCTGCCTGGCTTAATGCCAAGGTAAGAGGGGAAATGGAAAAAAAGAAAATGTCTTTTAAAATGTTGATCAGAGGGAACAGAAGAGGCTTACAGGAAGTATAAAAGCTGTAATGTGAGTGCAAGAAAGCAATTAAACTAGCTAAAATAGAAAATTAAATATGGATTAAATATGGATAACAGAACAAGGTTTAACCCCCCAAAAAATAAATAATATAATAATAGTCAAAAGATGAGAAATGAGAATGTGGGACCATTTAATAATGGGGCTGAGGTGGTCATGGAGAATGCTGAGAAGGCTAATGTGCTAAACCATTTTTCCCCCTCGGTATTCACTATAGAGAATCTTAGTCTTTATAGTAGGGACTGTAATAATATGAAGGGTATAAATGAGGAATATTCACTCTGGCTGACAGAAGATATGGTATGGAAACAATTAGACAAAGGTCAATAAAGCCCTCGGACCGGATAGAATACATCCTCGGATCTTAAGAGAGATTAGTCAAGTTTTATCTAGACCGCTGTTTCTTATCTTTTCAGATTCACTTTTGTCTGGTGATATGCCACTGGATTGGAAAAAAGCCAATGTAATACCAATTTTCAAAAAAGTTAGTTGTTCCCAACCTGGTAACTATAGACCTGTAAGCTTAACATCAATGGTTGGGAAGGTGCTAGAAACTTTGTTACAGGATCATATCCTTGACTTTGTCTCCAGAACCGATCCTATTAGTAGTAGTCAGCATGGATTAATGAGAAATAGATTGTGCCAAACAAATTTACTTGGTTTTTATGAAGAAGTGAGTAAGAATTTAGATTCTGGCATAGCAGTAGATGTAGTATACTTGGAATTTGCTATAGCTTTTGATACTGTGCCGCATAGGCAACTAATGTATAAACTGAGGACTGTTGGCCTAGAAAAAAACATTTGTACATGGATAGACAATTGGTTATTGGATCGCAAACAGAGAGTGGTGGTCAATGGAGCTACTTCTATGTGGGCTAAAGTTCTAAGTGGAGTGCCTTAGGGTTCCGTACTAGGGCCACTTCTTTTTAATCTGTTTATAAATGACTTAGAAGGGGGCATTGAGAGCAAGGTCTCAGTGTTTGCTGATGACACTAAACTATGCACAGCTTAGGAAACTTCAAATGATGTGCAATTGCTACAAGCAGACCTAAATGGATTATCAAAATTGGCAGCAGAATGGCAATGTTGATAAATGTAATGTGATGCAATTGGGGGTTAACAAACCTGGTGCTACCTACACCATAAATAACTCTCTGTTAAGTGAATCTCTAATGAAAAAGATTTGGGGGTTCTGGTAGATAAAAGACTTAGCTGTAGCAAACAATGCCAGGTAGCAACGGCTACAGCTAGCAAGATATTGTCTTGTATAAAGAGGGGAATACTGCTCCTTTACAAGGCACTGGTAAAACTTCATTTGGAATTTGCGGTGCAGTTTTGGAATCCCATATACAAAAGGGACATCTTGGCAATGGAAGCAGTTCAGAGAAGGGCAACTAAAATAATAAAGGGAATGGAGGGGCTTGAGTATGCAGGCAGATTAGACAAGTTGACCTTATTTTGAGGACAATAATTACACTGTCCAGGGGGCTAGAGAATCCTAATCTATGGTAATTCATACCTATACCTATAGTACCTTTGGATGGCTGTAATGTATTAATGTTACCTTAATAATCATTTACAATAAAAAAATTAAAAAAAAAGAATAGGCCCAACTAATATCTAAACTGGTACCCCCCAGGTATCATAAAGGACCACTGTACAGTTGTTAGTCCTATCCCATTTTCAGCCGAGGATCTAACCAATAGAACATTCTGCAAAAAGCACTTCCCATACTAAGGTGAGCAGGACTTAGACAATACAAATGCCCTTTAATGGTTTTATCCTGATTAAAGTGACACTAAACCAGATGTATTAAGTGCATTAAATCTGTAGCTGTTATTCACAGTGAGGTGAGAATGCTTATTCCCACCTCCCTGTGAATAATAGAACGCCCGGCGTTCCACTCATGGCTACTTCCCAGCTGACATGTTTTGACAGACATGCACCGAAAATAGGAGCTCAGTCGGGACACAGTGCCATCTGCTGTCAAGGAGCCACGAGTGGAGCACCGGTAGGTAAGTTTTGCACTGTTGCCCAGGCGGTCTATTATTCACAGGGAGGTGGGAATAATGGTTCTCACCTCACAGATGTCATGTACTTAACGAAGTACATAAATTACGTTTAATGTCCCTTGAATTTTAAAACCTGATAGATTGCCAAATTGTTCTATGTGATGGCAAACATGTGGATGTTGTATTCTGAATAACAGATGAGAATATCTTTACATAGCTCTATAAATAGGGCAAACAGTAATAGGGACAGGGAGCAGCCTTGTCTTGTTCCATTTTTGAAGGGACATTTGTTAGATATCTAGCACATATTACATATTTTTGATCACAGTGACAGGTACATGTTTGCCTACAGTGACTGGTACATTTGTTTTCCCAGAGTGACTGGTACATAAGTTTGCCCAAAAGGACTGGTACATAAGTTTGCCCATAGTAACTTGTACATACAAGTTTGCCTAGAGTAACTGGTACATACTGTAACCTTTCCCACAGTAACTGTTACATATGTTTGCCCACAGTGACTGATGCATAGGTTTCCCCACAGTAACTGGTACATACAAGGTTTCCCACAGTGACTGGTACATTAGTTTGCTCACAGTAACTGGTACATGCAAGTTTGCCCACAGTGACTGGTACTTGTGTTTGCCCACAATGACTGCCTGGTACATATGTTTGCCCATAATGACAGCCTGGTTAATATGCTTGCCCACAGTAATAGGTACATAGAAGTTTCTTCTACAGTAACTGGTGCATAAAAGTTTGCCCACAGTGAGTACTTACTGTGGAGATGTGATGGCAGTCAGGTGCTGGTTCAGAGACACACACAGGTTCTGCATTAATAGCTCTCATTAGTGTGGTTGGATAGTAAAGGGAATATAAAGGGATGCGAGGTTGATGGTAACCCTTAATAAAGCAGTAAGACAGCTGAACATCTCGTACCAAAGGAGACAGCTTTGCATATGAATATGACAAAATTCTCAGTTTGCTTCACAGATATATGCTGCAGTTGCCTGTCATGCTGGCCATACATTATATAGATGTTTAATAGACATCTAAATAGTGTTTTACCTTCCGCTGTTCCCATTACGTTTCCTGCCTGGCCTATTAATTTTGCTATAACAAGTCAGGCCGGGGAGTTTTTCAGATGTCATGGGTACATCTGGGACACGTCACATGAACATTTGAAGGTAAAGTTACAGTGCATGGGCCACATCAGTTTCATGAATGGGCCCAGGTTGCATAGGTATCCATCTATCCCTACTAACAAGGAAAAAAGAACCCATATAAATCGCTCACTCTAACAGGTTATCAAGTAAAAAGTTTATATCTTTATTTACTCTATAACACACATTAGTAATAGAATACACTTACAAAGAATTAAAAACATTTAAAATAAGTATCACCATGCCCCCCTAGGAATAAGTCCCTCAATACACATTCCCACAGATCCCTAATCGATATAGGGTATAAAGTGCACAATAATAAATTCCTATACTTTCCTGTGAAAACCCCACACAGTCAAAGTCTGGTGTCTCAACAGTCAGGCAGAGGCAATTATCATTGTTAGCTAAAGCAACGATGCTTGGGGATCGAGGAGACCGGCCCACGGTAAGACCACCTGGAGAGCAAGAAGACAGACCGGACGCGGTTCGCTTCAACTGCTTCTACTGCGGGCTGTTAACGATTAAGCACCGGGTCTTTTTAACTACCAGGATGCGTCTAAGCTGTACGTCCCTACGTCATTAAGTCACTGCGTCATCCTGCCTACGGACCCTATTCCAATCAGTGCAATACCCTAAGTATTATAAAAGTGTATCCAAATAACCCCATAATAATACATCTCAATCATAATCATAATGATAATAACAAACCCAAAGGTACGCAGAATCAATAGCTTAAAACATCAAAAGGTAATACAAATACCTTTGATTGTGTGGGGTTTCATGGGACAGCTAAGTATAGGAATTTTCTATTGTGCACTTTATACCCTACTAGCAGTTGTACCCGGCATTGCCCGTGTACACATGCGGTTAAAGTATTTTTTACGTGCAGGTGTGTGTTTGGCTTAGATGGGAGAGACAGGCGGAGAAAGAAGTGCACAGTTGGTAATGTACATCATGTATTTTATAGTTATGAGTTGAGGAGGTGACATTGCTTGAGGGACATATAGCACATATGTTTATAGCAAAACCTTATATACAACGTTATCAGTTTTTCCACTTGGAGCGTAAATATACAAATGTTGTGGTCAACCTAATCGTGAACATGCTACACGGAAGTTGCCATTGAGAAAACATGTTGATTGCAACTGAATATTGCGCAGCACTTGAGTGACTGACAGGTGTCAGTGTCTCTGATCATGTGACGTGCAGCTCTTTGTCTGTGTTGCTAAAGCCGGGCTTCATTTAAGCGTGCTCAATTTTTTGCACATTTGTTAGCAGTATGTCTCCTTGTTGGCACTTTAACACTTTATCCTTGCTCAAGGACCACTTTATGGTCCGAATTGAAAGTGCCATGATGTCTTTGTTCTTTTAGTTGTAACTATCTGTGAAGTGTGTGACATGTGTGCAGTGTGTGTCTGTTTCTTATGTCCAGGTAATGCAGGTAATTCTCATGTAGTCTATACCCTTAATCATCCCGGTTTGAATAGGTGGATGGGGCATGTCTGTGATGTTGCGGTGGGTGGGGGCACAGCATTCTAGGGTGTGGACAGTCTGGGTCTTGTCTGTGATGTTGTGGTGTCCAGGAGGCTTGCACGTGATGTTTGCTGATTGCGATATTTGGGGGCATGGGCACGTTGTTTCAAAGCATGGGCATGGCCGTGCCATTTAGGGGCGTGGTGTTTGGGGGTGTGCCTGTGATGTTTGGGGGCATGGACAGGATGGTTTATTGTATGTGGGTGTGATTTGGGAACAGACCTGGGATGTTTGAGGGTGTGGCCATGATGTATGGGAGCGGACCACAATATCTGGTAGCATGGTCACAACATTTGGGGGCACAGTTGCGATGTATGGGGGCACAGCAGTTATCTTTGGGGCCGTGGCCTTGATGTTTGGGGTATGACCATGATGCTTTGTGGTGTGGCCAGTGACCGCAATATATGGGGGCATGGTCCAATTCCAAGAGTCTCTGCTTTAAATTTCCTGACAATAACCGCAAATGTGATTCATATCACCAATAGTAACATAGTCTTTCCAGGGTTTATATTTGTATATAAATGTCATTCATATCACCAATAGTAACATACAGGGAGATTCAATAAGTTCTTATCGTTAAAAATGGTGCTAATTTTGCCCCAACCAATCAGATCTTATTTAACATTTGAAAGCTAACATCTGATTGGTTGGGGCAAAATTAGCACCATTTTTAACGATACGAACTTTTATTGAATATCCCTGATAGTCTTTCCAGGGTTAATATTTGTATATAAATGTGATTCATATCTCCAATGGCAACATAGTCTTTCCAGTGTTTATATTTGTATATAAATGTCATTCATATCTCCAATAGTAACATACAGGGTTATTCAATAAAAGTTCTTATCCTTTAAAATGGTGCTCATTTTGCCCCAACCAATCAGATGTTTTCAAATGTTACATAGTAACATAGTAATTAAGGTTGAATAAAGACATTCGTCCATCAAGTCCAACCTATTCACTTTTTTTTTTTTTTAACCCTACCTAACAGTTGATCCAGAGGAAGGCAAAAAACCCCAGCTAAAAAAGGGGGGGAAAAATTCCTTCCTGACTCCAAACGGCAATCGGAAAGTATCCCTGGATCAACCAGATCTATATGCATTAATACCAGTAATTCTCAATATTCTTTAGTTTTAGAAACTTATCCAGGCCTTTTTTAAAGTTATTCAATGAACTTGCCATTACCACCTCTGCTGGAAGACAGTTCCACAGTTTCACCGTTCTCACTGTAAAGAAACCTCTGTTAAACAACTGATTGGTTGGGGAAAAATTAGCACCATTTTAAACTATAAACTTTTATTGAATAACCCTCATAGTCTTTCCAGGGTTTATATTTGAAACCTTCCAGGAGCAAATTGTGACCCTCTTATAGAAGCTGTTGTTTTGTGTGTGCAGCTCTCTGAGTTGTGTAGCCTTACATTACGCCATTGTTGTGTCACTGAAGTGGACACTGTGTCTGTGTTGTTGAAGTTGGGCAGCACACACAGCCCAGGCCCTTTGTCTGAGTTACTTAATTGGGGCATCACACTCTGCAAGCGACGTGCAGGATTTTTATTGGTCAAACTGAACTTCATGGGCGTCTGCCCTTTCAAAGGGCGTCACCGTTATGTGGAGTCATTCAGGGGTGTGGCTGTGAGGTGAGCACATACATACATACATACATACAAGATTTCTGCTTTATATAGTAGATATCGATTAGAGGCATGGCGATACTTATTTTAAATGTTTTTAATTCTTTGTAAGTGTATTCTATTACTAATGTGTGTTAAGGAGTAAATAAAGATATATACTTTTTTGATACTTGATAACGTATCAAGCGATTTATATAGGTTCTTTTTTCCTTGTTAGCTGAGATACATTTTCTTGCCCATACGCCCCTCTTATCTGTGGGTTTTATTTAACAGGTACTTTCTTTTTTTTTCCCAATAATTTTAATTGATAGAAGAATCTGTTTATATACATGTTTGTATACTTTGGAATATTATGTATTGACAATATTAATAATAAACATTACCGTATATACTCGAATATAAGTCGATCCGAGTATAAGTCGAGGTACCTATATTTACCTGAAAAATTAGTAAAAACTGATTGACTCGAGTATAAGTCGAGGGTAGAAATTATCACCACTACTGCCTTCTGCTTCTGTATTGTTTTGAGGCTTTAGTTTCCCTATATAACTATAAAATATTTTTTTTACTGGCATTGAAGCTTCCATTAAACTACAAACCCCAGCATTCTCTAATACCCAGCATATTGTTAATTAAATAGCTGAACCAGAAAAAAAATAAACACAAAGGGTAATTCTGGTGCATGATTGGAAATGACAGACAAAACCAACCATGAACTTTGCACCCATCAAGAACAGAAGCAGCTTTGCCTTGTTTCCCCAAACAGTAAGTTCAGTTTGGCCATTACCTCCCCCCCCACCTCCCGCTTACACACACGTGCAACTTCACTCTGCATACAAACTAAACCCTTCCCGGATGGTTCTCACTGCAGCTCCATAGACCCAGCGCTGCAGTCCCAATATAAGGATAGGCGGTAGCATACTGTAGTCCACGATCCGATGTCTCAAGGCCTCTCCAGCCAAACATTTGCTTACTGGTTCTTTGCATTACGGTGCGCGCGCCTGTTATAAGCCGAGGTTCGGTTTTCAGATTATTTTTAAAGCATGAAAACCTCGGCTTATACTCGAGTATATACAGTATTTAATAACTTGCAATATCCTTCTTTTCTTTTTTGAACATTTGATGGGAGGTGGGGAAAGGGTAGGAAGGATTCGGTGGGTAAGGGATAGGGAAGGAGAGGGGTCTGGAACTGTTTCAGTAGTAATTGAGGGGAAAGGAATGGGGGGTTAGGGAGGGTATGTGGAAGATAGGTACAGTGTAAGACTATATACCTTGCTTTGCATAAATTGATTATATTAAAACATAAATTTATACTTATTCAATAAAAAGCTATATTATAATGATAATTTTTATTAGTATACCAATTCTGTCTAATGACACATTCTATTAACAAATACAATTAATACACAGTAATGGATAGGTTGTATCGGCGCTGGAAGGTTGAACAGTTAAGCTGGCGAGTTTGGTACTCAATTTTTGAAGCGTTGTTTGTGGTTCGGTTACCTCAATGTGGCGTCCATGTCTCCCCATCTTTACCTTGCTGGGGAAGAAGTTTTCCATGCTAGAGTGACTGTTTACTTTCTCCATTTGTATTAGTCAGACATCCCATGTTTTAAGATATTTATCTAATGTGTTTCTCATTTGGTGTATAGGATATTCATTGTAATAAAGCCACCATATTTTATTTATTAATTGCTGTTTGGAAGGGGCAGGTGACTTCCAAGAAGCAGCAATCAAAATTCTGGCAGATGTGCAGATGTAGTGATATAATTTGTTTCCTTCTTGGTTAAGATTTGGGGAATTCATATCAAACAAAAGCTTTCCATGGATTTGGGAGGAGTTATGTTTTCATGACATGATTAATTATATTGTAGCAGTCTCCCCAGAATTTATTGACTTCTAGGCACGTCCACCAGCAGTGGCACAGGTTCGCTTCTATTTGGCATTGTCTGAAACATAGGGGGGAGATTGTAGCTATTAGTTTATGGAGAAGTCTGGGGGTTCTATACCAGCCGTGGAGTAATTTGCAGCTTTTCTCTTGGAGTATCACATTGTTAGAGCTCTTCCTAGATCGGAGTCCTATTGAACTCAATTGCTCATCAGTGAGTGTGTTACCTATCCACGTCTCCCATTTGTGCTGTGTTGGTAGTTTTTGGAAGGGTTTGTGGTTAAGTAAAGCTGAGCATATTAGTGTGATTTTGTTGGGCATGTCCACCCCTTTAAAAATATTTTTATATATTGTAGGTCTTCCTCCCCCAGCCCCAACAGCTATAATAGAATTTTCGGAAAGCCCCCCGATCTTTACTTACCTTCCCTATATCCTCCGGCGTACTGTCCCGGCCCTCTGCTTGCATGAAACTGCAAGCAGGGGGCTGGGCCGGACCGACAGCCGCATCCCTGATTGGCTGAGAGGCAGCCAATCACGGAGGCGGCTGCCAGCTGCACACAACGTCGGGGGAGAGAGGGAAGGTTAGTAAAGTTTGGGGGACTTTCTGATAAATCTATTATAGCGGTAGGGGCCGGGGAGGGAGACCTACAATATAACCAAGGGGATTTACACTAGGGGGAGGGAGAGCAAATGGGTGGTAGAGGGAAGGAGAGGGAGGGGGGGGGGGAGGGCTGAAATGCGCATGGCAAAATTCTCCCGGAGGAGAGACAGGAGGCAGAGTCCTATATAGACTCTGCTAGGCTCCTGGTGGCCACTTTGATGGGGCAGAGCAGCCATTTGGAGCTGGGATGTAAGGTAAGGATTTTATTACACTACACAGTGGGGCCAGTAGTGGGTTAAATTATACTTTTGGGGGTGGACATGCCCTTTAAGTGGGATTTTTTCTAGGGTTGATGTGGTTGGTGTTGGATTTTTGGCTGTGAGTGTGTGGATGTATGTATAGACTTGTTGATATCTGTACCATTCTTTTTTGGGACCCAAATGTGTTTTGCTTTTTCCCAGTTAGGAAGATTGCCGTGTGTGAGAAGTTGGATTACCCATTGTATATCTCTTTTGGTCCCTTCCTCCCAGCCCCGGGTTTTAAGGCCTGGTGTGAAATCCGGGTTGTGGAAGAGAGGGAGCATCAGAGAGTAGGGGTTAGTGAGATGATAGGTTGTTTTATTGTGCCACCAATTTGATAGTCTCATCTATAATGGGGTTCAATGTTTTTTTGGTGGATAGAAGGGGCCCATAGATAGGTATATAGGGTAGTGGAGCCCATAATGGATTGTTCCAGTTCTATCCATCTCGTGGATTGGGGTGTAGTGTGCCATTGTAGAGTTTGGGCAAGACAGGCTGCTTGGTAATAGAGGTATAAGTCGGGGTGAGCTGCTCCCAATTGCTCGCAGGGTCTTTGAAGTGTGTTGAGTCGGATTCAAGGTTTGCGGCATTGCAATATAAAGTCTGTGATTTGTTTTTGGCAGGGGGAAAGGTCTTTTTTGGTTAGTCTTATGGGGAGTGCTCATAAGACTCATAAGTATAGGAGTTTGGGGAGAATCATCCTTTTGATGGTATGTATTCGACCAAATAGGGAGATTTGGTAGGGGGCCCATTTGTGTAGTAGGGATCGGATCTTCCCAAATATGGGGGGGTAGTTTAGGGAGTGTGTGGTGTGTGACTGTGGAGTTATTGAGACTCCCAAATAGTTGAGGTGGGAGGAAGTCCATTTAAGATGTATCTTCTTATTTATTTGTAGTATTGTGTGGTCCGGGATTTCAATGGACAAAACTGTGGATTTGGTGGTTGACTTTGAAGCCGGATATCTGTCCAAAGTCTTTTAATGTTTGAAATAAGGCTGGTATTGATTGTGTTGGTTCCTGTACTGATATGAGGGCGTCGTCTGCGAACATGGATACGTTGTAGGTGTGTTGGCCGATCTGTATTTCTTGAATTTCTGGATGAAGTCGTATTGCTTGGGCGAGTGGTTCTGTGCAGAGTGCAAAGAGGAGGGGGGATAAGGGGCAGCCCTGTCTTGTGCCATTTTTTATGTTGAAAGGTTGAGAGTGAAATCCCATGTTGTTAACTGTTGCTGTTGGTGTGGAGTAGATGCTTGTTATGAGGTTGAGGAAGTTTGGGGGAAAGCCCAAGTATCGTAGAATGGTAAATATATAGTCCAAGTCAACTCTGTCAAAGACCTTTTCGGCATCACGTGCCAGGAAGGCAGTTGGGATTTTTGATTTCTTTGCTACATGCATTAATTGCAGTGTTTTTCTGATGCTGGCTGTTGTTTGTCATCCTTTTATGAAGCCTGATTGATCTGGGTGTATGATCCTAGGGAGGATTTCTTTTAGTCTGTCTGCCATTATTTTTGTTAATAGTTTAATGTCTGTATTGATAAGAGAGATAGGTCTGTAGCTAGTACAGTTTGTGGTATCTTTCCCTGGTTTGGGGATAACGATTATGTTTGCTTTTAGGAGGTCTCTCTCTATTTCTTATGGAGTTATGGGTGTGTTTAGTGATTCTTGTTCTTCTCTGGTAAGTTTGGGAAGTTGAAGAGGGGCTAGAAAACATATAAGGTTGTCTTTCCGGGTGGGAGATTTGTTTGTGGTTTTGCCGTCATATAATTTTGTGTAGTAGTCAGTTAATTGGTTTAGGATTTCTGTTGGGTTATGTGTTAGGGTGCCGTCAGGTTGTGATAGTGGGAACAGTCAGTTCATGGTCATCCTCTCGTTGAGCTTTTTTGGCAAGCATGGAGTCTGGCTTGTTTGCTGTTTCGTATAATTTTTGTTTGGTTAGTCTGAGAGCTTTGTCTGTCTTGTTGTTGGGGAGTTGTGTAAGTTGTAGTCTGAGGGTAGTTAATGTATTTAAAATTTGATCTGTTATCATCTGTGGGCGTTTTTTTAAGGAGCTATTTTTATCAGTGTTCCCCATATCACTGCTTTAAGAGCTGCCCAGACTGTGGAGAAATTGATATCTCAGGTATTTTTTTCTGTATTGTTGTATAGTTGTTTTATGTTAGAGTTTCTTGGTCTGTTAATAAGTTTTCGTCGAGTCTCCATAGATAAGTGGTTGAATGTTGTAATATGTTATGGAGGTCTAGAGAGACATGGGCATGGTCCTACCAGGAAATAAGTGAGATATCTGCATCTTCGATTGAAGGGATGAGTGAGGGAGATACGAAGATATAATCTATCCTTGAGTATGAATGGTGTGAATGTGAGTAGAAAGTGAATTGTTTGCCTCTAGGATGCATGAGCCTCCATGAATACCAAATGCCTAATGACCGAGTGAAATGTAGTTGTGGTTTGGAAGATGTGCTGGGAGAGTTTGATGAGGATTTAGTGGACCTGTCCACTGCTGGTGATATACATGCATTGATATCTCCTGCTACTATTAATCTGCCTGTATCTTGTGTTATTTTTTGTTCTAGATTTAAGAAAAAGGTTTTAGAGTTTTCATTTGGAGCATATACATTGCTAAGTGTTAGTTTTACTTTTCCTATGTGACCTGTTATGATTAAGTATCTGACTTCTTGATCTTGCTCCCAGTTGTCAACTCAAAATTGTAGGCGTTTATGTATCAAGATTTGCTACACCGTTCTTTTTAACCTCTGTTGAGGTAAAGAAAGCTTTCTACTTAAAAGATGAGGTTCCTTTTTTTAGATAAAATTTGTCTCCTGGAGAAAAATTGTCACCTTTTTCTTTTTCATAGTATTTTATTGCTAAGCTGCGTTTGGTGGGGCTGTTGAGACCTTTTGTGTTGTGAGTGATGAGGCGATATGGTATATTTGGATTTTGCAAAAGCCTTTGATACTGTGCCAATAGGGCGACTAATGTATAAAACTGAGGACTGTTGGCCTTGAAGAAACATTTGTTCATGGATAGAGAACTGGTTATTGGACCGCAAACAGAGAGTGGGGTTAATGGAGCTACATCTATGTGGGCTAAAGTTCTAAGCGGAGTTCCAGGGTTCTGTACTGGGGCCGCTTCTGTTTATCTGTTATAAATGACTTAGAAGGGGGCATTGAGAGCAAGGTCTCTGTGTTTGCTGATGACACTAAATTATGCAGAGTTTGGAAACTTCCAATGATGTGCAAGTGCTGCAAGCGACCTAGATAGATTATCAAAATGGGCAGCAGAATGGCAGATGGATTCAATGTTGATAAATGTAAGGTGATGCATTGGGATTTAATAATCCCGTGCCACCTACACCATTAAATAACTCTGTGTTAAGTGCATCTGAAATGGAAAAAGATTTGGGGGTTCTGGTAGATAACAGACTTAGCTGTAGCAAACAATGCCAGGTAGCAACAGCTAGAGCTAGCAAGATATTGTCTTGTATAAAGAGGGGAATGGAATCAAGAGAGAAAAATATTATTCTCCCTCTTTACAAGGCACTGGTAAGGCCACATTTGGAATATGCGGTGCAGTTTTGGAATCCCATATACAAAAGGGACATCTTGGAAATTGAGGCAGTTCAGAGAAGGGCAACTAAATTAATAAGGGGAATGGAGGGGCTTGAATATGCAGGCAGATTAGACAAGTTAGGGCTGTTTACATTGGAGAAGCGGCAGTTGCGTGGGGACATGATAACCTTATACAAATATATTAATGGCCCATACAGTGAACTCTCTGGTGCATTGTTCACTAATAGGTCATATCAGAGGACTCGTGGACATCCTTTAAGGTTGGAAGAAAAGAAGTTTCATCTTCAAGTTAGGAGAGGTTTCTTTACAGTGAGAACGGTGAAACTGTGGAACTGTCTTCCAGCAGAGGTGGTAATGGCAAGTTCATTGAATAACTTTAAAAAAGGCCTGGATAAGTTTCTAAAACTAAAAAATATTGAGAATTACTGGTATTAATGCATATAGATCTGGTTGATCCAGGGATACTTTCCGATTGCCGTTTGGAGTCAGGAAGGAATTTTTCCCCCCTGGATCAACTGTTAGGTAGGGTTAAAAAAAAAAAAAGAAAAAAAAAGGGAATAGGTTGGACTTGATGGACGAATGTCCCTTTTATTACACCTCTCAATTACATGTCTCCCATTTACTACGGACCCACTCTCCAGTTCATAAACCCCGGTGGTGGTGGATCGGCACAATGTAATCCACCTTAAGTGTAGGGGCTTGGCACAGTATAGAATTAAAATTTTGACCGAGTCTGTCAGCCTGGCTTAGGAGTTGTCTCCCTTCCCTGTTAATTACCTGAAAGCTTGTTTTGTACGGAGACCTGGAGCCGCTCTAGCGCCGATTTCACATAGATGCAATTGTTGTTCTGTAAAGATAAAGTACTTGTTATATATAGCAAGGAATAAAGCTGGAGGTGCACTCTTGTCCAATTCTGGGTGCAGATACCTCAAATGGTTCTCCCTTCAACCACAATAGTTTCAGCAAACTTAAGGAAGCAGAGGATCGCACTCCAATAAATTTTATATTTTATTGTGGACCACACACACACACAACACAACGTTTCGGGGGAATAACGTGCCCCCCTAAAAATATCAAATTGATTGGAGTGCGATCCTCTGCTTCCTTAAGTTTACTTGTTATAAATAGCAGGTATAGTAAGATAAACAATAAACATACATTCAAGATTAGAGCAATTTTATTTGCCAACGGGTCAATAAACAACTGGGGGAGGGCCAAAATTGGTCCTAAGCCAAACATAATGATGATAGCTTTTCGGCTATCTGTTTTGGGGGGGATGCCTCAGGTAGGAGAGACATTGTATCAGTGGGGTTTCACTGGTGCCAGAGGGTCATGTAATCTTTTACCCTTTTAAGTAATGATTTCCAATCGGGATTATAGGGATAAGTTTGGGCAGTAGATTGTCCCTTTAGTAGGAAGGTTAGGTGGGAATTGTGGTCTCTGTGTGGCGAAGGGGCCTTGTATAAGAGTTCTTATTCCAGTGGTGAGAGATTGTATATAATTCTCCCTTAGTTATGCCTTGGGCACTTCTTTTGGGTTGCGCAGTTCCAGTCCTGGGTTTAGCAATCTGGTGCGTTTTGTCCTCTGGGGTGAGGTTCTTTCTGGTTTCTCCTCTGTGAGGATACATGTTATACAGTATATAGATCTCAGAATTCACTGTTGGGGCATATGTAAGGGTGCTAGTGCGAACAGGGTGAAGATCCTGGAACGAGGGTTTGGTTATCTGTTTGTAATCCATGGAACAGGGATAGAATTGAGAGAAGAAATGGAGTTTCTGGTTTATAGGTAAAGATGAAGAGGAAAATTGTTTTAGGTTATTGGAGTGGGGTGTGGTATGTCGTCTTTAAGTTGTTTGTCCCGGTCCCAGATCATTTTCAATTGTTAACTGGCTTCTCTGTGACTTCTGGTTCCTCAGGAAAGGCTGGCATGTATCGCTTTGCGGTCGCCCTGGTTGATGCAAGGCTCCAGAATGGTTAGCGTTCCAGTATTGGTAATTGCAATCTGCGTGCTGTGGAATTCGAACCTTGTTGTGTTAGTGTTAGGACGTGGGTTTTGTATCAAAAATAAAACGATGTCTTTCAATCAGTCGTTGGCGTTTGGTGCAAGTTCAGTTTAATAGGAAAAGCAAAATATAAGAAAAGAAACAGCAACTCACACTATGGACAGTGTGTAAACTCCAAACACAACAGGGTTTGTTTCAAACTGCAGTCAGACTGATCGCTCTGAATAATCAGTTGCACTAACTTTTACAGCTGGGGTGGATTTCCCAGCACCATTAGCTTATAAAGACACATAACAAATAACAAAATACAGATAGTTCTGGTCTATAAACAAACATTTCTGTACATCACATGTATAAAAGAAATTGTACAATGTTTGTAAGATCAATCAAGACTGTTACAACAGAATATGGTATAAAGTAATAAAACATCTTAAACACTCCTGCTGCAGGTTTTACAAATAACCAATTACACTCAGACTATGCAATCAGATTCCACCCAGTTACTTTACACAGCATAACAGCAGACAGGTATTTTTAAGGCTACTTGTTTTATCCAACAATATCATAGGGGTAGGAAAGTCTAGTCACCTTGTCTGTAGGAAAAACAGTAAATAGAAAAAGAGGTTCGCTGGCCAGCAATAGAGGAAAGACAGAGGACACACAGATCACATAAACAGACAAGATCACTATCCACTCCTAACATACCCCCCAGCTTAAGTGAAAGCTTGTTCTTTCACCAAGTCTGTTTGGACGTGGGCACCAAATCTTGATAGGTAGTCAGCATTTTTATGTTGACTTCCTGACTAGTATTCTACTGTGAAATTAAAAGGCTGCAGAGCCAGGTACCACCTTGTCAAACGAGCATTATCACATTTCATTTTATGTAACCAATATAAAGAGCGGTGGTCTGAAATTAAGACAAATTTCTTCCCTGTCAAATAATAACGTAAACTCTCAATAGCCCATTTTATAGCCAGACATTCTTTTTCTATGGTAGAGTATTTTTGCTGCGAATAGGTACGGATGGGACGGCACTTGCTTCATTAAAAATCTCAAACTTTATTTCACAATGGTTAAAACAGAGGCTTTCTTTATCCTGAACGCTCTTAGGCAATGTACACAGTTCAGGTATGACGTTTCGGGTCACATGACCCTTTTTCAAATTGTGGAATTGTGGAAGTTGTGGAAGTGTTGCTGTGGAACCTTTGGACGTGCACGGCAAAAGATCGGGTGAGATAGTGAGTGCCGGCGCTACCTCCTTGTTTGTTTAGAGTATTTTTGCTCCCTGGGAAAAAGTTTTCTGCTGATGAACAAAATAGGATGCTCTTCTTGTTTCTCTATTTGGCAAAGTACAGCTCCTATTCCTCTTTCTGATGCCTTGCACTTGGAATGGGAGAGAAAAGTTTGGGTTATTTAGAACTGGGGTAGTACACAGCTTCTCCTTCAAAACACTGAATGCTTGATTACAATTAGGAGTCCATTCAACTATGTTTTTTGCCCGTTTTTCTAGTAAGATCACTAAGAGGAGCTGCTAAATCTGAGAAATTAGGAATAAAGCGGCGGTAATAACCAGCCAGTCCCAAAAAAGATTTAACCTCTTTTTTAGTTTTAGGAATAGGGGCATCCTTTATTGCGGAGATCTTTGAGGTTTCTGGTTTTATTTTTCCTCCACCTATCACATAACCCAGGTATGAAGTTTCTTTTTGGGCCACACTGCATTTAACTGGATTAATTGTTAGCCCAGCTTCAGAAATTGCACAAATTACTTTATCTAAATGATTGAGATGAGATTTCCAATCTGCACTAAATATGATAACATCATCAAGATACGATGCACAATATGCCTGGTGGGATTTTAAAATCTTGACCATTAAACGTTGGAACATTGCTGGGGCTCCATGTAAACCAAAGGGCATATGGGTAAATTGATATAAAACTTTTGGTGTGGCAAAAGCAGTTTTTGGGCATGATTCTTTCTCTAAAGGGATTTGCCAGTAACCCTTTGTTAAATCAAATGTGGATATATATTGAGCTTCACCCAACTGGCTAATCATGTCATCAAGGCGTGGCATTGGATAGTTATCAAATTTCGAGGTTTGATTTATTTTTCTAAAGTCAATGCAAAAGCGATATTGACCATTTTTCTTAGGTACAATAACAATGGGTGAACACCAGGGACTGAAAGAGGGCTCTACAATGCCTAGTTGTAACATGATTTCTAGTTCTGCTTCTATTACTGGTTTTAGTTTCTCTGGCACCCTGTAAGGTTTTTGATGTATAGGCTTAGTAGAGCCTGTGTCAATGATATTTTCAACTAGGTTAGTGTGCCCCGGTGTAGATACAAATGTTTTCTTATACTTATAAAGCAAGTCGTCCAATGCTTGGTTCTGCTTAGATGTAAGATTTGTACCTCTTTTAATTTCTGAAAGTTCTAAACCCTTAAGTGATACCCTTGAGTAAACCTGTTCAATAACATTTGTGTTATATTCTGAGAGAATAGTACAAGTTTTAGCAGGTTTTTCCACCCACTTTTTAAAAAGATTAGCATGAAAACATTTTTTTTGACGAGAACTTTCAGACAAAAGGATTTCATAGTCCACTGGACCAGTTTGACGTGTTACTTCAAAGGGCCCTTGCCATTTAGCTAACAACTTATTATCAGAGGATGGCAATAAGCGGAAGACTTTATCACCAGGTAAAAAATGCTTTTCTGTAGCACATTTATCATACCATTGCTTCATATAAGATTGGGATTCAGCAAGGTTATCTTGGATAAATTCTGCCATCTTATTCAATTTGTCTCTCATAGAAATTACATAGTCAATCAAATTTTTCTGGTTGGAATCTGGTTTCTCCCAATATTCTTTAATCACATGCAGTGGTCCTCTTGGTCGTCTCCCATACAGCAATTCAAATGGAGAGAAACCACCAGATGCTTGAGGAACCTCCCGGTATGCGAACAACAAATATGGAAGCAATTGATCCCAGTGTTTTGGATCTTGTTGTACAAATTTCCTGAGCTTTTTTTTAGAGTCTGATTAAAACACTCAAGCAATCCATCACTTTGTGGGTGATAAGGAGGGGTTCGTACTGCCTGAATACCAAGAAGAAAATTTATTTGCTTCATTAAATTGAACTGGAAATTTGAACCTTGGTCGATAAGAATTGTATGGGGGATTCCCATTTGACTAAAAAGTTTAATTAATTCTTCTGCTATTTTTCTTGTTATTATACTTTTCAAAGGAATAGCCTCTGGATAGCGAGTCATGTAGTCGCTTACAACTAGTATATATTGGTTTCCTTTGCTACTCTTTGCAAGAGGACCAACAATATCCATGGCTATTCTTTCAAATGGGGTATCCACCAAAGGAACTGAAATCATCTTACACTTTTTACCCCTAGGAGAAGTGTACTGGCACTCTGAACAAGAATCACAAAAAAACAGCTATGTCTGTATGTATTTTGGGCCAAAAGAACCTGTTTAATATCCTGGTCAGGGTTTTCTTCCTACCCAAATGGCCTGCTAATGGTATGGAATGAGCTATTTTCATGATTGACTCTCTGTATTCAGAAGGTACTACCATTTGCCACACTTGCTCTTTAGTCTGTGGGTGCTCACACACACGATATAAAGTTCCATTTTTTACTTGATAGCAAGGAAAATGTTTTTGTCCATTTGACATTTCCTTTGCTTGTTTGAATAGTGGGCTGAGGGTGGTATCTTTCTGCTGCTTTACAGAAATAGCCGCATCCCATTTGAGAGATTGAAAAGGTTCTTCTAGAAAAGAGTTTTTGGATCTCCATTCCTGGCGCATAATCCTCTTTTCTTATCTAGAAGGATGTGTTTTACCAGTGCCATGAAATATCTCATCTTCAAAGGGAAATACATTACCAAGTCTCTCTGTATTAAACTGACTTTTAACCTGAGATCTAGTTATTACAGCAGAAACAGAATTGTCCCTTTTCAGCATATTATGGAAGCCAGGGGAATCCTGACCCAAAATAACAGGGTATGGTAATGTAGGCACTATTCCCATGTCTAATGACACCTTTTGATTAGCAATCTCCATTGGTATCATTGCTTTAGGATATACCTTGGTATCTCCATGTACACAAGTTAAAGGTAAACAACCATTTGTTTTAGGAAAGTGAAGCAAATTCGACCTTATTAAAGACGGTTGACTCCCTGTATCAATCAAAGCATTCACATACTGAGAATCAATTTTGACAGGTTGTAAATAATTATGTACAATATCAACACAGTTTGTAGAAAACTCCTTGCCCATTTTACCTCCTTTAATTACACAGTCTTTGGCTAAATGTCCCTTTTTACCACATGAAAAACAGACAATATCTTTACCATAGCTCTTGCCCTTCAAAAGGTTTGGCCTTGGTATGTCAGTAGTAACAGTTAGTGGTGTTGGCCTTACCAATATGGGTCTTCTTGGCAGTCCTTTTCTTGCCAGCAAATAATTCTCTGCCAGTGTCACAGCGCTATCTCCAGTCTCTGGTTGATGCTCCTTAACCCAGATCCTAATTGGTTCAGGGAGAATTTCCAAGAATTGGTTCCTGGATATATTCCCAAAACCTCATGTACCCGTCTTCTTCTCTGGAACAATCCACTTGTTACACAATTCATTCAGAAAGATGTAGGTCTCCTAGGACCCTCTTTGTCACAATACTTGTAAGTTCTGAACCTTTACAAAGGTTTCAGGATGAATATTTACCTTCTCAAAATAGCTTTTTTCACTTTTGCATAATCCTCGGCATCCTCTATTGTCATTTGTCATTGTCCTTTAGGCCTCGCTCCAGCACTCCAGGTTGGATCTAAATCAGGCTCCATCCCTTTAACAGCAGGCACCGTCCCTTTAACAGCAGGCACCGTCCTTTTAACTGCAGGCAACAACTTGAGATGCCCAGTTACCTTTGAACGCAGAGACCGTCTTGGAGATTGAGTCCAGATATACCTCCTTCCACGTGCCTTAATCCAACATAAGATACAATCCTGCCAAAGCTGCCACCATATGTTAGGACGTGGGTTTTGTATCAAAAATAAAACAATGTCTTTCACTCAGTCGTTGGCGTTTGGTGCAAGTTCAGTTTTATAGGAAAAGCAAAATATAAGAAAAGAAACAGCAATTCACACTATGGACAGTGTGTAAACTCCCAAACACCACAGGGTTTGTTTCAAACTGCAGTCAGACTGATCGCTCTGACTTCAGGAGTCCCTCTGAATAATCAGTTGCACTAACTTTTACAGCTGGGGTGTTTTTCCCAGCACCCTTAGCTTTTAAAGATAAAAATACATCGGTTAAAGAAAGCATATATATAAATTATAAGTGCAACAAGCCTCGACACATTAGGAATGAGATCCCTGCCCGGAAGTGCTTACAAAAGTGTGCAGATAATATGAAATTGTATGGGGCCTAGGAATGTGCATTGATTATCTTTTCTATGTTTGCTGTGTTAGTTCAGTTAAGGAGACATGTTAAAGGGATAGCTCTTCAGAGATTTAGAGGTTTTCAGGTAGATAGCTAAAGTAGAAGAGGAAATGTTTGTATGAAGTGGGGGTGATTGTTATTTTTTTTGGTATTGTTTTTGTTTGGTATTGGTATTGGTATTGGTATTGGTATGATTGGTATTGTTCTGAGCCAGTCCCTTTAGTTGTAGAAATAGGATGGTGGTGAAATTAGGTTGTTAAACATTCTCTTTTTGTCTCCTTAGGAGTTCTGGAGTTTTGCATTGGCGTTATTGTATATAGATCTTGGGTCTTGTGAGCTATCTTAGTCCGGTTGTTTGTGCTGTACTATTGTTTAGGAACTGGTGCTATGCAGGTAGGCTTTTTTGGTCCCAGGCGAGAAAGTTCAGTGGTGGGATTGGGTGAAAGGGATAGCGTTCGAATGGTAGAAGTATTTTTCGGATGATAGTTACAGTTCAAGAAGAATGTGTAGGTTGGGTGGGTATTGTCCCATCTCACCTCTGGTTAGTTTGTCTATCATATTTATGGAGTTGCCAGTTGAGATTGAGTCACGATTAGGAAATTGGAAGGTAGATGTTTTCTGTTTAAGTTGCTGTTTCCCAGCGTCTTTGTAGAGTGTGTGGAGCTAAGTCCTGGTATATATGTATGGGGATTTTATCTATCGTTGGTGGGCCTTGAAGTCGTGCTTCTTTTACGATCCTTTCCTTTACCTGGTAGTAATGGATGTGTGTGATGACATCTCTTGGAGCTCCCTTGGTGGAGGATTGGGGAGGAGGGCCCTGTGTACCCTATCCAACAACAGTTGGCTGTCCTGGAGGTCTGGCGCCATTTTAAGGAATATGGCCTTGAGGTAGGTAGAGAGGTCAGATACCTTTTCTGGTATGCTCTTAAAGGGGCAGGTTGTTCCTCCTGGATCGAATGTCTGCATCCTCCTGGGCATCGTTTTGCTGTTGGAGGTGAGCTCTCATCTCTTTTAGGTCGGATTCAACTTGTTGCCAATATTTGGCGGTGTTTGTCTGTTGCTTCTCTAGGGATGACACGCGGTTGCCTATGGCCGCAACTTCAAACTGGACTTCTTTAACAGGCCCTCTTAGCAAAGGAACTCCTCTACAATGCTGCCATCTCCTTGCTCAGTTAGGCTCCGCCCCCCATTTAACAGGTACTTTCTATCTATTTGATTAAATGGTGGTGCTCTGTTATTCCTTTTGATCCATCTATCCCTAAGCCTTCATTTCCTTATTGCTTAACTGCATATTTAATTTATTCAGCTTCTATAAGTTAATTGTTTCAGTTATGCGCCTATTGTCAAGAAACTGCTTTAAAGCTGGGTACACACAGTACAGATTTCTGAAAGATGACAGACAGGATCTGCAAGATCCTGTCTGCCATCTTTCAAAGATCTGCATACACACAGTCCCGAGCGTTCTCCCTATGAACATCATAGGGAGAATGCTCGGGACTGTGTGTTTCCATCGGCCGCGCTAGACTCCTATAGGGAGTCGGATCCGACGGTATCGGGGCTTTATCGTTACTGTGTGTACCCAGCTTAAGGAACACAAAATAAATGCCCACATACATGAAAAAATCCATCTCCCCATTCTAAAAATAACCCTTCCCTATTCCTGTCTAAACTTGTTAAACCTGTCAGGCTTCTTTTACACAAGTATTAATGTTATTCTGGATATAATGTTGTGTTTGATATGCCAAGTTGAGATGAGAATTGTTCAGTTACAATACTGTTAAATATACTGTACATGACTTACTATTTATCAAAAGCTGCTGACCACTGTGTTTATGAAGTCTTTTTGTTAAAAATAATTATTTTTCCACAAGCTGTTCGTGTACTAGCTTACTGTAATGCTACTAACCACGCCACTGTTACAGAATAACCACTGGAGTCTCCAAAGTAAAGTATGATAATGCCTCCTCTCAATCGTTATTTATATGGAATCTGTTGGAGATGTGACCATCCAGCTCAAGAGTCTACAGTCTACTGAAACCCTTATAGCCAAAAGAAATACTTCTGCTGATAAAAACATACCAAAACGTCCCAGAGATATTTCTAGAGGAATAAGAATAGTGCATCCCACATACCTGTAGCTTAACAGGGATCATGGGAAAGCCACATTAAAGGGCAACTCCACCCTCATAATGACATATTTTAGAAAGAATGGTTTATTTAAATTATGTTCATATATCCTACTTTATCCTCTGGAATTGTAATGTTATACAGTAAGCGTCTTTGGTAATGGTAAGTATAGTAAAAAGTAGAGAGGCTGAAATTTGGAAGTTTCAATCCATTTTAGGATTTACGGAGAAATTACGAAAATGGAACTTACTTTCGAGGGTTACCGAATGTAACTTCAAACATTTATTAACCCTCGAAAATATACTTTTGAGTTTCCAATCGTATTTTGGATGGTTATTGAACATTAACGGTTACAGCATTTGGTAACCCTTGAAAATACGTTCTGAAGTCCTGAAATCCGAACAAGCCGTCTGGTTTTGGATCTGACATTCGGAACCCGAGGGGTTCTTTGTTGGGTCCCGAGTCAGACCCGATCCCATCTCTAATAATAAGTGAGTTTGGGGGGCCTTGGTAAATTTTGAGTGTCCCTCGATAAATGTGAATGTTGGGATTCGGGAGTTATGGAGTGGAACTACACCTGAGTCTAAAGGACTGCAATGTCTTGCTAAGGGCTAGGCCACATTTTTTTTGCAAATTGCATGCGATCCAATAGCATAACATTTTGCCCATCAGTAGATGGTATCGTGTGTGGTCCTGTCTGCTGAAGTGGGGTGAGTTCCTGGTGCGCTAGTGCGTGTTGACGTGTGCTGCGATCCCGTAATATGCATGCAAGACAAATGCTGATACAATGCTTTCCAAAAAGCATATCACAGCGAAACACTGTGTGGCCGGACCAATTGGCCAACACTCGTGTGGTTTTTTTAACGTGCGATTTGATCAGTGTGGCCTTGCCCTAAGGGAGAGGCCACACTAGAATGGACAGTAGTGCACCCAATTCATGGGTGAATTAATGGCTGCTATTAAAGGTTGAACACAAAGAGGTAATCCTGCACACACCTAATACAATACAATCAATATATGAAGCACTGGGTCCCAGATGGCAGACTGAGGCAAACAGTCACAGTTCAATAGACAAAAATAAGCCATGCACACCAAACTTGCGTGATCCTGTGTATTTTATTACATTATACACAGGCACATCAAAGTGATGTTTCGGTACTATAATGTACCTTCTTCTAAAGACTTTTAGTATTAAGGGATATTTTAATTGTACTACTGAATTTTGTATCTATTTATTGAAGTGCCTCTGCTCTTTGATATACATAGGTAAAACTATCGGACCTTTTAAGAAGAGATTGCAACGTCACAGGAGATTAAACTTGCTCTTCAAAGATCACAGGATGGTGGCATTACATCTAAAAATGAGGACACTCCCGTGGCTTCGCATTTTGTTGAACTAAGACACTCAGTGTCTGATCTTAAAGGGATGGTTATCTGTTCCCCAGATGACAAGGGGAGGGGACAGACACTCGCTGCTGCTGCGCAGAGAATCCTATTGGATTTTTACTTTAGATTCTTTGCATCCCAAGGGACTGAATTCCAATTTAGGACTGTCCTGCTTCTTGTCCAAGAGATAATTGGCTTCGTTTAATATCTGTTATAATGACTTAGAAGGGGGCATTGAGAGCAAGGTCTCTGTGTTTGCTGATGACACTAAATTGGCAAGAGCTTGGAAACTTCCAATGATGTGGCAAGTGCTGCAAGCAGACCTAGTATAATCAAATGGGCAGCAAATGGCAATGAGATTCAATGTTGTAAATGTAAGGTGATGCATTGGGGATTTAAAATCCCTGTGCCACCTACACCATAAATAACTCTGTGTTAAGTGCATCTGAAATGGAAAAAGATTTGGGGGTTCTGGTAGATACAGACTTAGCTGTAGCAACAATGCCAGGTAGCAACAGCTAAGCTAGCGAATATTGTCTTGTATAAAGAGGGAATGGAACAAGGAGAAAATATTATTCTCCCTCTTTACAAGCACTGGTAAGCCACATTTGGAATATGCGGTGCATTTTTGGAATCCCATATACAAAGGAACATCTTGGAAATTGTGAGCAGTTTCAGAGAAGGCAACTAAATTAATAAGGGAATGGAGGGGCTTGAATATGCAGGCAGATAGACAAGTTAGGCTTTTAACTTGGGAAGCGGCGGTTGCGTGGGGACATGATAACCTTATACAAATATATTTAATGGCCCATACAGTGAACTCTCTGGTGCATTGTTCACTAATAGGTCATATCAGAGCTCTCGTGGACATCCTTTAAGGTTGGAAGAAAAAAGTTTCATCTTCAAGTTAGGAGAGTTTCTTTACAGTGAGAACGGTGAAACTGTGAACTGTCTTCCAGCAGAGTGGTAATGGCAAGTTCATTGAAACTTTAAAAAGGCCTGGATAGTTTCTAAACCTAAAAAATTTGAGAATTCTGGTATTAATGCATATAGATCTGGTTGATCCAGGATACTTTCCGATTGCCGTTTGGAGTCAGGAAGTTTTTTTCCCCCTTTTTTTAGCTGGGGTTTTTTGCCTTCCTCTGGATCAACGTTAGGTAGGGTTAAAAAAAAAAAAGAAAAAAAAAGGGAAGTTTGGACTTGATGGACGAATGTCTTTATTCAACCTTAATTACTATGTTACTATGTTACTATGAACATTCAGTTCATGTGGGTGAGATACCATTATGTGATGAAGTTATTATTTGAGAGTCTGTCAGGGTTAGGAGTTGTCTCCCTTCCCTGTTAATTACCTGAAAGCTTGTTTTGTACGGAGACCTGGAGCCGCTCTACGCCGATTTCACATAGATGCATTGTTGTTCTGTAAAGTAGTACTTGTTTATATATGCAAGGAATAAAGCTGGAGGTGCACTCTTGTGTCCAATTCTGGGTGCAGATACCTCAAATGGTTCTCCCTTCACCACAATAGTTTCAGCAACTTAAGGAAAGCAGAGGATCGCACTCCAATAAATTTTATATTTTTATTGTGGACCACACATCACACACAAACACAACGTTTCGGGGGAATAACGTGCCCCCCTAAAAATATCAAATTGATTGGAGTGCGATCCTCTGCTTCCTTAAGTTTACTTGTTATAAATAGCAGGTATATAGTAGATAAACAATAAACATACTTCAAGATTAGAGCAATTTTATTTGCCAACGGGTCAATAAACAACTGGGGAGGGCCAAAATTGGTCCTAAGCCAAACATAATGATAGCTTTTCGGCTATCTGTTTTGGGGGATGCCTCAGGTAGGAGAGACATTGTATCAGTGGGGGTTTCACTGGTGCCAGAGGGTCATGTAATCTTTACCCTTTTAAGTAATGATTTCCAATCGGATTATAGGGATAAGTTTGGGCATTAGATTGTCCCTTTAGTAGAAGTTAGGTGGGAATTGTGGTCTCTGTGTGGCGAAGGGGCCTTGTATAGAGTTCTTATTCCAGTGGTGAGAGATTGTATATAATTCTCCCTTAGTTATGCCTTGGGCACTTCTTTTGGGTTGCGCAGTTCCAGTCCTGGGTTTAGCAATCTGGTGCGTTTTGTCCTCTGGGGTGAGGTTCTTTCTGGTTTCTCCTCTGTGAGGATACATGTTATACAGTATATAGATCTCAGAATTCACTGTTGGGCATATGTAAGGGTGCTAGTGCGAACAGGGTGAAGATCCTGGAACGAGGGTTTGGTTATCTGTTTGTAATCCATGGAACAGGATGAATTGAGAGAAGAAATGGAGTTTCTGGTTTATAGGTAAAGATGAAAGGAAATTGTTTAGGTTATGGGAGTGGGGTGTGGTTTGTCGTCTTTAAGTTGTTTGTCCCGGTCCCAGATCATTTTCAATTGTAACTGGCTTCTCTGTGACTTCTGGTTCCTCAGGAAAGGCTGCATGTATCGCTTTGCGGTCGCCCTGGTGATGCAGGCTCCAGAATGGTTGCGTTCCAGTATTGGTAATTGCAATCTGCGTGCTGTGGAATTCGAACCTTGTTGTGTGGGTTAGGACGGTGGTTTTGTCAAAAATAAAACATGTCTTTCAACAGTCGTTGGCGTTTGGTGCAAGTTCAGTTTAATAGGAAAAGCAAAATATAAGAAAAGAAACAGCAACTCACACTATGACAGTGTGTAAACTCCAACACAACAGGGTTTGTTTCAAACTGCAGTCAGACTGATCGCTCTGAATAATCTTGCACTAACTTTTACAGCGGGGGTGGATTTCCCAGCACATTAGCTTATAAAGACACATCAATAAACAAAATACAGATGTTCTGTCTATAACACATTTCTGTACATCACATGTATAAAAGAAATTGTACAATGTTTGTAGATCAATCAAGACTGTTACAACAGAATATGGTATAAAGTAATAAACATCTTAAACACTCCTGCTGCAGGTTTTCAAATACCATTAACAAACACTCAGACTATGCAATCAGATCCACCCAGTTACTTTACACAGCATAACAGCAGACAGGTATTTTTAAGGCTACTTGTTTTATCCAACAAATCATAGGGTAGGAAGTCTAGTCACCTTGTCTGTAGGAAAAACAGTAAATAGAAAAAGAGTTCGCTGGCCAGCAATAGAGGAAAGACAGAGGACACACAGATCACATAACAGACAAGATCACTATCCACTCCTACAACCCCCCAGCTTAGTGAAAGCTTGTTCTTTCACCAAGTCTGTTTGGACGTGGGCACCAAATCTTGATAGGTAGTCAGCATTTTTAGTTGACTTCCTGACTAGTATTCTACTGTGAAATTAAAAGGCTGCAGAGCCAGGTACCACCTTGTCAAACGAGCATTATCACATTTCATTTTATGTAACCAATATAAAGCGTGGTCTGAAATTAAGACAAATTTCTTCCCTGTCAAATAATAACGTAAACTCTCAATAGCCCATTTTATGCCAGACATTCTTTTTCTATGGTAGAGTATTTTTGCTGCGAATAGTCGGATGGGACGGCACTTGCTTCATTAAAAATCTCAAACTTTATTTCACAATGGTTAAAACAGAGGCTTTCTTTACCTGAACGCTCTTAGGCAATGTACACAGTTCAGTATGACGTTTCGGTCACATACCCTTTTTCAAATTGTGGATTTGGAATTGTGAAGTGTTGCTGTGGAACCTTTGGACGTGCACGGCAAAAATCGTGAGATAGTGAGTGCCGGCGCTACCCTCCTTGTTTGTTTATGTATTTTGCTCCCTGGGAAAAGTTTTCTGCTGATGAACAAAATAGGATGCTCTTCTTGTTTCTCTATTTGGCAAAGTACAGCTCCTATTCCTCTTTCTGATCCTTGCACTTGGAATGGAAAGAAAAGTTTGGGTTATTTAGAACTGGGTAGTACACAGCTTCTCCTTCAAACACTGATGGCTTGATTACAATTAGGAGTCCATTCAACTATTGTTTTTTGCCCGTTTTTCTAGTAAGATCACTAAGAGGAGCTGCTAAATCTGAGAAATTAGGAATAAAGCGGCGGTAATAACCACCAGTCCCAAAAAGATTTAACCTCTTTTTTAGTTTTAAGGAATAGGGGCATCCTTATTGCGGAGATCTTTGAGGTTTCTGGTTTTATTTTTCCTCCACCTATCACTAACCCAGGTATGAGGTTTCTTTTTGGGCCACACTGCATTTAACTATTATTGTTAGCCCGCTTCAGAAATTGCACAAATACTTTATCTAAATGATTGAGATGAGATTTCCAATCTGCACTAAATTGAATAACATCATCAAGATACGATGACAATATGCCTGGTGGGATTTTAAAATCTTGACCATTAAACGTTGGAACATTGCTGGGGCTCCATGTAAACCAAAGGGCATTGGGTAAATTGATATAAAACTTTTGGGTGTGGCAAAAGCAGTTTTGGGCATGATTCTTTCTCTAAAGGGATTTGCCAGTAACCCTTTGTTAAATCAATGTGGATATATATTGAGCTTCACCCCAACTGGCTAATCATGTCATCAAGGCGTGGCATTGGATAGTTATCAATTTCGAGGTTTGATTTATTTTTCTAAAGTCAATGCAAAAGCGATATTGACCATTTTTCTTAGGTACAATAACAATGGGTGAACACCAGGACTGAAAGAGGGCTCTACAATGCCTAGTTGTACATGATTCTAGTTCTGCTTCTATTACTACTGGTTTTAGTTTCTCTGGCACCTGTAAGTTTTTGATGTATAGGCTTAGTAGAGCCTGTGTCAATGATATTTTCAACTAGTTAGTGTGCCCCGTGTAGATACAAATGTTTTCTTATACTTATAAAGCAAGTCGTCCAATGCTTGGTTCTGCTTAGATGTAAGATTTGTACCTCTTTTAATTTCTGAAAGTTCTAAACCCTTAGTGATACCCTTGAGTAACCTGTTCAATAACATTTGTGTTATATTCTGAGAGAATAGTACAAGTTTTAGCAGGTTTTTCCACCCACTTTTAAAAAAATTAGCATGAAAACATTTTTTTTGACGAGAACTTTCAGACAAAAGGATTTCATAGTCCACTGGACCAGTTTGACTGTTACTTCAAAGGGCCCTGCCATTTAGCTAACAACTTATTATCAGAGGATGGCAATAAGCGGAAGACTTTATCACCAGGTAAAAAATGCTTTTCTGTAGCACATTTATCATACCATTGCTTCATATAATTGGGATTCAGCAAGGTTATCTTGAAAATTCTGCCATCTTATTCATTTGTCTCTCATAGAAATTACATAGTCAATCAAATTTTTCTGGTTGGAATCTGGTTTCTCCCAATATTCTTTAATCACATGCAGTGGTCCTCTTGGTCGTCTCCCATACAGCAATTCAAATGGAGAGAAACCACCAGATGCTTGAGGAACCTCCGGTATGCGAAAACAAATATGGAAGCAATTGATCCCAGTGTTTTGGATCTTGTTGTACAATTTCCTGAGCTTTTTTTTAGAGTCTGATTAAAACACTCAAGCAATCCATCACTTGTGGGTGATAAGGAGGGGTTCGTACTGCCTGAATACCAAGAAGAAAATTTATTTGCTTCATTAAATTGAACTGGAATTTGAACCTTGGTCATAAGAATTGTATGGGGATTCCCATTTGACTAAAAAGTTTAATTTTTCTTCTGCTATTTTCTTGTTATTATACTTTTCAAGAATAGCCTCTGGATAGCGAGTCATGTAGTCGCTTACACTAGTATATATTGGTTCCTTTGCTACTCTTTGCAAGAGGACCAACAATATCCATGGCTATTCTTTCAAATGGGGTATCCACCAAAGGAACTGAAATCATCTTACACTTTTATACCCCTAGGAGAAGTGTACTGGCACTCTGAACAAGAATCACAAAAACAAGCTATGTCTGTATGTATTTTGGCCAAAAGAACCTGTTTAATATCCTGGTCAGGGTTTTCTTCCTACCCAAATGGCCTGCTAATGGTATGGAATGAGCTATTTTCATGATTGACTCTCTGTATTCAGAGTACTACCATTTGCCACACTTGCTCTTTAGTCTGTGGGTGCTCACACACACGAATTAAAGTTCCATTTTTTACTTGATACAAGGAAATGTTTTTGTCCATTTGACATTTCCTTTGCTTGTTTGAATAGTGGGCTGAGGGTGTATCTTTCTGCTGCTTTACAGAAATAGCCGCATCCCATTTGAGAGATTGAAAAGGTTCTTCTTCTAGAAAAGAGTTGTGATCTCCATTCCTGGCGCATAATCCTCTTTTCTTATCTAGAAGGATGTGTTTTACCAGTGCCATGAAAATCTCATCTTCAAAGGGAAATACATTACCAATCTCTCTGTATTAAACTGACTTTTAACCTGAGATCTAGTTATTACAGCAGAAACAGAATTGTCCCTTTTCACATATTATGGAAGCCAGGGGAATCCTGACCCAAAATAACAGGGTATGGTAATGTAGGCACTATTCCCATGTCTAATGACACCTTTTGATTCAATCTCCATTGGTATCATTGCTTTAGGATATACCTTGGTATCTCCAGTACACAAGTTAAAGGTAAACAACCATTTGTTTAGGAAAGTGAAGCAAATTCGACCTTATTAAAGACGTTGACTCCCTGTATCAATCAAAGCATTCACATACTGAGAATCAATTTTGACAGGTTGTAAATAATTATGTACAATATCAACACAGTTTGTAGAAAACTCCTTGCCCATTTTACTACCTCCTTTAATTACACAGTCTTTGGCTAAATGTCCCTTTTTACCACATGAAAAACAGACAATATCTTTACCATAGCTCTTGCCCTTCAAAAGGTTTGGCCTTGGTATGTCAGTATACAGTTAGTGGTGTTGGCCTTACCAATATGGGTCTTCTTGGCAGTCCTTTTCTTGCCAGCAATAATTCTCTGCCAGTGTCACGCGCTATCTCCAGTCTCTGGTTGATGCTCCTTAACCCAGATCCTAATTGGTTCAGGGAGAATTTCCAAGAATTGTTCTGGAATAATAATTCCCAACACCTCATGTACCGTCTTCTTCTCGGGAACAATCCACTTGTTACAACATTCAGTCAGAAAGGTGTAGGTCTCTCAGGACCCTCTTGTCACAATACTTGTAAGTTCTGAACCTTTGACGAAAGGTTTCAGGATGAATATTATACCTTCTCAAAATAGCTTTTTTCACTTTTGCATAATCCTCGGCATCCTCTATTGTCATTTGTCATTGTCATTAGGCCTCGCTCCAGCACTCCAGGTTGGATCTAAATCAGGCTCCATCCCTTAAACAGCAGGCACCGTCCCTTTAACAGCAGCAACCGTCCTTTAAAACTGCAGGCAACAACTTGAGATGCCCAGTTACCTTTGAACGCAGAGACCGTCTTGGAGATGGAGTCCAGATATACCTCCTCCACGTGCCTTATCCAACATAAGATACAATCCTGCCAAAGCTGCCACCATATGTTAGGACGTGGGTTTTGTATCAAAAATAAAACATGTCTTTCACTCAGTCGTTGGCGTTTGGTGCAAGTTCAGTTTTAATAGGAAAAGCAAAATATAAGAAAAGAAACAGCAATTCACACTATGGACAGTGTGTAAACTCCCAAACACCACAGGGTTTGTTTCAAACTGCAGTCAGACTGATCGCTCTGACTTCAGGAGTCCCCTGAATAATCATTGCACTAACTTTTACAGCTGGGGTGTTTTTCCCACACCCTTAGCTTTTAAGATAAAAATACATCGGTTAAAGAAAGCATATATAAAATTATAAGTGCAACAAGCCTCGACACATTAGGAAATGAGTCCCTGCCCGAAGTGCTTACAAAAGTGTGCAGATAATATGAAATTGTATGGGGCCTAGGAATGTGCATTGATTATCTTTTCTATGTTTTGCTGTGTTAGTTCAGTTAAGGAGACATGTTAAAGGGATGCTCTTCAGAGATTTAGAGGTTTTCAGGTAGATAGCTAAAGTAGAAGGAAAATGTTGTATGAAGTGGGGGTGATTGTATTTTTTTGGTATTGTTTTTGTTTGGTATTGGTATTGGTATTGGTATTGGTATGATTGGTATTGTTCTGAGCCAGTCCCTTTAGTTGTAAAATAGGATGGTGGTGAAATTAGGTTGTTAAACATTCTCTTTTTGTCTCCTTAGGAGTTCTGGAGTTTTGCATTGGCGTTATTGTATATAGATCTTGGGTCTTGTGACTATCTTGATCCGTTGTTTGTGCTGTACTATTGTTTAGGAACTGGTGCTATGCAGGTAGGCTTTTTTGGTCCCAGGCGAGAAAGTTCAGTGGGGAATTGGGTGAAAGGGATAGCGTTCGAATGGTAGAAGTATTTTCGATGATAGTTCAGTTCAAGAAGAATTTGTAGGTTGGGTGGGTATTGTCCCATCTCACCTCTGGTTAGTTTGTCTATCATATTTATGGAGTTGCCAGTTTGAGATTGAGTCACGATTAGGAAATGTGAAGGTAGATGTTTTCTGTTTAAGTTGCTGTTTCCCAGCGTCTTTGTAGAGTGTGTGGAGCTAAGTCCTGGTATATATGTATGGGATTTTATCTATCGTTGGTGGGCCTTGAAGTCGTGCTTCTTTTACGATCCTTTCCTTTACCGGTAGTAATGGATGTGTGTGATACATCTCTTGGAGCTCCCTTGGTGGAGATTGGGGGAGGGCCCTGTGTACCCTATCCAACAACAGTTGGCTGCCTGGAGTCTGGCGCCATTTTAAGGAATATGGCCTTGAGGTAGGTAAGAGAGTCAGATACCTTTTCTGGTATGCTCTTAAAGGGGCAGGTTGTTTCCTCCTGGATCGAATGTTCGCATCCTCCTGGGCATCGTTTTGCTGTTGGAGGTGAGCTCTCATCTCTTTTAGGTCGGATTCAACTTGTTGCCAATATTTGGCGGTGTTTGTCTGTTGCTTCTCTAGGGAGGACACGCGGTTGCCTATGGCCGCAACTTCAAACTGGACTCTTTAACAGGCCCTCTTAGCAAAGGAACTCCTCTACAATGCTGCCATCTCCTTGCTCAGTTAGGCTCCGCCCCCCATTTAACAGGTACTTTCTCTATTTGATTAAATGGTGTTGCTCTGTTATTCCTTTTGATCCATCTTCCCTAAGCCTTCATTTCCTTATTGCTTAACGCATATTTAATTTATTCAGCTTCTATAAGTTAATTGTTTCAGTTATGCGCCTATGTCAAGAAACTGCTTTAAAGCTGGGTACACACAGTACAGATTTCTGAAAGATGACAACGGATCTGCAAGATCCTGTCTGCCATCTTTCAAAGATCGTCATACACACAGTCCCGAGCGTTCTCCCTATGAACATCATAGGGAGAATGCTCGGGACTGTGTGTTTCCATCGCCGCGCTAGACTCCTATAGGGAGTCGGATCCGACGGTATCGGGGCTTTATCGTTACTGTGTGTACCCAGCTTAAGGAACACAAAATAATGCCCCATACATGAAAAAATCCATCTCCCCATTCTAAAAATAACCCTCCCTATTCCTGTCTAAACTTGTTAAACCTGTCAGGCTTCTTTTACACAAGTATTAATGTTATTCTGGATATAGTTGTTTTTATATGCCAAGTTGAGATGAGAATTGTTCAGTTACAATACTGTTAAATATACTGTACATGACTTCACATTTATCAAAAGCTGCTGACCACTTGTGTTTATGAAGTCTTTTTGTTAAAAATAATTATTTTTCCACAAGCTGTTCGTGTACTAGCTTACTGTAATGCTACTAACCACGCCACTGTTACGAATAACCACTGGAGTCTCCAAAGTAAAGTATGATAATGCCTCCTCTCAATCGTTATTTATATGAATCTGTTGGAGATGTGACCATCCAGCTCAAGAGTCTACAGTCTACTGAAACCCTATAGCCAAAAGAAATACTTCTGCTGATAAAAACATACCAAAACGTCCCAGAGTATTTCTAGAGGAATAAGATAGTGCATCCCAATATACCTGTAGCTAACAGGGATCATGGGAAGCCACATTAAAGGGCAACTCCACCCTCATAATGACATATTTTAGAAAGAATGGTTTATTTAAATTATGTTCATATATCCTACTTTATCCTCTGGAATTGTAATGTTATACAGTAAGCTCTTTGGTAATGGTAAGTATAGTAAAAAGTAGAGAGGCTGAAATTTGGAAGTTTCAATCCATTTTAGGATTTACGGAGAAATTACGAAAATGGAACTTACTTTCGAGGGTTACCGAATGTAACTTCAAACATTTATTACCCTCGAAATATACTTTTGAGTTTCCAACGTATTTTGGATGGTTATTGAACATTAACGGTTACAGCATTTGGTAACCCTTGAAAATACGTCTGAAGTCCTGAAATCCGAACAAGCCGCTGGTTTTGGATCTGACATTCGGAACCCGAGGGTTTTCTTTGTTGGGTCCCGAGTCAGACCCGATCCCATCTCATAATATAGTGAGTTTGGGGGGCCTTGGTAAATTTTGAGTGTCCCTCGATAAATGTGAATGTTGGGATTCGGGAGTTATGGAGTGGAACTACACCTAGTCTAAAGGACTGCAATGTCTTGCTAAGGGCTAGGCCACATTTTTTTTGCAAATTGCATGCGATCCATAGCATAACATTTTGCCCATCAGTAGATGGTATCGTGTGTGGTCCTGTCTCTGAAGTGGGGTGAGTTCCTGGTGCGCTAGTGCGTTGTTGACGTGTGCTGCATCCCGTAATATGCATGCAAGACAAATGCTGATACAATGCTTTCCAAAAAGCATTCACAGCGAAACACTGTGTGGCCGGACCAATTGGCCAACACTCGTGTGGTTTTTTTAACGTGCGATTTGATCAGTGTGGCCTTGCCCTAAGGGAGAGCCCACACTAGATGGACAGTAGTGCACCCAATTCATGGGTGAATTAATGGCTGCTATTAAAGGTTGAACACAAAGAGGTAATCCTGCACACACCTAATACAATACAATCAATATATGAACACTGGGTCCCGATGGCAGACTGAGGCAAACAGTCACAGTTCAATAGACAAAATAAGCCATGCCCACCAAACTTGCGTGATCCTGTGTATTTTATTACATTATACCCAGGCACTCAAAGTGATGTTTCTTACTATAATGTACCTTCTTCAGACAAAATTTTAACGGTTAAAATTTTGTCTAAAAAAAGGTACATTATAGTACCGAAACGTCACTTTGATGTGCCTGTGTATAATGTAATAAAATACACAGGATCACGCAAGTCTGGTGTGCATGGCTTATTTTTGTCTATTGCTATTAAAGGCTGGTACACACTACACAATCCTTCCTCCTGACTGACCGTTCAAGGCTTTCGACCGGTCAGCCAGGAGGAAGGACTGTAGGTTGCGGCAAAAGTAGCCGTGTCCGACAGTTAGGCACGACCGATTGTGAGGTCCATAGAGGACCGCAAGATCGGTTGTGATTTTCCGACCTGTCCGATCGTTCGTTTGTCTGATTTGGACGAATGGTTGTTGGTTGATTGAGGTGGCAAAGAAAGCCATACAATAATTCAGCCCGACCGACCGAAACACTGAAATGTTGGTCGGGATGAATTATTGTATGGTGTGTACCCAGCTTTACATCTGTCAGATCTCATGGTCTGGAACCTACAGTACTGTACAGACCGTTGGGAATCTACAGTAGGCACCGCCCATTAAAGGCACAGAAACACATTGCCAGCTTAGTTAATTGTAACATGACACATAATCATGGTGCGTTGAAATAATTCCATATCAGTGTGTGTGTGTGTGGCCAGGAGCTGTAAGAGCAGGAACAATTATCTGGATATAATAACAGTCACCTGTCTCCCCTCCCCCACAACACGAAGTGTCACTGCTCCTCCTCCTTCACCTGGAATCTCCGGTCTGTCCGGTATAGTCACACACACATCAGCCTTCCTGGGGCTCTGACACGGTGCTGCTTCCGTGCTGTAGTTTGGGACCGGAGACCCAGTGTGTGTTATGGATGGAGGGAACGTCAATACGACCGGTAGGTGAATGGGGACCGACCCACCAGACTACTCACTAGCGATCTACTAGCTAAGGACCCTGGGAGGTGATAGTGGCAGGACACGGGGATTGTAACTTCACACTCACACTGGAAACCCAACACAACCTCAGGTGTGAAGTGACTGTGAGATACACTTCCTATACACATTGTATATTTCCTTTCACATTAACTGCAGCTTTCTGTCAGATACTTGCAATGTTCCCTCTAATTTTATTTATAGGCTGTGTGCGCAGGCATGTGGTCTGAGCACATACAGAATGAAGATTTGTGAACTACACACAGGTTAAGCTGGGTACACTCATTACCAATAAAGGGCAAATAATGTTGGTACTGACGGGATTGGTAATGTGTGTATGTCCAGAAAAAATTTCACGGGGCCGAAGCACAATGTGTACAGACAGCTGATTTGGCCGACTATCGGTAACAATATGGGTGATCTGTCGGCCGAAACTGCATTGTGGATGATTGTTGGCCAGAATCTTTACGTTGGTGTTTGGCTATAAATCAAGGACCAAGAAGCGGAATTTTTACATTTCTAAAAGAAAATAAGACTTACAGCCTGATGAACCGAGAGCCACTATCGGCAACCGGGTACAAACAGCTGGTTATGCTGTATGCGGCTCTCGGTGCATCGCTTTCTGCCGTTTCGGCACTTTCAGCGACAGCTATTAGCTGACATTTAAAGTGTCACAACAGAATGCCGCTTTCAGCATTTGTAACAATGCTTGCAGCGGCTGCGCTGTTAACTTCTGCATTAGCCACACAGCCGTCACAATGAAGGAGTTGTTATATCAGTAAGAGTGACTTAAACTCCAGAACAGGAGAGGTGCGCCCATTGGTGCATTGCCCTGTATATATTTTATATAAATGTACCAAAGAAGTAACTTAGTGTGACACTGAATTAAGCACCGTATGCACATGCAATCATGGGGCTGACACACAAATTGAAGATAAACGGCCATTTCAGCCAACTATCATTTGGTGTATGTACATTCAGTCAGGCCTGACCAAACAACCATGCATCCCAACCAAGAACCCATATTCCATACAATAGTTGGCCTAAAACAACTGTTCATCTCCCACTCGTGCATCGAAGGTCAACCTCCATCTCTTATATCCTATAATAATTATTATTATTGAGGATTTATATAGCGCCAGCATCTTCTGTGGCACTTTACAATTATGTGTATACATTCACATCAGGCCCTGCCCCGAAGAGCTTACAATCTAAGCACATTTATTTGATACCTAAAACAGTATGTCTTTATGATCATGGGGGAAACCTTAGAACCCGAAGGAAACCCACGCAAGCACAGGAAGAACATACAAACTCCTTGCAGATGTGTCCAAGGGTGGGATCGAATACAGGACTTCAGCGTTGCAAGTTACCAGTGCAAAAGGATTACATTTTAAAGGGCATGTCCACCCTTAATAAGAACTTTTGCCCTATAATATAACACAGTGCCCCAGCCCCAACCGCTATAAAAATAATTTAAGAAAGTCCCCAGTTCTTCGATTACCTTCCCTCTCTCCTCTGATGCCCGGCCCGGCCTTCTGCTTGCGAGAAACTGCAAGCATGGGGTGGGACCAGCAGCCGCGACCGTGATTGGCTGAGAGGCAGCCAATCACGGACGCGGCTGCCGGCTTCTCAGAATGCCGGTGGAGAGAGGGAAGGTAAGTACAGTTCTGGGGACTTTTTTTAAAATAATTTTTTTGCGGTTGGGGCTGGGGGAACATATTCTATTAAATGGGTAGGGGGAGGGATAGCAAAACGGGAGGGAGGGGGAGAAGGGCTGCAGTACGCATGCCAAACTTCTCCCGGAGGCCAGGTAGGAGGCAGAGTCCTATATGGACTCTGCTATCCTCCTGGTGGCCAGTTTGGGACTTGGGGGGGGGACTACAGGAGAACCATATGGAGCTGGGATGTGAGGTAAGGATTTTACTACACTACATGGTGGGGCCAGTAGTGGGGGGGATTATAGTTTTGGGGGTGGACATGCCCTTTAAGCTTACCAAAAAAAAAAACAACCATTTTATTGTAAAATAAATATAGACAATGCTGTCTTTCTTTACACTACATTGCCATTTTATTGTAAAATAAATATAGACAATGCTGTCTTTCTTTACACTACATTGATTATATACACATTCTATTTAATATACTACCATTGAGAACACAGGTGTGCTATGACAGAAATTTGCATTGCCAAGTGTCTCAGTCCACTTTCCAACTGTTCTGTGCTACAAGAAGAACTTTCAGAATTTGTCATAGTGGCATTTTAAAGGTCATGTCCACCCCAAAACTAAAATTTAACCCCATACTGGCCCCACTGTGTGTTAAAAAAACCCTTACATCTCTGCTCCAAAATGGTTCTCCTGCAGTGTCTATCCAAAGTCCAGGAAACTGAAGACTAGGAGCTGTCTTCCTCTGTGAAAGGTTTCCACCTCCTCCTTGTCCTCTGAGGGGACAGTGGCATTTGCAGGGGAGCCCTCCCCCCATTCCATCCCTAAGATATGGTAGTGCACCCTATCCCATCCCCAACCGCTAAGTCCATTTGTTTAAAAAAGCTGCAGAACTCTACTTGCAATCCTTCATTCCCCCGGCATTCTGTATTGCGGCAGCCGCCCTTTAAAGTAGGAAGCCCCTAATCCAACCATTAACTACATTTAAAAACAAACAAACAAACATGTTTTATTCACATATTCATAGCTGCCCTGAAAAATTGCAGTTTAAAAGTAATTAAATGGGCACCCGAACCAAACTCCAAAACATCTTTTTAAAATGTGAAAGGCTAATGTTTATGAAAAGGTATCGCTTAGGGCTAGGCCATATCAGGCCATTTTAACATGCGATTGGATCACATGTCAAAAAGCGCACACTAGTGTGGCTCAATTGGAGTGGCCACACTAGGTGCTCTGGGGCTGTTTGCGCTGCAATCCTTTCATCGGAGCACCATTTTAGGTTCGTTTCGCATGTGCTCCGATCCCCGTAAATGACAGGAATTAAATCGCAAGAGGCCACCAACTCGCACAGAGTGTGTGCACGCAATGCGCATGTTAAGTGTGGCCTCGGCATTAAAGAGGCAGATTTCTGTGCAGTATCTAATGTGTTGCAGCATATGCAACATTTACTTAATACAATTTGCCCTTAAAAGGTATCTCCACTGTAAAAAATGACATTGGCTACTATAGCAGTTTATAGCTAAACTAAGTCATACACGGAATCTTAGGTCACTCTGTTCCATATGTGCTCCGATCTGCTGCCTTTACACTGTACAGCGGCAAGATTCCTCTGCCGATATGCCCGCCTGCCTCCTATTTGGACATGTGTACTAAGTCCCTTCCGTAGTCGGTACTAGCTGACCCCGCATCTACTGCCGACAGCCAATGGGAACGTAGGCGTCATGTTCCCATGGCAGCAAGAGATATTGGCACGAGCTCCTCCGGGGGGGGCGGGGGGGAGAGAGAGTGTGTTTTTCCAGACAGATGGATGGATAGATAGACCTTCTGTCCCCCAGGCCCCCCTGCAATAAAGCTAGTGACACTCCCAGCATCCCCTCAAATACACCTTCTGTCTCCCAGGCCCCCCTGAAATACAACTAGTGACAATCCCAGCATCCCCTCTGAAATACACTTTCTGTATCCCTTACAAACACACACACCTCCCCCACATTTGATTCCTATAAATTCTATTACTTTCTGCACTATCAGCTGTGAATAGATTGTGCAGAGACAGGGAGGAAAGGCTTTGTTTACATCAGGCATCACTGGGGTCAAGTGGGTGTGGCAGAAATCATGAATATGCATGTGATGATGCACATTGACTGACAGCCTACCCATCACAGTAGCAGACACATCCCCAGGAGCTACACAGCTTCCAGAGGCTGCTGCAAAGGAACAGAGGTGATTTTTGGGGAAAAAAAGGTAGGAGGGGGGTTGGGGGAAGGTGAACTTTCATATAGGGGGGGGAAAAAAAATGTTTTTCCATCAGTGTAGATAGCCTTTAATACAATCAATTTGCCTTTCTGTGCAGTATCTAATGTGTTGCCGCATATGCAACATTTACTTAATACAATTTGCCCTTTAACATATTAAAAATGAAACCGAATGATGTGCTTAGGGTCTAAGGCCCATTACACATAGGACAATATTTTGGTCTGATTGACTGGCTGACGGAATATTTCAATTAATTGGCGCAAAATATTGACAGAGATTTGTTATGAGTGACAGATCTTGTTATGAGTGACAGCTTAGTCTCCAGGGGACTGAGTAATCACAAGTCATATTAAACTGTCTGCACCACAATGTTTTATTTTCAACCAGAAACCACCGAATGGTATATTAATTGGTAGTCTGTTGGTGCAAAAGAAAGTCAAAACTGACATGTGTGTACTGGGCCTAGTTATTGAAGGTCATTGCTTACATAAGCTTGATGCAGGTTCAGTGTACCCTTACAAATGCATTTAATGATAAAGGCTCATTCCTACTAGGGAAAAGTTTGGTGGGATTTCATGTGATGAAACCACACCAAGACACAATGCTTTATATGGGTGAACATTATCGTTCACACCTATGAGCTGAAATACACTTTGTTTCCAATTGAAATCAATGGACACTGCTTTTGGAAAACACAGCGGAACATTGCCCAACAAGTGGGATGTTCCCCTGCATTATAGGTTTGTAGTGTGAATGTAGCCTTACACTTGCAATTATGTGTTTTATCTTAAAGGAAACATTTTAATCCGAGCTATAAAGGTTTTGCTTTACTAACGTTCAATACAATTAAGAGAGACTAAATACAGGGGTACAAGACTTAAGCACATTTCCAAGTAAAAGGTTGTTTTGTTCAGCTTGCCAGAAAAAAAAAACAGACAAGCTACCGTAACTATATTTCACAACTGCCTTGTTTAAACATGATTTAGCAAACTTAAACTGTTAAAATCCACATATACGGTACTTTCTCAGTACAGATGTAAAACACATTGCTACATATGATCCAATGTACCATAAGTACAATATTAATCAGTTTAATCAGTTCTTATAAGTTTGTAGTTTTGTGCTATTGTTCAATCCAGTGGGTACAGGAGGGGAAGCAAATACGTCAGCCCCCTAATTTAAAACAGGCCACACGGTTATGTTTAACACGCGATCTGAACGTTAGTTTGGTCAATTTTGTGGCCACGCTAGGTGCACTGGTGCCTGTGGCACTGTAATTTGATTTTGGGAATGCACACGATCACCATTTTTGGTGCAATTTGCATGCGCTCTGGTCCTTGAATATCACAGGGATCACAGCACAAGCTGTCATCAAAGCACACGAATCTGCACTGGTTTAGTATACCGATTGCACTTTCTAGTTCCCCTTTAAAAGCATTCTACCTACAATATAATTATGGCCACATTGTTTTATCCTTTCATTGTAGTCTTTATTGCATAACTTGTGTAGTTTTTTTTTTGTCTTTATCTGACACACTTCCCAATCACACATTATCTTTATGATACAACTGAATTCTGAATTGAGAAAGCCAGTCGGATGACTAGCGAAACGTCTTCAAGAACTAAACTTCAAGTCCAGTTGATCTAATTAAATACAACAGATATACATGTAGTTGACTCATTATTGCACTGTATATTTGTCAGATTGAGTCTGTGATCCAACTACAGATAAAGCAGTTGAACCATTTCCCACCACAGACTTAATTTTTGTAAACAACCAGTTAAAGGGTATGTCCACCCCCAAAACTATAATCCCCCCCAGTAATGGCCCCACCATGTAGTGTAGTGTAATCCTTACCTCACATCCCAGCTCCATAGGGTTCTCCTGTAGACCCCCCCTAAAGTCCCAAAAACTGTCCACCAGGAGGCTAGCAGGACTCTGCCTGCTACCTTCCTCCGGTAGATATTGTCATGCGTACTGCAGCCCTTCTCCCCCCCCCTCCCTCTCCCTTGTTCTACTATCCCTCCCCCTAGCATAAAACCCCCTTAATATGATGTTCCCCATGTCTGCCAGCCCCAACCGCAAATTTTTATTTTCCAAAAGCTCCCCAAACTCTTATTTACCTGTTCTCTTTCCTCCGCTGCACTGACTGACCGGCAGCCGCGTCCGTGATTGGCTGCCGCTCAGCCAATCACAGACATGACTGCCGGTCCCGCCCCTCTGCTTGCATTCTCGCAAGCAGAGGGCCGGCAGTGCGGCGGAGGAACGACGGAGGTAAGTAGAGTTTGGGGGGGGCTTTTGGAAAATAAAATATATGCGGTTGGGGCTGGCAGACATGGGGGAACATCATATTAAAAACTACTTTTAAGGGTGGACATACCCTTTAAGTCAAAATATGATTCACTGGTAAACCAATTTACTCCAAAGTGTTGACTCTTTCCAGAATGCAAAAATCATATTACACTGTAATTATGTCTGATCCAGCTGTCAGTGTGGAATGAGTTGTAGCGTGTGATTCTTCCTTGACAGTTGGATAGACAATTGAATAATTAATACTTTCTTTGGAGAGACAAAAGGAAATATAAGTTGTGCCCTAAATCTGTTTTTAACACTGTGAAATGTGTCTGAGCCAGGTAGGTTTTCATTTTTGTGTTGCAACACACAGACACTTATCTGATTGAAAGTTACCTTTTAATTTAGTTTGCCTAAATTAGACTTGCTGGTTTAAAGGACAACTCCACCCTCATAGGAACATCTTTTAGAAAGAATGGCCTCTTTAAAATATGTTGATATATCATATTTTGTCCTATGAATTCATTACTGTATGTCTGCTATGCTTCTGGATGCCTCATGGAAACTGAGCAATTTAAAAACCTGTACTGTGCCTGTACTGAGCCTGGGCATGCTCAGAAGAGGCAGACAGGGGATTAACATTCAGTCATTGGCTGTGATGTCAACTGTCAAATCCATAACTGACAGTGACTAACTGGAAGAACCAGGAAGCAGGAACAGGGGTAACAGGACATTGTGCAGGATTTCAGGTTAGACTTATATATTTCAGATCTCAAACTATTACCGTTTAGGGTTTTGGGGGTGATTTACCTGTATGTAAGTTTTCATTTTAGTGCTGGACTTTCCCTTTAAGGTCTGTGTGGGTTCCTGGGCAAACATGGCATTGGGGCCCTCTTAAACCCATAGGGGACCCCTTAGGCTAGGTACATATGTGCTGGTATTTCAGGCTGACTACCTAATGTGATATTTCGGTCAATCGGGTTTTTAAATAATACCCAGAATTTGGGTTTTATTTTTTTTATTAGTCAGTTGTTATTTTCACATGATCCTGTGCATTTAAATATGAAGGATTGGGCATCAGGCCAAAATATCTCTGTACATCTCCCGAAAGAAAAAATGGGTAAGAATACCCCATGTGTACCTAGTCTTGGGGTTTGTCACTTTGCTACTCTGTCATGTGTGCATCCCCAACTTAAAAAAACACCCCCGACAAAATTGTTTTTGTTAATGACTTGCATACGTTAATTTTGTAAGTCCAATTCCACCTTAAAGGGGAACAACAACTGTGAATTGCCTATTATTCCCTATTATTAGATTATCTAATGTCTTGCTCACCTGGATATTCCAATCCATTTGTGAGGTTCTGCCATTGATAACATTGTGGTAGCATGTTATGTATTCCATAGATCTTTATTTGTTTTTGTCATTGCTAACCCTAAAAAAATCACTGACAAACATTTTTAAAATATTACATTTAAAGGGCATGTCCACCCCCAAAACTATAATTCCCCCACTACTGGCCCCATTGTGTAGTGTAGTTTAATCCTTACCTCACATCCCAGCTCCATATGGTTCTCCTGTAGTACCCCCCCAAAGTCCCATAAACTGCCCACCAGGAGGATAGCAGAGACCATATAGGACTCTGCCTCCTACCTGGCCTCCGGGAGAAGTTTGGCATGCGTACTGCAGCCCTTCTCCCCCTCCCTCCCAATTAGGATTCCCTCCCCCTAACATAAAACCCTTATTACCAAACATTCCCCCTGTCCCCCCAGCCCCAACCACTGGGGGAGGAAAGAGGGAAGGTAAGTAAAAATTTGGGCATTTTCTGATAATACAGATATAGCGGTTGGGGCTGGGGGGACAGGGGGAATGTTTGGTAAAAATTTTTTTTTGAAGGGTGGACATACCCTTTAAACAATTAACTTATTTCTCAACCACCACAGCTGTGCACACTGCAGTGATATTACATTCTGCTCTTTGTAGATCAGATCATTTATATATGGTTGGCACCTTTTCCCTTTAAAATTAAACACATATGAAAGTTACACACTGCAAGACAAGTAATAAGCTTATTAAATGTATAGTATAGTTACACTGAGACCAATGCAACCTGCTTCTATTGGAGATACTGGCAAGACTCAGTAAAATTGTATATGTGTTTAAAGGGATGAGGTGGCAACCCTATTTTAGAATTTCACAAGACTGCCCAGTCGTAATAATTATTAGTCGTAGTAATGGAGCCGAACTCAAGTTCGGGTCCATAGAATGAACTATCTGAGCTAACTCGCTGACTTATTTTTGCTAATTATCGAAATTTCGATAATTAATGATTTAGCAAATCGGTAACCCTTGAATGTAGCGCTTGACTTCGGTAACCCTCAAATGTAGCCTTCGATTTCTGTAACCCCCGAATGTAGCCTTCGATTTCAGGAAACCTCAAATGTAGCGCTTGATAACCCTTTAATGTATTGTTTGATTTCGGTAACCATCGAGTGTATCGTTCGTTAACCCTCAAATTTATTGTTTGATTTCACTGATCCTCAAATGTAGCATTCAGTAACCCTCAAATTCCCCATAACCCTTGAATGTAGCATGTGGAAGCACGACTATTGCCCGATCGTGGAAAAAGGTAATAGGTACATGTTCCCCAGACCATTTCCCAGGTGCTACATTTATAGTAAGTTACCATTGTTATTTTATCTGTATTTTATCCAAACTATTTCTCCCCATTGACTTTAATGGGTTAGTTTTCGAACTACCAAACTTTTACTGAAGTTCGGAAGTTCAGCCATCTCTATTGTTGATGGTCTTTATGTATGCTTGCAGGCTATTTTTATGGGAAACAAAATCATGAATAACACCAAAACCTCTTTAAAAAGCTTGCAATTCCCAGGATGTGCGGTGATCTGGCCACATGAACTAAAAATATACCACTATTTATTGCCATGGCAATCGTATGTCTTGCAAATAATCAATGTATGGGTAAGAATGCATGCATGTTATAAACAATCGCTATTTTCGCCATTTCGCTATCGCTGGACATCGCAATGACAAACAGTGCTATTTTCGTCTTGTTTATAAAAACGCTTGTTTTCGCTTTTGCCTTTAGTTTTTGCCTTATTCATTGCGTTGTGTGGTATCACTGCGAAAAGAGATGTCATTGGGGAGCCCCTATTGTCACAGATATGGATCATGGTGATTCCTTTGGTGTACCAGAAGGAAATTTCTTTCGCAGAGTTGCCTAGTAAGAAATATGGAGTGTGAAAGAACGTAAGGAAAGGAGAGGGCGTATGAGTTAAATTATATTGGCGGTTCCATTGGTCCCAGATGTGAAGCAAGGAATGGATTGTGGAAAACTTTACATCTGTATATGTTGGTCTATCTTTCGGAGTAATCCAGAGAATTGAGGAGGAGTGGAGAGGAGTTAATAATTCATTCTTTAGGTCCACCCATCCTATTTTACCTGCTCCATCTACCCATTGCATACATTGTGAGAATCTGGCAGCTTTATAGTATGAGAATAAGATTGGTGCAGCAAATCCGCCTTTGTCTCTGTACCTTGCTAGGGTAGTATATTTGATACGGGGTCTACTGCCTTTCCATATAAATTTATTAATTGCTGATTGTAATTTCTGTAGGTCTGTTTTGGTGATGGTTATGGGAAGGGCTCTAAAAAGGTATAATCTTGGGGAGGATTGACATCTTAACCGCTGCGACTCTACCTGTCAGTGAGATGGGGTAAGAGGTCCATTCTTGTAGTAGAAGTGAGAGTGTTGAGACTGTAGAGGTGTAGTTTTTGGATATTAACTTTTCTCTGGACGTGGCTAGGTGTATTCCTAAATACTTTAGCGAGTCCTGGGTCCACTTAAAATGGAAGGAAGATTGTAGTGATTCTTTTAGGGGTTGTGGCGTATGTATTCCAAGGGCTCTGGATTTAGTATGGTTCACCTTGAAGCCCGAAATTTGTCCGAATTTTTCTAGTGTTTGATATACTGAGGGGAGTGATATTAAGGGTTGCGTTAAAAAAAGTAAAGTATCGTCGACAAATAAAGATAATTTCGATTCCAATCCGCCCACCCCGATCCCACGGATATTTGGGTTACTGCGGAGGGTTTCTGCCAATGGCTCCATAAACAGGGCGAAGAGCAATGGAGATAAAGGACATCCCTGCCTCGTCCCATTACAGATATCTATATATTTGGAGGGATATCCCATATTGCGAATTCTAGCTTTTGTTTGTATATATTGTATAGTCTCAGGATCGCCTGTATTATTGTTGGGGGGAAGTTACATTTTTTAAGTACTAGTTGTAGATATGTCCAGTGGACCCTGTCGAAGGCTTTCTCTACATCCAAAGATAAAAGCATTGAGGGCAATGAATTAATTTAATCCTATTGGAGATTAATTTTGCATAGATTTTGAGGTCAACATTTATTAGCTAGATGGGTCGGTAGTTCGTTACCTGGGTCGTGTCTCTATCGGGTTTGGGTATCACTACTATGTTGGCTTCCAACACTTCTGGTGGGAAGCCATCTGTCCTCCGCAAGATTGCGATATATAAATTTGTGAAATCTGGGATTAAGGTGTTTGAGAATTTTCTATAATATAAGGCTGTAAAGCCATCGGGCCCGGTGCTTTCCTAGTTTTAAATCCTTTTATTGTATCCTTAATTTCTTCTTCCGTGAATGGGGATAAGAGTTTGGTGTACATTTCTGGTGTTAAAGTGGGGAGTTGAACATTTTGTAAAAATTTTAAAATTTTGGTAGTGGTTGATTCAGTGTGGAGAATTATCTTACCATTATATAAATTCTGATAATATTCTGCGAACTGATTCGATATCCATCGTGGTGGAGTATTCCTTGTTTATTTCTGATAGGGTGAAATACCATAGAGGGGGCGAGCTCTGGCGTAAGGTTGTTCTTGAAATAATCTTTTAATGTTTTATTTACAGTTTTTATATCCTTTTCCTGAGATAGTAGCATTTCGTTTAGCCTCCAAGTAGGCTCCTATCAAGTTATGAATAGAGAGGTGGATATAGGCATGGTCAGACCATGATATTTCTGATATCTCAATTTTTGGAGAGTGTGGGAGTAGCTGCTGGGCTAAAAAAAATATAGTCTAGTCTGGTGAAAAGGGAATGTACTGGGGAGTAAAAGGTATATTCTCGGTCTGAGGGGGTGTAAGATTCTCCAGGCGTCCAAAACTTTGGTGTTTTGGAGTGTGCCATTGATGATTAAATATCTGCCCAGTGGGTCCCTAACACATGACTCTTCAGAGAAACCCAACTGTTTGTCCAGTAAGATTGCCACCCCGGCCTTCTTTTGTGTGGAGGAGGCAAAATAATGTATTGCATATTTTTTACCCCAGTATTTTGGCTCGTTTCCTGACTTAAAGTGGGTCTCCTGGAGCATCAATATATCAGGGCTGGGAGTTCAATAGTATTGAAGGGCAATGTTTCTTTTCTGAGGGGCGTTTAAGCCTTTGACATTGTGGGTCATAGTTTTTTTAGGCTACCATGCATGGTTGATCCTAGTGAGCGGTCTAACATTTTATATAGAGTGGTACTTACCGGGGATGTGGAGTTTATCTGAGAGAAGTGTATCGTGGCAACTGTTGTTTTGAGTGTGGTGCTCAGCCTCTCGGGACCACGACATCCAGCCCAAACCTGTACATTAAACGTAACAAAGCAAAGAGAGTTAGAGTAGCTATCTAATCCAGGTAAGTTTGGCCTCTCAAGGTATATTATTTCTTGCGAGTGGATACATGTTTCAGCATTACCAAACCTCAAAGAAAACATTGGTAACAATAGGAACAAGACAACAAAAACAGTTTGGGAGTGGGAAGGGGTATAGATTGGGGGTTCTCTGCCTGGTCGGGCGAGAGGTGGGAGTGGGGTAAACATACCCTCTCTAGGGGTGTCAACTGGTGGGGTGACCTATTGCCAGCCTGCCTTATGGGGGTGTTGTCTCTCCTTTGAGGAGAACTGTACATATAACAGAGGCACAGGCAAGGGTTCTGTCCCATGCCAGGTCTCCATTCTGTAGATTTTAAGCCGGCCTTGTTCAATCTTATCTAACTTACATAACCAGGGTAACCATATCTAGTGTTCGGGGGCTGGAGTTTAACGGGTTTAGAGATTGGAATTGTAATTTGCTCGTCCAATATGGGAGATCCCATTTAAGGGCCCGACTTGTAATCATCATCGCTTTTCCCCAATAAGGTGAGTGCTCTGAGTTGTACTCCAATGTGGACGATTTATTGTGAGCCAAACGTCAACAGGTGACACAGAGTTGCCTTGATTGGCTAAATGTTGTGTTCCTATTGGGGGATCAGGAAGGTGCAAGAGGATACTTGAGGGAGCTCCTTTGTTTGGTAGGTATTTTGCCATCTGGGGATTTGGGTTATGAAGATTCAACGGTTTAGTTGTCTATATAGAGGGAGGTCTTATAGGTCCAAAAAGAAAAAAAAAAAAGAAATGAATATTGACTATTAGTCAATGGAGGGGGATTATTCCCAGCTCTAGTTGAGCAAACCTATACTATGATTTTCTCCCCTGAATCCCTTCCCCTGAGATTCGGTCGACAGGTTATTATTTAGGAAAACAGTATATCAACATTTATACAAATTTTATCATAAACATGGTTGTCCGTAAACCGTGACATATACATTTGGATTTTCAGAAACCAACTGGGTATATTTTTCACAGGGAGCGGTATTTTATCTTGTAGCACTTCTTTGACGTTAACCTAATTAACTGATCAATAATTAGTAATACTAATAATAATAATACAATTATATAAAAAAGGGGAGAAGAAACTTTAACTGTATGAGTCATTCTTTACCCGGGGGAATAAAGTAGAACAGTTGAACCTTTCAGCCATTAAACCTATTTTAACAGTAATGGCCTTTAGTATTTTGGATATTCACATAATTATTAATAAGCAGCAATGCCTTATGGGAGAGAGTTATTTTAGATTCCACTTATACCATAATGTACTCTAGACTTTTTTATTTGAACATGAGAAGCAGAGTCTTAGGGTTATTGTTGTTCCTTATTTAGTTGTTTATAAGTTGGGTGCCGACAGCTGTGGTGTAACCCCGCGCCGGGAACTTCTATCTATTATTTGGCTGCCCACACTTTTTTTTTTGTTATTGCTGTGTAGCATACATTTAAGGTTTCAATGGAGTTTAATGGGCATTTAGTCCTTTTCTACCCGAGGGAGTAAAATTCTGTAATTATCCATTTCAACAAGTAAGCATTTTATAAACAATAGTAAACGTGCTATTATACTATAGTTTTTATTCGACATTAAGGAGCAATGTTTCAGAGCCTACACTCCTTTTCCCGTTCTCAACACACTGGGTTCCAGTGGTTGTGGTATGGTCTGGCCTTCAGAGGCCCCTATTAGTTGGATCAAATCAACCCATTCTTTCTTAAAGGGGCAGCTTGTCAACAGAAAATCTCCATTCCAAGTTGTAAACCCTATTAAGAGCTGGGTTTGGGTTGTTGAGGTTTGTCCCCTGTATAACCTTTGTGGGCCATGAGTTAATGTTCGCAGAACCGGGCCTAAGTTTATAAATCCGCTAAGGTGCCCAATTGTATTGGCCTGTGTTGGTTGTACTGTCTAAAAAAGTCCGCTGGTGAGGCCCGATACGGGTTGTAGTGTAATGTCATTTAAAGAGGGCTATTAAGGTTCTAGTATAGTATTGGGTTGCAAATAAAGAGGCTGGAGGGGGGGCCTTAGTAGTTATGGTACCATTAGGAAGGGTGGTCAACAAAGGTGCTGGTATAGTGGAGTTATACTTGCGTTTTTTGTCAAGGAGTCTGTATACTCAATCGATGATTTGGTCATTGGATTGTAAGTGGTGTCTCCTCTGTGGTTTTACGGTCTGTGACCACATCACCGTTGGTGTGGGGATTCTTGGAGGTGTGCAGGGTTGTAGGCTTGAGGGGAGGTTTTGTTGTGGTATTCCAAGCTTAGTTAGGAAGGGTACTTCATCCTCTGGTCTTGTAAGCGAAATAGGCCTGCCATTTTTGATTACTGTTAACTTGAAAGGAAATCCCCATCTGTATTTGATCTGGTGTTTTAAGAGAACGTCGATAACAGGACGAAGCTCTCTGCATCTTTGGAGGGTTGTGGTGGATAAATCCTGAAACAACTGGAGCTGCGTACCGCTATAGTTGATTCCTGGGGATTTGCGTGCGGCTGCCATTATTTCCTCTTTTGTTTTGAAATAATGTAGTTTGCAAATGACGTTCCTGGGTGGCTCCCCATCCAGGGGTTTAGCCCAAAGAGCTCTGTGAGCTCTATCTAGGAGGAAATCCAGTTGGGTGTTTTCTCCCAGTATGTGTGTAAACTGGTTTTGGAGGTAGGGTTCCAGGTCCATGATGCTCTCTGGGACTCCTCGGATCCTTATATTGCTCCTCCGAGCCCTGTTCTCCAGATCCTCCTGCTGGTCTCTTAGAAGGTATACAATATGTCTGATTTCTTTGATTTCAGACTCAGTCTGGCGGCAAAATGAGGAGAGTTCGTCTGTTTGTGTCTCCAGTGTGGCGACTCTCTGTCCAGAGCCGATATCTCCTGTTTGACTTCTGCAATTATCTTTGATTGAGAGGTCAGTATGGATTTTTCGATTTGGGTGTACAGGACGTCCAAATCCTGTCTGGTACATAAGGCTGGGTCGGCCTGGAGTGCTCGTGATGCGGCGGGCGCCATCTTGGGGGGTATCTGGGGTGATCCAGTAGTCTGTAATGCCGAGCCTACCAGAGCAGCATTTCAGTAAGGCTGTGCTGCAAGTTACGCGAACCCAGGGGTGAGGACCTAGCGGTTCAGGTCCTCACCCTGGGTAAAAGGTACTGACCAAAGAAGAGGAGCGTAGGGAAGGTGAGTATAATTGTCCTTTAACACAAAAATACACTTTTTGCCATTTTATAAATATGCTTGAGCGGTTACCACAGCAAAGTATGGCGAAAAGCGAAATGTAGAGGTAATGACCTTTTGCCACTGGTTATCACTGGTTATCACTGCTTTATAAATAGAGAAAAATTCAAATTTGGCAAAAAGGCTGTGTTAAAGAAGGCAAAAAGTTTAACGAACCTTTATAAATATGCCCCTAAATCAGCCTTTGGGGTGGGCTGGGGTGCCCTACACTATGGGAAAAATATTTAAGGGGTGGACATACCCTATGAGTGTAACAAATTATGCTATGTGATTGTGAAAGTAACATAATGGAGGATTTTTTTTTGTGTTAAGTATCCTAATAGTATGTTCCTGTTTCCAACGAAGAGCAGCTTATTATTTTATACAGTAACAATGCCTTTTCTATATGGGAGGAAAAAAAACTGCGTTTAACTTTTAGTTTACTTGTTTTGGACAGCTGTGCATGCTGGGAGTTTTCTGCTCTTTAAGGCAGCAGCCACACTCTGTGCCAGAGAAGCAAATGCATTGGTGTACGTTTTACAATAGCGTTGCTTGCGTTGCGTTCTGAGCTGTTTTGTGCAATTGGAGAGCTTGCAATCTGGAAAAAATGGTGATTGCGTGGCCTCCGGAAATATAGAATGTGCCCACCCACATTTCTCTCAGATTCTCACTCGCTATTGCTAGCATGTGAGAAACGGAGCACTGTGGCCTAGCCCATATAATTATAGATTAGTTACGTCCATGCACAGCTTTGTGGTAGTGGAAGCTTGTTAAATGTATTAGCTGACAGGTCGACCAGGTATGCCTGGTTGTCAGTGATTATACTGGGGGAGTGTCAGCCTTGTTTAGATAAACACTTGGCTTGACGTGGGTAGATTTAAATATTTACCCACTGGGTAACACTGTGCAGCAATCACATATTCCCCTTAAGCTGGGTACACACGATGAGATATTTCGGTCCGATTGACCGATAGTTCAGTGTATCGGTCGATCGGACCGAAATTATCGCATCCGAATGCGGCCATGTCCGACCGATCGTTCGTCCGAATCGGACGATCGGACATGGTGGAAAACCTTGTCCGATCGTTCGGTCCTCTATGGACCGCACGATCGGTCGCGGTAATTGTCAGATGCGGCTGCTTTTGCCGCGACCAACAGTCCTTCCTCCTGGCCGACCGGTCGAAAGTATCAGGAGAAAAAATCGCTAGGTGTGTACCTAGCTTTAGTTGTCGATTTTTTCAAAATGTAATTGGCTGTATCTCAAACTGATTTGAATATCCAGGTAAATGGCACATCATTTTATCTAACAATGGGCAATTCAGTTTGATGATTTATTATTATTATTTTTTAATTACCACTTTAATTCAGTTCAGCAACGTATTAACCCCCCTCCGATTGGAATACTATGTCAAATGTTGTAGCATGTATATAGGCAAGTCATTAAGAGATTAATATTTTTTAATGGTCTCATCTTCCAATGATACAAATATTAGCTTAATTTACTACTTAACTAGAGAAAATATTTTTATTTACACTTATATTAGTTGTGTTGCTAGAAAATCATATAATTTCCTAGGTGTCAAAGATTTTAAGATTTAAAACTGGCGCAATGACTGGGAAGTGACACCTTAAGATGGCCATACACTATTTCCACATTACACCAATGTGACATTCAATCTGATTTGAGTCAATTGAGTCAAATCAATTGTATTCAAATGCACCAGAAGCTTTATCTGCCAACAGTCCTGTAATGTTTCCCAGGATAACTGTTTTGGTCTCCTTAAAACTAGGTTTACACAAGCAGGTATTTCAGGCCGACCGACCAATATTTCTGTTTATTGGTCGGACTGAAATATCTGCAGTAGTGTTTTGTTCACTCATGACACATATCAGTTGTCCATTCAACCAAATCAGATGAAAGTACACGTCTGTAAATCACAAACATTCGTGCAGTCAACTATGGAACACAATATCGGTCAAGGCTGTAAGATTCTCTCTTGAAAGATGTTCTACACACAATCACGTGCATTTAGGGAGATTGTTTTGTTATGCACCTAACGATCGTGGCCGGCTCCTTTACTTTAGTTTTAAAATACAGGCACATGCTACCAATAAAGGCCTTATACCATTGGTACTGATAGGATTTGGCCCTTTATCGTTAATGTGTTTACCCAGCTTTATTTATTAGGTCAGCGCTTCAGGATACAATGTTACATGGTAACGTTATCTTGCGCACTGACTCAAGAATCAAGAAAAAAGATAGCATTATGTGCCATGGTAACTTCTAAAATTACTAATTGTGTTGCAAACCAGAATCACTGGATTTGTATAATTATTTTACTAAACCAACTTTAGAATTGCTGATATGAACCTGCTCTTCAATACACATTTTTATTAACTCTCACTTTTACCATTAACCCTTCCATTGCCTGCAGAATTTCCAACTTTTGTTGTCGGTGTGTTCTGTGTCACAAGAATTTTCAGGATTTTGAACTCAATGGGTTTAAGCTGGGTAAACACAATCCAATAATTCATCCCGACTGACCAACATTTCAGTGTTTCAGTCAGATGGTTTTTGCAGCCAGATGCAACCGATGTCCAACCGTTAATTTGTCCGAATCAGACAATGCGTCGGAAAGCCATGAATGATCGTGCACAGTCTTCTATGGACTGCCCATTTGGCCACAGCAAACTGTCGGACATGGCTTCTTTTTCTGTGATTGACAGTCCTTCCTCCTGGCCAACCGGTCAGAAATGCCGAATTGTCGGTCAAGAGGAATGATAGGAAAGTGCTTTACAGCTTTACACTGAGAACCCCACCACCCGCTAAATAGGGACCATTTTATACTATTTTTCTGCATAAATTGTAATTTAACAAGATAACAGAATTTTGTATAGATGTTCATCAAATTGGAAGTTTCTTTCCTCCAAAAATAATAAATCCAAGACAAAACTAACAGCGATGCGTCAAGAGACGCACCGCTCCTCTTCTGGAGTTTAAGTCAGGTTAACCCATGTTATATCGGTTATCGGCCATACTGCAACGCAAACGGAATCGCATGTGATTTCATGTGCAATTTCGTTGCGTTTGCGCATGTGTTTTTTTCAATAAGTATTGAAAAACGCATGCGATTGAGATTTAAAATGCGGAACGCAAATCGAAATCGCAACGCACCTGAAAACACGTTTTTGGTGCATTGCCACGTTTTCAATGATATGAACAAAACGCAAGAGCAAAAAAAAACAAAGCAGTGTGGCCTAGCCTTAAAACTCCTTTGTTGTGGCAAGTGCATGGCTAACGCGTAAGTTAACCGTGCAGCTGACACAAGTGATGCTATATCCCGAAAGTGGCATTCTATTGCGGCACTTTAAACGCAAGCTCACAGCTGGCATTAAAAGTGCTGAAATAGATAACCTCACTTAACGATGCACAGAGAGCCGCTATCGGCATAGCATTGCCAGCGTGTTTGCACCGGGTTGCAGATAGCCGCTCTCGGTGAATCGGGCTGCTAGGGTGAAATTCACAGAAATACTGTAGCAGAAAATTTGAAAGCCTAACCTGTCCTGAATAAAACAGTTTGCAATATGTTTGAGTGGACACAGACTTGGCCCCAAATTATATCTAATGGGTCAGGCCTAGGCATAAATAAAATTACAGAAAAAAACCTTCATCTCTCTACAAAACTGGAATCTGTTCAAAATAAACTAAACACCTTTGAATCTCAAAAACACACCCCACAAACAATAGAATGTTGTAATCTGCACAGCTACATAATGGTGCCATTCTTTCATTTGTACATGAAAAATTCTGGACACATCTCTTTATAGAATTTTAATTCAATATAACACCTGTCCTGAATCAAACTGTATGTACACACAGACATGGCTACTAACTAACCCCAAGGCATGAATGCAATTAGAGAGAAGAAATTTAACCAGCTGTCTATTTTTTTTAGTTTTCAAACTAAACACCCCTCACACAATTAGATATAGACACAAGCAGCCGCGTCTGACAGCCACATCCGAACGTGCAGTCCATAGAGGACTACACGATCGTCCATGGTTTTCAGTCCGATTGTACATTTGTCCAATTCGAAGAAACAAATGGCTGGCGGTTGGCCGCAGCCGCATGAAGAGCCCACTCAATAATTTGGACTGACTGACCGAAATACATAAATGTTAGTTGGAACCAATTATTTTATGGTGTGTATCCAGCTTAACATATCAATTAACCCTTTTAGTACAGCTTATGCCCACAGCACTGACCAAAGTAGAAAAAGGGAGAACCCTAAATGTCAACCTAGCCAAGATCCCAAAAAGTATTAATTGTTCTCTGCTTTCCAGGAATTTAAGTAGGTTCCCCTGTGTGTAGCATAAAGAACTTATTATTATTTGTATCATTTATATGAGTAATAACAAAGGAATATTTTATTGTTCATTACCCTTATGTAAATATGGTGGTACAGTTACCATATGAACATTAAATGTAACAATTCTAGAGGAAAAACAAAATGAACCTTGAAGTGTTTTAATTTGCAGAAAGAAAATCAAGCGGTGGAGAAGCTGGAGTGTTCTAATGAACTAGAGAAGAAGTTAGTCTTCCATACATCAAGAACGTGCCGATGCTCAATACAATGGAGAAAGCTGTGCCAGTGCAGACAGAAATGAATGCACAACTGCTTAAGCCCGGCTGCTTACTGATCATGATTGTAGCTGGCAAAATCCTAATAAATCTATTTATTTTTAGAATCAGACACAGGAAAGTGCAACCAAAATTTTTGGACATCTTTTGCATCTCTCTGGCTGCTGTAGACTTTGCCCTTCTGGCTGCTATTTCAATTATTCATTATTTTCAAGACTTTGCACTTTGTGGCATGAGATTCTCCAACTATCACATTTGCCTTTTTACGCAGATTATATCCAATGTATATGGGATTTTACACTTTCCTGTATTTTTAGCAGCTGGACTGGATTATTACTTGACCCTTGTAAATGCCGTTAATGTGTCCAGGTTTTGCCTTTATCTCTTTTATGTTACTACTGTCCTAATAATATGGTTTGCTGCATTTTTCTGGGCACTTACTTCCACAGTTTCACCTAATGGTCCGGACCCTGGACTGCACACTTTCCTTTGTACCTTTTATATCAGCAACCAAACATATTATTTATCAGCCACGGTAGTTTTTACAATTATCCTGATTCTGGCAATTTGTTGCTTTGAATTGGTAGCATTTATGAAATCCCTGAAGATTGTTTCCTTTACCAATGAGATTGTGGTGCAGTTTTCCTGTGGAGGTGAATGGCCCATCAGGGGAAATAAATGGTTTTTAACTGCTCTTTTGATCACATTTTTGGCCACATGGACCCCATTTGTTATTCTTCAAGTTGTTGTTCTTATATTGTGTGCACAAATCCCTGGATACATGGACATGAATGTTGCATGGATATATTTTATGAACAGTTTCCTAGTGGGTGTGGCTTACTTCCTTAAGTGTCAACGCATTGAACTGCCTAAGGAAACATTTTCTGTAGACCCTTTCATCAGCTGGAAATATTGTGTTCTGCCCTTTATTGACACTAGCTATAAAGTAGAAGATAATGTAAATGGACAGCCAACTACAATAATGATTATTTGATTCCCCCCATTTGTTGTTCTTCCACTGTTTATTCCAAATAAAATAAAATTACAGCTGGGCTTTAATGTTTTCTTAGATTCTTAAATTGTTTACAAAAACCATTGGAATTTGGACAGACCAAATATGAGATTCTGCAGTTGATGTCTGACCAGTCAGGGTCCACTTTTTCTTTGAGGACCTACCTTGTTCACTGGCATAGCATCACTCCTGACCATGGTCCTGTCTACCATGTTGTCAAAAAGTGTGTTCTTACAATCAATTGATGGACCCTTTTCTTGTAGATTTGCTGGTGTCCTGTTGCATGACCCAGCTTTGGCCAAGCACAGACAGATGGCCCCAACTTTATTACATTGATATATAGGGCCATATGTATAAAAAAAAGATACCGAACCTTTAATCATAGTTAAACTGAGCATTAATTTCAGATTGGTTTATCGATCATTAAATTACAGATAACGATCTTAAACCTACGTTAACTCCAATCGTAGATTTACGATCCCCATAGAACACCATTGCGGTTATTTACATGGTATTCCAAGACCGATGAACAATCAATATCTCAGAAGCCGATACGAAGGTAAGTATATTTACTTTTCACGCGATCCTCCACTGCAGAACTGAAAAATCCCAACCGCTTCCTGGCTCTAATTCCCTATAGCATACATTATTGCACATGCGCGCTTAAGTGGATTAGAACCAGGAAGCAGTCTGGATCTGACTTTTCTGCAGCGGAGGATTGCGCGAAAGGTAAATATACTAACTTTTATCCCTGGCTCCTAAGATATTGATTGAAGAATGGGAGGAAAGGCATAGCTACTTAAAGGGCATGTCCACCCCAAAATTTAACTTTTGATATGTGGTAGGGCATGCTCCCCCAGCCCCAACCGCATTAATATAATTGTTAGAAAGTCCTCGGATTCTTACTTACCTGCCCTCTCTCCCCTGCTGCAGTGTTCAGGCCCTCTGCTTGCATGGAATTGAAAGCAGGGGGCGGGACCGGCAGCCGCGTCCGTGATTGGCTGAGAGGCAGGGAGGGCTGCACTGAGCATGCCTCAACCTTGATGAGGTTGAGGAAGTCTCAGGCACAGCATGAGTCACACACTGCTCCTACACAGCAGTTTCCTGGACTTTGGAGGGGCACAGCAGGGGAACTATTTTGAGCAGGAATGTAAGGTAAGGATTGTTTTAAACTACTTGATGTGGCCAGTAAGGGGTTCAATTTTAGTTTTGGGGGTGGACATGCCCTTTAACCTCCTTGGCTTTAATCAATACATTAAAGGAATAGTTCACTTCTCTAGTGAACTATTCCTTTAATATGGTTTTACCCTATGAGTAAATATTTGCCATCCATTCAATGTTTCTAATAAACTTGAACTGTATAAAATATTTAGAGATGTTTTTGTAGTTAAGTTTATTTATTGTTGAATATACTGATCTTGTATTTTTCTGTGTACATAAACTGTAAAGCAGCATATCCACATTACTTGATTCATACATAAATATGCAGTAATATTTTGTACTAAATTCAATGCTATGGATTACAACTTTTGCTAAACTGTTTCTAAATAAAAAAAATTGAATCTTGATTAAACATTTATTACAGTATATTGGGAAAAAAGGGCAACACTGATGTAAGCAACAGGTTATATGCAATAAGGTGCAAATATTTATACATTCTTTAGATCCTTGCAAAAAAAAAGCAATGATCCCTTAATTTTACACATAGGCACGTTTTTCTTCATCTCTAATTGCTGCTATGAGCTGCCATTTGGTCTCAACTTATGATACCTTTTTACTTGTCTACTACCATTAGAAAACCGTTAACATCAGATTGATGCAGAATAAGAACACTACTTTTCTAAATTGTAATGGGAAAATCTATTAAAAGGAGAAAACAAATCTATAGTTTATCATATAATTCCCAACTATTAAAAAAAAGAATTTAAGTTCCAATGTGCCAACAAACGAGGAAATGGTATTTAAGGGCAACTAAAGTCACATTGTCTCAATGGACAGAGCACATTCACACACATACATCAAGCTGTATCTCACCTCTACCTTTGGAGTGAGTGTTGGTTAATTTATGAATTTACTCAGTACACTTCCCATGCTCACAGAATAAAACAAAAAAGCTCCTAGAAGCGGACAGGCAATCATATTGCAGCACAGAGATAAGAATCTGTTAGTCTCAGAACATGTTATAACAGATCCTGCCACTTACACAAGAGATTCAAGAGTTAGAAATCATTTATTAAAACAATGTTAATCTACATATTCCTTTGCTTTTCATACAAAAACTAAAAGGAATTTTTGCAGTTTATTTCCTTTCAAATACAGAAAATTCCCCCAAAAGTTTGAGTAAGTCTGGGGAATTGAACCTGTAACCTCATGGGCTGCAGAGTCTGCTGAGCTACCAGAGCTAATGCAAAGAAAACAGGTACATTTAGAAACTTTCCACCCATTTCCAGCCGCAGTGCTGTGAAAAGGAGTGATACCAACAAATTCATTATTGCAAAAGATGAGGCATAGCCACCACAAACTATTCAATAGCAGCTCTGCGTGCAAGAGTATTTAATGCCAGCTATTAGCTATCACACAGGTGTTAACCCTGTATGGGATTTACCAAGAGCCACAAAGCCACTGTTAAATCTTCTGCATGGTGATCTACACAGATTGGCAATGGCTCTGGGTAAATCTCAGTGTTTATTTTTTTGCTAGGAACAGAATGGAAGCAAAATAATTTTTTTTAAACTTAGCAGTGAAAACCAGCTGATTATTTTGTATTGGTTCAGGCTAAAAATAGCTTTTAAAATATTATCAGGGATTTACATATTGGTGTGAAAACATATGTATAAAAAATACTGTGCATAGAGACAGCGAATACTGGGGTTGGGGTGTGGCAATAGGTAATATAAAACCAGTCCCAGTGCTGAATCCACCACAGGGATGTTGCAATAGGTGCACATGCTCACAATCTACATGGGCTGTGAGTTGTACTGGCAACAAACAAGCCTTCTTAGTAACAGAATCTAAGTCTTATTTAGTAAGTTGCATTTACATACATGTAAGTATCTTAAAATGTATAGGTGTTATGAGCAGAATAGCTTTCACATTAGGATTAAAAAAATACCTTTAGTTCTCCTTTTAAGTATAAAAAAAGGGTAAAAGAAGGTTGTACTAGAAAGATGAGGCCAAGAAGCAAATAATTTCCCTACATATATTACAAAGCAGCTACAGTAGAAATTCTCCTAACAATTCAAAAGTGCACATAAAACTGAGCAGCACATACAGTTTATAGTCCAGTAATATACACAGCATGTAGCTAGCTCCAATCAAGGTAGCATAAAAAGCGAGTCTTTATTAGTACTGAGACCTGAGTCTGCCTATTGAATCTGCTTTTAATAGTACTAATAAAGACTCGCTTTTTATGCTACCTTGATTGGAGCTAGCTGTATGATTGTGGTCTTCCTAGTGGTAGTAGGACCTTCTACCTTTCTGTTTTACTGTGTATGCTGGGAACAAGGTTTCGGACTTTCCCCTGAAGGAGTCCTCCCACCGGATGTTATTTTAGCTGTCGGTAAGCCTGCCGTTAAGGCGTGTTCTCGTTTGTATATACACAGCATTTTCCAAGACACACTACATCACATTCTGAAAACATTGAAAGTAAACCAACATGTGTAAGATACAGGCATTCCTGGAACTTGGACAACACCAATGGCATAACTAAATTATTTCCATAATTATATAGTAAATCTGTCAATTTTAAGCAAAAGGTTATTTGTAAAACAATGGGTATTGTAGCAAAACAATACAACGGTAGAAACCGCAACATGAAAATCCTGTTATGCACATTGTGTTTTTCCTGTTGCTTGGTTAGGAGAAAGAAAGGTTCAGAAGAATGTATTCTGCACTTTAACCAATTTGTTTAGCTTATGAATATATATGCGGTAAAGAAGTTTGGTGCTTATAAAATAATTATGGACTTATCAGACATAACGCTTACTGGGGTCATTAATGAGTTATACTATATGCCCATTGCTATTATATGTACTAGGGTTGATGTCTGTGGGGTTGGCAGTTTAAGGGCTTTATTTAGCATCACAGACTGTGGTAACTTTTTACTGCAGTAACAATTTTCCTTAGCAGCTCCACAAAAAATGTAAAAAGCAACCAACATTATAATTTGTTCTGAAGAATAAGATATTACAGGAGCTTATGAAATATGCATCAGATGTTACCTTTTTACTGTCTGCAACAGTTAGGCTGCGTACACACAAGCAGATTTTTCGGGCAAATCAGCTTATTTCCGTACATCAGTCGGTCGGGCCAAAAAATCTGCGTCATTTTCACGGTCACTGGCGACTGTATTAGACAAATGGGTGATTGAACATGGTGGTAAATCACCACCGATTGTGCGGTCTCCTATTGACCGCCTGTATACCATAGCCATCCCATCTTAGAGATTTAAATTTTGTTAAAATAATATAATTGGGTATTTAAAGGATTCCCTACTGGAGCTTAATTTCTTTACCATGATGGTGCCAAGGTCACATGCATGTGACTGATGGCTGAAAACAGGGTTTGGAGTGATCCATACAGTAAGTATAGATTTTAATAAATGTAGGTGACAGTACAGGTGTTTAAATCAAAGACCAGTTTTTACTGTGTGGACACTTTAAAGAAAAAAAAACGTTTGAATCAACAAAAGGGATTATTGCACAACACAAATTAGCATACATTTATCAAATGAATTCTTATTTTAAAAGATTTTGCATTATTAGCAGGTGTTATTCTGTTGTACACTAGGTTTACTTAAGAGAGTTGATATGAGCACAGATCTTTAGTGCAGGTCCTAACTTGATATTCAGGTTGTTCATGAGATGGTCTTCCTTTAGTAAAAGAAGAGCCTGACCATCAATCTCCTGTGCTCTGAAGTCATCTGCGATATCATGGCATCCTACAGTGAAAATAAAAAAAAGGTCACCAATAACGTGTAAGAGTTCTGAAAGGGGAAATCAGAAGACCCTTAAGTGAGCTATTTCTTAAATGGCATGTCCACCCCCAAAACTACATTTTAACCTACCACTGGCCCCACTGTGTAGTGTTGAAAAATCCTTACCATACATCCCTGCTCCAAATGGCTGCCCTGCAATGGCTCTAAGTCCCAAAAAGTAAAGAGCAGGAGCCTGTCTGTGTCCAATAAAGTTTCTGCCTCCTGTCTCTCTTCCGGGAGAAAAATGAAATCCATTTTCTGTAGTGTAGGGCTCACACTCTCACCCCCCAAAAAACTAAGCTGATCACTATTTACACTGCCTGTTTCCCCCGGCGTTCTGTACTGCCAGAAGCCGCTTCCATGATTGGCTGTCTCTCATTTTGTGGGCAATGCTATTCATATAGCATGAGACTGCAAGATACCTTCTGTTCTGCTCCAATAAAGAAGAATTAAGATTTTGGCATAGAAGGGGATGTAGTATACCTGGATTTTGCTAAAACTTTTAATACTGTGCCACATAGATGGCTAATGTGTAAAATAAGGTCTGTTGGCCTAGAAAAAAACTTTTGTACAAAGATAGGAAATTGGTTGTTGGATCGCAAACAGAGTAGTGGGAAATAGAGCTACATCAAATTGGGTTAAAGTGGCGTGCCTTGGGGGTACTGGGGCCACCACTTCTTAATCTGTTTATAAATTACTTAGAAGGGGGCAATGAGAGCAAGGTCTCTGTGTTTGCTTAATGACACTAAACTACGCAGAGCTTTGGAAACTTCAAATGATGTGAAATTGTTGCAAGCAGACCTAGATAAGATTATCAAAATGGGCAGCAGAGTGACAGATTTGATTTCGATAAAAAGGTGAGGCATTTGAGGTTTTACAATGCTTGTGCCACCTACACCATAAAAAAACTCTGTGCTAAATGAATGGGAAATGATTTGGGGGTTCTAGTAGATAACAGACTTAGCTGTAGCAAATAATGCCAGACTCCACACGCTAGAGCTAGCAAGATATGGTCTTGTTTTGACACCTTACCCTGGGCAGTTTCGATAACACCTCTAAACTCAATGCAATTACGCCTTGCATTCAGAAGGCCCCTAACACCTGGATGTTATGCGAATTGGACTTTCCAGGGTACTTAATGCCAACAGATTCTGAATTTAAAAAGTCAGTCAAATGACTAGAGAAACGCCTTTTTAAGAACTAAGAAAATTCACTGATTCTTGCAGCTCACACCTGGCAGGGCATGTATAAAAGCCCAGACATCTTCAACAGTCCACAGGGATGGCTCTGTTGACGGTTCACAAGGTGGTGATCTTAAATGGTGAAGCTGCATCATTTGTTCTCTCTCTCTATCACTTTGTCGGCATGGATGTGCGGTCATAGCTACAGGAGATGAATCATCATGGGAATCCTCCAAAGCTTCCTCTGTGCATGAATAAGCAGCTGGAAACTGTTGTAAGTATAACATAATATATTAAGGACTATACACACTTTTTGTTGGAAGTAAATGATTTCACTGCTTAATACAAACCTGTGTAAGAAAGTAATCTTGGGCAGACCCTTCAGTGTATCGTCCATGACGCCCAAGACTTCCTTCAACCTTTCTGCTCCATCTACTAATTTTGCTTTCTTGATTTAAGAAGTGCAAGTTGCTTTCTGGTTTTTGAGTTGTACCTATAAGCAAGTTGAGTTGATTTTTATTATTTTTTTAAACTGGCTTTGTTTCTACGATTATATATAAAGTTTTTTTTATATATATTTCTTTACACGATAAACCTTCATTTCCCTAGTAGGGTATTGATTGTACTTTAATCATGTGGCATCCTCTAGCAATATCTATTTTTTGGGGGCTGAAATGGAAAAAAAATGTATTACAAACAAGCAATTACGAACCTAATGTTTTAAGCAAGCATATCCATAAATCTGGGTACACACAGTAAATATTTTTGAAAAATGACAGACAAGATCCTGTCATTTTTCAAAGATCAGGGAACACACAGTCCCGAGCGTTCTCCCTTTACAATGCATAGGGAGAACGTTCGGAACTGTGTGTTTCCCTCAACCACTGCCAATTTCCCTTTAGGGAGAATACTACGGCTGAGGGAAATTTTAGGTCTTTCCCAAACAACCGTGAGGCTGACGCAGATGTTTGGTAGCCACGCAACTCGTTCAGTAAAGATGCCACACACACTGCCGATAAAGCCCTGATACCGTTGGATCATACTGTATTAGGGCTTTAATGCCAGTGTGCGTACCTAACTTTAGGCTGAATCCACACTTTGCAATTTTAACATCTGACAGACTACCGACTGTAAGGCTGGGTACACATGGAGGGACAATTTGTCCCAGCCGAGCGCTCGGCTGGGACAAATGTCCATCGGTGGTGGCAAATTCGAGTGTGGCCAAATTTGCAAATGATCGACCGATTTTCCAACATGTCCGATCGTCCGACCCGGCAAACAAGGCCGGTCGCGGCCACCCGTCCCACACCAGCCAATATTTTCGCCCGATTGACCGAAAGTACCCAGCCTTAAACATGATCTTATGTGGAAAAATTCAATGCTGAAGATATTTTTGTTTGACCGATCAAGTTGCTCATTAAAAAACACATGATAGTAATGAAATTTCTGCTGCGTCTGATCTAGCAGAAGAATTGGACAAAAGGTTTTTTTTGCCGATATTTCATTTCTTTTCTAAGAAAATGGCAGTGAGTGAAACTTGCATTTTGCATACATGGCCAGTGTACTACTTTTAACCCATTGTTTGAGTTTGAAGCATTAAGACAAATGACATTTGAGAGCAAAAAACGTTATTAAATACTGATGTAGGAAGCTGGGGATACTTCCCTGCTACTCATCCTGTATCATAGATATTTTGAGATGCCTAGACTAGGAAGTGAGGGGGAGGAGCCAGGTAACCAGGAAGTAACCAGGAAGTTAGAGCAAAGTAAAGAGAACTGGTATAATAAAGAGTGACCATGATTAAGGTGTAAACAGAAAGAAGGAACACCTTGTCAGGAACTGTTTTCTCTTCAGTAATACCCTCCAGCATACAATGGATCCGTTTCTGGTTCTGCAATACTCACTCTTGGCTGGCAGATTGTAAGTACGGGTACAAAGTTGATATCTGCCTTAAATAAACTTTTCCATTTTGTTTAGTGGAATAAAATGAATACAGAGTAATTACTTCCCAGAGAGCCTGTCTCAATCCTGGGTGGAGGCACGCCAATCTGTTATTCCTGGTCTCTCATATAGCGAAGACACAGGACTCCTGTAGCACCAATTCAGACTATAAATACCAAATATGGGACTTGGCAGAAGAAAATTAACGAAATTCTCCTACTACTATTTTTGCACTAGCTCTCAGAGGAAAACAAGCAGAGTAAACTATCCAGCAATCAAAGACAATTACACTCCTGAGATTGAACCAGACAACAAATGCTATACAGGAAAGCTCCTACATCCTGCTAATGAAGCAAACAAATAATTGTGGAGAAAAAGGTAAATCTGCTTATGATAAAATCAACTGATCTGTCTTTGTTGATGTTCCGGTCTAAGACCTATGTAATAAATAATATGTGTACTGTGTGATCTCAATTCTATACTACAATTTACTATGGGTGTAAGCATATTACATAATTATACGGAGCTCTGCTACATTTGGAAATATCTTGAAAGCATGTGTTTGAAAATAATAAATAGTAAAAATATTTAGAACTGTAAGTTTGAAAAATTGTTAGTTAAGCAAGAAAAAAGCAAATGTTTTGATAACTAACACACTAAAAAGTAATTATTACATATAGACAATGGAGAGCTACATAAAAACAAAAAAAAGACACAAAAAGTACAAAGTTAAAGACACATTCGCCACCACATGATAACCATAGTAAAAAACTAATATCAATAATATCTCAGAGTAAATTAAGGGCTAGCCTCACTTGCGAGTTTTTTACATCTGTTTCTGCTTTGCAATCCGCAGGACATTTTATTTATAATGTAAATTGTTGGAAGTAGGCCCCACTATGGGTGTTGCCATTGGTTGTGATTCTACAGTGTGTCCAGAAAATATTCACAGTGCATCACACTTTTCCCACATTTTGTTGTTACAGCCTTATTCCAAAATGGATTAAATATTTTTTCCCCCCTCAGAATTCTTCACACAACACCCCATAATGACAATGTGGAAAAAAACTTTACTTCAGGCAAATTAATTAAATATAAAAAAAAAATGGAGAAATCACATGTACATAAGTATTCACTAAACTTTGCTTAATACTTTGTTGATGGGCTTTTGGCAGCAATTATTATTATTGTGGATTTATATGGCGCTTTAAGATTATATACATTCATATCAGGCCCTGTTCCAAAGAGCTTACAATCTAAGCACATTTATTTGACACCCTATCAGTATGTCTTAATGATTGTGTGACTGGAGGAAACCTACACAAGCACAGGAGAAACTCATTGCAGATGTGTTCAAGGGTGGATTTGAACTCAGAACTACCCACTTCGCACTGCCCAGATAACAGCCTTAAGTCTTTTTGAATTTGATACCACAAGCTTATCTTTGGGCAGTTACTTTTATTAATGTTATCTTGCCATCATTGTTAATAAATGGATTTTGTTTTTTGCATTATTGCACTTTTTTTTACTGTAAACATATCCTAGTGTTTACTTACAAGATATCAGAGCAAATACTGTCAAACTGAGCAACAAATTGATTTTACAAAATGAAGAATAAACATGCTGGTATGATAATGACATTACGTGTTAAATGCAAGTGCCAAACTTATTACCTTTTTGCACATGACAGAGAACAGTATCTCTTTGACTTTAGGAACTTGTTAGGATAATCAGTCTTCCCACAAAACTGACAAGCCAAGAGTTCACATTCAAGCTCGTCCACACCTTCTAATGAAAAAAATTAAGAATATTTTGCATTTAAAATCTTTGTTTATTATATTTAAAAAGGTAAAATCTGGTTTATTTCAATTTCCAGCAAAGAAACAATAAACATACATTTTTCACATTTGAGCAATTAACGTGTAGCAGTTGTTTTTCATGTTATTACTAAGAAAATGTGGAAAATTAAAATCTGTACATTATGGCAAGTAAAAGTGGACAGACCCCCAAAAAGAAACATGGCAAGTGAGGTAAAATATATTTAAAATACTTTTGATTGCTCAGAGAATCTGCAACAACAAGGGCCCTCGATACATATAGCCACCATTTACTGTATACTACATACCCCGCAAGCAAAACCCAAAACTCAAACCAAAAAGACAACATGGGAAAGAGGTCTGGGCCCCCTAGAGGAGGAAGAATGGGAAGAATCCTTACTATCCTGCAAAAAATGCTCACCAAAGACAACTGATAGGCTCTCCCAAGTCTGATATAAAATTAAACAGCCTATCTGACCCCACAACAAATTTTTAAAGGGCATGTCCACCCCCAAAACTATAATCCCCCCCAACTACTGGCCCCACCATGTAGTGTAGTTTAATCCTTACCTCACATCCCCACTCCATTTGGTTCTACTGTAGTCCCCCCCCAAAGTTCAAAAACTGCCCACCAGGAGGCTAGCAGGTCCTATAGGACACTGCCTGCTACCTGGCCTCCGGAGATTCCTGCCATGCGTGCTGCAGCCTTCTCCCCCCTCCCTCCCCCTCCCTCCCTCTCCCTCCCGTTCTACTATCCCTCCCCCTAGCACAAATCCCCCTTAATATTGTGCTCCCCCATGCCCCAGCCCCAACCGCATGGTTTTTTTTTTAAAAAGCTCCCAAACTCTTACTTACTCTCCGCTTTTCTCCGCTGCACTGAATGACCGGCAGCCGGTCCGTGATTGGCTGCCGCTCAGCCAATCAGACGCGACTGCCGGTCCTGCCCCTCTGCTTGCATTCTCGCAAGCAGAGGGCCGGCAGTGCGGCGGAGGATCGAGGGGAGGTAAGTAAGAGTTGGGGGGCTTTTTAAAAAAAAAAAACATGCGGTTGGGGCTGGGGGACATGGGGAGCATGATATTAAATTTTTATTTTAGGACATAGCCTTTAAGTATAGACCAAACAGAAGCCCCCCTTGCCCCAAATGTAAAACGACCTGGGCACATTCACCACTTGATCTGGTCCTGCCCGAACACACAGGGCTACTGGCAACAAATCTTACGATTCCTGCATGACTATATGGGATCCCCTGTAGGCCTGGACCCCAAGGTCTGCTTCCCCAAGGTCTGCTTAATTGGCATTATGGACCAAAATTGGTACACCTACCAAAACGTTTTTAAGGGAAGCCATCTTCCAAGCTAAAAAGCAAATAGCCGCACATGGAGAAACTTGTCCTACCACCCCTATCACAATGGAAAGCAGCAATTAATGCATACAAGAAAATTGACCATGTAGTGACACTATATATACAACCACCTCATTTGGTTTAAGACCACCTTTAAAGAATCCCAGCCTTTTCCAAATTACTATAGCATATAAATGCACCTGCATTGAGCCACACTAAACTAAAAGCACTCCATTGCTAGCATGCCCTTTTATTATGTATGTACTTAAATGATTATACTTGGTTTGATTTATGCTCAATAAATGACCAACAGGAGGGGATTAAAAAAAACAAAAAACATTTGATTGGGGACAAAGCCAAAATGGCTGCCTGAGTGGACGCCACTACAGTACCAGTTTTCTCTGCACCCCAAAAGAACACCAGTAGGACAAAGCCAAGAAACATTTGTGCACTCCAACTCTCTCAAGGTGATGGACATACCTCCGGCAAGGAGAGACCAAACCTGGGGCACCCAAATGAGACCTCAAAAGATTTGACTGAATCCCCAGAACACCCTTTCAACTTCTCAGGGCCATACATGATAGCAAATGCCTACTGCTCCTCCACCGGGATCACCCCCAAAACCCTTCAAAGCCCAATTTTAGAATACCTGGGATTGAAATTCAATTCTTTGCCTTTCATACATTTAAAGGGAAATCTGTTCTAAAAATACCAATATCCTCAATTACCCCCGATTTCTCAGTTGAATTGCAGAAAACACAGATTACTTTCGCTAACTAAAATCTAAAGGCCTCAAATATTTATCCAGTGAAACTTAAATAAGTGCCCGGCTTTTTTTTTTTTTACTTTCCTGACTATGCCATATTTTTGGTTAAATACATATCGCCCAGATAAGTAATCATCCTGGCACCAATTTCTCTTTACTCTACATTTCCTCCCTTTCTTACCCAAGCTTTTTTCATTTCAAGTTCAGCAAAGATCTAGTTTTGTCACACAGGATTTATACAGTTAAACTATAATCACAAATTCCTCTAAGGTAACATTCCTCTACTCTTCATCCCTTTGTAGTCTTTGACAAAGAATGGTAACGAGCCAGTCTTCTGACCCATAATGATCACTCATCTGTCTACATACCGTTTCTGGGTACAACTATTAGATATGTAAATCCAGTTCATAACCAACTTCCTAGTTATCTCAGAAGATTTAAAACTACAGACTATACTAACGTAGACTCTTACTTGACATTTTAATACTAATAATAATGATACTCTGTTGGTATCTTGTCTTAAGTTGCCCATACACTATAATTAACCTTCAGATGTTACCTCAATGTTACCCTTACCCATTTTAAGAACTGCCTAACCCATTTTTTTGTGTGATCACAAACTAAATGGGTCAGACAAACAAGAGAAGAGTAACTGCCTGAAAAATTAGACATTACATCTACAGACTAAAATATAATCTTTCTGTCTGCCTAGTAGATGGCCTGCATACTCAACCTGCATAAAATTGTGGTACAATGACACGGTCTCCGACTCGATCCCGGATACTAAGAAAACTCTTTAATGGTGTCCTTTATAAAAGCTTCTCACTTACTCTTCAGGTGCAAACACTTTACAATTCCTCCTTGCCATATGTGATCCTGAGAAAGGTATGGTGACATCCACACTTGTTAATAAATTCTATACCTCCTGTTCTCAATCCTCAATTATAGATAGATATGATTATTTAAAGGATATAGATTTTATGCAGCTTGAACAAGAGAAAAACCATGCAAGGGAGCCTGAAGGCCATTGGCTTGTTTTAGAACTGTAAAGTATTCGATCCGAATGGTCTTCCTATTGATCTGGATAAAGGTATCTGTAAAGGTATATTAAACAACTTGCCCCTTAACTCCATGACAATAAAAGGAAGACACACACACATCCCTGGATGTGATCCTGGAGTCATTTTGAAGGTAGGAGTGTGCTCTTTTTAATAAAGGCCACAGTTAACTTTTAAAACAAAATGAATCATAATGAAATTAAAATGGTAGCAAAACTACTGTACATTTAAACTAAACAGTTTGATGCAAATGCCATGATCCGGCAGGTTAGTAGCTGAAGGAACTAGTTTTAAAAGTAGACTAATATTAATACAAATGTATTCCTTAACAAAACAAGGAAGCAAAAATGATTATGATGTTATATTAGCATAAATTATTAGTAAAAAAGAAACCCATATTAATACTGATAGATGGTTATTATAACAATCAAGACAAAAGTAAAGAACATTTGTTAAAAACACAGAAGTAATGTATAGCATTAACGCTATTTACTCCAGCATTTATCTACCAAACAAAAAAGGTTTTATAGTTTTACAATCAGGCAATGAATTTAAAGAGCCACTCATTTCTATAATGCTATTTTGAATTATGAAAATAGTGTACAGTATACCTGTACCCTTAAAGTGGTATTAACCTCCCTAAACCTCACCTGCTAAATTCCAATGTTAGATCTTCAAGAGGGAGTTCTTTGTTCCTGGGCCTGGATTTTGAGACTTCTGTTTGGGGGTACACCAGTAAAACTGGGATTAGGTAGAGTAATTGATCATCTTATAAAATAAAAAAAATGCCCCAAATATATAACAGCTTAAGTTACAATTCAAAGAAAAATATCTGGAGCTATGTAAACATTAAGAACAGGGTGTGGGAAACTGCAACAATGATATGTTAAACCATCTTCCATTCTTAAATGTCAACACATATTTAGGTGCATTATATAAATAAGTTGTTAAATGCTCTTTACAAGACTACAAATTCCTCTATGGAGACAAAACAAGAATAATTGAATAAAAACAGCTTCCTAAAGTGTGAAAGTGGGAGCAACTGTTCTGATGAAGATCATAATAACTTTGACACAATGATATTTTTATCCGGGTTTTCTAAGCAGCAGCTTTCATCTATAGCTAAACAACGTTTTACAAAACCACTTCCTGTGCTTGCCAGGATGTTTCAAGCTATAAATGTAGACCCACTCCTTGCACACCATCTTTTTGTTGTTTTTCTGGTTCCTCTGTGTCATGTCACCCTCACCAGGTTTTTGTAAGGCGATGAAGCAGGACGAACTACTACCTTGCAAAGTAGTCTTGGTGCGGTGGATTATTTGGTATCATAGCTGCAACTCGTGCCGATTCACATGGTCTCGCTTAGTGTTTACACTCTTAACACTTTTTTGTCTTCTTGTCTGCCAACTGCCCATCATTCTTTAATTAGTAATTTACGGCCCCCAGCTCCTTTTTTTTTATATTTTCAGATATTCAAACCATTTACTTTTTTCTCCTTGCCTTTTTGTGCCTAATGTCATCTAAGAGGAGATCCAGAGCTTCCTCCAGGGGGTAAGCAACTATTTTAAAAGTCATCCTCCAGTTGTGCATTTATGATACATACACAGCCCAATTAATGGTGAGCTAATTAACTGAGCTTAAAGTCACAGGGACAGGGGAGGGACACAGGCCTTTATTATGACTCCAGTATCATGCATCCAGCTGCAGTCTATCTAAATTTACAGCAGTATAAATTGGTGTTTTTTCTTGCTAGTACTTTGATCTGTGACATTACCAGAATTAGGGGGTCTATCTCCAAGTTTAAGGTTGGAGCATGCCCACTGCTGGGACAGAGCATCATCAGATGCCCCCAAAGTTCTAAATCATTTTTATAGCTAGCCATAAGCCTGAAAAGAAAATGTTTTTCCCCTATGGTGCCCATAGGTAGAGGAAAGGATAGAAAATAGTTGGAGGTCTGTCAACAGCCTCAAAAAAGCGCAAATGGATGTTCCAAATGTTATTTTGAAAAATTGCAAACCTTTTTATTTACCTATTTGTGAGATACCTCTCAGGCAATGTTTTGGGTTGACCTTGATAAAGGGTGGAGGTCCACCAGAAATGTTACCTGAGAGGAATGTCACAAATGGGTGAATAAAAAGGTTTGCAATATTTCAAAAAAAATAATTTTGGAGCATCCATTTGCACTTTCTTTTTGGAATATATTGCATAGACTGAGGAGCAGTACAATCTGCAGCAGGACAACCCCAGTAGGAGTGTTGTTCAGCAAGTTTGAGTGTTTGTCATAGAGACAGATAGGACAGACCAGGAGCTGTAACTATTAAAGCCTATAACTTAAAATCCAGAGGAAACTAGAGACATCATCCTAGGCTTGTTTAAAAGGTATGAAAAGTTCAGAGTTACCCTTTAAGGCTCATACACATATACTGACCCATAATGCACGTTGTGTATACATGGATGTTTTAGGTGAATATCATGTATGGTTTCTTCTTCGGGCATCATTGATGAACCGTTTGGCTAATTGGGCAAGGAGCCCCAACCGAACGGGCGTTTCAGCCGACCGAACACCCAAACACAGAACTGGTCGGCTCCCGCGATCGCCTGTGTGTATGAGCTTTTAGGCAAACATGACTGACAGCACAGGAACAGGTTCTTCTAATCTAATCACTGTCTAATGTAATCACTGCATCTTATATGCCTGATAGGACACAGGTGGAATCTAACACACAAAGGTATTCTGGGGCTTTAGTATAGGTGTCCTTAAAGCCTAGAAGACCATAACAAACAACTGTACTATAGATGCCCCAGTTCAGAATGTCTTTCTAGGAGGGGAAGACATACAAACCAGGAGGAACATATGTTTCAAGAAATTGAAAACTGAATTCTTCCTTTCATTCCAAAAGGGCCAAAGTTAAAGAAAGAAAATTATTAAGGAGTCTTAGCCCACCAAATTTCCTGTAGGGAGCAGGCCACAACATGTCAAGAATGTGTGGGCAAAGACCAATAGGTTACAGTATTCAATTTAAAGAGAAACCAATCAAGAATCAAATAAAAACATATTAACCTCTCTTTTTTTGTTCTGATCCCTGTACTGGCTCTGTAACCTTCTGTAGACGTAAACAGCAGGAGAATTCAGACCAATCTTAGGACTATTGCTCATCAAGGGGACAAGATGCTTTGACTATATCCTCCAGACAGATGTTGGAGATTCATCTTCCAAATATCCTTCTTGTCTATCAGGAACATAGTTGGCTAGCAAAATCAAACTTACAGCCAACTCAAAAAATGGATCATTCAAGACATAAATAATTTGATCTCCAACCATATTTCCTGCAGCTACTGCCAGCTTAATCCAGTTGCTGCTGCAAACTGGTTTCCATTTAAGACACAGTCCAGTGGGCTATTATACATCTATGTCCCCTTCAGAAAGGTTTCTTGTCCCAATGAAAACTAGATCAAAGCTAACAGAAATTTATTTTCCTTCCAACATCTCTAAGAGAGAAGAGGAATTGGTAGACAAATCCAGACAACCTCAAACCAGTACAACTTGCAAGTCTATCTTGGATGACCATGATTACAGATGTAAGCCTGAAGGGGCGGGGAACAAATTTGAAACACCACACAGCCCAAGGCAGTTCGGACAGGGAAATTTCCAAGGTGTCATCCAATTTCTAAAAGATGTTGGCAGTACGAAATGCACTGCAAACTCAGAAATTCATAAAGGGATGCCCAGTACAAATCAAATCAGACAACACCACATTAGTCAGAAACCAATATCCAAGCAATAGCAACCTTATACCCAACGTGGGAATGTAATTTGAAATTTGCATTTCCAGAGAATATTACTTTGGGAATGTGAGCCACATCCCACAACACCAAACTTTTTGTTGCTCACATTATCAGACTACTGGAGCAGTAGCAATAGATGCCCTAGCTATACCTTATTTTTTTCTACCTCTCCCATTGGTTCCTAGAAAATTTCAAAGACATCCTATTACCTTATTGGCCCAGGAGATTGTGGGTTTTGACAGTAGTGAACATGACTATTGCTCCACCATTCAGTCTTATAATATTCTCCTATCTCCTGAACCCACACCTCAAGATGGGGGGGGGCTCAAAGTTTAGGTCTCTTGGCAGAAGCAACAATCATTTACCTAGTAATTTACAAATACAAATTTATAATCAGATCACTTTACTTATCTACCTAAGGTTGTGACTAAATTCCATATTAACCCAGATATTATTATACCTGCTGTTTTTTCTATGGAAGAACACATATAGGAGGGAAATTCTCTACATCTTGATCCAGTAAGATGTATCAAAACATGCATTGAAAAGACAAAACTATTGCTTAAGGGTGACAACCTATTATTTCGTTCATTGGTTACAAAAAGTGCTATAGAGCATCCTGGAGTACAACTGCAAGATGGATAACAGAAGTCATTAAGCTATGCTACAAGATAAGATGAAGGATGAAACAATATCATCTGTGCTTATTCATCACGTGCAATATCTACATCCTGGGCATCCTGATGCATCTCCTGCAAAACTGCCATCGGGTCATCAATGAATATCTTCACAGGGGCTCATTTACCCAGAACCGCAGTGCAGTTTTGAGGAGTTAAAGTTGTGCTTACCAATTTAATATCTGTTGGCGCAACTTTAACTTCTTCATTTTGCTGATGTGTGGGTATTACAAAACAAACCCCTGCAGTCAGTTTTGCACTTATTTAAATTTTTTAATAAATAAGTCTGCTGCGGGAGATTTACCCAGAGCGAATGCGTCAGATACATTCGCTGCATCTAGTAAAAAAGCATTTTAAAAAATTTTGTTCTATCCTTTCTCAAGTTTTTTTGTTAATCCTTTGGTTGCCCACCGACTTGTGCAAGCACAGGAAAAACGAAAATTTAATTCCATACATGTGATTTTCTTTTCCTGTGCAAAAGCAAATCAGTGGGCCAGCTTCCTCCATACTTTGGAACAGTCATTCAAAGACACACAAAGAGGGTGGAGCCTACATTTATAGCTCGTAACATCCCGACATGCACAAGTAAGTGGAATTTAACTCTTGGTTGCCCACTGCCTTCAGCACAGGAAGAAAAAATTACAATGAGTATAGAATGAAATTTGACATTTTTCTTGTGGGCAACGATGCACAAATTGTTTATCACTGGCTTTAACTGTAACCCATGCAAGATACAACAGCCAATAATGCTGGTGTTTAACTGTGGACTCTATCAAACACTGGTTTAATGAAAAGGTATTATTTTACCTTTAAAATTAGTCCACATATGCCCGGGGGAATCTTTAAAAAAAAAAAAAAAAAAGTTATGGACAGGAACATGTTAATAAATCCAACACCCAGTTAGCTCTGCCCCTGTTGAAGTGTGGAATGTACAAGCAGAAGCCTCCTCTTGTGCACATGCATAGTGGAGGGAGCATAGAGTGGGGGCAGCAAAAATGATGAAAACCAAGATGGCGGTTTAATAATTACTGGAACTCCAATGTTCATACGGATTATTCTAGGGATAAATTCCTTAGGTTTTTTTTTATTCACCACAGTTCTTAAAGAAAAGATTGCTGCTTTCTATCTAGGTTTCAATATAAATGCCCTCCTCTTTAGATCAATATAAAATTAATAACTCAAGGAGGTAATAGCCGGGATCCCCACACGACTATTAACAACTGTCTAATAAGGACAGTCACGAATAAGTCTAAAAAAACAACAACCCCAATATAAATATTAAAAAAAAACACTTTATTCCTACATAAAAACCGGGAATATAACAACCCCTGAAATTACATCAGCTATTCACTCTAAAAAATATACATTAATGGCTAGCCAGCCTATCCCAACATATAAATATATGTTGGGATGGCCATTAAAGGGGAAGTTCAGTGCAAATACATATGCTTTTCAGAAAAAAAGAGCAGTATTTTTTCATCCCAATGACCTTAATCTGCCAATTCTGCATTTTGTCTGTGCATAAATAAATGCAACAGAAATACTGACTTCCTGTTTGCAGGACCCCTATTAGAGACCGTTATGGTCTTGTCCTTGACCCATCGCCTGGGTTGATACAGTTGCTTAGTAGAGATCTGAGCATGTTTGACCCATCCAACATCCAATCAGTAGAAATTAGTTAGGAACATTCCAAGGATGTGGTGCATCCTGGGAAGAAGAAGGACCGTTAGAACCCGAAATGTCAGCTCACTAATGTCAACAGCAAAGGGTATGAAATCAACTGATTTTTCAAAATGGGAGATAATATGTAGAATAACTAAAAAGGCATTACACAAACTAACAATTCAACAAATATTGATCATTTCCACTGAACTGTCCCTTTAATATATATTTTATAAAGTAAATAGCTGATGTCATTTCAAGGGTAATATTCCTGATTTTTATGTAGGAATAAAGTGGGTCTTTTTAATATTTATATTGGGGTTGTTGTTTTTTTAGACTTCTATCTAGGTTTCTGTTTATTGGCAGTTTTTTTTTCATTGCATGACCACAGCATCCTAGATTACAGAAAACTTACTTACCCTCAGCAGTAAGATCCTCCATGTCTGTATCTGTCGAATTGTCAGGAAGTTTTGCACTGCTTTGGATATCAGATTCAATGTCAGCGATACTCATAATTCTGTCTCCCAGTGGGGACAAAGGTTTAACTGCATGCTCCACTAACAGCGAAGAGCGATTTACCTGTAAAACCACAATGTACTGTATTCACAAAAAATACTTTGCAACAAAATACACAGATACAAGTGGTACTGTTGAACTTTCACCCCTGTAAACCACCCAAGACCAGGTGCAGAGACCCCACTATACAGACAACCAAATCTCCATTGACAAGGGGCACACACGGGACTTGTAAAGCATATTAATGCTTGTGAGATCAACACTTTCAGTATAGTATTTGAGGTTGAATAAAGACATATGTTCATCCAGTCCAACCCATCCAGCAATAACCTCATTTCCTGCCTAATTGTTGATATCAGCCACCTGATAGGCTGTCCTCAGGATCAATGGTTCTATTGCTTTCTGCCATGTAAAATCAGTAAGGTAAGTCACACCCACCTTCAGCATTAACCTCCATGAGCCCAGAACCCCTATCCACACCAAAAAAACTTGCCCAGGTATGACAGTAGACTTAGAAAAAGGTTGCTAAAGTTAAAAGGTTGCACTCCCTGGATATACAAGTTAAAAATAAAAACCATGTTTTGATTCCGCCAAGATCAACACATACTTATTACACCAGAGAGCTTAACCACCAAGTCTTTTATAGTATATGTAAATGCATGCTCGAGTATGCCCCTAATGTCGCCTAAACAGACGTAACTCTGGCACCATGTTCCCCATATCTCACGAATCCCAGCTCCCGTTGTAACCTCAGATGGTCGGGCAGGATTAGTTAGAATTGATCCCATGGTCTCAATGTATCACCCATTAGGGATTGAAGGTGTCATCACAGATCATCATTTCATAACCTATACTCATAAAAAAATATATATATATATATATATATATACACATAGCCACATTTCATTGAAGCCCCTCGGTGTGAGGGTGTCCAGCCATTTAATCCATCTGACCTCAAGTTATAAGAGCTTCCTCTGCTTGACTCCTCCGCCTCTTTCTTGAGGGGATATCATCAATCGCTATCCACTTAAACATGGCAAAGCTGTAGCCCATACATTTAAAGTGCCTTGCCAGTGACTGTTAGCCATATTTATTAGATGGCTGATCTTTAGTTCTTCCCTCCAGTGCAGCTCGAGTCGCTACCCTGTGGTTGTCCATGGATTCCCTAAGGCATTGATCTTCCTAATGTAATAGTAGCTGCAAGGGCATACAATGATGTAAATAAAATAGCTACTCATACATGTGAGCCTATGGCGTATAATAGAATGCTTGCCTGTATGTGGGAAATCTTTGCCACATAACATATCTGCACGTTCGATATCCCGTGCATTTGTCATTTGTAGCACCCATTGAGCAGCTTACCCAACCAAGTTGTAGTATGCTTGTAAAGGTTCTCATTCATCCAGGTCATGGTATATCTGTTGTATTCGGTTAGATCAACTGGACTTGAAGTTTATTTCTTGAAGACGTTTCGCTAGTCATTCGACTGGCTTTCTCAGTTCAGAATGACTTGTACAAGAATCTGTATGTACCCTGGAAAATCCCAATTAGCATATCACAGCCAGGTGTTAAGGGCATGATTGCATAGTGGCTAAGAGGTGTTATAGGAACGCCCAGGGTAAGATGTCTTCTCCAAAATTGCGGCTCTTGTTGGATGTTCCTGATCTGACCAAAAATGGTGAGAAAAAGAAAACCAGCAAGAGAATCAAGGCTCATTGCTGCACATGGGAAGAAGAACTACTGTAGCTTACCGGTAAATTGCTGAATTTGGTAAAGATTGTTCTGAAATTTGGACCATGGAGCAATTGTGGTTACTTTTGCATCATGCCAGAAGATGGTGGAGGCAGTGTGATTCTTTGGGAAATGTTTTGCTGCAAAGCCTTGGGTTCTGCAATTGATTTGGATGCTACTTTTTCATGACACATACCATTTACCTAAGAATTGTTGCTGTTCTGATGGCAGATCCTCTTTCAAATGGGATAATATGCCCTGTCACAATAAAAATTGTGGTTTGAGGACAAGTTTCAAGAAAACAATATGAATCCAAACCGACCACCATTGGGAACTAAGGATTTAAAGAATCAGCAACGGATGGCTTGATGCCACAGCATACCTTCAGATGTCTAGGGAGGGTCAACAGCAGGGCTGGCCTTACCAAGGGGAAAACAGGACAATTGGTTGTAAGGGAACTATTTACACCAGGTTTTACCCAGGGACCCCTACAGACTTTCAACCAACCCTGCTTGAACCGTCAGGGCCATTTTGGTGTTAAGGCAGACCTTCCAAAATAGTATGCAAATAGCCAAAATTTTACGGGGCTGGTTGAAGATCCGCCCGGCAGAAATCTATGATTACAATGTGATAATGAAATGTTTGATTACTAAAAATATCAATTGTCAGTGGCAGCTTGGATACTATAGCAATTTTTAAGGTGTTTGTAATTGGTAACTAGTACTTGGAATTAATTTAATTCTCCCCATTTTGTTTAATAAAGTAATAAAGTGATTTTAAATGCAGTGGTGTGCCGCAGGTATTTGCTTTATGTGAGAAAGGAATTTATTTTCTATGATTTGTATTTTTTAATTGTTTGCTTACTATTCTCTTTGTGTTTGTCATTTGTTGTGGGGCTTTATTAAAATAAAAGGGTTGCACTTTAGCACAAACTTACAGGAAATGGTTCTACTCCTTCCTGGATTACAAAACCCTCTATAACATGGGTAAGGATCAATGGTTTTACAATGGCTTGTGGAAGTTTATTCAGTCCAGGAAGACTGTAAGGCTTCAAAGTGCTATTGCTTCTTGTTGTAGCAGCTGGCAAAAGTAGAGGAGATGCTGGTATGGAAACATGTGAAGACTCAACTGGAGACTTAATTACTGATGCACTGACTGAAGATGCCAAGGAAGGCAGTCCTGGGAAACAAATAGAAAGAAAAAAAATAAGAAAGGTGAGAGGGAGAACAAAAAATATATGCCTAATTTTGAAAAATAAAACTGAAGCAAGTCTGTAAATAAATCATGGATGAGGCTCTCCCTAAAACCATATTTATTTTCAGCACAAGATTATTACTGTTTGTTGATGTGACATAATACCCCAAAACACATCAACTATAAACAAACCACATGTACCGAGTCTAAAGCTATGAACATATGTTAGCAGTAGCCTAGTAGCTTAATCTGTGCTATGGAAAGTGGGAAATGTGTTCATTGGCCACTTCATTGGCCACTTCAGCCAACAATTATCCAATTGTTGAAAATCCTTCTCAGGGTGCACCACCATTGGTGTGTATGAGACTTTAACACTTAACATTCCTATTCATCACTTGGACACTTAGACTATGCAGCCTTACAAAGTAAAATATTGTAAATAAACAGCTTAGTAATGGACAGAAAAAAAAATATACAGTTTTATGGTAAATATCATTACTGGTAATTTTTTATTATTTATTTATTACCATCATTGTTTTATTATCATCACTGTTGTATTATCATTTTATTATAAGGTTTATCATTATATTAATGTTTCTTATTAAGTTTTTTCTTATAATTATTATTATTAATAAAATGTTTTATTTTGGAATAAGATCAGGTGTCAAACTGTTGTTGTTTGAAAGCAGCCACAATGAAGCAGTTTAACATCTACCTGGCTATACACTTACCCTTTAAAGTTATGTGATTGATATCTCCGGCCCCAAAACAAAAATCCTTAAAAAGGTAGTGAATCCAGCCAAACATAGACCGTGCTAAGTTTAAAAATACAAAGGTCTGATAAGTACCTTTAGCAGCAGAATTTGTATTTTTAAACCTATCAGCTAGGGTTCGGGGGCTTGCCTCAGATTCGATGCAGCCACCAAAAGGGATCCGGAGAGGGGGGAGACTTCACTGCCCATGTCACAAACACCTCAAAGGAGCAGGAAGAAGCAGATAAGGATTACATAAAGAGAGGCTCCTTCCATTTCCTGGACTTTCATCAAGCCCTGTGGGACAACCATATGGAGCAGAAGAGAAAAGATAGGGGTCATTTAACACTACACAGTGGGCTCAGCAGTGGGGCAAATTTTAGTTGGGAGGTTGACATGCCCTTTAATAGCAGTAGATAAGAATGCATCTTTTTTAATGTTCTTTGGAGCACTTCACTTTCAGAATAACAAAATATAATTATTTCTAAAATGCTGCAGTATATAATTAAATGTGAACAGTAACACTACTATAAATACAAATGCGTGTTTTTAAAAGAAAAAAACTGACCAATTAAGTGGAAAATATATCATTTGGGGTTGGGAGCAGGTAACTGACAATTGACCCATTTTTTGTTTTAAGGGGAACATGCCCTTTAAACCCAAATGTAAGTATCCAATTGCATTGCCTACATAACAGAACAATATAGTAAATAATAGATTTTTAAAAAATATATATAATTTATGGATGGGCTGTGCAATCCTCCTCACATGTAAAACAAATAAATAGATATGTGATCAGATGTGTTGTATCAATAAATATTAGTTTAAAATCTCACACAGTAACCATATAAAAATGTAAAAAGATAAAAGGACACTTACATTTGTCCAGTAAGATTTTCAAAGCTTTATTTCCTTTAAAAGCACATTTCCTTTAAAAGGTTCGTACACATGTACGATGTGTGCACTGAGCCACAACCAAGACACATTTGTGCGACGAACAGCTGTTTCAGCCAAGAATTGCACGTGTATGCGTTCGGTCGGGCGTTGTTCAACAATCCGCCAGGCACTAATGCGTTGAGGTCGGGGGTCATGGCGCGGTTCCAAATCTTATGCATGTAAGAACCATGTGGTGTTGCTAAATGGGATCCAGATGTATTAGGATATCTGTCAAACCCTTATAAAAGATTTTTTTTTTACCTTGCAAAGGGTAATCTGTTGCAACATCTTCTCCAATTCCTACTGAAGGATTGGTAGGTGACCATGTAGGCAGCGTAGGTGTCTGTGTAATTATATGAATACAATCCCCCTGCATTGCTGGAGAATCTTCTGCACACATATTCTCTAACTGGTAAACCTAGATATAACAACAAATAGAATTTCACAATTATCAAGGTCATACAATCTTTAATTCAGTGGACAACTTGAAGCGCAGCCACCCCACTCAAGTACAAATTCCCCATCACACCAGAGCACGGAAGTGAACCCCTTCTACTAGTATTTTTAATCAATGTCAGCCTCTGTAACTAGACACTGTAGATATATAAAAAGACATTATTCAGAAGCCTGTTCTAGAAAACAGTATGTATGTATACATTAATAAAGACATTTCTGAATTCTTTAAAAGGGCCAATACACTTTTTTTGTTGTAACTAAATCTATATTTCCTAAGGTGGAAATGATTACTTCCACATCTAGAAGCTGTGATCAATACAGCTATGGGATCATGTACCATTTCCTTCTGCCCCTTTCTTCTCCCTTTAACATTAGTGCACTTATATTAGAGATTGGAGCTGCTTGACGGGAGAAGGTATGAGACAGGATCTGGCGCTATCCTGTAGCTTTTTTAAATCGCAGCCATCTATTAGCTGGCGTTAAATACTTACACGCAAACAGCCGCGCAGCCTCTGGTAAATAAGCTTGCGATGGCTGCGTGAGTTCCTCTTCTGGTACTCGCACAGCAGGCGCAGACCGAGGCTTAAAGCCGCGCTAACAGTTGAAAATTATTAGCACGAGTTAAAGAGGTGAAAAGAGCGCTGTGACCCAGTGAAACTAAATAAAAACAGCTCTAAAATCAGCTATTTTGTATTGCTCCTGGTAGGCTGTATGCAACACATGCTGGCTGGAAAATAAACCGCAGGGCTTTTTTCAGGGACTTCTATATCGGCCTAGGACCTCTGTAAGTCGTACATTAAGGGTAAAAAGAAAAAAATAGGTATAGTTATCCATTAAGATGTATGGTAACAAAACCAATGTAAAAGTTAAAGATAATTGTATTGGCTAGGATATTCTTAAAGCTCAACAAGAAACTAAAATATTTGGAAGCTTTCTGTGATTATCATCTTGGCTAAACCATAAAAGCAATTAAAGGGTCACTAATACTTACACAAACAACTTTACATTACCTGAAACTACAGTTTGAGAGAATTCTGGTACTCCCACAATTACCTGTGCTTGCTTTGTCATTAAATTATTGTTTAGTGAGTGCTCCTAATTCCCTAACCCTCCCTTACTTACTGCCTCTTTGTAGTGTCTGCGACAAGTTCTGCCCAGCCTCACCACGGACACTGCTCTGCTTACACATCTCCCCCTCCCTCCCCCTGCCATCTTTTCTCTGCTGTTTCTCTTTAATTGTTGCAAAAAATGTGCTGGCAGGCAGAGAAAAAGCCTAATAAAAGATCAGACATAGCACAAAATTATAATATCGCTTCTGGAGTTACAGGTCTTTCCCTGAAAATGCTGTGATTTCAAATGATGATTTCTCAGAATCTACAGCTCAGATTTAAAATACGAGAAAAAGTGGGAAATTGCTATGTTTAAAGGGTATCTCCACTAAGGAAAAAGCTTTTCTTTTTTGGTTTAGTTTAAAGTACACCATCCCCCAACCCTCCTCCTTTTTCTTTTTCAGAATTCACCTTCCTTTGTTTGCAGCAGCATGGGAAAGTTGTGCTAGCTCTTGGGGGTGCATCTTCCTCTGTGCTGGGAGTGCTGTCACGCAATGTGCATGATCATGGTAGAAGACACACCCACGTAGCTGCAGTAAAAAAATCCTTTCCTCCCTGAATCATTTTTACAGCTGATCATGCAGAGAGACAGGGGAGTAAAAGTTAAAACCCTCTTTCCACAATACTGTAACAAAGGCAGGGGAACTTGTGTTATTTTAATAAAGATTTTTTTGTGTCTAACTCTGAGAAGGGTGGTTGAAAAAGTGATCTAAGATTAATTTCATAGGGGATGCTGGGAACATGAGGTAATCTGGTATGGGAGGGGGTGGGAGAGAAACACAAGCAGATGTGAGAGGGTGTATTGGGAGACAGAAAAAGGTTGTACCTGATTACTCCTCCATTAATTAGTGAACTCCGCAAGCTGCTGTAATGGTCATGTGATTATTCCTCCATTGATATGTGTGTGTGTGTTTAGAAATGACCAGCCAGTCGGATCACACAGACAGCAGTTCCGACGGATCCACACACGATCTGTGCATGCACTAAAGGAACACGTGTGTCGGACGTTTCCCAGGCAGGCAGTCACTGAAAGTAAGCGGACCTACACCATCCACAGCGTTCAGGAGAAACTCATTGGCTTTCTTCTAAACTACTGCTTAAAGACACAGGAAACTGCAGGTACATTTCCACCTTACACATATCTATCCTTACAACCCAGGTGACTTAACAGTGGAGATACCCTTTAAAGGTGTAATTTTTGAAAATTCGATTAAATAAGTATAGATACCCTTTAAAATTAAACATACTATATATAACTAAGATTGTTCTTGAACAATCAGCAGGAAAACCCTGAACAGGCAGTCTTGGTTTTTTTTTATTCCAGGTTTAGTAATACATGCTTTTTCTACAGTTTATTATTTTAATTGTTAGAATACTAAATCATCCTTTTGATAGGTGTATATTGTTCTCTGTGATATCATCATGATTCTATGGTAAAAGCTTACCACAGGTGACTCCACTGGTGCTGGTTGTATATGAAGATTTACTGCAACAGTTTGAGGTGGTGGAAGAGTCTGAAATGGTAGCTGTACTAATGCTTCAGCTGCAGGCAATTCTTCTTCTGAGAGCAGAGCATTCTGCATCAGAACTTGGCCTGGTGTTAATATCTCGGGCTGTACTGCCATTTCTTGCATGGATTGAATAGGCAGAGCTTGAAGTTGAGAAGGTGAGGATGTTGGAAGATGCGGAGAGGAGATGGTTGGTGGTGGAGTGGTTTGAAGTTCAGGCTCTTGTGTTTGTGGAACTGGAGAAAACATCTGCTGTCCAGGAGAAACTAAAGATTGGTGCTGTAATGAGGCAGCTTGTGTCTCAGCAGACAAAGCTGGTGGAAGATGTGTTGGAAGAGACAGCAGTGCAGCTGAAGGCAATGTACTCTGTAGTGGTTGATGTAAAGTATCTCGATTTGGAAGGGTGGACTGTACAATCAGAGATGCCGCAGGTTGAATGATAGCTTGTGGGTGAATAATAATAGTGGGAGACTGAGATGGAGAATGAACTGGGTGAGGAGACACCACTACAGACGGCTGAACAGAATGAGAAAAAGTTGTGGATGGAGAGGGAGGGGTTGTAAGAGGTGAAAGATTATGTGAATGATTACTACTACAACTGGGCAAAAACCTCTGACTTTGGGTTGGTGCAAAATGTGGAGATGATGATGCTTCTGAAGGTAGATTATGTAAAGGGATTGTCTGTATTTGATGCTTGTGCTGTACTTGCTGCTGCTGTAATATCTGATGTTGGGGTAACACTGGATGATCAGGGTGGACTGGGATTGTTGAATGTTTTACCAGAAGATTTTGATGAACTGGAGAATATGACACTGTAAGAAAAATAACATACCATAAAACACAACTTTGTTTGTAAAAACTAATAAGTTTAAATGACTGTTCACTATATTTTATTTCTCTGTTTGCCTTTTCTATTTAAAGGGAATGTTCAGGGGAAAAAAAACCACAATATTTTAAAAAGGATTTGTTTATATTATACATACCTAGTTATTCTAGATATCTCTCCCGTTTTGAAAAATCTGTTAAATTTATACCCCTTGCTATTCCCTGCTGTTGACATTAGTGAGCTGCCGTTTCAGGTTCTAACGTTCCTTCCCAGGATGCACCAATTCCTTGGAATTTTGCCAACAGGAATTTTTACTGATTGGCTGTTGGATGGGTCAAACATGCTCAGATCTCAACTGAATCAACCCAGGTGCTGGGTCAAAGGCAAAACCATAACGGTCTTGATTAGGGGTCCTACAAACAGGAAGTTAGTTTTTCGGAAGCATTTATTTATACACAGACAAAATGCTGAATGGGCAGGTTAAGGTAAGTTTTAATTGTTTTACCTGTTGCATGGAGTTAAATGTAACATCCAAAAGCTCCAGCTAAATGACAGCAAAGATCCATGGTATGAAGTACTTCCCTGGGGGGTCTCCATCTTTCATTTCTGAATTGCTCTCTATGATTTGACCAACTGCACATATCCCAGTTAGTAATAAGAGAAGGGACCCGTGGTAAAATAGTATAGTTTAGTATGAAACTGCAAGCAGGGGGCCGGACCAGCAGCCGCGTCCGTGATTGGCTGAGAGGCAGCCAATCACGGACGCGGCTTCTGGCAGTGTAGAACGCCGGGGGAAAGAGGCAAAGTAAGTACAGTTCGGCTTGTTTTTTTACAAGCTAATAGAGCGGTTGGGGGTGGGAGAGGAAGCCCTACACTACAGAAAAGGGGGTTTATACTAGGGGCACAGGAAACCTAACAGGGATAGGGAGGGAGGGGAGGGCTGCACTGAGCAAGCCCGAAACCTCTCAGAGGCGGAAACTTTTTCCCTCCAGCCAACTCCTACTATATACTTTCTAGGATTTTGGGCAGACATTACAGGAGAACCATTTGGAGAAGAGAGGTAAGGTAAGGATTTTTACACAATTCACATTGGGGCCAGCAGTGGGGGGAAATTTGGTTTTGGGGGGTGACATGCCCTTTAACCCACTACTGGCCCTAGTGTGTAGTGAAAAAAATCCTTACCATACCTCTCTGCTCCAAAAGGTTCTTCTGCAGTGCTTAACCAAAGTTCCAGAAAGTGAACAGTAGAAGCGGTCTTGGTTTGTAAAAGGTTTCCACCTCCTCCCTGTCCTCTGAGAGGACAGTGGCATGAGCAGGGGAGCCCTTCCCCCCCTCCAGATCCCTCAATTGCTGCCCTTCACCTAGTGTAAAATCCTTTTTATATATTATACCTCTTTCTTATTTCCAAGATGTTCTTTTTGTACACAAAAACAGCACTGCATATTCCAAATTAAGTCTTACCAATGTTTTGTAAAGATGGAGAATACAATTCTTCTCCATTGAATCCATACTTCTCTTTATACAAGACAATATCTTGCTGGCTCCTTTAAAGGGCATGTCCACCCCTAAAACTATAATTTCACCCACTACTGGCCCCACTCTGTAGTGCATAAAAAACATACCTGCTCCAAATGGCTATCCAGCAATGCCCCTCCAAAGTCCCAAAAACTGTATAGTCCATATAGGACTCTGCCTCCGGTCACTCCTCCGGGATAATTTTGTCCTGCGTAATAATGGGGGAGGAAGCCCTACTACATAACACATTTTTTTAAAAGGGGTGGACATGCCCTTTAAGTTTGTTATCCAACAAAACTCAAGATCCTTTTCCAACAGGGATTCACATAACACAGCCATTAATAGCAGTAGCACAAGGATTTTTGAGTCACTATCACACTATCATCTCACTTTATACTTATTGCACATGGTCATGCACTTTATTTTTAATGATATACTGGTATATAGTATATTTAAATATTGTTTGTTGTATGCACTTTAAAGGCATGTTGTAATATATGGTACTAGCACTTTACTTTGGATGGACCAGGACATCCTCACTTTGGACCCTGGCCTGTCAATCACGTTGCCACATGGTTAAAACGGTTGAATACACAACAGCAGTGTGCTCCTCCACTTTGTTCTATGTCTGGATTACCTTAGCCCTAGGAGTAGAGGGTTGGATTATTGCACCTAACTATTGTCTGGCAAAGAGACTGACAGTGTGCCTGCTTCTCCACTCCTCCCCTCTCTGAATGCATCCATGTCAGAGATGGGGAGTGGGTGTCACTTATGTGGGGGAGGAGTAGAGAGTTGTTAGCCACACCAGCATGTGGCTATCATTGAAGCAATTAAAGCTTCAATGATAGCCCTATATCGGTAATGTGTGTATGGCCAAAATGACAAACGTTAGACTTTTGAAACTGACGTTTTGACCTGAAAATTTCTCGCGGTCGGCTCCATGTACTAGAGTATAGGGAGTCTCTCTCATTCGTAGGGAGTATAGCAGTCACAAACGATCTCCCTATACTTTATATAGGGAGAAGCTTGTGACTTGTGTCAAAAATGACAGACAGAATCTTGCAGATCACCTTTATTCGGCTGTAAAGTAAGAATGGGAGGTAGGGGATGATTTTTTTTTCTTATTTTCTGCAGTTATCTGTTCTGCTTTTTTTCCCCCCTTCAAACTAAAAATCAATGAGCAACAACAATCATAATATATCATAACCATCAAATGCGAAAGGTAAAATTGAAGCCTTAAAATGGCAAACTGTCCATAATTCTCTTATCCAGTCTACACTTAAATATTATCATCATAAGGATGGCATCCTGCAAACATAACCATTCATCCAGAAGTACTTACAAGTGAATCCATTCAGCAAAGAAACTTTGCCCCTTTCTGCATTGCTTCCCCCTTTTTTTTTTTGAATTGTGGTTGGCCAAACCTCAGAAAAATAAACACACTATTTATGGCTCCCTTCATATATAGTATGCCAAGCATATGTCATTGGGAACAGACCAAGATATATAATAAATCACTGATCAGAAAGTTAGGGGGAGGGAGGTTCCAATTCTGTGATCAGAAATTCTAGTTCCTCCTCCTAATCTGTGATTAGCACATGCTCAGTGCAGGAGAAACCAAAAAGAGATGACAGGAACCGAAGGAGAAATGTTGGTTGGGAGAACAGCACAGCCCACAGCGGCTCCGTTGCCCCTCCCACTCGCACCTCCCCATACCCTTTCCCTTGCAGCGCTTGTGGCCCTTTCCCCCCGTGGGGTCCCCATGGCCCACCACCACCACTTGCACCTCAGACCCTATCACCACTTGCACCAAAACACCATCACTGCTCCAACCCCTTTTGCCTTTCATGTTGTGGACAAAACAGATGTTGACTAGGTTGTTTTTTTTTTTTGTCTACACACTTTCTTCTATACAGCATCTCGATTTTTGCCTTTTTCTTATGCTCCTATCCCCATCTTTAATACCCCTACACATTCCAAACCATGCATAGCTACGGGCTTGTACAGATTTTAAGATGTCATTGACCCAATCACCAGACAACTTTGCACCTTCCCCAAGCTACTATGGAGATATCCATCTTTTTCCAATATACATTGGTTGACTTACTACCAACTCCAAAACCGTGCCCACTTCATTGCCCCCACGAGATATCTACCCCACTCACTGCCTTCATGTATGCCATCCTTAATTTTTTACCCAAACACCCCCTACAAAAACCACAACTACATAAAAAATGGGAAGCAATATTGGGTCAAGAACTAGACACGAATTGGAGAGATTTTAGAAGATGCAGCAAAGACACCAATCTGTACTGTTTATAAGGAGAATATATATATAAGCTTATGATGTTTGGTACTAAACTCCCAATAGACTGAGCAAAATTTTCCCAGGAACCTCTGATATCGATTGGAGATGTGGGAAGTAGGAAGGCACACGGATTCATATTTTTTGGAATTGTATATCACTAAGGGCTTATTGGGATATGATTTTTACTCACCTAGATAAAGTATTCCACACACCACATCCAAAACTACCAAATTATGCTTTTTGGGAGCATGTGTTTCTGACCTTACAAGAAGATAGAACATCTTGGCTAGACATCTTAACTGCAGACCAATGTCTCATCCCAAAATATTGGAAATTTAACTATATCCCCACAGAACAGGAATTTTTTATTAGAATAATAAATAGATGTCCAAAACATGCAATATCTCACTGCAAGGCACAATTGAGATTTATAATTGAACATGGTTGTTGCAGGATGCCACATCAAACAGAGTACCATGCACCTCTTGAAATCCTTTCAAATTGTCAATACTTTCCAGTACTGAATCATTTTAGCTGGCATTCACAGTTCAAGGCTTTTTTTTTATTCAAGGCTTTTTTCTTCATATTTTATTATGTATAATAAATAATATGTGGCTTATATTGCTACCAGAGAACATTAATGCCTTAGGGTGATTAACCTTTCATCACAAAAGTGCAAATTATCTCCCTTGGCTCCTTCCCAGAACTTTATCACCACAAGAAGCCGTACAAGTTCGCTAGATAAGTTCTCAGATAAGAAATACTGATTAATCGTGATCAGCTCTAGATGAGCATGACTCTTCTTCAGGAACTTCTCATATGTTACTTTAACCTTGCCAAATATTTTTTAGGACACTCAACAATGACTAAGGACTTTTATGAACCTGAAATAATATTGGGCACAGACAAAGGCCAGGTAGCAATCAAACTGATGATCATTTATATTCTTTGCATTTTTCCTTTTCTATTATGACTGTTTTACTAAAGGTAAAATTAAAAAAAAACAAAAAAACAAACAGAACAAGACCAAGAAAATGTAAACATGTGAAATACATACTGTATATCAGTATCATACCTGGGTTGATCATCGAATGTACATTTGATGTGCAAGTTACCACACTGCAATGGGGCTCTGACTTAGGACCATCTTCTTTTTCATTGTTTTCCTTTATGGAATCGCTGTAATTATTTTTAGAGCTTGTTAAAGCCGTTTTCTGGCATATTGAAAGAGGCTGATCATGACTGCTGGATTTCAGTGGATTGGTATGTGTGTATGGTATCTCAATCATTGGTTGACTTCTTAGTGCTAGATTCTAGAGGGAAAAAAAATCCAAATATATATTTATACTAGCAGAAGTGTGCCCATTGGTGCACAGTGGAAATTATGTGTGTATGTTTTGCTATGTATAGATATAGTGTCAAAATCTTTATACAGTGATATTTTAAACTGTTACCGTATATACTCGAGTATAAGCCGACCCAAGTATAAGCCGAGGTACCTTTTTTACCTAAAAGAGTATGAAAAATCGATTGACTTAAGTATAAGCCGAGGTTAGGAAATATGACCACTACTGCCTTCTGATTCAGTATTGTTTGAGGCTTAAGTTGCCCTTTAAATGGACAGCAGAATTCCCATACAGATGTTTGAAAATTACAACTCCCAGCAACTAAAACATGCTGGGAGTTGTAGTTTCCAAACATCTGTGTGGGAATCCTGCAGTTAAACCTGCAGAGTAGAGCCCCCTTCCCTCCCTCCCCAGAGAGTCCCCCCAGTAAGTTGGTCCTTACCGCGATCAATGTTGATCAATGTTGCGCCTCTCACAGCCCAGCGCCGAGTAGTGACATCAGCCGGCAAACCCACAGGACTTACCCCGCGTGCGGCAGCCGGATTTGGAGTTGAGCAACATCGATTGGGGTAAGGAAGGAGCTTGACTCGAGTATAAGCCGAGGTAAGGTTTTTAGGTTTATTTAAAACCTAAAAACCTCAGCTTATACTCGAGTATATACGGTATTCAAAATCATCGACTTCCAGGGAAACTAAGAATAGACCAAGGCAATTCTGCTACAATGTGCAGTTTAAGATAAACAGCACCATTGGGCTACCTAAGACCCCTGCCTTGGTCCTATCTCTGTCAGTGACTTTGTTTAACCATGTTGTCAGATCTCTGTGCAGCACTCCCCCCTTACCCCTCCCCTCTGTTACCTCCTCCGTGTCTCAACTCCGGCTAACCGACAAGCTTATCATGTGCAGTAGGAGTTTTTCAACATCCTGAAAAACACACCCACGCACAGTGGGCAATAGAAAGCAAGCTGTCCTGGAGACATGGAAGAAGGAGAACAGCACAGTTTACGATCTCTCACTTTGTGACCCATCATCAATCAGTGAAAGCTATTAAGAAGGGGGGTCAAGAGCAGCCTTATATCTACCATCAAAGCTACCTCTCTCCCCCTGCTAATGCTCTTATCTCTATGTTTATTACAGAGCAGGGAGGGGGGGATCACATCACAGGGATTTGATTGACAGTCCAAGTAGGAGTAGAGGAATGCAATCACGTATTCTTCTAACTGGTGTATCTCAGGACAGAGAGGGGAATTATAGAACTCATGGAAAGAAAGGAAAAAAAGTTCATTTTCCTACTATAGATGCCCTTTAACATGCTAGGTTCATACTTATTAGTACTTACCACAGCAAGTTCAAGATTTACAGTCACTATGCGGGTTCGGACTTGGTAGCACAGGATACTGATTGGCTATATAGGTTAGGGACAGGTGTGGATATAGGAGCTAAATGCTACCAACAGTATAAAATGAAAAACAGAAGGTACCTCACAGCCTTATGTTATTATAATAGCATTGCCCTAATAATCAAACATATAAACACATATTTATCACTACCAGAGAAATGGACAGGGACATGCAAAGTATCTAATTTATAGCCTGTAGCTAAGGCAGATGTAATACAACCCAATAGTATAGAGCAGGGATGTTAAACTTGTGTAACATGTTTGGAAACTACATCTCCCAGGATTTTCTGTTTGGAGGAAGTTTCTTCTTAATGTCCTGTAGCTAAGGCATGTGTCCAGATGTAATACAGCCTAATTGGATAGAGCTGGGGTGTTGAACTAGGGACCTTTTACATGTTTGAAAACTACAATTCTCAGAATTTTCTGTTAGCAGATATTTTTTTCTTAATGAACTTTAAAAAAAAACAAAAAAAAACGACAACACCCAGCATTCCCTGGCTGCACAGAATGCTGGAAAATTTAGTTTTTATGCATCCTGGAATAAAGCCATTATCCAGAGTTAGACATTAAATGCGAGCCTTTGTGCTTTAGCGATTCCTACCCAAGGGTTTGAACATGCAAGTGATCCATATGCCCTTCCCTTACCTCCATAGCCATTACACTATTTTATTAGGGAAGGATTATATGGGTCACTTAAGGCAGTAGGACCTTACCAAACTTGCCCTCACTTCCATATTCCACCCACCTGACAGCTATAATCCATGGAGTCTAAGTGGAATAAACCTACAGGTCTGTGAACAGACCCAGGCAATCCTGCCAAAATGTGCAGCTCAATCTAAGCAGCACCATTGGGCAACCGGAGACCCTATACAGGATCCAGATTAACACACTAGGTCAATACTTATTAGTATTTACCACAGCAAGTCCCAAGCTCCCCACAGAGTATAAAATGAAATAGAGCCTTCTTATAACAGAAGGTACCTGTTAAGGTCTTCTGGAAATGGGTCCTATGAGAGACCTCCCTAGGCGTGGAGTCTAAGCACCTGCCGGTTTTCTCCAGAGCCTATGATAGTGAGGATGTTGCGCGGTGGACAGGTACCAGGTCATGGTCCCAGGAAAGAGAGCCACAAGACCCTATCCCACAATGCAGAGACGGCAACAGAAAGGGAGAAACCCATTGAAAGTTGTGCAAACAGGCAGGTCCAAGATACACAGTGGGGGTCAGGACTGGCAGCAAACAAATAAAGTTCAGGAATAGGCAGAGATCAGGGCAGGCAACAAACTGGCGAAGGTCAGGTAATCTGGGTCAGCAACAGGTATTCAGTCAGGAGGCAGCAGAGTGGTCAGGGAGCAGGCAGAAGTCAAAGGCAGGTGGCAAGCTGACGATGGTCGGGCAATCTGGAAGGTCAACAGGTAGTCATTCAGGAGGCAGAAGAGTGGTCATAACAGTAACTCACAGCCTCCTGTTCGTAATAAAACAATAGTGGGAAAAAGGGAAAAACTGTCCATTTCTCTAAAAATGCTGGGTAATTTCAGAGACATGCAAAGTCATTTTATCAAATACAGACATCAATTCCTGTCTAGCAAACAGAAACTGGATTGTCTTATGTCTTTCTACGCAGAAGGGGGGGGGGGTAAATGTGTGAATCTCAAGAATTTTTGATTGGCTAAGACTGTCACATGTTTTACAAACAGCACATAATTGGGTGTAATACAGGAACGTCCTTACACTTCTTGTCTTGTCATGTACAATGCCCAAGAGAATTTTTTGATTTGCTTACAGTGTAAGATCAGAATCTCATTGGATGTTAGTAAAATTCCACTTCCTTTTAGTGTCTACATGGAGACCCTTTGGCTAAACCTACCATTTGGAGTTTCCCATTGAAACTTATGGTGTCAAGTAATGTAAGTATGGTATACTTTATTATATATCATTTGTTTTGTAATTCAGTAGTAAGTAGTAGTACTGTACCTTGTATAGTGTTATTTGTTATGGGGATTTTAATTAAATAGTGATAACTACAAACATACATATAGACCTTTCCTAGTAATAGTGTTATATACCCCCACCTAATTAGTTGATCCTAAAAACTCAATGCAAATTCTCTGTAAAAAAAAAAAATTATATATATATATATATATATATATATTATATTTTTTTTTTTTTTTTTTAATTTGATCACAGAAAAAAAAACACAGAAAAGTTTAACAATGTGAATGTCATAGTCTAAAAGGGCCACCCCTAAAATGAAATTTCATATTCCGATACAAATGCCCACAAAACCCTAAGATCGTTATATTCACACTGCTCAAAAATGCACACAAAGATAATTATTCAAACTACTTTCATTTCCTGGTTGAAACAGAGATACAGCCATAATGTAGGATATCACGGCCAATGACTAATATGTTACCTGGAGGCTTGTCCATTGAAAGCAGTGGAAAGGTCATCTGAGCATGTGTGAAAGCTCTGGTCTTTCCCTGCCCTCAGCAAATTGCTTGCAGGGATTTAACTAGCTTTGTGTGCAGTTCTGGGCAGTGTGCGTAAACGAATTTAAGGTTTTGGGGGGTTTGACTGTAAGAAAATCAAATGTCATTTTGGGGGTGAACATGCCCTTTAAGTTTGGTCACCATGTTGAAAGGGCTAAAAGTACATTTCACATTTACATGTTTTCCTGCAGCTTCTTGTGTGAAGCCAAAATCTTTCACAAACTGCAAACATTTCCAATTTTTCACTTTTTAAAAGGGAAAATACTTATAGTATGGTTTATTCTCCAAAATGTAACAGTATATTAAATCTATATGTATCTATATATTTATACTAGGTGAATTTGCAATAATATTTCCTCTATCACAATAAAAATAATGTGGAGCTACGGCCAAGCTATACTTTTACAGTGATCAATATACTTTTTATTGGTGTATCAAATTTCATTTTATAACAACAATAACAATAAAATACATGTAAAACAGTATTGTTGGCATGTGTGATTCTTGTGAGGTTACATTTGTGAAAGGTCAATACAGTATTAACATACATTCCAGTTTGCTTTGTAATATATTAAGTAATATATCAAGTTTAAAGGGCATGTCCACCCCCAAAACAAAAAAATAATCATTAATTGCCCACCTTGTGCTGATTAAAATCATTGTTATCTCTCCTCTCAAAGCGTTATTGATGTTAAGTTTGGCAGCACTGAACATAAAAAAAGTGAACACTAACATTTACTTAGTAACATAGTATTGGAGGTTGTATAAAGACATACGTCCATCTAGTCCAACCTTAATACCCTACCCATAATGTCTGTCGAAGAGTTACATAGTATTGGAGGTTGTATAAAGACATACGTCCATCTAGTCCAACTATTATATCCTACCCATAATTTCTGTCGAACAGTTACATAGTAAAATATGATTGAAAATTGTATAAAGGTAAATTTTGCTAGCCTTCCTTATTTGTATGTCTAAAATACATTGTAAAACATAATTATTAAATATTAAAATAATATTTTTCAGATACTAATGAAGTTAAAAATAACACACACACACTCACATACACTCACACACACACTCAGTCACATACACACACTCTCTCACACACACTCACTCACTCACATACACTTTCACACTCACTCACATACACTCTCTCTCACACACACTCACATACACTCTCTCACACACACACTCTCACACACACACACACTCACATACACTCTTTCACACACACACACACACACACACACACTCTCATACACTCTCACACACACTCACATACACTCTTTCACACTCACTCACTCACATACACTCTTTCACACTCACTCACTCACATACACTCTCACTCACATACACACTCACACACTCTCTCACACACACTCACATACACACTCACACACTCACTCACAAACACTCTCACACACTCTCTCTCACACACACATATACACTCTCTCTCACACACACACTGACTCACATACACTCTCTCACACACATTCTCATACTCACACACTCTCACTTTATTAGCTGGGAGTTGTAGTTTCCAAACATCTTGAATGCCAAGTTTCTACCCTCGGTTTATACTCGAGTCAACAACTTTTATTAGGATTTTTAGCTGAAATTTGGTACCTCGGTTTATACTCGGGTAGGTTTATATACGGTACCCTTTAAGAGTATGGGAAAAAAAAAAATTTTTCAAGTTTAAAGAGGAATTGTTATAGAATGGTTACTGCTCAGCCATTTGGAATAAATGATAAGAGTAATTTAGAAGATGAAACATTCTTTAATACATCATTATTCTATTTACCCGAATTATCACAATATCAGGATTCAGTGAGGATTTACACGAGTTCGTTCCAATATGGATCTTTGCGCCCATAATAATATATTGTGCTACTTTTTTCTACTATTTTTCTGTCTATGCGAGTCCTAAATTTTTTCTCCCAGAAGAGCAATTTGGTGTGATCATCATCCTCTGCAATACCTCAAAGGTTATTTGGAAATTTTTTATCCAATATCATTGGACAATTGGGCAACTACACCATATATGGTAAAAATTTCCCTAAGCCTGACAGCCCAGAAAACATAGAGGGCAACAGCCCAGGAAAATATGTGATAATACTGCAGGGTCTTTAAATGCCCTGTACATTAGCTTCAATGAAGTTTCCCTGAGAGCAATGTTTAAACTTCCCTTATTAATATTTTTTAAGGGGTTGCCCATTGGGAATGATCGCTAGTCTTCCCAATAGCCTGTTTCCATGCTAATTGATACTTATCTTTAGTATGCTGGGATGGTTGAGCCATTTTTTTGTAAATAAAGGATAACAAACCATTGCCCGATGCATGTTTAAAGCACAAATACTCTAAATCAGCTAGATCTTTTTGGTACTCAATTTGTTGGCGGTGCCATGCTATCATCTGAGTCAGCTGTGCAGCAAGGTAATACCTATATAATATATAAGCAGGGTACACTCATTCCTCCTTGGTTTTTTAATCTTTACACAATATTTTTATTAATTCGGGGAGTTGTGGAATACTTCACATTTCTTGGTTGGTCCCATAGCGGAGATGAAATGATTGTAATGTTTAAGGAGGTACTTAGGGGCAGACTTATTTGAGAAGTATGTCTCCTGTAGGAAGATAATATGGGGTTTGAATTTTGCGTACGCCTTAAATGCTATATTATAACCTTATGTGAGAGGCAAGTAAGTGTGGGTTTATTCTGGGTTCCACTAGGTATCATATCCACATTATATATACCATTATATTTTCAACAATAAACCATTCAGTAGTCATATTAAAGGAATAGTTCACACAAATTGAACTATTCCTTTAAAGCAGTGATTGAAGACCGGGAGGTAAAGGACCTATTCCTTACCATCCGTTCTTCAATCACTTGACCAGGATCCAGGATCTAAGGCAAGTATATTTACCTTGCGCACAATCCACCGTGGCTCAGTTGACAAGTCAAGACCACTTCCTGGTTTAGTTTCACTATAGCGCACATGCGCAATGTAGTAAATGAAACCCAGAAGCGGTCTACAACTTTCAACTGAACCGCGGTGGATCGCACACAAGGTAAAATATACTTACCTTCGATCCCGGATCCTGGTAAAGTGATTGAAGAACATAAGGGTAAGGAATAGGTCCTTTACCTCCTGGTCTTCAATCACTGCTTTAAAGGAATAGTTCACTTTTTGTTTGAACTATTCCTTTAAATTTGATCTTATAGTATCCTATAATTGCGGTGATAATTCTATAGGTTGAAGGATGCCAAAAAAAACAATTGTACAGCAATGTAAACATATACAGTGGTTGGCAAAAGTATTGGGCCCCCTTGAAGTTTTCCACATTTTGTCACATTACTGCCACAAACATGAATCAATGTTATTGGAATTCCACGTGAAAGACCAATACAAAGTGGTGTACACGTGAGAAGTGGAACGAAAATCATACATGATTCCAAACGTTTTTAACAAATCAATAAACAGCAAAGTGGGGGGAGTGTAATTATTCAGCCTCCTGAGTCAATACTTTGTAGAACCATCTTTTGCTGCAATTGCAGCTGCCAGTCTTTTAGGGTATGTCTCTACCAGCTTTGCACATCTAGAGACTGAAATCCTTGCCCATTCTTCTATGCAAAACAGCTCCAGCTCAATCAGATTAGATGGACAGCGTTTGTGATCTTGCCACAGATTCTCGATTGGATTTAGATCTGGACTTTGACTGAGCCATTCTAACACATGGATAAGTTTTAAACCATTCCATTGTTGCCCTGGCTTTATGTTTAGGGTCGTTGTCCTGCTGGAAGGTGAACCTCCTCCCCAGTCTCAAGTCTTTTGCTGGCTCCAAGAGGTTTTCTTCCAAGATTGCCCTGTATTTGGCTCAAAATCCATCTTCCCTGTCCCTGCTGAAGAGAAGCACCCCCAGAGCATGATGCTGCCACCACCATATTTGACAGTGGGGATGGTGTGTTCTGAGTGATGTGCAGTGTTAGTTTTTCGCCACACATAGCATTTTGGCCAAAAAGTTCCATTTTGGTCTCATCTGACCAGAGCACTTTCTTCCACATGTTTGCGGAAAACTTCAAACGGGACTTCTTATGCTTTTCTGTTAACAATGGCTTTCTTCTTGCCACTCTTCCATAAAGGGCAACTTTGTGCAGTGCACGACTAATAGTTGTCCTATGGACAGATTCCCCCAACCTGAGCTGTAGATCTCTGCAGCTCGTCCAGAGTCACCATGGTCCTCTTGACTGCATTTCTGATCAGCGCTCTCCTTGTTCGGCCTGTGAGTTTAGGTGGACGGCCTTGTCTTGGTAGGTTTACAGTTGTGCCATACTCCTTCCATTTCTGAATGATCGCTTGAACAGTGCTCCGTGGGATGTTCAAGGCTTTGGAAATCTTTTTGTAGCCTAAGCCTGCTTTAAATTTCTCAATAACTTTTTCCCTGACCTGTCTGGTGTGTTCTTTGGACTTCATGGTGTTGTTGCTCCCAAGATTCTCTTAGACAACCTCTGAGGCCATCACAGAGCAGCTGTATTTGTACTGACATTAGATTACACACAGGTGCACTCTATTTAGTCATTAGCACTAATCAGGCAATATCTATGGGCAACTGACTGCACTCAGACCAAAGGGGGCTGAATAATTAAGCACATCCCACTTTGCAGTTATTGATTTGTTAAAAATGTTTGGAATCATGTATGATTTTCATTCCACTTCTCACGTGTACACCACTTTGTATTGGTCTTTCACGTGGAATTCCAATAAAATTGATTCATGTTTGTGGCAGTAATGTGACAAAATCTGGAAAACTTCCAGGGGGCCGGATACTTTTGCCAACCACTGTATACAGTAAAAAATAAAAACAGTTCAAACATTTGAAGCATCAGCATGCCTAAGTTATACTGGGCAGGGGATACTCTGTATGGGGGTGTGTGTCACTCGTACACCCATCCAGCAATATTGGTTTAACGGGACAGTTTCAAGGGTAAGTATTCCGGGAATTCATTTTTGTTGATATAAATTATCTGGGATAACCCTCTGTAGCTTTTAATAGAAGGAAAAAAAAAAAAAAAAAAAAAGAAAAGGGGGAGGGTCATCTTATATATACAATGTAACTTGGTAGGGAATCCAAAAATAGCCAAATCCGCAAATATTTGGAAAGAGTGTAATCCAAAGGGTATGATTTTCGTGCTTCTTGCATCAATTTGTCCTTGGTAGTAAAGTAGTGCAGTTTTACAATAATGTCTCTTGGTAGGTTATCCGACGGTGGCATTGCAAAGGCTCATTGTGCTCGATCTCATTCCAATTTGTCGTCTGGTATATCTGGTTTAAATGTTTGAAATATGTACTTCACAACTTCCTGGGTATTTGTAAATGACTCTGGGATACCACTAATGCGAGCATTGCTTCTACCACAAAATAAGTAGGTGGAGCTTCTCAGAAAAACCACTCCAGAATTGCCAAAAACACAAGTGCATTTATTGTGCTAACACAACATGTTTCGGGCATCTAGGTCCTTTCTCTAGTGTCACACACATGTCCGAAATATGTTGCGTTAGCACAATAAATGCACTTGTGTTTTTGGCAATTCCAGAGTGGTTGCGGTTTTTCTGAGAGGCTCAAACTACTTATATTCTACTTTATGATAATTATGTCATAGAACAGACATAGGAGCAGGCAGTGATGATAGACACTGTGTGGGTAGCTATACCTTTGATAATTGCTTCTCCTAGACCTGTTTTCTAGGTCCTCTATTTGTGCAGACGTCCTTGCATGTTGTGTGTGTAGTTCCCCCAGGTCCCCTTGTGTCTGGTTTAGGGCCTTCACCAAGTCATCATGGCGTTTCTCAATTTTGCAACCGGCTAATTTACTGCATGTGAACACACATATGTGTTCACATGCAATAAATTAGCCGGTTGCAGTTGTACTGCCTGTCGCCTGAGTCTCACCTCTATTGACTTTTTGTATTTGGATTTGTTTAGTTCCTCCTGTAATAAGGATCGGAACTGGGATAGAATAGTTGGAGAGAGGTTGGGCTCTGAAATGCAGCATGGGGTAGTCTCTGTATCTAAGTCGCGGGTGTCTGACGCATCACTTAATGGTGGAGAAGGCCGTGATTTGTGCTGGTAAGCCTGCACAGGGCTTTAATAGTGAATGAGGACCCTTCATTTGGTTTTGGCAGCATCTTCCTGGTGTTCGAGGGTGATAGCCACCTGGTTTATGGTGAAGTTCTGCCTTTAAAGCTGAATGCTGTAGATTGCCAGGTGGGTTGAGGAGTTCCTCTAGCGTTCGTCTGCCATTGTTGCAGCTTGCGAGTGCCCCTAAGCTATACTTTTTAATATATAAGCACATATGACAAATTGACAATGGGGAGTATTTGCTTTATAGCACAGTGTGTAAACAGCACTGTACAGATTTTCAGGTCAGTATTAATGGAATTCTGAGGGAAACTTAGTTTTAGTATAACAGCTGGAGTACCTAGGGTAGGTGGAGTACCTAGGGTATGAGGATTTAGGTGCTCCCCCTGGGTACTATGGAGCTGTGGAAAAGGTGAGTATAACTATCTTCAAGCTTTGAGCAAGGACCACATTCAAACATACCTATTCCCTCTGCTTCTTAGGTGATAATTTAAATTTACTCACCTGAGGGGCTGAAGACTGACAAGAAGAGGAAGGCAAGGATGATATAATTGGAATATCAGATGGAACAGCAGCAACTGTAGCGGCTGGTGTAAAAATAAGCTGCGAAGAAGGGGAAAAAAAGCAATTTTTACCTCCCTTGCATTCCAATAAAAACTTGAGTATCAATATTTAAAATTGGTGTCTTGATTTAAGGAGCTCCTCTAGCCTGCATCCGCCATTCCCACATGCACCTCTAGTTAGGAATTACTTACAAAGGCAAGTAATACATCATTTTAAAATCACTTATATCGGAGCTTTAAAAAACCAGGAAATGTGCTTTAGGAAATCTTTGTAAATCTGTACTTCATGTAACACATTGGCATCTAAAACAAAATAATAATTTAAAACAGTTAAAAATTATTTTTAATAAATTAGAAATCATAGCAAATGTTGGTAGGTCCTTATCTTTCCAGAGTCCTTAATGGCTTGAAATGTTTCCCTGTTATAAAGTTGCATATGGATGATTTCCCTTCTTGCCTCGTTTGCTGCTGGCATCACCTTCCTGCCTGCCAAATCGTTATTTAGCATCAGCACTAGAGCTGACTGGAATGGAAATCACCAGGCACAGGGGTCCATGAATAAACAAGAAAAGAGGAAGGAGCAATGATTACATTGCTTTTAAGGCATGTATTAAACATGTTAATATAGCAGAGTAACAGGTACTATTTTGTACCTATACTTTCATATGATCAATCAAAAATATCACTTTTGTGATTTTAGTTTTGACGATAAAATAAGCTGCATATTAATTTCACAAGCATTTTAGAAAGAAAATGTTATTGGGACCATTACAAATATGTTTATAACCAAATTTTGTCAAGTAAAATACATTTTTTGTATTGTGAAGCTGCAAAATAATGTTGTTTAAGTCTGACACCTAGTGGCAGTGATGCAGCATTGTGCACTTCATGTAACATCTTCTGGTAACTTTAACTTTAATCTACTGCAGGGCCAGCCAGTCATCGGGAAAGGTGCACCCTGTGTACGCACTCCATTCACCGAGACCCAACCAACAGCGAAATAACACAAAAACAGGCGTCTAGGTGGGCTAGAGTTTGCAGGATTTCCCAATAATCACCCGTGAAGGAAATAAATGAGGGGGGGAGGCAGGGAAATGCCAGGGTTATGGGTATTGGTATTTGCATCTACAAGAGAAAGAAGTTGCCATTGTGAGGTGTCTATACCAAAGTTGCCAAGTAGTGTTGTACACATCCCACCCCCCAAGTTTACTATGTAACCAGTTAGATGCAAAGTTCCAGTTATGTTTTAAATTAGTCATTGAGCGTAGCTTTAAGATTAGTACATTCCCCTTAGGCAACTTTTTACTTATAGGGAAACTGAAGAAACCCCAGTACATTAATGTTGTTTTTAGATGTGCCGTCACCCTTGGTGGATGTCTATTATGGCGTGCGTTTTAGCTTCTTTACCACTATGAAAGAGCAAAAGAAGCATGCTTGACTGCCAGTAAGAAGAATAAAGGTTCGTACACACGTGAGATCGCCGGTGCCGACCAGCGACGCACAATGTGTACAAACAGCAGATTCGGCTGATAATTGTGCAGTGTATGTGCACTTTATAGGCCAAAATGGCAGGTCGTTTGAAGATCTAGACGGTCTGGCAATGATCCCCGACCGAACGTCGTTTCTGGTAATAAAGTGCCTATTCATGGCACGATTGGCGACCAAAACGGCCGTTAGTACACATTATGAGTCGGCAACCGCGATAGCACGTGTGTACGAACCTTTAGCAATGTGATCCTAAACTACCAGCCATTTCTTCTGAACTTCTTTTAATCCTGAAGAAAGGGCAGTAGTTGATGGAGGATAAAAAGGCAAGACAAAAGGATTTCCAAAGAAAGACCATTCTTTTCTGCCACAGTTCTCTTAAATTTGCGAAGGCAAGTAAGTGCATGGTTGCTAGTATTGCTAATTAGTTTGGCTTCAATGACTACTTCATCTCTTCCAATAGTTATTGAACTAGGGACAGGAAATTTGGTACAGATTTACGGGACACATAGGAAAAGTGTGCTATTACCTAGCTAAGGAATTCAAAGTTTCAAGGTATGATGTCATCAAATCCCAACTGTCAGATTCCTAAGTGCACCTGGCTATACAAACTTACACTGTGTCTAACACAAACATACACAATTTAAAAATAAAAACACATCTATGTACATCTATACACACATGCTTTTGGCATTTCAAAGCTTTGCAATTCCTAACTTTGTATTTCTTAACAGCACTTCTGTTCTAAACAATTTACTGCATGTAAGTACAACAATAAATATATATATTAAATATAAATAAGTACTACTATGAGCTAACAAACCGACATTATACAGAAGCTAATGTGTAGCATTAACATATATGACATTATAACAAGTCAATATAATGCAATATTACACATGTATATAGTTTGCCTTAAAGTGATCTCACTACTAACAAACGTTGCCAGCTGGATGCAATTGTCCTCTTTATAGGGTCTTCTAAGGAACAGTTACCCTGGTAACCAAACTTTTCAGTATGCATTAAGGATGATGTTGCACTACTCTACATATTAAAAAAAATGATCAAAAAGGTTTTAAAGTCAAGCACACAAACATACACCCTAACACAACACAGACAGACAGTTATACATTGTAAAGACATGTCAGGACCTGCCAGAGTGAACGGTGGAGGAGCGTGATCGCAGGTAAGATCTGTGCGTTCCGGTTTTTATTGATAGAGATACCCTTTAAAAAGCAAGTCCACCCCCAAAACTAATATTTAACCCACTACTGGCCCCACCATATAGTGTAATAAATCTTTACATCTCTGCTCCTTATGGTTCTCCTGCAGTGCCTGTTCAAAGTTTAAAAAAAGTGATAAGTGGAGCTGTCTGCGAGTCATTCGGTCCCTGTTGCTTCCTTGTCCTCTGAGAGCTTTCTGGCAAGTGCAGGGGAGCTCTTCCCCCCCTCCCTTCTGTATGCTGCCTCTCCTAACTATACAACCTTTTTTCTGTGTGTAGTGTAACCCATTCCACCCTCAACCGCCGTTTTACTTTTCTAAAGAAAAAAAATTTCAAAAAGATACTTAAAGACCTTCTTTCCCCCGGTGCTCTGCATCTAGCTAATCACAGACGCGGATGCTGGTCCCACCCCTCTCTGCTGTTTCCGGCTAGAAGAGAGCCTGTAAGAGAGTCTGTAAGTATCTTTCTGGGGATTTTTTTAGAAAAGTAAAATTGGTGGTTGGGGGTGGGCTACACACAGAAAGAAGGGGTGGATATACCCTTTAAATGATGCAAACGACAGTTGGAATGGACCAAATCACCTGCATGGGAAAGAGACAGAATCGGCCCAGTAACGTAGTAGTAACAGTAGTAATTGAGGTTGAATAAAGACATACATCCATCAAGTTTAACCTTTCCCCCCTGCTTTTTAACAGTTGATCCAGAGAAAGGCAAAAAAACGAGCTAAAAGGGGGGGGGGATTCCTTCCCGACTCCAGAACTACTGTATATGTACTAGTATCAGTAATTCTCAATATTTTTTAGTTTTAGAAACTAATATAGCCCACTTTTAAAGCTATTCAATGAACTTGCTATTACCACATTTGCTAGAAGACAGTTCCACAGTTTCACCGTTCTCACTGTAACGAAAACTTATTGTGATACTATGATATTCCAGGTTTATATAGCTAGCTATTAGTGGCGGATGGGATTTGTGGTTTTGCTGCATTTGGAGACCCTAATAGGAGACACTGAATCAATATCCCTGAAGGACACTAAAGACTATATAGTGTATGCTACCAGTTGTAAAATTAAATTTATAATTTGGCTCCAGACAAATCCTTGTTTTTTTCTATTTCTTTCTCTTCCTTTTTATTCTTCCTATTTCATGGACTGGATCTCTTCCAACAGTTTTGGAGCTAGAGACACAAAATTTGGTACAGACATGAGGAACACATAGGAGAAGTGTGCTAGCAAAAGAATCTATAGGAGCATTCCCACTTATCCATTAATTTCAGGGCTTTTCTCCATGACATGAAAAATGTCCTCAATTATAAACATTCTGCTATTTCAGATATCGGTTATTGGTAAGCATTTATTCCTTTGTTAGGCATTATATTGTTCCATATTGTTATTATAAACCAGTTTATATGTGGTAGTAGGTGGTCCTATATTGTTTTCCCTTACAAATTTCGGGTTATACCTTAATTGCTTATTTGTTTTGTTTGATGATCAGTCATTACACGTATGCGCTGAGGCTTCCCATCTGCCCCGATCTGGGGCAGATTTGGTGGGACAGCCTCTATTTGGTGGGACAGCCTCTATTAATATATATTTTTTTGTATGTCAGGGTGGAATTGATTGTGGCCTTCCATGAGGCCAGAGTTGGTGGTGTCTGAATCCATGTTTTGGCTATTAATTTTCTGGCCATGAATAGTGTTTCAAATATTGTTGTGTATTTGTCTATTGATAAGTGTTCTGTGATCCCCAGTAAACATGCCTTGGGGTCAAGTCCAACAGGTGAACCCATTTGGTCGTGTAAAAATTGCAGGATTTGTTGCCAATATCCTTGTCGGTATGGGCATTCCCATAACATATGGAAAAAGGTTCCAGGTGTTTGACGGCATTTTGGGCAGTTGGGTTCATAGTTAGGTGTACATTTGGCGATTCGTTTCGGAGTTAGATATTCTCTATGAAGAACATATGTTTGGGTGATTCTGTCTGAAGCTTTGGGTGAGGCCTTTTTTTGTGCCATCAGAGCATCCTCCCACTCCTCATTTGTGATTTAGCCTAGGTCTTTTTCCCAGGATGTTTTTTTTTTCCATGCCCCAGTTCTAGCTGTCGGAGTGGTTATTGTTGTATATAGGGCAGAAATGAGTCTAGCGGATGTCGGGGTTTGGAGGTTTCCCACGATTGGATTGGGAGGTAGGTTTGGTAGGAGCCTTCCGAATTGGCATTGGAAAGCGTGTTTTAATTGTAGATATTTGAATAGGAAGTTACTTGGGAGTTCGTATTCTTCTTTTAATTCTGCAAATGGTTTTATATCTGTTTCTCCCAGGATGTGAGAGCCTCGTTATACCATGTCTGTACCATGTTTCGGGTTGTGGCTCTGTGAGAAATTCGGGAAGTAATCTATTGTATCATATGGGGGTATGCTTGTTGATTAGAGGTAGGTTCATGGTCTTACGTGCCAGGTCCCAAATTTTTAATGCTTGGGTTAGTGAATTGTGGGCTTTTTGTGGTGGAGAGCCTTGGAAGCCCCTAGAAAGAAGGTATGTGGGGTAGGGTATCATTGAAGCGTTCGGAACTCTGGCCAGTGTTAAGAGTCTTTTGGGGTTGTCTTGAGACCATACTTGTAAGTGGGACAATTGTGAGGCGATATAGTAATGTTTAATGTTAGGGAGGGCTAGTCCTTCTAGTTCTGTGGGTCGTTGTAATATAGACCAGTTCAATTTGCGTCTACCAGATCCCCATATAAATGGTCTGAGGGAATCCAGTATTATGAAGTACTTGAGGGGGATTAAAATCGGTGAATGCCATAGTACATATAATATTTTTGGTAGCAGGATCATCTTTATTATGCCCACTCGCTCTGCAACCCCAAGGGGCAGTTTGGACCACACTTGGATTTTTTGCTTGATTAATGTGAGGATGGGCTCTATATTGAGGTTTATATAGTCTTGGGTTGTTCTGGACACGGTTAGTCCCAGGTATTTTATTGTATTGGCTCGTGGTGCGGTCTATTTTTGTTGGTGGGAAGCTGTCCAGTGGCAGGATTTGGGATTTTGCCCAGTTGATTTTGAGGCCTGAATATTTGCCATAGTTGTCTATAGTTTCAAGGGCAGTAACCAAAGATGGGCCTTGGTCTGCCAGATATAATAACATGTCGTCGGCATATAGTCCGACGATTTCCTCCTGTTCCTTCAGCCTTAGTCCCGTTACTCCTAAGTGTTGTCGGAGTTGGGCTTCCAATGGCTCTACTGCCAATGCGTATAGAAGAGGGGATAGTGGGCAGCCCTGGCATGTCCCTCTGGCTAGTGGGAATATATCGGAGGTTTATCCATTAACTAGGACTCTGGCTTGTGGGTGGGAGTATAGTAACTGGATCCATTTGGTTAGGTTTGGGCCAAAGCCGAATTGGTTCAGTGCTTGCCATAGGAAGGGCCATTCCACTGTGCCAAATGCACGGGCCGTGTCCAGACTGACCACACATCTAGTGCCTATATTGTCATGTGGTGCTTGTGTGTTTAAATATAATCTTCCTGTGTTGTATGTTGTATTTTTTCCGGGGATGAACCCAGATTGGTCCGGGTGGATGAGGGATTTGATTACTTTAGTCAGAGAGAGAGAGTAATTTTGCGAGAATTTTTATATCGACTTGTAGTAAGGAGATAGGGCAGTACGATTCGGGGAGTTCTGGGTCTTTCCCCGGCTTTGGGATGAGCATTGGTGATATAATGTCTATGTATTTTGTGTAAAACTCTGGGGAGTCCATCCGTCCCTGGGGTTTTGATTCTGGCCAGGAGGGAAATTGTTTGTCTAATCTCAAATTCGGTAATGGGGTCTTCCATTATCTGGCATTCGGTGTTGAACAGTTAGGGAAGTGTTATTTGTTCGAAAAGGGTGGAGAGTTCAGATGGTGGATGCCTAGTTGAGGATGTATATAGTGTTTCGTAGTATCGGGCAAACAGTTTAGCTACTTTCGGGGTTTCCGAAATCCCCCTCCCGTCTGGACCTGCAATTGTGTTCGTGGTTGGCCATGTATGCCAGCAGGCGTCCAGATTTTCCCCCGAATTCATAGTATCTTTGTTTTTGGAATAGTATTTTTTTGCGGGTTTTAACTTCATATATGTTGTCTGTTAGTCTGGATTGTATCTTCAGTTGGATTATTGACGAAGTCTAGAAGTCTACTTGAGCTTTCGTCAATGCAGTTTGTGCTGCATTCGGCAGTGGTGGATCTGTGTTTTAAGATATTGATGGTAGAGGATAGAACCATACGTGAGTGTTTTTTAAATGTTTCCCATACTATTATTGGGTTTGCTGTAGGTTCATTGTTATTAAAAAAGGTTGTCCATTCCTCAATCTGTCCCCTTTCCTCCGGTAGGAGCGTCAGCCAGAAGGGGTTTGGTGAGTCTGGGGACCATGTGAATTCAGCCCAGCATGGAGCATGGTCTGACTGTATGCGGGGGGCATATTCAGCTTGGATCAGGGTGGGCAGTAGCCTTGAGTGGGATATTATCATGTCAATTCTGGACATGGTTTAGCGTGAGGCGGAGAAGCATGAAAATTCTGTGCGCTTGGGATTGAGGTGTCTCCGGACATCTGTTAGTCCAAGGGTCCCTATAAGTCTGCCGAATCTAGTTGTTGGGTTTGATGGTGGGATCCAGTCTGCTGGGTGTAAGCGGTCCTGCACAATGTTTAGGACTGTGTTAAAGTCCCCTAGCCAGAGTGAGGGAATGCCTAGGTATTGTGCTAGGTACTGGATTCCTGCTTGTAGTGAGGACATTGTGAAGGGGGGTGGTACATAGTGCGCAAGCAAAGGAATAGGTTTCGATTTGTACTCTAGCTTTCAAGAAAACATATGTTCCCCTCTGGTCCAGTCTCAAGTCCACCAACTCAAACTGGACCTATTTGGTTACAAGGACGGCTACTCCTCTTGATGAGGAGGTGAATTGGGAGTGGTATGCCCAGCCTATCCAGGGTCTTTTGAGGGCCCTTTCTTTTTTTACTTCCAGATGTGTTTCTAGGAGGACTATAATGTTTGCTTTTAGTTTTTTTAACATAATCGAGTATTACGGAACGTTTAACTTTATTTTGGAGCCCTCTCACATTCCATGTGAGTATTTTAAGTTTTTGGTTGTTGGTCATTGTCTTGGGTTTGGAAGTGAGACTGGACCTGGTGGGGTAGAGTATACGTTAGACAATTATACATTTTGCAATATTGACCGTGTATAAAAACTATTTACATTAAACCCGGCTCTACACCACTGGATGGGTGAGAGCATATTTCCCTTAACCGTTAAATTTAACTTTGTTATATAGATTAACTTATCCCTCTGTGAGAGGGTATGCATAGGTTTATTTTCTTGTGGGGGCGGTTTGTTTGTTCTGCTGAAACCTGGTCTGATGTAGGGCGTAGTCAGGCCCATTGATGTTATAAGGCCAATAGTCCGCTCATTTCTTTATAGGGTGATACATTAGGAGAAGTTCTGGTAGTTTGTTCCCAGCTGAAGTTGGGTTCATTAAGGGGGGAGTTGTGCTGGGATGCTTGGATATTCTCAAAGTTAAGGGTAAACTTGGTATTTTACAGGATATGTCAGTATTATGAGTCTATTCCTTGTGCATTCGTTGTATTGAGGTATGGGTTTTAGGCAGTCTCTGGTGAGGTCGTGGGGGTAGGGGTAGTTCTGCTATTGGAGTAGTTAGGAAAAGGGGAGGAGGGGATACAGTCTATTTTTGGTGTGGAGGAGTAAGACCGGAAGGTTTTAACAGTTCCAAGTGAAACGAGAGGGGGGGGGGGGGGTTTTTCCTTCTAAGTGGAAAAAGGGGGGGAAAAAACAAGGGGGATAACTGTTCATACTGTACCGCTATGTAGTTTAGTCTTGCGGGTTTTCTGTAGGTAGTGGCCTCTCTGGTTAGGCGCAACACCGTATCTCTGTCTCTATAGTTCAACATTTTAGAAATAAATGTGCGAGGGTGAGCCCCCGGGGGTGGGGGTTATGCGATAGGTTCGCTCGACCGCGAAGGTAGAGGTGAATTTATCCCTGCCATATGTGGATAGGAGCAGCTCCTCAAGGAATTTTACTGGGTCACGGCCCTCAGCCCCCTCAGGCAAACCCACCAACCTTATGATGCTGCGGCGGTGCCGGTTTTCTAGATCCTCCTGACGCTGTTGTATTGTCCGGAGTGTTGTCTCATGGTTTTCCACTTGGTGCCGAAGGGGGGACACACGGTCTTCCACATTGCTTAGGCGGGTCTCTGTTTCGGTTACCCTGTTCCGGAGGCTATGGAGATCTTGTCTTAGCAGGGAGATGTCTATTTTGACTTCCTCCAGCTTCCCTGTCAGGGTGGATTGTCAGGTAGCTATTGCCTCCAGCACTTTAGTCAGTATCTCTTGCTGTGCTGTGGAGTTGCTTCTTCCTGTTGTGCTTCTTGTTTGGCGCCATCTTGGCGTTGGAACTTTTCGAGTCTTGCGGCCGAGTCCTGGGTTCTTTTCGGTGGTGACATCGTGTGTACGGTGTTTGCTTGGCTTTCCGGTGCCTTAGGTAGTGCGGTTGTGTCTTTTGTTTAAGTTTATTGCTCCTTTCAGGATCTTTTCAGGTTGGTTTTGAGTGGAGCTATGGACTCACGCGTCCCGTCTCATTCCATGCCAGGACACGCCAATACATACGGTTACATTTTACACCAGGGTTTTCATGTGGAAATCTGTTAGAATTCTAATACTGACATTCTTATCTATGAATAGAAAACAACCTTGAAATCCCTTATTTATGTAGTTTACCACAATATACAAAACAACAACAGTGGCAAGTGCTCACAAGTTTAAAAAAATAAAGATTTACCATCTGTGCTCTGAGATACATCTGGGCCTGACTTGCACTTAAGGTTGGAGAAGTACTTCCCAATAGCATAGTCTTTTGGGTGATACTACTGCTGCTTGTTGTACTGGATGTTTGTGATCGACTTATTATTTGAGGTGGAGGAGGGGAAGTAGAGAGATGAATCTATTAGTAACAAAACAGAAACAGTAAGATTGCTACTGCAAGTAACTATTAAACCATAACTAGAAAAGTAGAATGCACACAAATAAAATAGGTCTATAATTTAGCAGCATCAGATATTGCGGTATGTACAGTTCACCTAGGACACTAGAACATACCCACAGTATGTGCATACGACTCGCATGCCTCCTCCTTCAACGCCAGTAGTTGAATATATTTAGTTGTGTTGATAGACCCACATTTATGTTACAGTTGAATTTACAGTAGAGAGGTGTACAGGAGTCATTCACATAAAAATTTTTCACTGCAAATCTTTGAAGCTATAAGGTAAAAAGAATAATTTAGCTCAAATAAGTAATTTGTAGTACTCACCGTGTGTTGGGGCACATTTGATTGCTGTGTGGTGGAAATAGATGATCTGTCCCCAGATACACTAGACTGAAGTATAAGACCAGTATTAAAATGCAAATCTAAACAAAAAGGTAATGTACAAAATTCTTTGATGAGCCTAAAGCTAGGTACAGATGTGTTAGTTAAGGGGCAAATCATCAATGACGCCCAAGCAAACAGGAATAGATTTTCAACCCTAACGGCCGTTCATCAGGCAGTCATGCATTGCAGCTGAGAACGCATGTTTGTACTTAGCTTTGACCAAAATATCCGATAAGACATGTTTGTACCTAGCTTTGACCAAAATATCCGATAAGGCATGTTTGTACCTAGCTTTGACCAAAATATCTGCTCCAATTTTCGGTGTGATGTGCTGATATAGGTTGAACAAAAGTCAGTAAATTTTGGCCAATGGGTTGTACAGTGTACACACATATTGACAAAAAAGGCATAGACTGCCCCCCATGCCATCTAGAAAATGTCTGTCCTGGCTAGCATGCAGGTGACACTGAGAACTGCTAGTGCAAGTAAAGGCAATGGTTTCAAAACGTGTGCATATGGGCCAATAGAAAAAACTGCAGGGGCACGGGCCTTCCTGCAAGTTTAGTGGTGGGGATCCTGACACACACTCCTACCCACGCAAGGTACTGCTATTAGCTCCACCCCTCATGGCACCTGTAGTTACGCCACTGATATGGGCGAGTCCAGAATACTTGCCCATCTCTTCTGCTCCTTATGGCTGACCTGCAGTTCTAATTAGGAACCTATAAAGAGTAGGAGCATGTCTGTGTGTCATCCGGTATCTGCCCATTCCTTGTCCTAATGGAGGACTCTAGCATGTGCTCAGTGCTGCTTCTTTCTTTAAAAATAAATAAAATAAAAAAAACAACAAACTGTAGGGGACCCTCCCAGCCCTAAACGATACATTGAAATCTTTTAAAAGTGCCAAGAAATGTACTTACACACCTTCATTCCCTTGGCTCCATCTGTTGAAAGGCAGCCGCATCCATGATTGGAGGCCGAAGGAACAAAGGTGGGTTAGTACATTTCTGGGCACTTAAACATTTCAATATAGCATTTAGGCTTGGGGGGTGCCCTACACTGATTTAGATTTCAGGGTAGAGAAAGATGGTATTCTGCATACCTTACTTGTAAAAAGTGTTTGAGTTACTGTTGCTTTATCATCTCAAACCAGTCTGATAATTCTCCCCTGACAAAATGCACACATCTGGCGCTCACTGGATATTTTATCCTGTTTGTTGTGCATGAAAAAATCCCAGTAGATCAGTCATTTCTAAAACTCACCTTTCTTGCACCAGCAACCATGCCATGTTCAGAGTACTTTAAATACCCCTTCTTCCTCATTCTGATGCTGTTTGAACTATAGCAACTTGCCTTCATAGCATATGGATGCCTTAATGCATTGAGCCACCATGGGATTGGCTGATTAGCTATTTATGATAAAATGCAATAGAACAGTGGAAAACAAGTATGTTTACAGGTATTATACAGTACCACAAATATTTTGGGCAACCAGTTATAAAAAAAAATTGACATACCAAGCCCTGCAGATATATAATATTTCATTATATACATATCAGCGACTTTACCTGTTGAACTGAGGATAGGCTCTGGAGAGGACTGCTACTTAGGTGTGGCTGTTGTAGAGCTGCTGTTTGTAGCATTAAATGTTGTTGTTGTGCAGCATACATCTGAGTAAGATACTGAGCTGCTGAGCTTGAAGGACGATTTAATGTTTGCTGGATGACCTACAATATTATAAAATCAAAAGGCAAATACATATTTTTCAACAAACTGAAAATATATATGCAGCGTAAATGGTTTTTAACCCACACCAACACACTGGCCCAATTTTATACCAATATGATGCTAAATGTCAAATCAGCATTCCCTGCCGTTTGCCATTAAAGCATAAAATGACTGGCACAGTTGGTTGCTAGCATGGGAAAGCAGGTGCTTCAAATTGTGCAGTGGTTATCAAACATGTTTAGACCATGGCACGCTTGAAAATGCATATTCTTCTCACAGCACACCTTTATGCTGTACGTAATGTTGTAATTACCCAGATTTGCATTTTACAGGTGTACAGTATTTTGTAATTAGATTTGATAAAGTTTCACTACATTGACTGCATTTAAATGCTTTCAGAACATATATATTTAGGAGTACAACATTAACATGCAAGTTATACTGGTAAAAGGATTTACACTTGGGCGCACTTTTGGTTGTATGGTGCAAAGATTCTCAAACGGTGTGCCTCCAGATGTTTGAAAACTACAACTCCCAAGAATTTGAGAATTGAGAATCCCTACTTCAGTGTATATGGCCACTGTTAAGGCGTCCATACAAGCACAAAACCTGGATGTTCTATTTTGGAATAATCAGATATTGTACAATCATTGGAGTGTGTATTGCCAAAATTAAAATTTCATTCTATATTTTTCCTTATTGAACAGGTTCAAAAATTCTTATTTGACAGAGTATGGGCCACTTTAGTAGAGGGTCCCACAGATCTAAGATTAAAGCTTCATACACATGTGCGATAGCGAAGGCCAACCCGTAAGCACGATGTGTATGCATGGCATGTTTCGAACAATAATCGAGCCATGCATGGGCACTTTGTTGGGTGAAATGGCCGTTTGGTTTTGGCTTGTTGCCGGATTCAACCGGTGGATCTTTAACTTGCAGACTGAACAGCCGTTTTAGGTGACAAAGTGCCCATACACGAAAAATTATCGTCTAAAACGGTCATGCATACACATATTGCATCGTGGGTCGCAAGACACCATGAAAGTCTTATCCAAGATTACCTGTAACAGATACCACTCTGTTGGTAATGGCAGACGTTGAATCACTCTATAAGTCTATTTGCTACCAACATGGTCTGACAGCTACAGCATACTTTCTAAATAAAGACGTGTGATAAAGGGAAAAAGGAACTCTATTCAACTATTAGACTTTGTGTTAACTCACAATCACTTTTTTCCCACCATTACCTGTTTTTGGGATGTGGGAAGAGAGCATTGTGTTCAGTGACGATTTATCGGAGTACCATGGTTACATTCTACTATGGCTCAGAGATATAGACGATTTACTGATTCTGTGGGATGGCCCACGTGACAAATTCAAAGTTCTTTCTTGACCATACTAAATCTCAACTATGTCAATATTAAACCGACATCTCACGTCGATGACTACAAAGTTGACTTCTTAGATATCGCCATTTTCAAGACAGAAGGTGCATTACAGACAAACTTATACCAGAAAGAAACTGCAACGACCACCACATTACATCATTCTAGTTTACATCACCCGAATGTCAAACGGGCAATCCCTATCGATGAATTCTTGAGACTCAGATGAACTGTTCTGAACACTCAAATTTTGTGACTAAAGCTTAGGAATTACAGAAAAGATTAATTGAGCATGGATATACCAAGAACCAGATTAATAAAGCATACATAAACCAATAGGGAAGCTTATCCCCAAAACATCAAAAATGAATAGAGACGATCAACAAATCATTCATAACCTCTTTGAATACAAACTATCAAAAGGTAGAAGGGACTATTCGGAAAAACTGGAGGATACTTTGAAGTGACAGAACAATCTCAGAGAGAATACCCCCAGCCCCAATGTTAGTCTGTAAGATGGCACCCACATTAAGAGATAATGCACAGTCACTTCCAGGAGACAAAAAGGAGACATTTTTCAAATATGGGCGCTGTTGCATGTGTAAATTTGCATTACATATGCAGTCTATAACAGACCGCTTTGGAGTAAAACACCCAATATATGGGCACACTAACTTTCAGACTAGCTCAGTTATATATGCACAAAATTATCCCTGCAACAAGCTTTACATTGGCATGACAACGTGTTCAAAAAGGAAAGACTTTTTGAACACGTCTCTAATATTAAGACAGCTACATGGGACAAGGCAGCAGTTGACCAATTATCCACTGTTGCCCAACATTTCCTTAGCAACATAATGCTACACTCCAAGGCTTGCAATGGTTCATTATAGAACCAAGAGAAGGCAGATTTATTTACCTATTAAACTGCCTAGCCCCTCATGGATGAATGAAAAAATCCAGTTTAATGCAGTCTTGTAAATCTCTGTGACTTCATTCTGAATTATAATATATTTGTATGAGAATCGCCACCCAATATGTGAAGTTATTCACCATAACTATACTTACCTATATACATAGCTTCCACACGAGATCTAGCTTAGGGACAGATAACAACCTTTAGTAGACACTAAAGGAAGTGGAATTTTACTAACATCCAATGACAGGTTCTGATCTTCCACTGTTAGCAAATCAAAACATTCTCTTAGGCACTGTCCATGACAAGCTGGAAGTGTAAGGAAGTTCCTTTATTACACCCAGTTATGTGCTGTTTGTAAAACATGTGACAGTCTTAGCCAATTAGAACATTCTTCACACTCTCACATTTACTCCCCCTCCTCTCTCCATAGAAAGTAATGAGACAATCAAGTTTCTGTTTGCTAGACAGGAAGTGTCTGTTTATGATTAAATGACTTTGCCTTTAATGAATCATTTTAATGAATAATATAATGTCCCCTTTATATAGCCCATATATATATGGGTTAACCTATATTGGAAAAACTGATCTAAGGCTACACATGGATGGCCACCGTTCGGCTATAAAAACAGCCTTTCGAGATAACCAAAGTAACAAACCGGTGGCGAAACATTATTTACAGAAAAATCATACTCCGGATAGTTTCAGATTCATTGGGGTTGACCATATACCCCTACCTAAAAGAGGGGGGGATAGATCAAAATTATTATTATAAAAATAAAACATACTGGATAAACAGATTGAATACCACTAGTCCATGGGGACTTAACGAAAACTGCTCCTACCGCTGTTTTTTAAATGACAGATAATCATCTTAGATAATAATGCGTATGGCGATCCAGCTATACTTTGTAGTGGTATTTGGAATTTATACCTGTGATATGTGTTTATTGTCATATATATAGGATGAAGACCTTCATGTATTCCCTTGCATTGTTTTTAACTTGCACTGTATTTTATTGAAAACACCAAGACACTATTTTTAATATTTAATATCTGAGCACTTCATAAAGCACTACACCACTTTATATGTATAGCACTTTATAATAAGCTAATAAAGTGCACTTTAATAATAGATACCTCTTTTAGAACACATGCTGTTCTGTACAGTCCAGCCCACTAGGAGTTAACCACTATGTTGTTCACTACTAATTATGTAAATGTAATTGAGTCATCACAGAATGATTTAAATAGACACTGTGTGTGTGTATGATTATTCAGCTTGAAAAAGGTCATAAACTACGACCGAAACGTCGCTGTCTACACCAAATGTGTGTGAATAAAAGTTTTATTTTCGATAAAATGAAGCCCTTATGTGTGCACTGACTACAATTATATATATAATACGCTACCTACAGTGTAATATAAGGATATTACGCCACCAAGGAGTTCCATGACCATATAGAAGCAAAAGGCTTTTATACAGGGCATAGAACTCCAAGGTAATCCATATATTACACTGTAGGTAGCGTATTATTTCTTATAATACATAAGGTCAGCCAAAAAAACTTGTCCATTTCCACTGCCTCTCCCCCTCCCTGTATTACTTATTTATATAGTAATCTCTGTTTAGTGTATAAATAGTTAATTACCATTCCTATTGAAAGAGAAAGGACCGAACATCGTCTGTCAACAATAAACAGGGATTCCTATATAAATGACTAATACAGGGAGGGGGAGACAGTGGGAGGGGCAGTGGAATCCAGGAAGTCCCTCAGTGACATCACTGAGAGACTGGAATATATATTCTCGCCACTGCACCTCCCCATTGAAAATGCCTAGCCTTATGTATTTATCCCTTATATTATATAAATAAATTTATATTTTTACGGAGATTGCATTGAGTTTTTAGGAGCAAATAACTAGGTGGGGGTATATAGCATTATTACACATAGGAAAGGACCATATGTATGTGTGTAATTAGCACTATTTAAAGGGCATGTCCACCCCCAAAACTATAATCCCCCCCAGTAATGGCCCCATCATGTAGTGTAATAAAATCCTTACCTCACATACCAGCTCCATATGGTTCTCCTATAGTCCCCCCCAAAGTCCCAAAAACTGCCCACCAGGAGGATAGCAGAGTCCATATAGGACTCTGCCTCCTATCTGGCCTCCGGGAGAAGTTTGGCATGCATACTGCAGCCCTTCTCCCCCTCCCTCCCGATTAGGATTCCCTCCCCCTACCATAAAACGCTTTCCATATATCATTCCCCCTGTCCCCCCAGCCGCTAAATTTTTTATTTTAGAAAGTGTCCCAAACTTTACTTACCTTCCCTCTTTCCTCCGCCGCACTGAACTCCCGGCAGACGCATCCATGATTGGCTGCCGCTCAGCCAATCACAGACGCGACTGCCGGTCCCGCCCCTCTGCTTCAATTTTCTCGCAAACAGATTGACTGGCAGTGCGGCGGAGGTAAGAGGGAAGGTAAGTAAAGTTTGGGGAACTTTCTAAAATAAAAAATATAGCGGTTGGGGCTGGGGGGACAGGGGGAGTGATATAAAAAAAAAAATCAAGGGTGGACATACCCTTTAATTAAAATCACCATAAGAAATAACACCATACAAAGTATAGTACTACTACCGAATTACAAAACAATTTATTTGCAATTAATAAACTAAACTTACTTTACTGGACACCCCTAAGTTTGAATGGAAAACTCAAAATGATAGGTTAAGACACCTCCAGGATTTCTACAGGGTCTCCATGTAGACACTAAAAGGAAGTGGAATTTTGCTAACATCCAATGAGAGGTTCTGACCTTCCACTGTTAGCAAATCAAAACATTCTCTTAGGCACTGGCCATGAAAAGACAGGAAGTGTAAGGAAGTTCCTGTATTACCAGCTGGGTACACACAGTAACTTTTTTAAAGGAACACTAAACCCCCAAAAATAATGTGCCATTCGTTTCTATTATTCACAGGGAGGTGAGAACCATTATTCTCACCTCCCTGTGAATAATAGAAATGAATGGCACAGTTATTTTGGGGGGTTTAGGGGAGTTTAGAGTCCCTTTAAGTTAGGGGTTTAACCTAGGTAACCGTTCTGCTTAAACTAGGAGGGCACAGAGTGCCTAGGGCTTTTAACCAGTTTCAGGGTCAGAATACCTAGCATCACTGATTGTGTTTAAGTTAAGTTGAGGAACATATAGGTCGGCTCTCTTTGTCTGTATTCCCTCCCTTTAGTGGCACACCATGGTTTTGCTATTTTTAACAAACTTTTAACATGGATATCTTTTACTAATGCATATCTAGTAAAAGTTAAGCTTTGACTGTTTCCTTCCCTCACCCGAACCTCACTATCTTTTTGATTATCACTGATTACACTATTTGTTGCGGGGATACTTACCTTCTCTTTTTTGTTCAATTATTATTATTCCCAGTGCTAATCAGCTTTAATCACAGTAGGTAGCAGTGTTAATCAACCTTCTTTGCTGTTGTGGGTCGTCCCCAGCAATCACACATGTGTATGAACCTTAATATTACAATGTTTTCTGTGAATTTATTCTCAGTAACTTAAAGGACAACTCCACCCTCATAAGAACATCTTTTAGAAAGAATGGCCTCTTTAAAATATGTTGACATATCATACTTTGTCCTATGAATTCATTACTGTATGCCTGCTATGCTTCTGGATGCCTCATGGAAACTGAGCAATTTAGAAACCTGCACTGAGCCTGAGCATGCTCAGAAGAGGCAGACAAGGATTAACATTCAGTCATTGGCTGTGATGTCAACTGTCAAATCCATAAATGGCAGTTGCTAACTGAAGAACCAGGAAGAAGAAACAGGGGCAACAGGACATTGTGCAGGATTTCAGATTTCAAACTAATATAGTTTAGGGTTTTGGAGGGATGATTTACTTGTATGTAAGTTTTCATTTTGGGGCTGGACATAATGCTTCCAGTTTTGACATGTTTAGGTGAGGGGAACATTTTTATTCATTTAAAATAGGAGACTTAGACTTTTTTGTTATGAAAGTTTGGTTATGAAAGCCCTATCACTGAATAGTAACAATGTTGACAACTAAAGGCTAAGTTCATACTAGCAGTCTGTTTTTTTTTTCATTTTCCCCTGTGCTTAGTGGTCTGTTTCTAGGCCTAATATGTCCAACTTTAAAACAAGACACTGGTGACTTGTCATTTATCTGCCCGCCACCGCAACTGTTATATTTACAATCTATTTACAACAAAGGTAATATTCGTAGCACTCCACTGGATTTAAAAGGGACAGTTCAGTGGAAATTATCATTATTTGTCAAATTGTTAGTTTGTGTAATGCCTTCTTAAAAGGATAAGTGTACTGTAAAATCAAGTTATGTTCATTTGGATGCTGCAGCTTTAAAAATACCGTTGCCATATTTTTTTTTTTACCAATGCCCCTCCAGAGCCTAGGTTTATGCCTTGAAATTTGCTGACAGCTTGTTACTGGTTTTTTGAATGTTAAGCTCCCCCCTCTGAGATTTCCTCTGCTTGAGCCTCAAGCAGTAATGCCTGAGTTCCGTGCATGTGCGTGTGCACGTAACTCACAAGCATTACTGTTTGAGGCTCAAGCAGGAGAAAGCAGAGGAAATCTCAGAGGGGCGGAGCTTAACATTCAGCAAACCAGTAACAAGATGTCAGCAACTTCCAAGGCACAAAGCTAGGCTCTGGAGGGACATAGGGAAAAAAAAATATGGCAAGCAGCTTCAAAATGAACATAACTTGATTTTACAGTGCACTTATCCTTTAATTATTCCACATATTCTCTTCCATTTTGAAAATCAGTTGATTTCATACCCTTTGCTGTTCCCTGCTGTTGACATTAGTGAGCTGCCATTTCAGGTTCTAACTGTCCTTCTTCCCAGGATGCACCACTTCCTTGGAATGTTCCTAACAGTAATTTGTACCGATTGGCTGTTGGATGGATCAAAGATGCTCAGATCCCTACTGAGCAACTAAATCAACCCAGGAGCTGGGTCAAGGGCAAGACCATAACGGTCTCTACAAGGGGTCCTACAAACAGGAAGTCAGTATTTCGGGTTACATTTATTTATACACAGACAAAATGCTGAATTGGCAGATTAAGGTCATTGGGATGAAAAAATACTGCTCTTTTTTCTGAAAAGTACATGTATTTGCACTGAACTTCCCCTTTAAGGGAAAAAACAATATTTATTATAAGGTCACATCACATCAACGAATTTCAGACCGCAAAGGACCGTCGTCAGGATTTCCTAAGTGGACTGAAACGCGTTGATGTGACTTTCTAATAAACATTGTTTTTTCACTTAAATCCAGTGGAGTGCTCAGAGTATTACCTTTGTTGTATGATATTGTGCCCGGATAAACTACCCTGGTAGTTGCCTATGAAGTGAGAGTGCAGTCATCTCAGCCTTGGTATCTATATTACATTCTCTTCCTTTCTGGCAAAAGGTATCTGCTTCCTCCCTCTGCTCTATGAACTTTTTATCAATTTGAGCACATGCAGAGAAGGCAGCAGGGGAAACGGAAGTACATTATTGGCTGTGATGTCAGCAGTCACAGCCTTGATTTACTGCATGGATGAAGGAGCCAGCTTACTCTACCAGAATAGAGGCAATACATTTCAATATCTGTTAGCAATGCTTCGAATAAAGCAACAACCTTAGTTTACACCATTGCTGCAAAAGTAGTTGCATTAAAATTGTATACCAACAAAGTACAGAAAAGGAACAAGCGCTACACACAATACAGCCATTTCAATGTAAGGCATACCTGCACAGCATTGCGATCTGAGCTGGTGTACACAGATATGGGAGAAGTGATGGCTGTAGATGAGGTTATAACAGTGGTAGTTGCACAAGTTGTTATATCTTGATCACTCTCCATAGTTTGGATTTGGATTTTTAGCCTAAAAACAGACACACAAATATTTAGCAGAAACAAGCAAGAGAATTACAGTTCTACAAGACTTTTGTACAGATATTAACTGGCAGATACATATAAAACCTTTAGAGCAGATCAATTTGGCTCAACACTTTAATATCCCACTTCAGCATGTGATTCAACACCTTGTTAGAATGAGAGCTAACTGAAATCCAGTGAGAAAAGACTCCTTTCTTATGTGAGGAAGTAAGACAGGAAAAAGTTAAAGGGCTAGGCCATGCTGAATCATTTTAATGTGCGCTGCGCACACACATTTATGGTCTGCTACTACGAGATGTAGTGTGACCTCGGCTATAAACGATTTCCAAATGACAGGGGGGGGAAAAATTAAGGCAAAAGATATAGGGCAAGTGAAAAAAGGGGTGTACATGACTTAACTTCAGAGGCATCTCTAAGACCGTTTCACAGTGACTATTTACTTACTGTTTAAAGATCTAAACATAAAAGCATTTCTCCCCAAAACACCTATATATGTAAGATTCTAATCTAGTAAATTGCATTTATTACATGTAAGTAATTCTGTAAGGGCACGGCCACAAAGCACCGCAATAGAACACGGAAACGCATGCCATTTCGTGTGCGGGGGGGGGGGGGGGGGTTGCGTTTGCACATGCGGTTTTCTCAATATAAAAAGAAAACCGTATGGGATTGTGATTAAAAATGCGGAAAGCAAATCGATTTCGGTGCGTTGCAGCATTTTTAATGATCTGAAAAAATGCTGCAGTGTGGCCTAGCCCTATATAAGAAAGCCAACGTGTTGTTGCCAGTACAAACAACAGCCCATGTAGTCTTCAAAGGGTTACAATACTGGAGTGTTTTCAATACAGTATATGTATCCACACCAATATAGAAATCCCTGATAAGACTTTGAAAGCTGCTTGCAGTTTATTTACAGTTAGTGTGAATTGCACACAGCCTTCCTGGGTAACACAAAATACTCAAGACGAGTTTCCGAACAACTTTTTTAAAATTCTGTTCCTAGCAAAAGATATAGCTTCTAAGTCTACACTTTTACCTTGAATATGCTGTGGTGGCACACCTGCTAAAGCACTTGTTTTAGAAGCCGACAGCCCACAGGTTCAAATTCCCAGACTTATTCTTTGTTTCCATTATGTTCCTAGCAAAAGATAAAGCAAAAGATACATGTAGAAGTATTTCACTTAGGGGTAAAAAAGTGTAAAGATGGAGGTGCACTCTTGTCCAAATTCTGGGTGCAGATACCAAATGGTTCTCCCCTCAACCCACATCGTTTCAGCAAACTTAAGGAACTAGAGGATCGCACTCCAATCAATTTATGTTTTTATTGTGGACCACACATCTCACACACAAACACGTTTCGGAGGAATAACGTGCCCCCTTCTTCAGGTGAAGAAGGGGGCACGTTATTCCCCCAAAACGTTGTGTTTGCGTGTGATCCACAATAAAAACATAAATTGATTGGAGTGCGATCCTCTAGTTCCTTAAGTTTGCTGAAACGATTGTGGTTGAGGGGAGACCAAATCGGGAGGGAGAGGGGGCTCTTCTGCGCATGGCAAAATTCTCCCGAAGGGGAGACAGGAGGCATAGTCCTATATGGACTCTGCAGTACTCCTGGTAGGCAGTTTTGGGGACTTTGGGGGCGGGGGGGGATTTCAGGAGAACCATTTGGAGCTGGGATGTAAGGTAAGGATTTTTATACACTACAGAGTGGGGCAGTAGTGGGGGGGGTTATAGTTTTGGGGGTGGACATGCCCTTTAAGTGTACTGCACTTAAATGGGGTCCACCCAGCAGCCACAGCAAAGGGAAAGGTGAGACACAGCTTGTTTTATGTTTGTGGATGTGCTTTGTCTATTGGTAAAATGTTGTCTGAAGGCTTTATCTTCCTTTTAAATACAGAGCTGGCAGCATTAAGTCCCAGTGTTCCGTGATGTTCCCATCCTGGCCCATTTATTTTAAGATTGTTTATTGGGAAGTTGTCAGGGAGAACGTTAGAGGTTTCCATGTAGTGTATTGGCAGATTAAAGGGCATACTGTACATATATATTGAAAAAATAATGTTTACATTGCCCATTACTAGAAATACAATACTCCCCGAGTATTGCTGTACTATTTTTTGTTGATCTCTCATTTCTTTAGATATCCAGTCTGAAGCATTTTACATTTTAGTTATCAAACAGGTGCCTTATTATCATTGTAGTTACAGCAAAACTGCACACAGCAGAAAATTTGTGTGTGTGAATTACATGGTGAATAACTACCTCTTCCCTGTGCTGACACTGAGCATGCTTGAAGTCATATCAAATGAAAATAGGAGCTGGTTAAGAGTTAAAGGGCGAAAACGTAAGCTGAGCAGAAAAGTACTGGATGGAATGCATGTAGTAACACACACTTCAGAGCAAGGTCTCGTATTTATTTATAGATTAAGATGAGGCAAAATAATTTTAACCTTAACCTTTTAAATATGCACTAAGCACACCCTCCCCAACTTCCTGAGTAAATATATCTTACAGGCACTCTATATAAGACAGTGTGCAGCTGTAAAGCTGCTGGCTTGGGCAGCTGTCGTAAGTTATTGGCCATGATGTCACTGTCACGGCCTTGACTAAAGGATAGCACCTGGAAGAGAGTGGCAAGGGAATGGCATATTTCAAATTAAGATATCACTCAGGTGCACCAGGGAGAAAAGTAAGTTTTGCGAAAATAGGTTGTGGGAAGGGGTGCTTTAGGTGGGTTACAGTACCAATCAAGATGACGGTTAATCGGCATTGGAAACTGTTGTTTTGGCCATTCACATATTAGCGATACAAGGTCAAACTCGTCATTACCAAAGGGATCGGACCATTAACGCTAAGGTTTGTACCTGTACCCAGCTTTAGTGTATGTTTAAAACCTTATGAACGAGATAAAATGCCCTTTTATCACATACAATGCTTCTCAGATAACTCTCCATAATAGACATGGCACACAATAAGCATGTAATTTTGTTATTAAAAACTAGCCTTTAGGAATATCTATTTACTTGAGCACAGCAACCCTTTCAGTAATAAAGGATCATGGGCTTGTGTATATTAATGCATAGTGGAACGCGTAAGGCATCTTAGTTGTTGTTGCTTATGAGAGTGCCGTGTTAGAAGGCTCAATAAAGGATTAGGTTTTAATTTACCACGTGGCGTTTGTGAGGTTTTTCAGGAGTGCTCGCTGCCTTTTTTCTTCTACATAGCATAATACATAGTGGAGGTTGACATACAGTATGTCTTTCTGGTTCTTTTCACTGTACTCATAATGCACACTTACCTAAACCTGCGCTTCTCGCAGGGGAGTATAGCACTTCTTTAAAAACTGTAAATAAAGTGATTATATCTCTTTGCAAGTGCCTCTTCTCCACTGTAAATAACCTAATCTTCCTCCCATTCCCAAAATTAATTGTTTCCCTTCTCTAAAGGCTGTATAGTTTCAGGTAGAGTAACAATATCTGGGCATTTAGCATAGATCTATATGCGGATGATATAGATCTAAGGTGAATAGCTGCTGCGCACTAGAGAGATTGTGACTTACAAACCAATGTAAGGTTATGGGAGTTGACCCAGACGGTGAACGTTCATCGGCCTCTGGAACGCTAGGAACTGTGTGTAAAGCTAGGTACACACCTAGCTATTTTTCCTCCTGACCGACCGTTCGATACTTTCGAACGGTCGGCCAGGAGGAAGGACTGTCGGTCGCGGCAAAAGCAGCTGCGTACGAGTCACCGCGACCGATCGTGCGGTCCATAGAGGACCGCACGATCGGACGAGGTTTTCCACCCTGTCCGATCGTCCTTTCGTCTGATTTGGACGAACGGTCGATCGGACATGGGCACATTCGGATGCGATAATTTCGGTCCGATCGACCGATACACTGAACTATCGGTCGATCGGACCGAAATATCTCATCGTGTGTACCCACCTTAAGGGGATATTTGAAAAATAACAACACACCGAATCTTAAAGATTCTATAATTTTTTTTAAAGATCCCCCAACACACAGTCCCGAGCGTTCTCCCTATGTAAAATTATAGGGAGAACTTTCAGGACTCCAAATTTCCTTATTCCATGGCAAACTCACAATACTTTAGTACAGGGAGATGACCACGGCCGAGGGAAATTTTCATCCAGTTCCGAGCAATCCCGAGGTCATTGTGATTGGCCCTTTATCAATATTGCGTGTACCAAGCTTTAGCTAGAATGAGATCTAACTGAAATCCTGTGTATGAGGCTGAGGCCACACTGTGCCAGATGGCAACACATGTGAAAAGCACATTACCGGACTTTGCACTTTTATCTGCAGAATATTCTGTTATTAAAGCGTATGCAATCTGCAAAAAATTGGTCATTGGATGCACTCCGAAAACAGAATGCACGTGATTACTGGTCGCAAGCACCCTAAGTAACTTTACTATTGGAAGAATTAAAGGGCATGTCCACCCCCAAAACTATAATCCCCCCCAACTACTGGCCCCATCATGTTGTGTAGTTTAATCCTTACCTACATCCCAGCTCCATAAGGTCTCTCCTGTAGTCCCCCCCCAAAGTCCCAAAACTGCCCACCAGGAGGATAGCAGATTCCATATAGGACTCTGCCTCCTACCTGGCCTCCGGGAGAAGTTTGGCATGTGTACTGCAGCCCTTCTCCCCCTCCCTCCCCCTCAGGATTCCCTCCCCCTAGCTTAAAACCCTTTAGTTATATGATTGCCCCTGTCCCCCCAGCCCCAACCGCTATATTTATTCTTTTAGAAAGCTCCCGAAACTTTACTTACCTCCCCTCTTTCCTCCGCCGCACTGAATGACCGGCAGCCGCGTCCGTGATTGGCTGCCGCTCAGCCAATCACAGAGGCGACTGCCGGTCCCGCCCCTCTGCTTGCATTTTCTCGCAAGCAGAGGGCCGGCAGCACGGAGGAGGAAAGAGGGGAGGTAAGTAAAGTTTGGGGCACTTTCTAAAAGAATAAATATAGCGGTTGGGGCTGGGGGGAATTTTTAGGGTGGACATACCCTTTAAGACTGTTAGGTAGGATTAAAGAAGAGATTGGACTATGTTTTTTTATTCAAACTTGATTACTAGGATATGATGCTACTATGATGCTGGAAAAAAAAAAAAGAGATAGAATCTACAGGGTTATTCAATAAAAGTTCTTATCGTTAAAAATGGTGCTAAGTTTGCCCCAACCAATCAGATGTTAGCTTTCAAATGTTAAATAAGATCTGTTTGGTCAGGGCAAAATTAGCACCATTTATTGAATCTCCCTGTAAGTATTTACAAATGACAGGAAAAAACAAACAGCGAAATAAAAACTTTCCACTGTGAAGTGAGTTGAGAGTGAGAAGCAACATTTTTTTTTTGTGATTGACAGCAGCATAGAGAACTGTATGAACATTAATCATGTATGCTGAGTGGGTTTGGATACAGTACTTTCTGTATCTACGCCACTATGATGCAGCTTAATGAGCAAGGAAGATGGGACATTAAGAAATCATGGAGGTGGTTGTATAGCTGACTGTCAACATAGTATTATATTACATAGATTATATATACACAAGAGCGATATTTCCAAATAGTCTTTTCAGAACAATCATTCAATGTGCCCAAACATGGTCCTATGTTATCAGCTCCCTATACTGTAGAAAGGGAGCTGATAATGGAAAATTAAAAAAAGTTCAAATAAAGACTTCCAGCTGATGAGACTGAACACGGGGATGAGGTCCTCACCCTGCATAGTCTTAAAGGGCATCTATAGTGAGAAAATGAACTTCCCCCCTTTCCTTCCATGTGTTCTATAATTCTCCCCAACCCCCAGAGTGTCTTCACTTTTTTCAGATTCCCTCTCTGTACTGATATACACAAGTTAGAAGAATACATGATTGCATTCCTGTACTACTCCTGTACTACTTCAAATCCATGTGATGTCACCCTCTTCCCTGCTCAAGTCCCTCTCTCCTCCCTCCTCCGGTGGAAGGGGGAGAGCTGCGCAGAGATCTGACACCATGGAAAAACAAAGTCACTGACAGAGGTAGGATAAAGGCAACACAGAGTACATGATTTTAACTTTGCAATGGGGCAATGTATTTTTTTCACTATAGATGCCCTTTAATGGAAGAGGTGTTGGCAGGGGGAGTATTATTGTCCTTCAAAATATATAAATTAGCTCACTTCATAAACTGGAATATACACTTGAGAAAGGACCTAGACTGTCCGAAACATGTCGTGGTGTGCACAATAAATGCACGTTTGTTTATTACAATACCTGTGGGGTTGTCTGAGTTTTTGGTTGCTCTATACTACACACTTTTATTTTGAATTTATGTCCAGGAACAGACATCTGGGCAACCAAAGTCTATAGGAGATATGGTGAGCTGAATTGCATTTATATGTGCTGCATACCCATTATTCTTAGCAAAAAAAATAGCTAGATTGTATATAACCAAATGTTGGTTAGTTTCACAGGGTGCTGGGGAAAACTGTACTTGCAGCAAAGAGTAAGGCACTGTGACATTTGCCGCCGGTGTGTAGCAGACACCACAGTTCCCCTAACTAAGGGGATCCATTAGATGGCATAACCATGGGCTCTATAAGTAAAGCTACAAACATAGCAATTTGTCACTGATCCCCATACATGTCTATGTCAAATCAAGCTGCAAAGTGGTTTAAAATTCATAGACCTAATTTTAAAAAAAAGGTCTCCAATTAACCAAATTATTGGGGTGAAGAAGTACAAGAAAGTATCCATGCTTTGCACTGCAATGTGCCATGGATATAGGGAGCTATATTGTTTTGCCACCTCTTAAAGCCAAACTCATATACATGTCATATGAAGCCACAAGGCTATGTACTCCAGATGTTTAGAAACTACAACTCCCTGGCTTGCCTTGCCAAGAATCTTTAATCTTTACTAAACATCTGGAGTGCCAAGGTTGGACATGACTCTAATGAAAACACTGACACCAGCCATTCAGCATGTCAATGGGAAAGATAGACACCTACAACCCACTATGACAAGAGGGAAAGGAAGTTGTAAAATCTTATAGGAATTCCGGTAAAAGTCAGCATTCCCAGTGCTGTGTATTACCAACTGAATGTCCGCGTTTTACATTGATCCTTAATGAAAAGGGTTCTTGGCAGTTCCCTTCTCTGAGTTGTAGCACAATTAAAACTTAGAATAAAGCTCACCGACTATCCTTACCAGTCCAAGGAAACGAGCAGACAGGTATATCCAGCAGAGACAGGCTCGGCAGCAGGTTTGGTTTAGTGCGTTTTGCATGAACGCGGCCTGATACCAGTGTGACTGGGGAAGTACCTTATTTTATGGAGAACGCCCTCCCTCTGGTGGTGAACGCCGAAACTGCTCAAGAATAAGAATACCAACGTTTTAGCATCTGTACCTGTCATGTATAGAGAGGAAAGAAGAAAAGTACAGTTCTGAAACGTCTCACTTATGATTGTTAAGCAGTAGGAGCTGCTTAACCTGAAATCTGGAATGGAAAAGGATGGGAGATTGAAACTGGTGGTGAAATGGACCTTTATGAAAGGGTGGACATAGGTTTTGACACTTTAGTTTATGGACTTCTAGTTATTTCTCAGTACATCAACCCTACAAAAATTCTTTATTCCCATCTGATCCCCATGTACAAGTCTTCACAAGTGTTCATTTCTATCCTCCCTCTAGTGATGAGTGCCTATCAGAGGAAAAGGAAGTTGTTGCACTTTAGGCATTAGAAATGCTTTTGGTCCAAAAATGAATTGTCTTTAGCTAGGTACAAGTTGGATAAATCTTATTTGGAGCTATCATTAGAGACCATTGCTCCGAACAGAATTTAACAGTCCCTTATACAAACAAGCTGCTTTACAGAAGCTTAATACCCTGTTATGTACTATGGGAAAGGGATATAGGAACAATTACTGTTCTTCTTGATATCAAGCGTTCGGGTAGATAGAAAGATTAGGTGAGATATTGATAATCTAACATTATTATTTGTTGCCCATTCCAGATGACTAAAAGCTAATCTAATGTGTATGGAGCTTATAAATACTACACTAGGGCAAGCTTACAGAATAACAATGTGCTGACATTTATAGATCCATTTTAATACAGCATGGAAAATCTAAATTGCCAGTGGTGTAACTACAGGGGTCGCAATGCCGGTTTGGTACCAGACTTTTAAATAACTGGTCACAGTTATCTTTACTGCATATGCGAAATCATGTGAACGCAGTTATCTGCAAATTAACGTAATCAAGGCTGATTAAATTCACCTGTGTGTCAGGCTGAGTAAATTCACCTGTGTCACAGGAATTATCAAGGCAGTTCACTATTCTCTTGATTGGATACAGCTGATCAGCTTTAAGGTGCCCACACATTAGTAATTACCCTCCGACCAATCTGCGATATTCAATCAATATTTTTGGAACTGTCTTTCCCATTCTTCTTTGCGACCGACATACAATTGCAAATTGAATGGGACCAGACAAGAACTCGGGATCGTATGTCGGTCGCAAAATAGAACGGGTAAAGAGGTTCAAGGAATATTAATTGAATGTAATGGATCGGTTAGAGGGTAAATACTAATTTATGGGCACCTTAGCTCTAATGGGGCCCATACATGCACAAATACCAATCGTATTGATCCCTCGCTGCCTTCTGCTTGTGTGCTGTGCCTTTTTCATGTATGGAAGCAAGCAGAAGGGGCCGGACAGACTGGCAGCCATGACAGTAATTGGCTGAGACTCGATGTCTCAGCCAATCACTGTTGCCACTGCAGGTCCGGCTCCTTCTGCTTACTTAAAGCAGAAGGCAGCCGAGGGAATGTGGTATGTACAGGGGCCAATTTCAATACCTAGTGAGGTCTAGGTTTTGGGGGGGTCTTCTGCCAACAGACAATTTTTTGTTGGGGGAGTGGATATGCCCTTTAAGCCTTATAAAGTTGGCTTCATGAATATCGAGCACAGCCCCCACCACAAACCCGATATTTGTCTTATGGAAGTCAGTACTAATGCCACTAATGCTGTCCTTTCCCAATTTAAATGTTAAAGCCAATTAGACATTTGTTATGTCTAATCCACTTTAACATCTACCTGCTCAGTGGTTCTTAGCTGGGATGTTCCCCATCCAGATTACACTTCGTTTGATGTTACAGCTGTAAATTTAGCAGGAACATTGCAGGTAAGTTACTAGTGTATGGACACCTTATTTGATCACTGGTTATGGTGCAGATCGCATGCATTTCTATTAAGCTAGGTACACGCAGTACAGATTTGTAGGCAATGGCTGACAGATTCCATTGCAAGCTACCTGCTATTGCCTACAGATCTGAGTAAACTCAGCACCAATGTTTCCTACCCTTTGTATTGAGAAAAAAAACTGGTTTGACTCTAAGGAAATGATGGCTCGCTGAACGGCAGATCTAGGGGTTGCAGGCAGTAGTTCGTCAGGAGGCACAAAGTGCAACAATTCCAGAGCTTGTTAGAGGAAAGATTGTGTCAGAAACACTCACATTTCCATGAAATAATGTTCTTATATAAAGCAGTGTCTGTTAAAGGGTAACTAAACAGTCATACACAATACATTGCACTGCATATGATTATCATTAAATAAACGGTACATCTGGTAAAGATAACTGCAGATTTTCGTCCTAAGATGAGCACATCCATATACATGGCTAGTTCCTGTCATTAGTCATCGTCATGGCCTTGGATGTAAAGTTGTCTCTGCACATTCCTGGCTGTGTCCTGGAGCGAGTGATGAGGTATTGCATGGGATGAGTGTAGCCCCGCCCCCTACCTTCTCCTGGCAGTGAGGCGCTGTGTGTGGGGAGGGGCTGTTCCCTCCCCCGGATGTGTTGCTTGGGACGGTGTAGCAGGATAGTCTGGTCTAAGGATCGGGGAAAAGGGAAGGAAGAAGCGGAGAGGCCTTAAAACCACAAGTGCTTTGGACATCAAGTTGTCTAGTGGTGTAGTCCCGGTGGACATGCCTACACAGAGGGACAACACCATGTCCCAACCTGCAGATCACAGCCACCAGGTCCGAGTGAAGGCTTATTTCAAAGGGTAAGTAGTGTAGTGATTGGGATCGGTGGATGCTATGATGTCGTCCTAGGAAGAAAATGCTTGGGTTCTGTAATTCTTAGCCCGCTGCATTCTGGGGGCTGTAGTTTTGATTGGACTCTCATGTAGCGGGGGAGGGGCTGAAAACTCCGGTGCATTGTTGGGGGTTTGGAATGTTGGAGCTGATAGTTGCTAGAAGGTTTATTCCTTGTCCTGTAGTAATGAGATTGTGGTTGGAAGTGGTGGGGAGAACAGCAGATGTTGTGCAGACTTTGTATGTACAGGGAAATCACACAAGCACAGTGCTGGATTGCAGGTTGTGTGTTCACATCTGTGGGCTTGGCAATTGTCTGAACAGATTTTGTTTCATTGCTGGTTGTTTGTCTGCTTTGGAAATGGAATACAGAGAGAGATGCATTTACCAACATGTCTTCGTAAATCTAGAGACACCTTTATGGTATTCAAATATAATATGGCACACAGCCACACCCACTACAGGCCACACACATTAATCCTCACCCAATTGATACATGGCAGTTACAGGCCATACACTGAATTTCTGCAATTAAATTATCGATTGGGAAATGAACTACCGTATACATTTTTTCACCTTGCGCAGTGGATCCAATGGGGTCAATATAAAATGATCTGCCTTAACTGATTGTCCTGTTTGAACAACTGCTGTATGGCATTCTTTACTCCCATCTGTGTTATCCAACCACACCGTGAGATCAGGAAATAAAGGGAATACATATTAAGAGCAGTGCCTACTGGTGATTGAATGGGAACAGTCTGTTAAGGCCCCATATAGTGAGAAGAGAAAGTAAAAGGTCTCATACAGCCAAAATACTCATTATAACCCTGATTAGCAATGATGCACATGATTAAAGGGCATGTCCACCCCCAAAACTATAACCCCCCCCACTACTGGCCCCATTTTGTAGTTTAATCCTTACCTTACATCCCAGCTCCATATGGTTCTCATGTAGTCCCCCCCCCCCAAAGTCCCAAAAACTGCCCACCAGGAGGATAGCAGAGTCCATATAGGACTCTGCCTCCTATCTGGCCTCCGGGAGAAGTTTGGCTTGCGTACTGCAGCCCTTCTCCCCCTCCCTCTCCCTCCGATTAGGATTCCCTCCCCCTAGTGTAAAAATCTTTTTACATAACATTCCCCTGTCCCCCAGCCCCAACCGCTATATTTGTATTATCAGAAAATGCCCAAAACATTACTTACCTTCCCTCTTTCCTCCGCGCCACTGAACACCCGGCAGCCGCGTCCGTGATTGGCTGCCGTTCAGCCAATCACAGACGCGACTGCCGGTCCCGCCCTCTGCTTGCATTTTCTCGCAAGCAGAGGGCCTGGCAGGCGGCGGAGGAAAAAGAGGGAAGGTAAGTAATGTTTTGGGCATTTCTGATAATACAAATATAGCGGTTGGGGCTGGGGGGACAAGGGGAATGTATGTAAACAAATTGTTAGAGCGTGGAATTACCTTTAACAATGGTTCATATGAACTTTCATATTAGCCCAGGGCACTTAAGGGCTAGGCCGCACTGTGACAGATGGCAATGTGTGTGAAAAGCGCACGCACAGGCACGCGTTTGTGCTGCAATATGTGCAATTGTTCAGAATCGAAGCACATTCGATCCGCAAAAAATTGGGGATTGTACAAGCTCCAAGAACAGATCTGCAAATCTCATGTGCTAACGGATTGTGAGCGCTGATTGAGGACTTCTTCCCAAACTCCTCAGTGTCGCAGGTTGTGTAGGCATTTCAGCTGAATATTTGCATGAAAAGTTGGTAGCTGATTTAAGCTGAGGCCACACTACAACGCACCATGCGCACGCTTTCACGTGCGTTACTATGCGCGTTTGCGTGCACGCTTTCTGTGCGTTAGCGTGCGTTATTTTTGCGTTTGTGCTACATTTAAAGTGAAACCGCAAGCGATTGCGTGGAAACATACTCGCCGCAAAACGCAGACGGACACGCAATCGCATGCGCATCAGAAATCTCAGGAACATTCGCGTTCCCGCGATTTCCATGTTAGCGAAAATCGCGAGCACAAAACGAGCGGAAAACACGCCAGTGTGACCTAGCCCTAAATGTCCAGCTTCTGGCCTGTTTGTACTGAAGGGGCAGTATAGGGTGGATGTCCAATCTTAGGCACTTCAGATATTTAATATTTAAAGTGCATCTATACCAAAAAATAGGTTAATTTTAAATTGACCGTAACTGGCAACTATAATTCTTCCCAACCACCACTGTATCATTTTTTGGTTGATCTCAGATCTAAAACAAAAATCTAAAAAAATATATTTCAGCTGTCAATCAAGTTCCTTGCTCTCAAAAACTATTCTTTTGTGAGTAGTTTTACTGTAGCTAGAATGGTGACAGAGTTTTGACAGTTGGAATGCTGTGTGCAGGCTTAACAGTTGGTTTGTGGGAAAAAAGTCAGGTCAGATGGAAGTGGGAGTCGTTAAAAGAGGGAGGGGGGATACTGTTCCTAAACAAAATGTGTGCCGACTTGAAGGCATGCAGCAACACACACAATTCAAGTACTAATTAAACTTTTTCAGTATAGTGTCCTTTTAAATACTATAACGAATTTTCCTGGCTGTCTAATGCGGTTTCACTGTGCTTGAAGTGGATATCTGGCTGTTTCAAACTTCTGTAAGGGCTAGGCCACATTGGCATGTTTATCACACATTTACAATCCCTTTTGCTATCCGTTGGATGTGAGAATCCCATGCCATCACAATGTGGATCTAGATTTTCTTGGTAGCCAGCTCTATTGACATTACATTTCCCAAAAAAATAAAACGTGATTGCGTGTACTCACACACAAACTGATTGCAAAAGGCGATCGGATATGCGTGAGAAACACGCTAGTGTGGCCTAACCATTCATCTTAAGTCTTGGACAAATCACCTACGGTATTTATTGTAACATTCTGCTCTGATTTATCCCCCTCTCGTCACACTATTCAGTCGATTTATCCCCCTTATTAGATTGTAGATGGCAGCTTTCTTCACACCCTCTATTCAAAAGAGCTCTCTCATAAGAAAAGAAAATTTTCTTCTTACCCCATCTTCAGTCTCCATCTCTTGCAAGCCTCGAGGTGGGAGGCTTTGAGGGTTTCTTCCAATCGGATTTCCGATCGTTGCATTGTTGAATCAGATTGGAGGAACATCTGCACGAGTAGGCCAGTTTTCAGGCTTGTGGTCATTTAAAAATGATTTAGAAGTTCGGGTGAAAAAAATAGCCAAAAATGTTTTTAAAGCTACACCTTACCTTTTTTTTTTTTTACAACATATTTATCAAGCTGGGTTCACACATTGCAGATTTTTGAAAGATGATCTTGCAGATCCTGTCTTTCATTTCTCAAAGATCAGGGTACCCACAGTCCCAAGCATTCTCCCTATACACAGTATAGGCTTGGTGGCAAACCTATGGGAGGAGAGGTGGAACTCAGTGCCCTTTCTGTGGGCAATCATGCACCGCAGAGTTCACCACAGTTTACCAGAGAGACATGGCTTTTCTGGTAACAAGAGAGGTCAAAACAAGTATAGATTCACTCTAGTCAAGGCTAGCAATTGCCAATATTCAGTAGGCGCAATTCTCTACATAACCCCTACAATGGGGTTAATAGTATCCAACCTCAAATCAAAGTGAGAGGAGCACACTATAATCTACTGTAACTGTCTGTGTCTATTTGAAAAACTACATTCTATACTGCAGTAACTTTGGGTAGACCACAGCTAGAAGCATGATCCTGAAAATAATTTTAAAGGGCATGTCTACCCTAAAAATGATTTTTGGCCATAAGGTAGGTGCCCCCTGCCCCCCCCCCCTCCCCTTAACCACCATTATATTTCTTTAAAAAGATGATTGCTAATTACAGCCCTTTCTCTCCTGCGGTGTCTCTGATCTGGTTCCCTGCTTGCGGAAGTTGCAAGTAGGTGCTGGACCGGCAGCTGCGTCTGTGATAGGCTGTAAGGCCAATCACAGACGCGGCTGCTGTCAATAGAGACGCAGTGGGAAAGAAGGGGCTGTAAGTAGTGATCTAAAATTTTTTTAAAGGAATATTTTGGGAGTGGGCAGAGGGTACCTACCTTATGGCCAAAGGGTTTCACGCTAAGTGCAACGGCTGCAGAGGATGGATCTAGATGGGGGGGGGGGGGGGGCTCCCCTGCGTATGTCACTACTACACAGATATTAAGGAAATGGCAGGGACTGGATTTCTCACTGACACCTCCTTCTCTTCACTTTCCTGGACTTTGAACAAGCACTGCAGTATTTTTGAAATAAAAACAAATCACTGGTTCCCTTCTAGACTTACCCTGTGTTGTGTGGGTGACACTAATAGGCTAGACCTGGTAGGTGTGAAATAAAAGCTGGATATTGGTTCTCGCTTATAAAGCACTTCTTATATTGTTTTGTGGGGGATGCATAAATGATCCCTCTGGGTGTGAGATTACCGGTAAATAAAAAGTGCTTCTTCTGCAAGAGTTTTCTGACTTTAAATGGCAGAATCTAGGGAACCTGTTGGAATATAAATGTACATTTCAAAATGATTTAACTTAACATAGGCAATAAAAATACTAAAAAAAAACTATTCTGTTTTCTGAAATTAATAAATTATATGAATGTGTAACACATTGCTATAAGTCATGGTACTACACATCTAAAATATTGTAAAATTAACAAATAATAAAAAAAAATATGAATTTGGCTTGGTCAGCCTTGTACGAAGTTAATCCTATGTAAGTTTATTAATTAGTTTATATCTAAGAACTTTTAAGAACCACTAAAAAGGTTTTATTTTACTCTTGGAAATATCACTATCACTGCCGTGCTAAAAAGTGAATGTGTAAATAAATTAGTTAAAATAAAATTAAATCCTAAATGTGACATGCCTTTCCATGTGCATAAATATAGCCATACAAAAAGTAAAAATAGATTAATATATAGATAAATACCTAATGAGTTAATTAGTTATTTACTCAGTCTGCCAATTAATCAATCAAATAATATATCGACCAATCAATCGTTTAATTAATCAACTGACCAACAAACTACCCAATTAATGAATTAGCGCCCGGAAGTACATAGTCAGAGGACACTCTAAGTAAAAAAGGTAACTTGTATTTATTTTCATATAGCGCGGGAGTTACCGTAGTTTTAAAAAGGTAACTTGCATGTTTGCATAGAAATATTTCCAAAACATACCAAATCACTTGTCAAATTAAATACAATCAGTTACCATGTGTTTCTCAATTACTATATTTTTTTTAAATTGGCGTGAATTATTAAACCTGCAAGAATGTAATGCGCTTGACTATATTTTGGGTTACCATTTAACTACCCTGTGTTATATATCAAATTATGCAAAATTTTGCCTTTGTCTTGATTAACAAAATATTTTTCACAAAACTTCAATTTTGTATTTGCTATTGGTCACTAGAATAGCTTTCACCTGTTTTCTATACAAACAGATTGGTGACATATAATATATAAGACTGTAGACACTTGTTTTTTATTATCCAAAAGTGTGCGTGCAAAAATCAAAGGAAATAACCGATAAATACTGCAAGTAAAAACATAAGAAAATGTATATTATACTTTGGACTCCCGACTGATGTGTGAGTTGGGAAATGGTAAATGTAATGTCCCGGCTACATTCTCAAGACAAATTGCAGACATGCAACATTACCCTGAAGGAATGTATTCTCTGCTACTTGGTTCATAGAAATGAATCAACACTTAAAGGAAAAAACAACCCAAATTACCCCCTCTAAAGGTTCGTACACACGCTCAATTTGTGAGCGAGCAATGACCCCTGATGGCTGAGCGCTACACACGATGAATGCCCATTTCGGCTGAGAATCGTCCGTGTGTGTGCGTTCGGTCGGGAGTTAATCCCCCTGGCACATTGGCAAACGACCCCCGTTAGGTCCTCACCCCTGGGTTTACCTTTTATAGGCTATAAATCATTAATTGAAATTCTGATCACCGTTCTGTTTATAGCTCTGCCCCCAATCTGTCCAATGGGAGACGTGCTTTTTGCAGCACACCTCTACCCATTGGTTACATTTTTAAAAGGGAGGGCAGAGCTCAAAATGTGCCATTAGTGGAAGGGGCTGGGCCCATGGAGTTTTTGTTTTCATTAAAGGGTAACTTGTATGGTCTCCAAACATGTGTCCATTATATATAGCTCTTTCATACCTTTCAAACAAGCCTAGAAATAAGTCTCTAACTTTTCAATCAGAAGCAGAACTCTTCTTACAGCCCACCGCTCTGATCCAGCCCTCTGCTGTAACTTGCAAACGGGTTTACAGCAGAGTTTATATTTATATTTTTCAGAAATAATTAAAAGGCATCTATATCCCTTAAAGGGTATGTACACTGGTAAAATAGTTTTTTAAATTGCCCATAACTGGAAACTATAATCTCTCATAACTATCACTGTACCATTTTTTTGTTGATCTGCCACCTATTAGGTTAGATATCTAATTGGAAGCTTTAGCTGTCAAATTACATTATTATATTAAAGGAGAACTAAACCCAAATTTTTACACTCCAGAATCCGAACATATCCCCTCTAAAGCACCAACAAACTGTAAAATAGCACTACAGTAAATGGCATTAAAGTAAATGTTACCACTTGAAGGACTGGATGAAATAACTGTGTGTATGTACAGTGACTGGCCACGACCCTGACCTCAGTCACATGCTCCCTGTAAAAAGATTGGCTAGAGGCTACTAGTGGGTGTGACCAACTGTAACAAGTTCATGCAGTATCTTAGGACTGAGCATGTGTAAAGCACAAAATATTCAGTGACCACACTGTGTAATACTGGTATGCTGAGAAATAAAACACAAACTCCATGTTGGGAAGTTACATTTCTCAACAACCATATCAAAATGAGTGGTGAGACACAAATAACTGCTTTTATAACAAGGAGATCTAATTCAATGTTGTTCTAAAGCTTTAGTTGTCCTTTAAGTTCTGCTTTGTGCAAGTACTAAATTTTGCTGGTACAAGATGGGTGACATTTTTGAGAATGTGAGTTTTTCAGTACAAATACCCTTGGCTGTGATGTTAACTGTCACCTCTATGGCTGACAGCTGCTCAACAGAAGAACCTGGGAGCAAAATGAGGGGTAACGAAACATTGGACAATATTTTAATTTAGTCTTAGATCTTTTAGCTTTCTAATTTGCAGTTTTGCGGTGTGATTTACCTAGAACTCTTACATTTCCCAGTTTTGTTGGCAAGTGCTTTGACTCTTCCCTTAATAGGCTGGCAGTAGCTGGGGCTAAAGTGTATATGTGCTAGCTCCCCTCTATGGCTTGCATAGTGTACCTTAAGGCTGGGGACGAACGGGTGAATGACATCGGTCAAGGTGGCGCCCAAAAGCAGCTATACACGTATCGGTCAATTGTACCAAAAAATCTGTCTGTGTGTACCCAGCCTTAAAGGCGCTGGGGGAGGTCTGTTGTGAAAATGTTAAATGTAAGTATAACGCATGTAAAATAAAACAAGTTCCGATGTTTTGGTGTTGAATAAAAATCAATAAGCTATATAATTTAAGAGATATTTGAGCTTCCTCTTTTGAATGTAGATTTGCTTTTAGCAACTTGACTTGTGGGACCGGTTTGTAAAGTGGAATATTTGTTCATATCTTTCTGCAAAACAAATAAGTGAAAGCTAGGGCTCTGTATATTCTTCCTGCTTCTGTGTAAACCTTGTTCTAGGGGTTTATAAAATGTACTTTCTGCACACAACTTTAAACTGTAATCAAGATATCCTATTATTTGGGACTAGTTTAAAGGGCATGTCCACCCCCAAAACTAAAATTTAACCCCTTACTGGCCACATCAAGTAGTTTAAAACAATCCTTACCTTACATTCCTGCTCAAAATAGTTCCCCTGCTGTGCCCCTCCAAAGTCCAGGAAACTGCTGTGTAGGAGCAGTGTGTGACTCATGCTGTGCCTGAGACTTCCTCAACCTCATCAAGGTTGAGGCATGCTCAGTGCAGCCCTCCCTGCCTCTCAGCCAATCACGGACGCGGCTGCCGGTCCCGCCCCCTGCTTTCAATTCCATGCAAGCAGAGGGTCTGAACACTGCAGCGGAGGAGAGAGGGCAGGTAAGTAAGAATCGGGGGACTTTCTAACAATTATATTAATGTGGTTGGGGCTGGGGGAGCATGCCCTACCACATATCAAAAGTTCAATTTTGGGGTGGACATGCCCTTTAAAAAATATATTTGTTTTGCCAAACCTGCTTGATGTTTAGGGGTCATATTTATTAAAATCATACTTAGCCTTGGAACACACTGGACAGTATTTTGACTCCACAGGCCAAGCACTGTTGTCGGCTGGGCCAAAATATCATTGGCCGCCTGTAAATGGGCTGCAGGCTAAATTTCAGCACAATTTGTGTGGCCTATTTGGCAAAATTTACTTCTGTGTCTGATCGACCATTCATCCGATTCGGACGTATGTTCAACTGACATCGGTCCAACATGGGTGAAAATTAGTTTTACTATTTCGACCGTAACTTAGGTTAAGAATTTTGTACTGGCCAAAATATTGGAATAATGACTACAGCGTTGCTTATTTCTATTACATTTAACGTGTTGCAAATTAGAGTTTGTGGTGGTCAAGAACTGCCTTCTTATAAATCAGAAATAGCAAGCCTAGGCACATTTAATTTGGATCTATATCTAGGACAGTCTATGTAATTAAAGGGCATGTCCACCCTTAAAAAACTTTTGATATGCTGCTCCCCCTTGTCTGGTAGCCCCAACCGCATGATTAGTATTTTGCAAAAGCCCCCCAAACTCTTACTTACCTCCCCGCGTTCCTCCGCTGCACTCGCCCCTCTGCTTGCGAGAATGCAAGCAGAGGGGCGGGACCGGTCAGAGGGGCTGCCGGTCATTCAGTGCAGCGGAGGAAAAGGAGAGGTAATAAGAGTTTGGGGAGCTTTTGCAAAATACTAATCATGCGGTTGGGGCTACCAGACATGGGGAGCAGATATTAAAAGGATTTTACGCTAGGGGGAGGGAGAGTAGAACGAGGGAAGGGAGGGAGATGAGGGGGGAGGAGGGGGGAGAAGCCTGCAGTACGCATGACAAATATCTACCGGAGGCAAGGTAGCAGGCAGAGCCCTGCTAGCCTCCTGGTGGACTGTTTTTGGGACTTTAGGGGGGTCTACAGGAGAACCCTATGGAGCTGGGTGAGGTAAGGATTACACTACACTACATGGTGGGGCCATTACTGGGGGGAATTATAGTTTTGGGGGTGGACATGCCCTTTAAAGCCTCATTAGCCCTGCAGCATACACATTTCTGGTTTCCAATTTTATGAGACAAGTCTAAATAATGGGGTAAATTGTAGTAGAACAAAAAGTGTGCTGGCAGTCGTGTGGGGCATCTCTATAGAGTATACTATACGGTATATCAGAAGGGCAGCAGACCATGTAACCTCTGGGGCATTTGCGGGGTAAAGAGAAGTGGTGGCTGTCTGTACACATTACTTGTACAGGGTGGGGTATGCTTCAACATTATTTACATTTCCTTGCAGCAAATATTTTACATTCCCTAAGAGAGACGGAAGCATTGATCCAGAATATACAGTATATAAATGATAGTGCTTGTTTTTGGTTTACACCTGTAAATTGTATAGTGCACACCTTATTATAGCAACACAGGTAGGAAAGCAGCTGGTAATATATCAAGCAAATAAACGTGTGTAATCAATCTTCTGGAAAAGATTGCACCCTGCAATGTTGTTTTAAATTTTCCAGAAGTAAAATCTCAGTGCATAAAACAGTTAATTGTAGAAGAATGTTGGTTCTTCCCCACAGAGCTGGCAAGGTGAAGTCACCATGTTCCATTAGGAAGTGCTGTACTTCCTGTAATTTGGCCAGGAGCTGCGAGAGATGGACTGCGCATAAGCCATTTCTCCCTGTTTTCTGTTTGGCAGTTCAAATTGAGCTAGCACCATCAACTGTTTTATGTAAATCTTCTATTTTAATTTTCTCCAATAGTTATTCTTTGCATGTTTCCCCTTAAAAAGGGAAATGCAGCCTGTTCCAGTGTAACTGTGAGCACTGTCTGTTGTACACTTGGAAGACAAACTACATACAATCTACCAATCATCGCTATATTTTTTCTGTACTGCTACTCAACCTGACATTTGCGTAGTTGACTGATAGCATGTGCATTTTCACTGATTGACAGATGTGTATTTTACTCACTATACTGAATATAAGCAATAGTGGTGTTTTGTTTTGTTTTTTAGAATTGAAGCAACATTTACTTAAAAGATTAAATCTTAAAATACACATTTTGTCTGGGTAATTTCCGCAACGCAAGGGATCTAAGTATCTGGTAAAGAAGACATCTCCTGATCATTGTTAGGATCTTAAAAATGGCAGCATATTAAAAGCTGTGAAGTGTTCTCTGCTCTTAAAGGAGAACTAAACTTTTTATCCTAATGTAAAAGTTTTTCTCCCAAAATATATTAATAATGGATGTATACTATCCAATCTTAAGTGCAACTCGTGACCAATTTACTATAGTATACATACAAGGTAGAAGCCTAGGGCACACCCACTTCTATTTGCTTACATGTTTATTCCCTCTATGATGCTGCTTTAAAAAACCTGCCATTCTCTCTGGATAAATAAAAGCAATTAGTTCAATAACTTGGCCAAAATTATTTTAGCCCGGCCCACCAGTCAAGGTTTGGTTTTTCAGCTGGGTCCTACTCTATCAGTTATTGCCTTTATGAGCTGAAAGTCTTGCTGCACTGTGGCTAGTTTCCTTTGGGACTGACTCTCCTGATATAAGTACTTTACTCACCAGCATATTGTAAGATTCTTCTCTAGTAAGTTGCATTTAGTAATGTAAGTACCATATATACTCTAGTATAAACAGCAAATTTACAGTTAAAGGAACACTAAACCCATAAATTGACTAAGTGCCATTCGTTTCTATTATTCACAGGGAGGTGAGAACGCTTATTCTCACCTCCCTGTGAATAATAGGACGCTCGGGGGACCTGGAACTTACCTTACCGCCGCTCCACTCGCAGCCGCTCAGTCTCTGAACAGCTGTTTCGTCCCGATCGCGCGCCCTATCTTTTGAATTGGCGCGATGCGCCAAAGATAGGGCGCGTGGTCGGGCAGAGCGGCTGTCAGAGACTGAGCGGCTGCGAGTGGAGCGGCGGGTAAGGTAGTTCCTGGTCCCCCGAGCGTCCTATTATTCACAGGGAGGTGAGAATAAGCGTTCTCACCTCCCTGTGAATAATAGAAACGAATGGCACTATTATTTTTAAGCACAGTTGGAGTTTACAGGTCCTTTAAAATCATCCTGAAAGTCTCCCCTCGGTTTATGCTCGGGTCTGTGCTGATCTGGATGCTGCTGGACAAAATCACATATCCCTGAGAATATAAAGCTGTAACCTGTACACAGTAATCCTCTTGATTTCAAGGGGGTTAGGCAATTGTTGTCCTGCTCACTCAGATCAGCCCAGACTGCAAGGCAATAGGGAAAAAAATATCTTAAAAGGGTATGTCCACCAATATCGCTAAGATACATTCTCTAAAAAGGTCCAGTGAAATAAGTTAAATTGTCTGTTGCATGGAGGCCTGCCTGAAGTTCCGGTTGAGCTGCACGTACCTGATACGCACTGCGACCCCGCTCATTTAATATGCATGCCCACTACGTGCGCCACTATGACCGCGCCTCTGCACTGATAGGCTGCCTGCTATGGATTGTTGTAAAAAAATATACTTTTGTGCCCCGTTTAACCCTTTCACTGCCAGGAGAATTTCATTTTTTTTTTTTTTGCGTTAACTGCCAGAAGAATTTTCAGGATTTTGCCCTTATTAAACTGCGACTATAACTTGAGAAAGGACCTAGACTGTCCGAAACATGTCGTGGTGTGCACAATAAATGCACGTTTGTATTACAATACCTGTGGGGTTGTCTGGTTTTTGGTTGCTCTATACTACACACTTTTATTTTGAATTTATGTCCAGGAACAGACATTGGGCAACCAAGTCTATGGAGATATGGTGAGCTGAATTGCATTTATATTGCTGCATACCCATTATTCTTAGCAAAAAAAATAGCTAGATTGTATATAACCAAATGTTGGTTAGTTTCACAGGGTGCTGGGGAAAACTGTACTTGCAGCAAAGAGTAAGGCACTGTGACATTTGCGCGGTGTGTAGCAGACACCACAGTTCCCCTAACTAGGGGATCCATTAGATGGCATAACCATGGGTCTATAAGTAAAGCTAAAACATAGCAATTTGTCACTGATCCCCATACATGTCTATGTCAAATCAAGCTGCAAAGTGGTTTAAAATTCGACCTAATTTTAAAAAAAAGGTCTCCAATTAACCAAATTATTGGGGTGAAGAAGTACAAGAAAGTATCCATGCTTTGCACTGCAAGTGCCATGGATATAGGGAGCTATATTGTTTTGCCACCTCTTAAAGCCAAACTCATAACATGTCATATGAAGCCACAGGCTATGTACTCCAGATGTTTAGAAACTAAAACTCCCTGGCTTGCCTTGCCAAGAATCTTTAATCTTTACTAAACATCTGGAGTGCCAAGGTTGGAAATGACTCTAATGAAAACACTGACACCAGCCATTCAGCATGTCAATGGGAAAGATAGACACCTACACCACTATGACAGAGGGAAAGGAAGTTGTAAAATCTTATAGGAATTCGGTAAAAGTCAGCATTCCCAGTGCTGTGATTACCCAATGAATGTCCGCGTTTTACATTGATCCTTAATGAAAGGGTTCTTGGCAGTTCCTTCTCTGAGTTGTAGCACAATTAAAACTTAGAATAAAGCTCACCGACTATCCTTACCAGTCCAAGAAACGAGCAGACAGGTTATATCCAGCGAGACAGGCTCGGCAGCAGTTTGGTTTAGTGCGTTTTGCATGAACGCGGCCTGATACCAGTGTGACGGGAAGTACCTATTTATGGAGAACGCCCTCCCTCTGGTGGTGAACGCCCGAAAACTGCTCAAGAATAGAATACCAACGTTTTAGCATCTGTACCTGTCATGTTATAAGAGGAAAGAAGAAAAGTACAGTTCTGAAACGTCCACTTATGATTGTTAAGCAGTAGAGTGCTTAACCTGAAATCTGGAATGGAAAAGGATGGGGATTGAAAATGGTGGTGAAATGGACCTTATGAAAGGGTGACATAGGTTTGACACTTTAGTTTATGGACTTCTAGTTATTTTCAGTACATAAACCTACAAAATTCTTTTTCCCATCTGATCCCCATGTACAAGTCTTCACAAGTGTTCATTTCTATCCTCCCTTAGTGATGAGTGCTATCAGAGGAAAAGGAAGTTGTTGCACTTTAGGCATTAGAAATGCTTTTGGTCCAAAAATGAATTGTCTTTAGCTAGGTACAAGTGGATAAATCTATTTGGAGCTATCATTAGAGACCATTGCTCCGAACAGAATTTAACAGTCCCTTATACAAACAGCTGCTTTACAGAAGCTTAATACCCTGTTATGTACTATGGGAAAGGGATAGAACAATTACTGTCTTCTTGATATCAAGCGTTCGGGTAGATAGAAAGATTAGGTGAGATATTGATAATCTAAACTTATATTGTTGCCCATTCCAGATGACAAAAGCTAATCTAATGTGTATGGAGCTTATAAATACTACACCTAGGGCAGCTTACAGAATAACATGTGCTGACATTTATAGATCCATTTTAATACAGCATGGAAATCTAAATTGCCAGTGGTGTAACTACAGGGTCGCAATGCCGGTTTGGTACCAGACTTTTAAATAACTGGTCACAGTTATCTTTACTGCATATGCGAAATCATGTTAACGCAGTTATCTGCAAATTAACGTAATCAAGGCTGATTAATTCACCTGTGTGTCAGGCTGAGTAAATTCACCTGTGTCACAGGAATTATCAAGGCAGTCACTATTCTCTTGATTGGATACAGCTGATCAGCTTTAAGGTGCCCACACATTAGTAATTACCCTCCGACCATCTGCGATATTCAATCAATATTTTTGGAACTGTCTTTCCCATTCTTCTTTGCGACCGACATACAATTGCAAATGAATGGGACCAGACAAGAACTCGGGATCGTATGTCGGTCGCAAAATAGAACGGGTAAAGAGGTTCAAGGAATATTATTGAATTGTAATGGATCGGTTAGAGGGTAAATACTAATTTATGGGCACTTAGCTCTAATGGGGCCCATACATGCACAATACCAATCGTATTTGATCCCTCGCTGCCTTCTGCTTGTGTGCTGTGCCTTTTTCATGTATGGAAGCAAGCAGAAGGGGCCGGACAGACTGGCAGCCATGACAGTAATTGGCTGAGAATCGATGTCTCAGCCAACACTGTTGCCACGCAGGTCCGGTCCTCTCTTACTTAAAGCAGAAGGCAGCCGAGGGAATGTGGTATGTACAGGGGCCAATTTCATACCTAGTGAGGTCTAGGTTTTGGGGGGGTCTTCTGCCAACAGACAATTTTTTGTTGGGGGAGTGGATATGCCCTTTAAGCCTTATAAAGTTGGGCTTCATGAATATCGAGCACAGCCCCCACCACAAACCCGATATTTGTCTTATGGAAGTCAGTACTAAGCCACTAATGCTGTCCTTTCCCAATTTAAATGTTAAAGCCAATTAGACATTTGTTAGTCTAATCCACTTACATCTACCTGTCAGTGGTTCTTAGCTGGGATGTTCCCCATCCAGATTACACTTGTTGATGTTACAGCTGTAAATTTAGCAGGAACATTGCAGGTAAGTTACTAGTGTATGGACACCTTATTTGATCACTGGTATGGTGCAGATCGCATGCATTTCTATTAAGCTAGGTACACGCAGTACAGATTTGTAGGCAATGGCTGACAGATTCCATTGCAAGCTACTGCTATTGCCTACAGATCTGAGTAAACTCAGCACCAATGTTTCCTACCCTTGTATTGAGAAAAAAAACTGGTTTGACTCTAAGGAAATGATGGCTCGCTGAACGGCAGATCTAGGGGTTGCAGGCAGTAGTTCGTCAGGAGGCACAAAGTGCAAACAATTCCAGAGCTTGTTAGAGGAAAGATTGTGTCAGAAACACTCACATTTCATGAAATAATGTTCTTATAAAGCAGTGTCTGTTAAAAGGGTAACAAACAGTCATACACAATACATTGCACGCAATGATTATCATTAAATAAACGGTACATCTGGTAAGATACTGCAGATTTTCGTCCTAAGATGAGCACATCCATATACATGGCTAGTCCTGTCATTAGTCATCGTCATGGCCTTGGATGTAAAGTTGTCTCTGCACATTCCTGGCTGTGTCCTGGAGCGAGTGATGAGGTATTGCATGGGATGAGTGTAGCCCCGCCCCCTACCTTCTCCTGGCAGTGAGGCGCTGTGTGTGGGGAGGGGCTGTTCCCTCCCCCGGATGTGTTGCTTGGGACGGTGTAGAGGATAGTCTGGTCTAAGGATCGGGGAAAGGGAAGGAAGAAGACGGGAGAGGCCTTAAAACACAAGTGCTTTGGACATCAAGTTGTCTGGGTGTAGTCCCGGTGGACATGCCTACACAGAGGGACACACCATGTCCCAACCTGCAGATCACAGCCACCAGGTCCGAGTGAAGGCTTATTTCAAAGGGTAAGTAGTGTAGTGATTGGGATCGGGTGGATGCTATGATGTCGTCCTAGGAAGAAAATGCTTGGGTTCTGTAATCTTAGCCCGCTGCATTCTGGGGGCTGTAGTTTGATTGGACTCTCATGTAGCGGGGGAGGGGCTGAAACTCCGGTGCATTGTGGGGGTTTGGAATGTTGGAGCTGATAGTTGCTAGAAGGTTTATTCCTTGTCCTGTAGTAATGAGATTGTGGTTGGAAGTGGTGGGGGGAGAACAGCAGATGTTGTGCAGACTTTGTATGTACAGGGAAATCACACAAGCACAGTGTGGATTGCAGGTTGTGTGTTCACATCTGTGGCTTGGCAATGTCTGAACAGATTTGTTGTCATTGTGGTTGTTTGTCTGCTTTGGAAATGGAATACAGAGAGAGATGCATTTACCAACATGTCTTCGAAATCTAGAGACACCTTTATGGTATTCAAATATAATATGGCACACAGCCACACCCACTACAGGCCACACACATTAATCCTCACCCAATTGATACATGGCAGTTACAGGCCATACACTGAATTTCTGCAATTAAATATCGATTGGGAAATGAACTACCGTATACTTTTTTTCACCTTGCGCAGTGGATCCAATGGGGTCAATATAAAAGATCTGCCTTAACTGATTGTCCTGTTTGAACAACTGCTGTATGGATTCTTTACTCCCATCTGTGTTATCCAACCACACCGTGAGATCAGGAAATAAAGGGAATACAATTAAGAGCAGTGCCTACTGGTGATTGAATGGGAACAGTCTGTTAAGGCCCCATATAGTGAGAAGAGAAAGTAAAAGGTCTCATACAGCCAAAATACTCATTATAACCCTGATAGCAATGATGCACATGATTAAAGGGCATGTCCACCCCCAAAACTATAACCCCCCCCACTACTGGCCCCATTTGTAGTTTAATCCTTACCTTACATCCCAGCTCCATAGGTTTCTCATGTAGTCCCCCCCCCCCAAAGTCCCAAAAACTGCCCACCAGGAGGATAGCAGAGTCCATATAGGACTCTGCCTCCTATCTGGCCTCCGGGAGAAGTTTGGCTTGCGTACTGCAGCCCTTCTCCCCCCCCTCTCCCTCCGATTAGGATTCCCTCCCCCTAGTGTAAAAATCTTTTTACATACATTCCCCTGTCCCCCAGCCCCAACCGCTATATTTGTATTATCAGAAAATGCCCAAAACATTACTTACCTTCCCTCTTTCCTCCCGCCACTGAACACCCGGCAGCCGCGTCCGTGATGGCTGCCGTTCAGCCAATCACAGACGCGACTGCCGGTCCCGCCCTCTGCTTGCATTTTCTCGCAAGCAGAGGGCCTGGCAGCGCGGCGGAGGAAAGAGGGAAGGTAAGTAATGTTTTGGGCATTTTCTGATAATACAAATATAGCGGTTGGGGCTGGGGGGACAAGGGGAATGTATGTAAACAAATTGTTAGAAGGTGGATTACCTTTAACAATGGTTCAATGAACTTTCATATTAGCCAGGGCACTTAAGGGCTAGGCCGCACTGTGACAGATGGCAATGTGTGTGAAAAGCGCACGCACAGGCACGCGTTTGTGCTGCAATATGTGCAATTGTTCAGAATCGAAGCACATTCGATCCGCAAAAAATTGGGGATTGTACAAGCTCAGAACAGATCTGCAAATTCATGTGCTAACGGATTGTGAGCGCTGATTGAGGACTTCTTCCCAAACTCCTCAGTGTCGCAGGTGTGTAGGATTTCAGCTGAATATTTGCATGAAAAGTGGTAGCTGATTTAGCTGAGGCCACACTACAACGCACCATGCGCACGCTTTCACGTGCGTACTATGGCGTTTGCGTGCACGCTTTCGTGCGTTAGCGTGCATTATTTTGCGTTTGTGCTACATTAAAGTGAAACCGCAAGCGATTGCGTGGAAACAACTCGCCGCAAAACGCAGACGGACACGCAATCGCATGCGCATCAGAAATCTCAGGAACATTCGCGTTCCCGCGATTTCCATGTTAGCGAAAATCGCGAGCACAAAACGAGCGGAAAACACGCCAGTGTGACCTAGCCCTAAATGTCCAGCTTCTGGCCTGTTGTACTGAAGGGGCAGTATAGGGGGGATGTCCAATCTTAGGCACTTCAGATATTTAATATTTAAAGTGCATCTATACCAAAAAATAGGTTAATTTTAAATTGACCGTAACTGGCAACTATAATTCTTCCCAACCACCACTGTATCATTTTGGTTGATCTCAGATCTAAACAAAAAATCTAAAAAATAATTTCAGCTGTCAATCAAGTCCTTGCTCTCAAAACTATTCTTTGTGGAGTAGTTTTACTGTAGCTAGAATGGTGACAGAGTTTTGACAGTTGGAATGCGTGTTGCAGGCTTAACAGTTGGTTTGTGGGAAAAAGTCAGGTCAGATGGAAGTGGGAGTCGTTAAAAGAGGGAGGGGGGATACTGTTCCTAAACAAATGTGTGCCGACTTGAAGGCATGCAGAACAACACACCAATTCAAGTACTAATTAAACTTTTCACGTATAGTGTCCTTTTAAATACTATAACGAATTTTTCCTGGCTGTCTAATGCGGTTTCACTGTGCTTGAGTGGATATCGGCTGTTTCAAACTCTGTAAGGGCTAGGCCACATTGGCATGTTTATCACACATTTACAATCCCTTTGCTATCCGTTGGATGTGAGAATCCCATGCCATCACAATGTGGATCTAGATTTTCTTGGTAGCCAGCTCTATTGACATTACATTCCACAAAAATAAAACGTGATTGCGTGTACTCACACACAAACTGATTGCAAAAGGCGATCGGATATGCGTGAGAAACACGCTAGTGTGGCCTAACCATTCATCTAAGTCTTGGACAAATCACCTACGGTATTTATTGTAACATTCTGCTTCTGATATCCCCCTCTCGTCACCACTATTCAGTCGATTTATCCCCCTTATTAGATTGTAGATGGCAGCTTTCTTCACACCCTCTATTCAAAAGAGCTCTCTCATAAGAAAAGAAAATTTTCTTTTACCCCATCTTCAGTCTCCATCTCTTGCAAGCCGCTAGGTGGGAGGCTTTGAGGGTTTCCCACTCGGATTCGATCGTTGCATTGTTGAATCAGATTGGAGGAACATCTGGCAGGTAGGCCAGTTTTCAGGCTTGTGGTCATTTAAAAATGATTTAGAAGTTCGGGTGAAAAAATAGCCAAAAATGTTTTTAAAGCTACACCTTACCTTTTTTTTTTTTTTTTTTTTTACAACATATTTATCAAGCTGGGTTCACACATTGCAGATTTTTGAAAGATGATCTTGCAGATTGTCTTTCATTTCTCAAAGATCAGGGTACCCACAGTCCCAAGCATTCCCTATACACAGTATAGGCTTGGTGGCAAAACCTAGGGAGGAGAGGTGGAAAACTCAGTGCCCTTTCTGTGGGCAATCATGCACCGCAGAGTTCACCACAGTTTACCAGAGAGACAATGGCTTTTCTGGAACAAGAGAGGTCAAAAAAAGTATAGATTCACTCTAGTCAAGGCAGCAATGCCATATTCAGTAGGCGCAATCTCTACATAACCCCTACAATGGGGTTATAGATCCAACCTCAAATCAAAGAGTAGAGGAGCACACTATAATCTACGTAACTGTCGTGTCTATTGAAAAACTACATTCTATACTGCAGTAACTTTGGGTAGACCACAGCTAGAAGCATGATCCTGAAATAATTTTAAAGGGCATGTCTACCCTAAAAATGATTTTTGGCCATAAGGTAGGGTGCCCCCTGCCCCCCCCCCTCCCCTTAACCACCATATATTTCTAAAAAGATGATGATTGCTAATTACAGCCCTTTCTCTCCTGCGGTGTCTCTGATCTGGTTCCCTGCTTGCGGAAGTTGAAGATGTAGGTGCTGGACCGGCAGCTGCGTCTGTGATAGGCTGTAAGGCCAATAGAGACGCAGTGGGAAGAAGGGGCTGTAAGTAGTGATCTAAAATTTTAAAGGAATATTTTGGGAGTGGGCAGAGGGTACCTACCTTATGGCCAAAGGGTTCACGCTAAGTGCAACGGCTGCAGAGGATGGATCTAGATGGGGGGGGGGGGGGTCTCCCCTGCGTATGTCACTACTACCACAGTATTAGGAAATGCAGGGACTGGATTTCTCACTGACACCTCCTTCTCTTCACTTTCCTGGACTTTGAACAAGCACTGCAGTATTTTTGAATAAAAACAAATCACTGGTTCCCTTCTAGAATTACCCTGTGTTGTGTGGGTGACACTAATAGGCTAGAACTGGTAGGTGTGAAATAAAAGCTGGATATTGGTTCTCGCTTATAAAGCACTTCTTATATTGTTTTGTGGGGGATGCATAAATGATCCCTCTGGGTGTGAGATTACGGTAAATAAAAGTGCTTCTTCTGCAGAGTTTTCTGACTTTAAATGGCAGAATCTAGGGAACCTGTTGGAATTAAAATGTACATTTCAAAATGATTTAACTTAACATAGGCATAAAATACTAAAAAAAAACTATTCTGTTTTCTGAAATTAATAAATTATATGAATGTGTAACACCTGCTATAAGTATGGTACTACACATCTAAAATATTGTAAAATTAACAAATAATAAAAAAAAATATGAATTTGGCTTGGTCAGCCTTGTACGAATTAATCCTATGTAAGTTTATTAATTAGTTTATATCTAAGAACTTTTAAGAACCACTAAAAGGTTTTATTTTACTCTTGGAAATATCACTATCACTGCCGTGCTAAAAGTGAATGTGTAATAAATTAGTTAAAATAAATTAATCCTAAATGTGACATGCCTTTCCATGTGCATAATATAGCCATACAAAAAGTAATAAAATAGATTAAATATAGATAAATACCTAATGAGTTATTAGTTATTTACTCAATCTGCCAATTAATCAATCAAATAATATATCGACCAATCAATCGTTTAATTAATCAACTGACCAACAAACTACCCAATTAATGAATTAGCGCCCGGAAGTACATAGTCAGAGGACACTCTAAGTAAAAAGGTAACTTGTATTTATTTCATATAGCGCGGGAGTTACCGTAGTTTTAAAAGGTAACTTGCATGTTTGCATAGAAATATTTCCAAAACATACCAATCACCTTGTCAAATTAAATACAATCAGTTACCATGTGTTTTCAATTACTAATTTTTTTTAATTGGCGTGAATTATTAAACCTGCAAGATGTAATCGCCTTGACTATATTTGGGTACCATTTAACTACCCTGTGTTATATATCAATTATGCAAAATTTGCCTTTGTCTTGATTAACAAAATATTTTTCACAAAACTCAATTTTGTATTTGCTATGGTCACTAGAATAGCTTTCACCTGTTTTCTAACAAACAGATTGGTGACATATAATATATAAGACTGTAGACACTTGTTTTTTATTATCCAAAAGTGTGCGTGCAAAATCAAAGGAAATAACCGATAAATACTGCAGTAAAAACATAGAAAAATGTATATTATACTTTGGACTTCCGACTGATGTGTAGTTGGGAAATGGTAAATGTAATGTCCCGGCTACATTCTCCAGACAAATTGCAGACATGCAACATTACCCTGAAGGAATGTATTCTCTGCTACTTATGGTTCATAGAAATGAATCAACACTTAAAGGAAAAAACAACCCAAAATTACCCCCTCTAAAGGTTCGTACACACGCTCAATTTGTGAGCGAGCAATGACCCCTGATGGCTGAGCGCTACACACGATGAATGCCCATTTCGGCTGAGAATGTCGTGTGTGCTGTGTGGTTCGGTCGGGAGTTAATCCCCCTGGCACATTGGCAAACGACCCCCGTTAGGTCCTCACCCCTGGGTTTACCTTTAGAGCTATAAATCATTAATTGAAATTCTGATCACCGTTCGTTTATAGCTCTGCCCCCAATCTGTCCAATGGGAGACGTGCTTTTTGCAGCACACTCTACCCATTGGTTACATTTTTAAAAGGGAGGGCAGAGCTCAAAATGTGCCATTAGTGGAAGGGGCTGGGCCCATGGAGTTTTTGTTTTCATTAAAGGGTAACTGTATGGTCTCCAAACATGTGTCCATTATATATAGCTCTTTCATACCTTTCAAACAAGCCTAGAAATAAGTCTCTAACTTTTCAATCAGAAGCAGAAACTCTTCTACAGCCCACCGCTCTGATCCAGCCCTCTGCTGTAACTTGCAAACGGGTTTACAGCAGAGTTTATATTTATATTTTTCAGAAATAATTAAAGGCATCTATATCCCTTAAAGGGTATGTACACTGGTAAAATAGTTTTTTAAATTGCCCATAACTGGAAACTATATCTCTCATAACTATCACTGTACCATTTTTTTGTTGATCTGCCACCTATTAGGTTAGATATCTAATTGGAAGCTTTAGCTGTCAAATTACATTATTATATTAAAGTAGAACTAAACCCAAATTTTTACACTCCAGAATCCGAACATATCCCTCTAAAGCACCAACAAACTGTAAAAAGCACTACAGTAAATGGCATTAAAGTAATGTTACCACTTGAAGGACTGGGAAATAACTGTGTGTATGTACAGTGACTGGCCACGACCCTGACCTCAGTCACAATGCTCCCTGTAAAAAGATTGGCTAGAGGCTACTAGTGGGTGTGACCAACTGTAACAAGTTCATGCAGTATCTTAGGACTGAGCTGTGTAAAGCACAAATATTCAGTGGACCACACTGTGTAATACTGGTATGCTGAGAAATAAAACACAAACTCCAGTTGGGAAGTTACATTTCTCAACAACCATATCAAATGATGTGGTGAGACACAAATAACTGCTTTATAAACAAGGAGATATATTCAATGTTGTTTTCAAAGCTTTAGTTGTCCTTTAAGTTCTGCTTTGTGCAAGTACTAAATTTGCTGGTACAAGATGGGTGACATTTTTGAGAATGTGAGTTTTTCAGTACAAATACCCTTGGCTGTGATGTTAACTGTCACCTCTATGGCTGAAAGCTGCTCAACAGAAGAACCTGGGAGCAAAATGAGGGGTAACGAAACATTGGACAATATTTTAATTTAGTCTTAGATCTTTTAGCTTTCTAATTGCATTTTGCGGTGTGATTTACCTAGAACTCTTACATTTCCCAGTTTTGTTGGCAAGTGCTTGACTCTTCCCTAATAGGCTGGAGTAGCTGGGGCTAAAGTGTATATGTGCTAGCTCCCCTCTATGGCTTGCATAGTGTACCTTAAGGCTGGGGACGAACGGGTGAATGACATCGGTCAGGTGGCGCCCAAAAGCAGCTATACACGTATCGGTCAATTGTACCAAAAATCTGTCTGGTGTACCCAGCCTTAAAGGCGCTGGGGGAGGTCTGTTGTGAAAATGTTAAATGTAAGTATAACGCATGTAAAAAAACAAGTTCGATGTTTTGGTTGGATTAAAAATCAATAAGCTATATATTTAAGAGATATTTGAGCTTCCTCTTTTGAATGTAGATTTGCTTTAGCAACTTGACTTGTGGGACCGGTTTGTAAAGTGGAATATTTGTTCAATCTTTCTGCACAAACAAATAAGTGAAAGCTAGGGCTCTGTATATTCTTCCTGCTTTGTGTAAACCTTGTTCTAGGGGTTATAAATGTACTTTCTGCACACAACTTTAAACTGTAATCAAGATACTATTATTTGGGACTAGTTAAAGGGCATGTCCACCCCCAAAACTAAAATTTAACCCCTTACTGGCCACATCAAGTAGTTTAAAACAATCCTTACCTTACATTCCTGCTCAAAATAGTTCCCTGCTGTGCCCCTCCAAAGTCCAGGAAACTGCTGTGTAGGAGCAGTGTGTGACTCATGCTGTGCCTGAGACTTCCTCAACCTCATCAAGGTTGAGGCATGCTCAGTGCAGCCCTCCCTGCCTCTCAGCCAATCACGGACGCGGCGTCCGGTCCCGCCCCCTGTTTCAATTCCATGCAAGCAGAGGGCCTGAACACTGCAGCGGAGGAGAGAGGGCAGGTAAGTAAGAATCGGGGGACTTTCTAACAATTATATTAATGTGGTTGGGGTGGGGGAGCATGCCCTACCACATATCAAAAGTTCAATTTTGGGGTGGACATGCCCTTTAAAAAATATATTTGTTTTGCCAAACCTGCTTGATGTTTAGGGGTCATATTTATTAAAATCATACTTAGCCTTGAAACACACTGGACAGTATTTGACTCCACAGGCCAAGCACTGTTGTCGGCTGGGCCAAAATATCATTGGCCGCCTGTAAATGGGCTGCAGGCTAAATTTCAGCACAATTTGTGTGGCCTATTTGGCAAAATTTACTTCTGTGTCTGATCGACCATTCATCCGATTCGGACGTATGTTCAACTGACATCGGTCCAACATGGGTGAAATTAGTTTTACTATTTCGACCGTAACTTAGGTTAAGAATTTTGTACTGGCCAAAATATTGGAATAATGACTACAGCGTTGCTTATTTCTATTACATTTAACGTGTTGCAAATTAGAGTTTGTGGTGGTCAAGAACTGCCTTCTATAAATCAGAAATAGCAAGCCTAGGCAACATTTAATTTGGGATCTATATCTAGGACAGTCTATGTAATTAAAGGGCATGTCCACCCTTAAAAATAACTTTTGATATGCTGCCCCCATGTCTGGTAGCCCCAACCGCATGATAGTATTTTGCAAAAGCCCCCCAAACTCTTACTTACCTCCCCTGTTCCTCCGCTGCACTGCCGGCCCTCTGCTTGCGAGAATGCAAGCAGAGGGGCGGGACCGGTCAGAGGGGCTGCCGGTCATTCAGTGCAGCGGAGAGAGAGAGAGAGAGAGTAAGTAAGAGTTTGGGGAGCTTTTGCAAAATACTAATCATGCGGTTGGGGCTACCAGACATGGGGGAGCAGCATATTAAAAGGATTTTACGCTAGGGGGAGGGAGAGTAGTAGAACGGGAGGAGAGGGAGGGAGGAGATGAGGGGGAGGGAGGGGGGAGAAGCCTGCAGTACGCATGACAAATATCTACCGGAGGCAAGGTAGCAGGCAGAGCCCTGCTAGCCTCCTGGTGGACTGTTTTTGGACTTTAGGGGGGGTCTACAGGAGAACCCTATGGAGCTGGGATGTGGAGTAAGGATTACACTACACTACATGGTGGGGCCATTACTGGGGGGAATTATAGTTTTGGGGTGGGACATGCCCTTTAAAGCCTCATTAGCCCTGCAGCATACACATTTCTGGTTTCCAATTTTATGAGACAAGTCTAAATAATGGGGTAAATTGTAGTAGAACAAAAAGTGTGCTGGCAGTCGTGTGGGGCATCTCTATAGAGTATACTATACGGTATATCAGAAGGGCAGCAGAACCATGTAACCTCTGGGGCATTTGCGGGGTAAAGAGAAGTGGTGGCTGTCTGTACACATTACTTGTACAGGGTGGGGTATGCTTCAACATTATTTACATTTCCTTGCAGCAAATATTTTACATTCCCAAGAGAGACGGAAGCATTGATCCAGAATATACAGTATATAAATGATAGTGCTTGTTTTGGTTTACACTGTAAATGTATAGTGCACACCTTATTATAGCAACACAGGTAGGAAAGCAGCTGGTAATATATCAAGCAAATAAACGTGTGTAATCAATCTTCTGGAAAAGATTGCACCCTGCAATGTTGTTTTAAATTTTCCAGAAGTAAAATCTCAGTGCATAAAACAGTTAATTGTAGAAGAATGTTGGTTCTTCCCCACAGAGCTGGCAAGGTGAAGTCACCAGTTCCATTAGGGTGCTGTACTTCCTGTAATTTGGCCAGGAGCTGCGAGAGATGGACTGCGCATAAGCCATTTCTCCCTGTTTTCGTTTTGCATCGTTCAAATGAGCTAGCATCATCAACTGTTTTTGTAAATCTTCTATTTTAATTTTCTCCAATAGTTATTCTTTGCATGTTTCCCCTTAAAAGGGAAATGCAGCTGTTCCAGTGTAACTGTGAGCACTGTCTGTTGTACACTTGGAAGACAAACTACATACAATCTACCAATCATCGCTATATTTTTTCTGTACTGCTACTCAACCTGACATTTGCGTAGTTGACTGACAGCATGTGCATTTTCACTGATTGACAGATGTGTATTTTACTCACTATACTGAATATAAGCAATAGTGGTGTTTTGTTTTGTTTTTTAGAATTGAAGCAACATTTACTTAAAAGATTAAATCTTAAAATACACATTTTGTCTGGGTAATTTCCGCAACGCAAGGGATCTAAGTATCTGGTAAAGAAGACATCTCCTGATCATTGTTAGGATCAAAAATGGCAGCATATAAAAGCTGTGAAGTGTTCTCTGCTCTTAAAGGAGAACTAAACTTTTTATCCTAATGTAAAAGTTTTTTTCCCAAAATTAAATAATGGATGTATAACTATCCAATCTTAAGTGAACTCGTGACCAATTTACTATAGTATACATACAAGGTAGAAGCCTAGGGCACACCCACTTCTTTGCTTACATGTTTATTCCCTCTATGATGCTGCTTTAAAAAACCTGCCATTCTCTCTGGATAATAAAAGCAATTAGTTCAATAACTTGGCCAAATTATTTTAAGCCCGGCCACCCGTCAAGGTTTGGTTTTTCAGCCTGGGTCCTACTCTATCAGTTTTGCCTTTTATGAGCTGAAAGTCCTTGCTGCACTGTGGCTAGTTTCCTTGGGACTGACTCTCCTGATATAAGTACTTTACTCACCAGCATATTGTAAGATTCTTCTCTAGTAAGTTGCATTTAGTAATGTAAGTACCATATATACTCTAGTATAAACAGCAAATTTACAGTTAAAGGAACACTAAACCCATAAAATTGACTAAGTGCCATTGTTTCTATTATTCACAGGGAGGTGAGAACGCTTATTCTCACCTCCCTGTGAATAATAGGACGCTCGGGGGACCTGGAACTTACCTTACCCGCCGCTCCACTCGCAGCCGCTCAGTCTCTGAACAGCTGTTCTGTCCCGATCGCGCGCCCATCTTTTGAATTGGCGCGCATTGCGCCAAAGATAGGGCGCGTGGTCGGGCAGAGCGGCTGTCAGGACTGAGCGGCTGCGAGTGGAGCGGCGGGTAAGGTAAGTTCCTGGCCCCGAGCGTCCTATTATTCACAGGGAGGTGAGAATAGCGTTCTCACCTCCCTGTGAATAATAGAAACGAATGGCACTTAGTTATTTTTAAGCACAGTTGGAGTTTACAGGTCCTTTAAAATCATCCTGAAAGTCTCCCCTCGGTTTATGCTCGGGTCTGTGCTGATCTGGATGCTGCTGGACAAATCAACATATCCTGAGAATATAAAAGCTGTAACCTGTAACACAGATAATCCTCTTGATTTCAGTGGGTTAGGCAATTGTTGTCCTGCTCACTCAGATCAGCCCAGACTGCAAGGCAATAGGGAAAAAAATATCTTAAAAGGGTATGTCCACCAATATCGCTAAGATACATTCTCTAAAAAGGTCCAGTGAAATAAGTTAAATTGTCTGTTGCATGGAGGCCTGCCTGAAGTTCCGGTTGAGCTGCACGTACCTGATACGCACTGCGACCCCGCTCATTTAATATGCATGCCCACTACGTGCGCCACTATGACCGCGCCTCTGCACTGATAGGCTGCCTGCTAGGATTGTTGTAAAAAATATACTTTTGTGCCCGTTAACCCTTTCACTGCCAGGAGAATTTCATTTTTTTTTTTTTTGCGTTAACTGCCAGAAGAATTTTCAGGATTTTGCCCTTAATCGCTTTAGACTAATTTTACAGTAGGAAACCTTGCAGTAAATCAGGAATATTATACATTGTTTTTTTCAGCACAAAGTGTACTTTAACATGGAACGAATTTTGTAACTTTTCTGGAAATTTTACTGGAATTAGGGTAAAATATGTAAAAAAAATTAGCAAATTTTCATCGATTTTCCCTTTTTACTTATAGTTATCTTAAGGTTACACACAAAAATCTTACTGTTTCTAAAAGCTCTGATACTCCCGAGTACAACGATACCAGATATATGTAGGTACCCGACTTTTCCTGTACAGAGAGACCCCCCCCAAACTAAAACTGCACCTTCTAGAATATTACACCAAATTGAAATGTATAACCACTACTGACAGCTAACATAGAAATCTTCCAAATAACTAAAATATCCCCACAAGTGAGATATTTTTAGAAATTACACACCCGCAGGATTTTACGAGTGAGGTAAGTTTCGATCAAAATTCAGATACCCGGGCAAAAAAACTGTGGCGGAAAGTTCAAACGCATCTCAAATATGAAAGCCTAACCCCTCCCGAATAAAACGGTATGCCCCATTCATGGGTGTACCAGAGACATGGCTACCAACTAACCAGAGCGTGACCAGTGCCAAATGTCAGTAGCAGCAAAAAAAAAACTAGCCAGTTTTTTATTTGAACAGTCTGCAGTTTTTTCACAAAACACCCCCACAAACTATATTCCTGAAATCTACACACCTTCAGCTATGTAACGCTGTAGTTCGTTCATTCATACCATCAATGGTGTGGGCGCAGTTCTTTGTAGAAGTTTGCACTTTTACCAGATTTTCAAAAAAATAACATCAAACAACATTCAAAAAGGTAGAAATCATGCCAAAACCCCATGGAATGTAAAAAAAAGTTACCAAATATCAATCTCCCAAATGTCCTGAATCAAACGGTATGCATATGTGTGGTTACACACGCGGACGTGAAAGCGAAAAGCCACAAAGTGAGACAATGCACGATGGCTCAGAACAGCGAAAATATTTAGCCAACTCCGAATTTGGACAGTCTGCAGTTTTTTCCACAAAACACCCCTGTAACTTAGAAATAACCACCACAAACTATATATTCCTGAAATATACACACCTTCAGCTATGTAACACTGTAGTTGTTATTCATTACCATCAATGGTGTGGGCGCAGTTCTTCGTAGAAGTTCGCATTGTCTGAAAAATTAACAAAAAACAACTTCAAAAGGTAGAAATCATGCCAAAACCTCATGAAATGTAAAAAAAAAGTTACTAAATATCAATCTCCCAAATGTCCTGGATCAAACAGTATGCCATATGTGTGGTTACAAACGCGGACGTGGAAGCCAAAAGCCACAAAGTGAAACAATGCACAATTGCTCAAAAACAGCAAAAATATTCAGCCAAATCTGAATTTGAACAGTCTGCAATTTTTCCCGAAAAAACAACCCCCACAACCACAAACCATATACGTGTATATACCGAGTATAAACCGAGTTTTTCAGGCTGTAAAATCAGCCTGAAAACGGACTCGGTTTATACTCGAGGCACTCACCATTGAAGATCAGCGTCCCTCATTCGCAGCACGCCTCTCCATTCCGGCAGCCGCCGATCATCCATGTATTGGCGCGCCGGCCGATGTCACTGCCCGGCCAAGCCCGGCGCCAATTAGTGACGTCAGCCGGCGCACCAGTACATGGACTGATCGTGCGGCTGCCGGAAGGAGAGGACGCTGCTGCCGGAATGAGAGGACGCTGCTGCCGGAATGGAGAGGACCTTACCAGCACACAGTCCCAGGAAGCCCTTGGATTTAGGAGAGCCCACAGATCCTGGAGAAGAGAGCCCACGGGTATAAACTGAACTGGGTGGGAGGGTGAGGGTGGCATTCAAGATGTTTTGGAAACTACAACTCCCAGCATGCTTTATTAGCTGGGAGTGTAGTTTCCAAACATCTTGAATGCCAAGTGAGGGTGGCATTCAAGATGTTTTGGAAACTACAACTCCCAGCATGCTTTATTACCTGGGATTGTAGTTTCCAAACATCTTGAATGCCACCTCACTTGGCATCAAGATGTTGGGAACACAACTCCCAGTAATAAGCATGCTGGGGTTGTAGTTTCCAAAACATCTTGAATCCCTCGGTTATACTCGAGTCAAAACTTTTATTAGTTTTTTAGGTGAAATTGGGTACCTCGGTTTATACGGGTCGGTTTATACTCGAGTATATACAGTTTCTCGAATCCACACACGTTTATCTACGAAATTCTGTAGTTTGTTTATTCGTACCATCAATGGTGTGGGCGCAGTTCTTCGTAGAAGTTCGCGCAGTTTTAGCAGATTTTCTAAAAATTTAAAAAAAAACACTCTCAAAGATAGAAATCATGCAAAATCCCAAGTAATGTAAAAAAAAGTTACCAAATATCAATCTCCCACAATGTCCTGAATCAAAAGGTATGCCCTATGTATGGTTACACACGCAAACGTGGAATCAACTAGCCACAAGTGAGCCAATGAACAATGGCCCAATTACAGCAACTTTTCAGATTTGTCAGACTAAACACCCTCTGTATTAAAAATACCCCCCAAAACTATATATTCTTGGAATTACACACCTTCAGCTACACAATGGTGTGATTCCTTTATGCATACCACCAATGGTGTGGGGCGCAGTTTGATGTAAAATTTCGCTTTTTTACCAGATTTTCAGGAAAAATTTATAGAAATACAATTCAAAGTTAAAAATCATGGCAAAATTCCATGTCATGTAAAAAAAACTTGTCAATTATCAATCTTCCAAATGCCCTGAATCAAACATATGCCATATGCGTGGATGTACACAGGGACGTGGCCACCAACTAGCTCAAATGGGACGCATGCACAAATGCAATTACAAGAAAAATCAAATTGCTCTGTAATTTGAACAGCCTACCCTTTTCTAAGGAATCCGACCCGAAACATGGAAATTCCCCCCACAAACTATATATTTTTGGAATCTACACACCTTCAGCTATGTACAGTGCCATGCTTTCAAATACTCCTTCTCTGCTACTGCAGCTGCTGACAGAGAAATTTCGGTATCTCATTTGGTACAAACTTTGTTTAGCAGCTCCGTTTTTAGATGCCAACCAGCGTCAATTGCTGACAGCTTTCCTAGAGCAATACAAAATAGTCAACTGATTTTTTTCATGATGTCTTACATGAACTTGTGTTCCACCTAGTAGCTCTTGTGGGCTAGTGTGGTAGAAAGCTTTGCTTTTAGCAACATAGAGTACACAAGATTGCAGGTTCGATTCCCCAGACTATTATTTTTAATTTAAATATTATGTTTCTTAAATCCATGCTAGTTAAGAAATAAACTGCAAAGATTAGTGGGTTTTTTTTGTATGAAAAGCGATTGTACGAAAGAGATTTCTCATTGTCAAGCAGTGTTGCCAGATTTACCTATTGCCCGAGCGGGAGGGGGCGGAGCAGGGTGTGTGGGCAGAGGCGGGTTTAGGGGTGTTTAGGAGGCGGACCTCAGGATTTTGTCCCTGCAGTTGGGATTATTCCGTCCAAATGGGGACACTCCACAACCCTGATTGCAAGTGAGATTGTAAAGTAAACATAGCTACTTCTTGGAGGCGATACGGGATCCTAAATCCAACACAGCAAAACTTTAATTCATTCATATTCAACAGGGATCCAGGTACAAAAGAATGGAAAAAAAAAGTGTTAGCATGTACTGCATATAATTGTGGGGCAGACTTGCTTTACCTTCGACGTTGAAACGTGTAACATAAATAGACACAGACATTGTTGTTTTGCATTCTTTTGTACCTTGTTTGTCTGAACTGTTGGAAGTAAATTAAAATATTGATTTGCATAATGACTGCATTTAAATTAATAGCACAGGTGTATGTCTAGGACCAAAATTAAGTTTCATTGAAATTGTGTGTTCACTGATGTGAAATGTTAAATGTCAATTTGGAGTTATAATAAAAATAAAGCAAGCTTCAAAATCCACAAAATATCAAAACGAAAGAAACCTTGCAGAACTGGAAAGATTGCTTCAGTTCAAAAAGTATTTAAAGACTAAATGTTTTTTGTTTTTTTCAACAAGGGCCTTTTTACAAGAGACTTTTTGTGACAGCGATACTTTCATTTAATAAGAAGAAATATGATGCCACTGTAGTTGTCCAAAAGACACTGCAGATATTTTAGAATTAAGCACTGGGATACACCACCACTGCTGTGAATATGCAGTTGGCTAGGTCCCTTGTTAGCATAGACTAAGACTATGTATACACAAGCCAATATTTCTGTATTTCAGTCAATATGCGAAATATTGGTGGTAAAGAAAAACTGTAAAAGAATTGAGACTGAATACATACATTAACCACCCGGGTGAGCGATTATTAAGGAACTTCAGTGATGCCAGGTGCAGTTGGAGTACTGGGATAAAGTTGCCTCATGCCTTAAAGCTTAAGTCATGTTTATGAGAAAATTAAAGTTAAAAGTACTTTGTATACCCTTTCTCAAAGGTCAGAGTTTGGATAAAGATACAAAATAAGGGGAAACAGTTGAGGGAAATTTACCCAGTGGAATTTATCGCTCAGCACTTTTGACAGAATTCAGATTTTAAAGACTTGGTTGGAGCTCTTGGTAAATTGCAATTCCATGAAAATATTTTCATTTGTCAGCTAGAAGGACTGTGAACGATGGAAAGTTTAAATTGGCTCTACACCACCTTATTGAAAAAGGGAATTCATTAATTGAACTACATTTCATAATAATTGAAACAGTGCTAGCTTTAAAGGGCAAGTCCATCCCTAAAATGAAAACTTACATACAGGAAAAAAAAAAAAAAAAAAACCTAAACGATAATAGTTTGATAAATGTGAAATATATAAGTCTAACCTGAAATCTTGCACATGTCCTTTTTTACCCTGTTTCTGCTTCCTGGTTCTTCCAGTTAACAACTGTCAATTATGGATTTGACCGTTGACATCAGAGCCAATGACTGAATGTTAATCCTCTATCTGCCTCTTCTGAGCATGCCCAGGCTCAGTACAGGCTCAGTACAGATTTCTAAATTGCTCAGTTTCCATGAGGCCTCCAGTAGCATAGCAGGTAATGAATTCATAGGACAAATGTATGATATATCAACATATTTTAAAGAGGCCATTCTTCTAAAAGATGTTCTTATGAGGGTGGAGTTGCCCTTTAAGGTGAGGAGACCAGCAGCTTTCATTAAAAAAAAAAGGTGAATAAACAGACAATATATCCTAGGGGATTCGTGGTTTTTTTTTTTCTTTCTTTTAACCTTAAATGGGTCTCCTGTCTAATTAGGCAATTTTGTGTGTTGCTAAAACAGCATAAGAAAGTTTTTCTGAATTAAGTATTTTATTTTGAATGATGTATGATTAATGCATGACTACAGCTTTTGTTTTAAAGGGTAATTGTGGTCTATAGTGCCCTCTATTTAAAAGTGCGCTCTCGTACCTTTCAAAAAAGCCTAGAATCATGTCTAGCTTCTCTGGATCCCAAAGGAATAGTTCTTTGTGTGATCCAAAAATGACTTTAGGTAAATGTAGGTAAATTGATAGGAATTGCTCCCCTGGAGCGATTTATTTCCATTGTTTATTTTGCATAGTTTTGAAGATATTTACATTTTTGTGTGTGATATGGCAGCAGCATCACCAGGTCCCCTGCACTTCCTGCTTCCTGCTCTGAAACTGTCAGTTAATCTGTCCTGTCTCTTCCTCCCCTTTTGCAGCCCCCCTGGTCCCTCCTGCTCATGGACCCCATGGTGTCCAGTTGCAGGCCCCCCATGGCCCATTATCTTACAGCCCCATGTGGGGTGTCTAAGCCCCCCCCCCACTCGCGGGTGTCTAAGCCACGCCCACGTGTGGGTGTCTAAGCCACACCCACTTGCGGTTGTCTAAGCCCCGCCCACTCGTGGGGACTGTGGGTTACTCAGACCCCCCTTACCTACTCTGTCAAGACTTCACACAGCAGAGAGGAGGAGGGACTTCCTGTCTCCCTCACACACTGAGGGAGTCTGAGGCTGTGCTGCCGGCGGCACTGTGCAGGAGAAGCAATAGGAATGTCACATGTCAGCCTCCCACCCATTAACTTTCTGGTCAGTCATTTCTTTATTTCTTTAGCTGTGGAGCACGTAGAGAGGTGGTTGGTGGCTCGTTTTAAAGGTAGGAAACTGGCCTTTCATTTAAACTTAACTTGTTTGGAGACCACAATTCCCCTTTAAAGACCCTTCCTTGTTTAAAATTATAACTTTGCCAAAACAGTCGTGCGTGCACACACACGAAAAAGGGAAAGGATGGAGCACGGTGGAGACACTGCAGCACTGCAGGATCATGGTTCAGTAAGTAATGAGATGTGATCTTAGGGTCCAAAATGAAAGACAGGAGCAAGCTGTCTCCACTTCAATTATAATTTTAAACAAGGAAGGTTTTTTTGGGGGGGTAAAGATTCCTTGTCTGTGACAAGCACATGATGTTCTGTGCAAGAAGCTCCTCCCCCCAAAAAATTCTATAGCTAGTAAAGTTAGCCATATACATTCAGATCGAAATCCGATCGTAAGAACCTCTTAAATTTCCCCACTTTTGAGGCTCTGATCTTTCCGCAGATTTCCCCTTGAAATCTGCAGAGAGATGGGGACTGAAGATGGTGTCAGCAGAAATACACAAGATTGAAGTCCAATTGATCTAACTGAATACAACAGATACACAGGATCGTAATTTTGAGCAATCTGATCAAATTTAGCATTAAAAAATGGGTGTATGGGGCTTGGGCTTTACAGACCTACAACCAATTTTTGTCCTTTCCTCTACCTATGGACACCTGAGGTAAAAATGTTTTCAAGCTAAAAATGGTTTAGAAATTAGGGGCAGGTCTTATTATGCAGCTGATGATGCTCTGTCCCATCAGTGGGCACGCTCCATCCTTAAACTTGGGCAGAATCCAAGTGCTGGTGAAGTCACAGCTCACAGTACTAGCAAGAAAAAACACTCTTTATACCTCTGTAACTTTGGATAGACTGCAGCAAGAAGCATGATCCTGGAATCATTTTAAAGGCCAGAGTTTGCTATTTTAAATAAATGTAACTTGTATAGAGACCATGTTATGTGACTCTTGAGTACAATAAACTGGATAATTTTAGCACAAGTTGCAAGAATGTGTTAAAAAATGTCCACTAACCTAACAGTCTTCACAGTCAGCAGAAAGGGTGGAGAATAGGGTAGTCCATACAGTGTGAGATTTATTTACAGTATTTATTTATTTTTTGTATGTGTACATCTGTGCCTGACTTTCATTCACCTCAGAAGCTTCTCTTCCGGTCTGTTTCTTCTCTCCCACCAGTCCCCTCTTCCTCTGGTATGACAAGCATGCACAGCTCCCCCATTAGCTCTTTTGATGATTTAAATTTTTTTAAATTAAGTTTGGATACAAGGACGACTCCTTTTAGTGTTTCTCTATGCTTGCAAAGTGGATTCAAGCACATTTAATTAAGGACCAAAACATAATGAAAGGTCATCATTTACAGCATATAATGCAGTCTTATGGTGACTATACACTCAAAAATGTTGATCGTAGGATACTGATGTGGCATGGTAATCAGATTGTGAGTGGACACCTACAAGGAATTGAGACCAGACATGCTGAAACATTTTTAGAAGACCTAAAAAGATACGATAATGTGCCTTAATTTGAATACTTTGTACTTCATTGACTGTATATTTGGTAGAATAGTTATAAGTTATAAGGCTGGGTACACACAAATATTTTGTCCCAACCAACTGTTCACCAATAGCGAGCGGCCGGCCTGGCAGAATCACTATTTGTCACGGCAAAAGTAGCCGCAGCTGACCGTTCAAAAGTAGCCGCGGCTGCACGATCGGCGGCAATTTACTGATCCGAAGAATCTGTCTTTTAGACTAGGAATTGTACAGTGAAAAAAGGACTTTGCCTCATTTCAATCTATAAATGAATACATGTAAGTGGCACTTACTCTGATATGTTTGTGTTGCTACATGACTTCAATTCAGTTCTTGATTTGCTCAGGTTCAGTCCCCCAGCCCCCTGACAGACTATCTGACTCTCTGAGGGCAAGCATGCTCAGTAATCCCTATAAGGCAGCATTGGGAGAGGGAATTTCCCACTGTGTTTAATATACCTGTCACCATTCCAGCTACAGCAACACTACCATTATACATAACGGTTTATGATACACTAAAGTGTGGTGACTCCAGCTGTGTTATTTTTGATCTGTTCGGCCAGATCAATAAATGACGGTAAGGCAAGTAAAATTTTGGTGGTTGGTCTTTGAACATTCGTTGCCCACTTCACTTAAAACTATAACCTACAAAATCAGCATTGTAGATAAACTACCTCCTTTATTCTGCAGGTTTATAGTTGTGGGTCATTGACAAGGTGCATAGTTGTGTGTGTTCAGTCAATTCTCTAGGCCCCCTCCCTCCCTTAAAGGGTATGTCCACTGATGGGAAAACTTTTTTTATCTAAAAGTGCATCTTTCCCCAAGCCTCCTCCTACCTTTAAAAAAAATAAAATAAATCTCATCTGTTCCTTTGCAGCAGCCTATGCTGGGCAGGTTGTCCGTCAATGTGCATCATCATGACGCTGGCATGCCCACTTGACCATGGAGAGAGGGGAGGAAGGGTGTGTGTGAGTAAATAAAGTGATAAGAGGTTTGTGTGTAATTGTAGATGTAGGCCAGCACAACAGTAGCCGAGTCAGAGCTTCCTGATGGATCCTGTACATATCTGCACCAATGTTCCCTCTAATTGGAAATTGTTTGTGTGCGCAGATATAAATTGTGTATATGAAATTGTGTGCACTACATACCGCAGCACTTAAATTCCAGCAGATTTTTGTGTGCGCACCACTTTAACCTGTGTGCGCAGGCCTGCAGAGTTGTGTGCGTGCGCACGAGTGCACACCTTAGAGGGAACACTGATCTGCACATGCACTAAGGGTGAACGCGCTTCGGACAGTGCACCCGCCGGCAGGCATTACATCGGGGGCGGAGTTAAATTTGCACACCGTTCGAAGCAGGGAACAGCCATTACTTCCAGAAGACTGCACAGAATTGCTTCATTTTGCAGGTACAGGTGTCTCACGCTTGTGGGAATCCATACAAGCTGTGTTGTGTTTAGGAGTGGAGATACTCTTTAACTTGCTAGAGCTGTCAATGTAACTATTGACCTGACTGTGATCCATTTTTAAACAAGGCTAAAAATATAGAAAATTAATTGGTGTTTAGCGGAAAGCCTAAATGTAAAGTATTATCATTTCTTCTGTTAAGAAAATGAAGAACAATGTAAAATACTAGTACTAGTGCAGGGTTTAATGTTAGTTTTAACCTTCTGGCCATTTTCTATTTCCAGAGACATTATGATTACACATTTTGACCCCTCTATCACCTTTGATGGCCTTTGCTGTGAGGTGCGGGACATGTGCTCCTTTGAGAATGAGCAGCCTTTCACCATGAAATGGATCGATGAAGAAGGTAAGAAAAAAGAGAAAATGTATCAAGATAATTTCCAAAGGTTTATACAGTGTTGTGGTTCATATATTTCATTATATGTGCAAATGATTTTGCTCTTTTATTCCATAAGTAAATGGACTAAACCGCTTATGTCCAATGTGGCAGAACTTAAGATTTCTCCTTTTCGCCTCCTTTTGCCACTATTGCTCGGTACTGCCACCACATTTTAGAATAGTTAAAAACACTTGTATGGAGACCACAGGTCCCTTTTAACAAATAAAGCTCATTCACTTATAAAGCATAGTCGGGGTTATTCAATAAAGTTCTTATCGTTTAAAATGGTGCTAATCCAACCAATCAGATGTTAGCGTTCAAATGTTAAATAAGATCTAATTGGTTGGGGCAAGATTAGCACCATTTTAAACAATAAGAACTTTTATTGAATCTCCCTGAGTATTTATAATGTAAAATTACATTTTAAAAACATATAACACCAGTTTTGAGCATTTATTTAGGCTGGGTGCACACAGTTTCTTAGAACAAACATTAAAGCAGTAAATTTGAAGGAAAATATTCTCGTGTCAAATAGTGTCAAACAAACAAATGGTTAAAATATTTTTTAAAAAAAACTTTACATTTGGATTCCTTCTGTAAATATCAAAAAATGTATTGTCAAAATGGATCTGCATTGTCTGTGTCTATTTGAATTTACATTAAGTAATATGTTTAGTATCTTAAATTTACTATAATTAAATGGCAAGGTTCCAAAACAGCAAATACTGTAAAATCATAGGAGAATTATACTCTCCTCCGCCTCATGCCTCATGCCTTTCACCCATTAATACTAAAGTTAAAAATGGTTTAACATGTAATAAGATTCTAATAAATCATTGTTACTACCAGTAACATTGGGGCTATCGTGACTAGACACACTGGTGTTCATTTTAACCCGCCATTCAGTGACGCAACCCGTAGTCTGGCTATACTTGGAACAATACTGATCACAAAATTAATTTTCATTGGAAATTGTTTTCCCATATTTCCAATAATCAGACCTATCATCTGTGTCTATTTGTCTGAGTTGTTTTTTGTAAAATAAAACCTCTGTATTTATGTTGGCACTATGCAATATATAAGTGGGTTGCAGATTGGGCACTCTGTCTCTAAAAGTTTCGCCATCACTGATCTACAATCTTCCACAAAGAATCTGATCATTGTGTGATATTTGGATACTTGGTATTGTACGATTAGTATTGTTGTGTATGTCCACCATTAGTGTGCCAGAGCCCACAGAGCACACTTTAGATGCTGATATTAATATAACGATTTCAGAGGAGTCTTGCTGTATGCCATGCACTTTTTTAGCATTTGAATAAAGCAGATTTGAATTTATTATTGAATTTTTATTAACCCACCACAGTCTCTCATTTTTTGAAAATGATCCTACAGATATAATTTAAATATTTGTTGTGTACATGTCTGTGTATGTACAGGAGCAATTAGAAATTCACCTTAGGCAGGTAAAAATGTCCATTGTATGACATCCAGCAGGCCCTTTTTGCTCAGAGATTTGACCAGCAAAAAATTGTGTGTGTTGCTTGCATGCCTTCAATGCAGCACACATTTTGTTTAGCAGCAGTATCCCCCTCCCTCTTAAAGGAACTGTAAACCCATATAATTAAATATTTGCAGTCTTTGCCCTCCGTTTGTATTATTCACAGGGAGGTGAGAACGCTTATTCTCACCTCCCTTGTGAATAATATTTTGCTCAGGGGACTGGGAACTTACCTCCGCTCCACTCGCAGCCGCTCCTTCACTGACAGCCGCTCTGTCCCGACCGCCCGCCCTATCTTAGGTGCATGCGCACCAATACAAAAGATAGGGCGCGCGATCGGGACAGAACAGCTGCTCTGTGCAGAAGCGGCTGCGAGTGGAGCGGAGCGAAGGTAAGTTCCCGGTCCCCTGAGCAAAATATTATTCACAGGGAGGTGAGAATAAGCGTTCTCACCTCCCTGTGAATAATACAAACGGAGGGCAAAGACTGCAAATACTGAGTTTACAGTTCCTTTAACCACTCCCACTTCCATCCAACCTGACTTTTTCCCCCACAAACCAACTGTCAAACCTGCACACAGCATTCCAACTGTCAAAACTCTGTCACCATTCCAGTTACAGTAAAACTACTCACAGAAGAATAGTTTTTGAGAGCAAGGAACTTCTGGGCTGGTGCAGAGGGATACTTTTACATTGGCAATGGTGAAGACGATAGCTGCTCTTCCTGTAGTGCGGCCTAGGTTGGGACAAAAGCAAGTAGGTAGTTGGCAATAAGAGTAGCTGTAATCATAGCAGCATGTGACTTTAAATGCCGCTTCTGGTCAAAATCTTGTGAAATGGAAAATAAAGTTTTGCGAAGGGAGTAGGCAATGGGCGTCTATTTGAGCAACTCCTGAAAAGCCTCTTTGTAAATACAGTTATGGCTAGGCCCCACTGTGTCCAAAATTTGCATGATGGTTTCTATTTTTGGATCGCATCTGTATTATGTTACACCTGCACTGTGTTACACTCCCCTGTGATTTGACAATGCATGCAATCGCCATTTTTGGTGTGCATCTCATGCATAATTTAACGGAAAAAAAATCAGGAGTGCATGTGCTAGCGTGTAAAATCCCGCATCCTACCGCTCCAAATATTAGATGTGTTAGAATGCACAGTGGGGCCATGTCCTAAAGTTTTCATGTTTTCCTAGATTGAATACATAGGGTTAAAACACATCAAAAATGGTATTGTGTACAGAATGGGTAAAAATGTGCATGTGGTAAGCACTGTGTTTTTGGGTCCTGCTAGTCACAACACAGTTTCAGAGTTGGAACTAATGGATTGGATTGAACTGTTCCTAGGTATAAAACTGCAGACATAATGTTGATCATTTGCCCGGTTACAAAGAAAATATGGGAGGTCAAAAAGACAAATACAATGTATTTGTGTAAGGAGCAAAACTAGGGATGGGTCTCATGGGAACTAATGAGCTGCTTTCTGACACAATCTCTTTTGTTTCCGTTAAGTTGGTTTTTTTAAATCGGTGAAAACTCAGACACACCTTCTTGGGTTTTATTTTATGTGTCCATATACTGTGTGTCCTATTAATAAAGAGAAACTGTTGGTAAATCCTCGCTGCAGTATCTTCACTCACATTAATATTTGCTGTATATAAAAATATTGAGAAGGAGTAAAGCTACATACTGTCTAACAACTGCTTCAGCCATTAATCTAATGTCCAGCTAGATCACTAACTGATGTCAGAGCACCATGGGGGTAAGGGGGCCCCCTTGTAGCTCTTCCTTAACTCATGGCTACTTCGAGCAGTCTGTCTGTAGGGCCGTTTTTGTGAACCTTGCGGAACCCCTGGAAATTTTTTATATCTAGGGAACCCCTAAAAAGAAAATATTCCTTTATTTTTATATTTGTCATTTATTCAAAATATTTAATCCATAACAGATTGATCAATAAATATATCTAGTAATCTATCTCAAGGGTGGATTCATACAATTGATGTAACTTTATCTTTGAGGAGTCCCTAGCAACCTTTTAGGGAACCCTATGGGTCCCCAGATCATTGGCTGAGAAACACTGCTGTAGGTGTATAGTAAACTGATTGTCGAACCATATTTATCCAACGTGTACATATTCTGAGTACTAGGATGGAGGATGGCTGTTTGAACCAATTATCTACAAATCAGTCCACACATTTATTGGAAAATCAGTACTTCATATTTCCATCCTTCAGGTAATATATAGCAAATAAAAATCTACATATTTCCTTTAGTCTTCCTCTTTTGAAAACAAGCTGCAGTTCTTCTGGCTGAATTATTAGATGGGGTGTTGTCAAAGTTGCATGCAAAATAAGCAAACTGCACAGTTATTCATTTTGTACTGTCTTGCCTAGTGAAAAGGATAGGAAAGGAATTTGCTGTTTGGTTGGAGCTTTAAAATTTGAGATGAGAGGACTTCTAGCTCTATATTATTGGAGCCTGTACTGTATCTCTGAGGGTTGTTGCTTTGTTTGGCATTGACTACTATAAGACGTTTAATGCAATGAAGGAATACAATGCCATAAGGGTGGGCAGGTGTATTTTTTATTACACGTGACTAAATGTTAAATTAAGTGAACAGGCTTGATGGAGCCTATTCTGAAAATTCCCTAACATATATGCTTGTAAAGGTTATCTGTTGTATGTAAACTTCAAGTCCAGTTGATCTAATTGAATACAACAGATATCCCTAACATATACTTTGCTGGACATTTCTAAACTGAACTAAAGAAACAACTAGGCTATACTGCATATTACCAATAAGAATGAGACTTATTTTTAGTACTGATTTTAGAACAAATGGCTAGCAGTGAGTTATTATTTACCTGTAATGCCTCGCAAGTGTCATTGAAAAAGGCTTTCACTCCTCACAGTTTGGGCTAGGCCACACTTAATCCAATCGCGTGTTAAAGAGCGCACGCTAGTATTGGTCAATTGGTCTGTCCACATTAACAGGGAGATTCAATGTTGGTCAAATCTGTCTAAAACCCACGTTCACCTGAAGTAATAGTGGGTTAATGTGTGTTTTACACAGATTTTAGGGCATGGCACCATTTCCAAATGTTTTTGGAAATAGCGCTGTACACATTTTGGTAAGCTTTGCGCTGCCCGATAGCGGGAAACTTAACTGGGTTCTGTAGGGGGAATTTAATTTTTAAAACTGGATTTACAAGGAGATACCGAAGAGCGGAGCACCTGGGAAATTTCAGGGCTGTTCTCAAGACAAAGGTGTATTAGGTGCCAACAACTTGACTTGGTCCAATATGGATCCAGTATAGGTCCATTGCCGAAGTAAGCTATCATATGCAGTGGCGTAGTGATGTTCCGCCCACTATGTGGGCGTAGTAATCACTCCTCCTGATGACTGTCTCCTCTGATGGATCGGATCCCCGGTCTAATATGAATCACAGTGGCCGGGTCTGTCATGTCATACAAACTGAGGGACGTGACAGAGACAGGGCCCTATTATAATGCGAGACATGGTGGATAAGAAAATTGGACACTGTTACCCCGAAGGGATTGAATGAAATATGCTCCTTGGCTTGTTATATTTAGTTTAAAAAGCTTCTCTGTTCTATGTAGCACCTTGTTAATTAGGGATCCCAATTTTATTAAGATATCCTTTTAAAACTAAAAACTTTTTATATAGATATTTAGTTGTATATTATATTTATCACATAAATAACGGTCTATTTATGCTTTTTTGAAAATAGTTTCCACTACTTCTATGCTTTTTATTCTGCAGTTGCACTTTTTATCGGACTTTTACTATTTATGAACACTTGCACTTTATGGAACTTATCTCTGACACTGTGAGGGAACTTGCTTACCCAGACCCGGCCACTGTGGTGCATATTAGACCGGGGATCCGATCCATCAGAGGAGACAGTCATCAGGAGGAGTGATCACTACGCCCACATAGTGAGCGGAACATCACCACGCCACTGCCTATGATAGCTTACTTCGGCAATGAACCTATACTGGATCCGTATTGGACTAAGTCGTGGGGAGGGGGAGGCAGGGGGGTGTGCACTTCCGTTTGTTTGCTATTTTAAGTTGTCGGCACCTAATACACCTTTGTCTTAAGAATGGCCCGGAGCAGGGCCGAAACGCGTTGACACGTTTAATAAAAATCTTTCAGTTGAAAATTCTCTATACTAAAGCTTTATCTAACATTTTGCTTCATTTTGCTATTTGATTAGAAATCCGCTGTTGGCACTGAGGATCTACCCCTCTGATTGGTCCATTGCTATAATAAAAATAACCTCTGATGTGAAATGGCTATTTAAAATAGTCACACTTTTCAACTCCCTTCTTCCATATCACTCACTGACTGGTATGCAAGAATGCAGAAGAATGAAATAATGCCCTCTCAAAGCTTGCAATGGGAAACAATAAATAACATTGAAGAACTCTTGTTTCATTAGTCCCGTAACGTAAAACATAAGCTCTTGGGACCTTATGACCAATATTTAACTCCAGAGCCCATAGTTAGATGACCCAAGGGCCTAATAGCTAAATGGGGATTCAGCAGTCAAATTTTCTTGCATTGTGACACAAATGGCAACTTCCAATGCAATCTGTCTATCCTCTGCTAGAAATCATTGATGTGTTTACCCAGCTTTATACTTTTGAAGGACTGAACATTTCCTTTTTAGTTCTCTAAAGCCAATTGCACATTTACTTTAAACATAACCACATCAGAAAATTTTAACCTGCATGTAAGAACTGTGATTACAAAAAAATATAACTTTATAATTACTGTACATGAATTAATGCGGTTGGGGTATAAAGGGTTGTAATTCTGGTTGTATTTATTCCTTCAAAATGAGCCCCCATCGACCTACATTTGCGGTGCTCTATCCTCTTTAAGGCCAGGAATGGTTGAGTGCAAGCAACGCATAGCAATCCTAATGGAGCACATAAATAGCAGCCTACAGTTTTAATACTGGAAAAAGTCCCTACACCTTTTCTCAGCATTTACAAGAGGCGTGTAAGTGGAAACTGTCATCAGGTTCATCATTAGCATTTCTCACACAGCACATTGTGCATTCTGTTCCCAGCCTAAAGGAGAGTGAAGAGTGAACTATAAATATGAAAGCAAAAGGCAAAATTTAGCACACCAGCTTTGTTACAACTAGTTTTATATAATGCTATAGTTTGCATTTAGACCCTCCTTAACTATTGATGTCCATAAACTTACATGCAAACAATCTCTAATAAATCCTCTAAATATGGCTGCACTAGATGCCTTCCTTATAATTGGAAAGCTCCACATTAAGCATTAGCTATGCTACGCTGTCACATTATGAATCAGGTTAACTTACCAGGGACCGTAGTGGTGGCCCTGTTGTCTTGTTTCATAATGCACCAATGTGGAATCTCCATGCAGCACATCCCTTAGAGTTAAGAAATTGGAATATATTTATACAAATTGTTCCCTACAATCAAACAGTCTTGGAATGGCAACTGCATTATACTCTTTCATAATAATTATTTTCTTAAAAATGTAAAAAAATAAAAATTCTGTTGCCCTTAAGTGCAGTAAGAGAATTATATTTATAGTATTTAGAACAAAGGCAAAGTTCAGCTTTCACTAACAACAGTTTTGTCTTTTTTTTTCCCATAGGAGATCCATGCACTGTTTCCTCACAGCTAGAGTTGGAAGAAGCATTTCGTTTGTATGAACTGAATAAGGATTCAGAACTTCTTATTCATGGTAAGATCTGTTTTACCTTCCTGTGGATCAACTGCTAGGTAGGGTTAAAGGACAATTATACTCACCTTCCCTCCTCTCCTCTTTCTTAGTCAGTACTTTCTACCAAGGGTGAGGACCTGAACCGCTAGGTCCTCACCCCTGGGTTTGCTTAACTTGCGGCACATACTTAGTTACACTCTGCTCCAGTAGGCTCCGCCCCCTCCTCCCCGTCTACGACGAGGCCAATAGGAAGACACGCTCGTTGCAGAAGAGGAGGGGAGGGAAGGTGAGTATAATTGTCCTTTAAGGAGGAGTATGAAGGTTGGACTAGATGGATGTATGTCTTTATTCAACCTCAGTTACTATGTTCAATAAAAGATAAATGTGCATTGCATTGTGCTTTCCATTTTGAGTGAGTCTAGGACAATTAACTCGATTTGGCTACTACTGTATGGGAATTCTGCTGTCCATTTAAAGGGCAACTAAAGCCTCAAACCAATACAGAATCAGAAAGCAGTAGTGTTCATGTTTATTCCACCCCCGGTTTATACTCGTCAATCCTTTTTACAATTTTTTTTTTTCAGATAAAAATATGTACCTCAGTTTATACTCTGGTCGGTTTATACTCAAGTATATATGGTACACACAATCACCTTTGAGTGTTTAGGATCAGGTTGCTTTTCAAAGATACACAAATGAATAGTTATTGACAAGACAGGTGCATATGTGGCAATAATAATAACTCAAATAATCATTTTTAACACTTTCTAAGTTTGTACTGTTTTTTGTTTGTAGTGTTTCCTTGTGTACCAGAAAGGCCTGGCATGCCCTGTCTAGGAGAAGACCGTAAGTTTATATTATTATATTTTTAACCTAAAGAAGAAATTATTATGTTAAAGGGTATGTTAAGGGAATTGAATTTGACCTTGGGGAGGGGCGAGAAGAGAGAGAGATTTGTGATTCTTTAAAGGCTATGTCCACCCCCGTTGTGCAGTATTAACTTTACCTTTTTCCCCTGCTACATATGGTTGTCCTGTAGTGGCTTCTAAAAGCTAAGTAAACTGAAGAGTATGAGCCTCTCTGTGTGTTATAAGGTATCTGCCCCTTCCATGTCCTCCTGGAGGACTATGGCATGTGCTGTGGAGATCTCTCCCCTCTGGATCCTTCGGCTCTGCAATAATGCTTTTAAAAAAAAAAATTTGCACACACTGTAAGGACCCCCCCAACCCTAAATATGATATTAAAATTGGGCCTGAAGTGTACTTACACAACTTTTGTTCCCTCTACTCCTTCTGAAGACTGGCAGCCGCATCTGTGAATGGCAGAGACCGAGAGAACGAAGGTGGGTAAGTATGTTTGTGGCCTCATTTTAAAACTGTTAATATAGGGTTGGGGCAGGGTCCTACAGTGTGTGCAGTTTTTGATTTGGGGGTGGACATGCCCTTTAAAGAATTTGGGGTTTTCTGGTAGCCCAGAAGCTGCTGATTAAACTGATGTATCAGTTGTCTTTCTTGTAAAAGATACAAATTGGAATCTTTCAGAACAGAGATCCCTGCAGTTACTGACCCTGAGTTTTGTGAACTCGGGCGTGTCCGGTTACTTAATCCAGAGAGAAAGAAAGAAATTCTCTAATCAGTTGCTTTGGAGATCTAACAAGTAACTCTGGGGCTGTCAGTAGGCTAGGAATTACAAGATATTCAATCTGCAGTTTCTTGGCTGAAAATTAGTGTAAATGTGTCTGATACAAAAGATCTCCTCTAAGAAAAACACATTTGTAAATAAATGGGAAAATGTTGATACTGCAAGTTGTTACATTTTTTTTGGCATGCAATTTAAAAAACATCTCATTGGTTGCTATGGTTCAATAGAATGGGCATATTTTGCATTCGGCGTATACTCTGCAATAAAGATTTTGCTTGTCTACAAAGCCTTGTTTCTGCCATGATTATAAAATTAAGCTAATGTGCTATTTACACAAACAAAACAATAGGGCCTCTTATAAAGACGCATTATAGCACACATCTTGTCCGTAACAATACTAATTTGGTTTCTTAAGCCTCATGCACACGTACAATTTTGGCACCGCTCCACGACCGCCAACCACAACAACACATCCGCGCCGAACAGCCGTTTTGGCTGACAATCTCACATGTGTATGCGTTTTGTCAAGGGTTGTTTGTTGATCCGCCATGGCAGATCAACAAATGAACCCCGACCAAACGCGCATACACATATCGCCCGTTCGTCACGCGTGGATGTGATCATGGGGCAGTGACAAAACGTGTGTACGAGTCTTTACTGTTACATCCTTTAATATCATTATTAAGAACAAATGATTTCCGTACTAAGTTCTAGTGTGTTCCTTGCGAATTACCTTAAAGGCATGTACTGTTATAGGCTGGGATTTTACTTTAAGGATATTAATAGACCTTATGATAGTGTAGAAATTGGCTTTTTTTTGTTTGTTTATTATAGCATTATTTCTATGAAATCTACAAATTCAATTTGTATGGCTTTCTGCCTAAGGGAGGGAGAGAGCAGTTAATACAATACATTTTCCATAGTTCTGTATTCCTGCAATAATGTGATGATTTACATATTGACAACAATAGTTTTTTTGTTTAATGTCACTAGGGTCTATATACAGACGTGGCGCAAGACGGTGGAGGAAGCTCTACTGCACCAATGGTCACACTTTCCAGGCCAAGCGCTTCAACAGGGTAAATATAACTAAGTGCTAAGATTTTACTCAAAATTTTGCTAAAAATGAACATACTTGTGCAGGTTTCTGGGCATTTGTGATGTACCTCCTGACCCTTTTTTGGGGCTGATCCCATTGCACTCCTTTTACTACACTTTTATGGTCCGCTGGCATTTCACAATCCAAAAAGACTTTTTCAAATAATCGTTGCCCTTGCATGGCATGAACTTATTGCACCATTCCTAGTATATGATATCAAATATTATCATTTCCATTATTACATTACTGTGCAACACACAGTTGTTGGTATTCTCTGCATGTGATAGACAGGTCTTTTATTGCAGACAATGAGTATTCAGTTCAGAATTGCTAAGTAGACAACTGTCTGTGTGGGTGGCTGGTTAGGAGTCAGTGTATTGGGAAGGAAGTGTTTGAATTTGTTTTAACCGTATGTAATTCTTTCCAGCGAGCTCACTGTGCCATCTGCACCGACCGAATATGGGGGCTTGGACGACAAGGTTATAAATGCATCAACTGTAAATTGCTTGTTCATAAGAAATGCCACAAGCTTGTTAGCATCGAGTGTGGGCGACACACTATAGCTGTAAGTAACAAATGTTCTTGCGGGCTGAATTTGTGGGTTCTGTCTTACAGTTACCACCTGATAGTACTGGTAATAAACATACGTGGAATGTTAACAGATTTGTGTGTTGTAATTGTTCAATGTGAAACTAAACATTTGCTATTTTTTAAAGCTGTTAAAATATATTAAATCCATTTTAATTCTGCCACCTGCCTGAGGTTACCCTCCTTCACTGCTGTGGGCCCATCCCTTGGCCACAATACTAGGTGGTTGGGCTGTAGAGGAGGACTGGTAAAGCTGAAGGTGCCTGATCCAAAGTTAGATAAAGTTTTAGGTAAATAAATCATTTTAGGCCATGATTGGATGAACTGTAAACACAACTAAAGTTGTTTTAGTGCGTTTGAACTCCATTCTTATTGCCTTTAACAACCTTTATTATTTACATTGAAGTATTCAGCCAGTTCATATTTTGTTTTCTGGAAGTTATTTTTCCAAAATTATTTTTGTGCAGAGGATCAATTCATTACTGTTCCCCGATTGTCTTTACTGCTGCCCTCTGCTGTTTTAAAGTAAAATAAGTAGATAAAGTAATATTGTGTTCATTGGACCTACCATCCCAGTTAATTGTTTATAGCTGGTCCACTGGCTGCCTAAAGGTGGCCATACACCAGCATGATATTACTTACCCGACCGACCGCTCACGCGACGTTCCTGTGATCCTGCCGGAACCACCTCTCCCGATCTTATATACGACCGACATGCGATCGCAAAATCCCATTCATTTTGCGATCGCATATAAGATCGGGAGAGGTGGTTCCGGCAGGATCGCAGGAACGTCGCGTGAGCGGTCAGTCGGGTAAGTAATATCATGCTGGTGTATGGCCACCTTAAGGCTTTTTACACTGATTATGGGAAAACCCATATGAAAGTAGAGAAGGGTTTTAAGGCAAATGTCAACTTGCCTACCCCAAGGAGTTTTTTCCATGAAATGAGATGGGAAAAGAGAATCCCTTTGCATTAGAGCCCATACTAAGGTTTGCTTATGCAAGGACTGGGCATCTCTGCAATATTAAATACCCTATCAATTGTGCAAAACGATGCTTGTCCAACCCGCCACCGTTTTAACTGTAGCTTAAGACCCCTAAATATGCAAATGTTACTATCCTTACCTTTAGCGAAAATCATTCTATTGCTACTTACAGACTCCGATCCCTCACTTGGTGGTAGACACCTTCTCTGTGTTAAATATGTGCAGTTCCAGGAATGAAAGTCGGCAGTTGGTTGTGACATAAGAGTCAGCCAAGACGGACTCCCCAATTACACTACGATCTGTAGAAAGATCTGAGAAATACAAAGCTTTTGGGCAATTGTTCTCCTTCAAGCATTTATTTCATTAACATTCCTATGTTAATGAAACTGCCGGCTTTCATTCCTGGAGCTGCACGTATTTAACACAGAGAAGGTGTGTACCACCAAGCGAGGGATCGGAGTCTGTAAGTAGCAATAGAATAGTTTTCGTTAAAGGTAAGATTAGCAACAATGAAGCTGGAAGACTATTAGGATTTTATTTGCTCAGTATCAATTTTGTTTCTATTAATTGCAGGAACCAGTTATACCAATAGAGCCACCGGGCATGCATTCTGAACACAATGAGTCAGGTAATTTAAAATTAATATATATATATATATATGTTTGTGAGTGTACTTTTGTAGTTTTTGTACTTTTGCTCAGTAGATACTAGATATGCATAGACTTTTCCTATTTTAGGTGACCGGTTTATTTCAAACCTTTTGGGCTAGGCCACACTGAAACGCAAACGCAAACGCAATCGCAATCGCATGCGATTTCATGTGCGATTTTTTTGCGTTTGCGCTTGCGATTTCTTCAATAAGTATAGGAAATCGCATGCGATTGCGATTAAAAATGCAGAACGCAAAACGCAAACGCAAACGCATCGAAAAACGCGCGTTTTTTTTGCGTTGCCGCGTTTTCAATAATTTCGAAAAATCGCAAGCGCAATCGCAAACGCAAACGCAAGCGCAAACGCAAAAAAAACGCAGCAGTGTGGCCTAGCCCTTTGTGTAGTTTTTATATGGAAATTCTCATGTCTGGAAGAAATTTATGAGGTTTTTAACTTAAAACAGTGTTATGCAATATCTGATTGTGTTAGTTTTACCTGTTTGTGCCAAATATTTGTACCAAAAATAGATAAAAAGAATTACATTATTTTTGGGGGGCAATTGTTGTCTTAATAGTAAATAGTTGTCAGTTGGGGCACTCTCACACTGTCAAGCTGTTAAGACAAGTTGAATATGCTTGCCTGGGGGGGGGAATAAGTGGTAATTGCTATCGTAATTTTGGCCATAACTACAATCCCAAACGTGATATGTGTGGGGAAGTCGGTTAGAAAAACTGCTGCTTGACATTACAATCGATTCGACATTCAGATTGAATGTCGAGGTAGTGGATGACTATCTTTAGGCTCCATACACATGTAAGGTTTTGCAGCTGAAGCACTTGACAAACGTTCAAAGACTATACAATTCGACAATCTTACACATGTTGCAGCTCCATTTGGCATAGTTTGGGATCTGCCTTTCTAGGTCAATGAATGCCACAGCCGCACATTTACAATTGCTGGTTGAAGGGGTCAGACTTTTGTTGTGACTGAAATTTTGGTTGAGTCAATGCACATTGACAGTGACTATAAATGTGAGCTTGAATGTAGATTGTAATGTAAACTTGGTTTCCTATTGGAAAATGTGGAGGATTGCACCTTCTAAATATTGGCAATTGCTAGCCTTGACTGTGCTAGAGTGAATCTATACTTGTTTTGACCTCTCTTGTTACCAGAAAAGCCATGTCTCTCTGCTTTTCTGGTGAACTGTGGTGAACTCTGCTGTGCATTAGTGCCCACAGAAAGGGCTCTGAGTGCCACCTCTGGCACATGTGCCATAGGTTCGCCATCACTGCTCTACATTGTATATTAATTTAAAGACGTCAAAACTATAATTGAACACATATGGAATTTTGCTTTAAACAGTGTTAAGTGTTGTTAAGTGTTAAACCAGAATATATTTCAATTTCTTTAAGTAGCTTGCATTGAACTGGTGTTCTTGGATTTATGAGGTATTCATACTCTTTTTTTCAGATTTTAAATCTGAGCTGTAGATTCTGAGAACTATTAATTTGAAATCACAGCAATTACAGGGAAAGGCCTGTCACCCCAGAAGCAGAAATTATAATATGTGCCCCATCAATGACCTCTTACTGGGATCTTTAGCTGCTTGCCAGTACACTTTCTGCAACATTTTAAGAGATTCACAGAGTGTCGCAGACCCTACAAGAAGCGAATGAGTAAGGGAGGTGGCAGCAAATACTAAACATTAATAATTTACACAGATAAAGGCATGCAGTAATGAATTCATGGGACAAACTATGATATATCAACCTATTTTAAAGAGGCTATTACAGTTTATGGTTTTGGGGCTGATTTTCCGTTATAGAAGTTTACATTTGAGGGCTAGACTTGCCCTTTAAAAGGCCTGCAAAAACTTTGCCTGTGTGCAAACATATTAAAATCTATTAATAAACCAGTATATTTAAACACAATGTACATACTTTTCTTTCTGCAGAATTACCATACAGGCCAAGAAGTCAAGACAATTTAGATCAAGTTGGTGAAGAAAAAGAGGTATTTTTTTTTCTTTTACTTTTAAAATGAGAATGGTTTCTTGACTCTTTTCCTTCTGTTGCAATGTGAGAAAGGAGGAGACACATTTGTTTTGGGGATAAATGTGAAGATTTTGCGTGTATGCTCAGATATTGTGTGGTTAGTGATTCATTTTTCATTCTTATTGGATGAAACTTTTATTTGTCCGAAAACGATTGTGGAACTTTTTTAACGATTGTTATCTTTGTGTGCATGGCCACCTCCCACATCACCTCCCAGATCATTGCTGAAAAATCACTGCCCTGTGACTTACATTTAAAGGGCATCTACACTGAAAAATAGTAATTGTAATTGACCACAACTGGAAACTATAAATCTTCCCAACCACCACTATAACATTGTTTTGTTGTTGTTGATCTGCCCCCTATTTCTTTATATATCCAATTTAAAACTTCTTATATTTCAGCTGTCAATCAAGTTCCTTGCTCTCAAAAACTATTCTGTGAGTAGTTTTACTGTAGCTGGAATGGTGACAATTGGAATGCTGTGTGCAGGCTTGACAGTTGGTTTGTGAGGAAAAAGTCAGGTCGGGTGGAAGTGGGAGTGGTTAAAAGAGGGAGGGGGGATACTGCTCCTAAACAAAATGTGTGCTGGATTGAAGGCATGCAGCAACACACAGAAATCTGAGTAAGCGCTACTTACATGTATTCAATTATAGATTAAGATCAGTCAAAGTCATTTTTTCAGTATAGTGTCCCTTTAAATCACCAGTCTGGTAAATGAATTTCAATTTTGCAGGAAGTAATAAGGGACTGTGTCTTAGAAACCTTTATATGATATGGAAATATTTATTTATTCAACCTAAAATGTGATATGTAAGTACAACTTGGGATATACATTCTAGAAATATTGTTTTGAGATTTTACTTATCCTTTAACAGTATGGCCAATTGGTCTTCACAGAGGAAATTGTCCAGTTCCAGCCTGGGATTAGTATCCAAATTAACAGTGTATCACTAGCAATGAAATAGCTTAGACATACTGTTAGTGGAGCTGGAGAACAAAAATGTGTTCAGAGGGAGCAAACTCTTAAAACATAAAAAGATGATAAATGCACATTCCAAAGATCAGAGTGGGGCTCGGTGGTTTTCATTTTGTAGAGACTTCCATAATTTACAAGTGAATGCTCCATTTTTAAAGGTTAACCTTTCCTGCTAGAGATATATTTTTTTTCTTGCCAATATTAAAACTTAACCCTGCTATAATTTAGGAAAACTAGGCACCCATTGGTGTATTTTGTGGTATCTTGGACAAATACTCAGAAGAGGATAACTTTTCGTAATCCAATGAAATAAAATCTTTGTTTTTTCCTTATTTTTTTATTTGCAAAACTTTTATAACAGTATTTTTAACTATTAAATTAGACTGCAGTACCTTTTTTTTTACCTTTATGTACACATTATTGTGGCTGCCCGGCTTGTGGCTAATTATATCCTTAAGCATTGTCAGGTGAGCAAATGACTGGTGACACAATTAAAATAAATAAGAAGGTATTTCTGAGGCTTGCACTGTGAACTGCAGTAAGTGCCCCACATAGTGTTAATACACTGTAAGTGTCCCCCCACACAGACCGTTAATAGACAGTAAGTGCCCCACATAGTGTTAATATACAAAGAAAAGAATGCACATTCCTGGGCCCCATACAATATCATATCTGCACACTGGCATACTTCATAAACAAGAGGGTTTTAGTATACATTACTGTGATCACATGAATGAAAAGCCTTCCAACCATGTAATTTAGCCTAAGGAGTGCTTCCACTGTTCTTCTATTGTATGTATTTATTAGGAAGCATGGTCAAGCTTCCATGTGGTAATAGCACCCCCAACACAACCTTTTAATGGGAGGTCCTCTGCCTTTAATAGCACTAAAGCACTGGATGGATGGCCTCTTCCGTCAGTTTAAAAAGCCAATGTGCTGGGGAGAATGAGAGCCTACCATATGGATCCAGTGCACAAGTATGAGAAATGCAAATGTTTGCTAATCATAATTAAAGTAATAATAGGTTAGAAGTTACTGAACCTTCAACTCATCCCAAATGATTTGGACCCATGCTGCCTGCAGAGCATCTCTTACATCTCACGCTGGTCACTTACAGAAAAAAACAGAAACAGACATGTCCTCTCCTCCACTGTACTGGAGGTGTGCAGATGTTTGGAAACTACAACTCCCAGCAACTAAAGCATGCTGGGAGGTGTAGTTCCCAAACATCTGGAGTGCCAAGGAATAGGGGTTTCTGTATGGGATTACTATCCATTTAAAGGGCAATTAAAGCATCAAAACAGAATCAGAAGGATGGTTAAAAAGATTGTCTTCTGATTCTATATTGTTTTGAGACTGGTTGCCCTTTAAATGGACAGAAGAATTCACATACAGTAGTCCCATTCCGTAATAGCCATACTGGATTTGGCTATTACTGTATGGGACTACTGTATGGGAATTCTGCTGTCTATTTAAAGGGAAACTAAAGCCTCAAAACAATACAGAATCACTTTTATTCCTTTTTACGGTTAAAATAGGTACTTTGTTTTATACTTGGGACAGTTTATACTCAAGTATATATGGTGTGCTATTTACGAAAAAAGAATTAAGTTTTCCTTTAATATCGCTGTGCTATGTGCATTACACAATTACAGTAATTACAGTACATATGGTATAAGTAAGATTGGCAACACTCACCCAAACAGTTTAGGGTTTAAAGAATTTTTTTAAATATTATGGGGATAATATAGTGAGAGTAGCAGTCTCAGTAATGAGGACCCCGTGCTGATTTAATAATGTGATTGCAGCTCTCTGTATTTCACAATTCCATATACGCTTTTGTGGGACTTAAGCAATTGCAGCTCTTGGTATATTTTATCCAATGTCTTTTGTTACAGTCTCCAAATAAAAAAATAACTACATTTCAAACATTAAATTGAAACAAACCTGTTCTTATTTTTATTGATGTGGTTTACAGGCTATGAACAGCAGAGAGAGCGGGAAGACTCCATCTAGTCTGGGACTGCAAGACTTTGACCTTATGCGAGTTATAGGAAGAGGAAGCTATGCTAAAGTTTTGCTTGTCCGATTAAAGAAAACAGAGAGAATCTATGCAATGAAAGTTGTCAAGAAGGAACTAGTTAATGATGATGAGGTAAGCACTGATATAGTTGTCATGTTTAAAAAGTTTCTTAATGTTGTGTATTTTCACCTTATGCATTAATGAAAACTTGCAGTGGAGATAAAATCTAGGACATCTGGGTGATCAGAAATATTGGCCCATGTGTACCAGGCCTTAATCTTCAGTGTTAATCCTTTGCCTCTGTGGATCTATCACACTGAGTAAGATTGGAAAATGGAGCTTGGTACTTCCATTGTGTTGTATACATTTTTCCTGTTTGTGTTCTACTGTAATGTAATTAACATTTTGTGAAAGGTTTAAATTCTGAGCTTATTTTAGTAGGGTTTAGCAAAGGCCCTGCGCTGTAGATTTTCATAGGATTTCTCCAAAAGCATCTGGTGCTCAATCTTCCTATAAAAAAACAATCTCTGACAGACAGCTGCATATTTATGGACACTGCCCAACCAAGCAGCTACACATGTGCTATTGACGGCTGGCTGCAGCAGCCGTTCGTTCGTTGGCCATGCAAATTTCACGTGTGTACCAGCATTTTGTCTAATGCTTCCTGGTAGGCAGGACATTGACTATTGCGTAAAGGATTAAAGCTATGTACGGACATTAAGTAGTGCTGTTTGCAAAGATTGTGAAACAGTTGTTCAAACAACAATTTGCTTAGGCCGGGTATCCAGGATGATCCAGTGCAATGTTTTGGTCAATGAGTTTGAAATCTCTTGTATGACATGCTTTTTCCCAAGCATCAGACTACTGTTGGGTTTACTTATCCGTAGTCTATCTGTTAGACAAAGAGGGGCACAAGAAAGCCAGTCACTGGCCGACATCATTAAATGATCTTGCAAGATGGATCATTAAACTCAATTATGAACTGAGCTCCTGCTATCTCCGTACTCCTGAAATGCCAGTGTCCATTATGAACATAACGAAAGGGAGAACTTTGTTTCTGGATAAGCACTGATCGGTTTGTGTGTCTTCCAAAAGCTAGATAACCAATTTTAGTTGTTATTTTAAACAGGGAAAATGCCTTAGAACAGTGATGTCCAACTTGTTCTTATAATACACATATGTATAAGAACAAATTTGTCCCATAACATTATGATATAAGGATATTAAGTCAACTAAGTGGTTTTATTGGGTCAGGGAACTCCTCTGTGACTTTATTACACTGTAAGCCAGTTATTACATTAACAATGTTTCTTGTTTTAGCAAAGCAGATACACCCAAAATCGATAACTAAAATACTCCATAAACAATGGACTTTTATTGATCATATATTTATTCCTTTTTATATATATATGCTTGTGAAGGTTCTCATTCATCCAGGTCATGGTATATCTGTTGTATTCAATTAGATCAACTGGACTTGAAGTTTAGTTCTTGAAGAGGTTTCGCTAGTCATCCGACTGGCTTTCTCAATTCAGAATGACTTATACAAGAATGTATGTCAATTTTGTACCCTGGAAAATCCCAATTAGCATATCACAGCCATGTGTTAAGGGCGTTATTGCATAGTGGCTAAGAGGTGTTATAGGAACGCCCAGGGTAAGGGAAAAGGCAAGACAGGAGAAAGAACATGGTCATCCCATATGTAGCAGGGGTCTCCGAGAAATCCAGAAGAATTTTCAAAAAACACTGTATCCCTGTCTGCTTTAAACCGAACAACACACTGAGGCAGCAGTTGGTACAACCAAAAGACCCAATACCGAAACACAAGATAAGCGACATCATATACGCAGTGCAGTGCAGTGAAGAATGCTCTGATTTGTATGTGGGAGAGACCAAACAGCAACTGCATCAACGTATGGCCCAGCACAGAAGAGCCAATTCCTCGGGTCAGGACTCAGCCGTGTACCTGCATCTTAAGTATAAAGGACATACCTTTGAAGATTGTAATGTTAACATATTGGCAAAGGAACGTGACTGGTTCAAGAGAGGTGTCAAGGAGGCCATTTATGTGAAAATAAAGAAACCAGGCCTAAATAGAGGTGGGGGGGGGGGTTCGACACCAACTGTCTGCCATGTACAATGCTGTTTTGACAACTTACTCTGGGCGTTCCTATAACACCTCTTAGCCACTATCCAATCACACCCTTAACACCTGGCTGTGATATGCTAATTGGGATTTTCCAGGGTACATAATTGCCACAGATTCTTGTTCAAGTCATTCTGAATGGAGAAAGCCAGTCGGATGAATAGCAAAACGTCTTCAAGAACTAAACTTCAAGTCAAGTTGATCTAATTGAATACAACAGATCTACTTTTTATATACCACATCTGCTGAAGACATTTCCACAGTTTTACCGTTCTCACTATAAAGAAACCTTTCCTAACCTGAAGATGAAACTTCTTTTCTTCCAACCTTAAAGGATGTCCACGTGTCCTCTGAAATGACCTATTAGTGAACAATGCACCAGAGAGTTTATTGTATGGCCCATTAATATATTTATATAAGGTGATCATGTCCCCATTTTTCTCTCTTGAATCAATTCCTCTCTTATACAAGACAATATCTTGCTAGCTCTAGCCGTGGCTGTCTGGCATTGTTTGCTATAGCTAAGTCTGTTATCTACCAGAACCCCCAAATCTTTTTCCATTACAGATGCACTTAACACAGAGTTATTTATGGTGTAGGTGGCACAGGGATTATTAAATCCCAAATGCATCACCTTACATTTATCATCATTGAATCTCATCTGCCATTCCGCTGCCCATCTTGATAATCTATCTAGGTCTGCCTCCAGCACTTGCACATCATTTGAAGTTTCCAAAGCTCTGCATAGTTTAGTGTCATCAGCAAACACAGAGACCTTGCTCTCAATGCCCCCTTCTAAGTCATTTATAAACAGATTAAACAGAAGCGGCCCCAGTACAGAGCCCTGAGGCACTCTGCTTAGAACTTTAGCCCACATAGATGTAGCTCCATTTACCACCACTCTGTTTGCGATCCAATAACCAATTCTCTATCCATGAACAAATGTTTTCTTCTAGGCCTGTTTTTCGATAATGTTGAGCAGTTTATCAGGAAAAAAAGATCTGGCCAGGTGGTAAATTTTCCTGTGTATAGCTAGCTTTACTTTAGCAGACCAGTAAAAAGGTATCATCTGAGAGATATCTTTTCTCCCTAGAAACACGATGGCTTCCTATATTCCCTTATAGATTTAACTGCAAACTATTCTCAGAAATCTTTAGGCTGGGTACACACCAGCAGATATTTTCAGCCGACCGACCGATTCACAGCACTTTCGGTTGGTCGGCCAAAAATATCTGCTGGTGTGGGGCGGCCGACTGTGGCCAACCTCGATCATTCGTTTATCCGGATCGCATGTATCGGTAAATTCTAATCGATCGTGTGGTTCCCTATGCCGCTACCAATGGACATTTTTCCCGGCTGAGCGCTTGCTCGTAGCGAGTGCATGGTCGGGACAAATAGTCCCTCAGTGTGTACCCAGCCTTAGGAATCCTTAATTTCTGAGAGATCAGAAGGCTTTAACAGCTGTGAAATATTCTCATCATTATGTATTGGCTATCGTAGCAGAAGATGTTTTACAGTGTGTGATGGCACTTTGTTCACATGCTGTCCTGTTTTAGTTCAGGCAGTGGGAGAACATAATGGATTGGATATCTGTTTTATGTTACTGGACTAAAATAAATTGTCAGATTTGTGTTCTTTGAATTTGATAACATAACGTCCAGTCGGTTTTCTGTATAAATAGATCTAAAGCACCTAAATACTTATCCTATTAGGGACTTATCTACTTTTTGCATGGCTAATCACTTCTTTTCTAAATGTAGGATATTGACTGGGTACAGACCGAGAAGCATGTGTTTGAGCAGGCCTCCAACCACCCATTCCTTGTTGGACTGCACTCTTGCTTTCAGACAGAGAGCAGGTAACTTATCTTTATATTTTTTATTTAAGTTTTCACTTTGGTTCTCACAAGAACAAAAAGGGATAATGCAGCTGCAAAGATAAAACCTGGAAACCTTACTTAAATGAGCAATCACTCCTTAAAAACACTACTTAGACAAGTAATGGAGGAATACAGGCAAGTCCATGTAGGAGCGCTTACTGAACACACAGTTTCACATCATATCCTTGGCGTGCAGGTTCCATGCCTCCACACATCGGGGCCAGCTCCCATATTACAGTAGATCAATAAACAATAGGGGTTGTAGACCGCTCCGAAACCAAAATATACAATATAGATTTGATTATTACTGTATAATACAATTCTTTTTTAAAGTACATATAGGTCTATTTAAAAGCATGTGTACTATGGGGATCTGGCTTGTTTCATTGCTACGAGCTGCTTCCTTAAAGACAAAAGGGAGCGGCTTGTAGCTGTGAAATCTGATCAAAAACATTTTGTCTATAATTTGTTTTGCTCAGTGTCAGTCAGGCTAAAATATTGCCCATAGTTAACATAGTGGTAATTTACATCCAATGCAGCATATTTTAATATGTACGATCGGGTGATAGCAGGGGTGACTTGGTAAAAAAAAATGAATGGTGCCTCCTTGATATCTGTTGTATTCAGTTAGATCAACTGGACATAACATTTAGTTCTTAAAGATGTTTCGCTAGTCATCTGACTGGCTTTCTCAATTCAGAATGACTTGTACAAGTATGTGTTGGCAATTATGTACCCTAGAAAGTCCCAATTAGCATATGACAGCCAGGTGTTCGGGACCTGAATGCAAGGTGTGGATGCATTGAGGCTAAGGGGTGTTATCAAAACTGCCCAGGGTAAGGTGTCAAAACAGCATTGTACATGGCAGAGAGTGGGTTTCTACCCCCCTCACCTCTATTCAGGCTTGCTTTCTTTATTTTCACATAAATGTCCTACTTGACACCTCTCTTAAACCGGTCATGTTCTTTGCCAAGATGTTGGCACTACAATCTTCAAAGGTATGTTCTTTTTTCTTAAGATGCAGGTACGTGGCTGAGTCCTGACCTGAGGAATTGGCTTTTCTGTGCTGGGCCATACGTTTGTGCAGTTGCTGCTTGCTCACCCCCACATACAAATCGAAGCACTCTTCACTGCACTGCGTATATGATGTTGCTTTTCTTGTGTTTCAGTGCTGGGTCTTTTGGATGTACCAATTGCTGCCTCAGTGTGTTGTTTGGTTTAAAGCAGACGGATACGTTATTTTTTAATAATTCATCTCAATTTCTCAGAGACCCCTGCTACATATGGGATGACCATGTTCTTTCATCTGTCTTGCTTTCCCCCTTCACTATTGGTATTCATGTTCTTTTCTTTGCTTGTAGTTCTTTTGACAAAGGCACAGTCCAGATATCTGGTTCAAGAGAGGTGTCAAAGAGCGCATTTATGTGAAAATAAAGAAACCAAGCCTGAAAAAAAGCTGGGAGGGTGTTCAACTGTGCCATTTACAATGCTGTTTAGACACCTTACCCTGGGCTGTTTCGATAACACCTTTCAGCCTCAAAGCAATCAAAACCTTGCATTCAGAAGGTCCCTAACACCTGGCTGTCATATGCTAATTGGGACTTTCCAGAGTACTTAATTGCCAACAGATTCTTGTACAAGTCATTCTGAATTGAGAAAGCCAGCAGGATGACTAGCAAAACGTCACAAAGAACTGAACTTTAAGACTAGATAATCTAACTGAATACAACAGATATACCATCACCTGGATGAATGAGAACCTTCACAAGGTGCCTCCATAGCTTACTCAGTAAAAGTGGAAGCCGATTGTGGAAGTGGGCTTGGAGGGCTGTCAGTAACGCTGGCTGGTAAGCTGCAGGGCTGACTGTAATGCTGGATGTTAAACTTAAGGGATGACTACAGTTGGTAAACTGGAGGGGCCATCTGTAATGGTAGTTGGAAAACTGGAGGGGCTTACTGTAATTCTGGCTGGTGAACTGCAGGGCTGTCTGTAATGTTGACTATAACGCTGGCTAGGGAACTGGAGGGCTGACCAATGCTGGCTAGTAAGCTGGAAGGCTGACTAACGTTGGCTGGTTACTTTGTTACTGTAGGACTAACTGTAATGCTGGCTGGTGAACTGGAGGGCTGTCTTAAAGAGCATGTTCACTCAAAAAAATTATAATAAAGGTGTCTGGGAGTTAAAAGAACACACTTACCTCCCATTCTTTCTTTAACATTCTGGGCTGAAGCTCAGAAGTTTTAGTGTTAACAGAGATCATGCCACTAACAACATAATGGGCCTACTCTCTTTACGTTAAGTGTACAGTTTATTGCTGGGTTTCTGAGCAAACTTTTTTTATTAATTGGTATTTGGTAAACATTTGAATTATGTTCTCCATTAAAAATAAAAATGATTTCACTGCCCTCCTTTTTTTTTGTGTGTATGTCCTTACAGAGGATGATGTTTTTATTAATAGCCATTGAATATCATAATAACCCATCGACTAATCTCAACTTGATTCATTTTTGTGTCCTTTCCTTCTCCATAACATGGGAATTAGATTCTATCCCCCTGAACTTCCTCTTATCATTTCAGGCTATTTTTTGTAATTGAATACGTAAATGGTGGAGATCTAATGTTTCACATGCAACGTCAAAGGAAGCTTCCTGAAGAGCATGCTAGGTAAATTATTTTAGATACTTAATAACATTTGAACTTGCACATTTATCTGCTAGATGTAAACTTTGGGGGATAAATAAATTGCTCTTCATTTTGAAAATATGTTAATATCGTGTGACCTAAAACAAAGCTTTCCTAACGAGAGATTCTGTAGAATGAATATCCATGTGGCACAATATGAATGTTTTATTATGTAAAGAATTTCATACTGTTTTATGTTTTTGATTCTCAGCTCATGATTACTTCCACTGTGTAAATGACTTTTCTCTCTCACTAGGTTTTATTCTGCAGAAATCAGTCTGGCATTAAACTACCTTCATGAACGTGGGATTATTTATAGGGATTTAAAACTAGACAATGTCTTATTGGATTCTGAAGGGCACATAAAACTTACTGACTATGGAATGTGTAAGGTAAGAAAAAAATGTTTTATGATTCCTGTCCATCAAAATGGCTACCTTTCCTTTCCTGATAAGGATATGAAACAATGGTAAAACAACTCATGGGGCTTTTGTCTGCAAAGGTCATGTTTACCTAAAAACTATGTTATAGTATCTTTTAGTAAAATATCATCTTAATCTTAGTGTTCTATATTATTTCTGCTTTATAATTTGCATGTTATTCTCTGTGTAATTGAAAATTGTATTTTGGTGACACAGTTGGATTTTTATCCTTTTGTATTAATGTTAGGCCACCTAACTCAATATTTGAGGATAATACATTTAAAATGGGTTTTCTTATGATTCATATGTAGAACATCTGGCATTGCTAAGAATAATAATTGTCTGCATAGGCTTGTTGCAGTCAGCGAGGACCCCACACAACCAAAGAAACGTTATCTACACAGATAAACCATCATGACCCTAATCATATTAAGACATTATATGCATACATCATGTTGCTTGAGTTCTCCATCTTAACATAAGAGCTAATGTGGATTGTATTCCTACCTATATACATTTTGTGAAGCCTGGATGTGCTTTTAGTGGAGTCTAACAAATTACATAAACAGCATTACAGGCCCTCCTTGGTGGAATTAGTGGAAATAAACTTTTAAGTTCTGTTAGACTTCATATCCATTATTAGTCCGTTTAGTCAGATTATCAGAGATACATATTATCAGAAATAAAACACGCCTTGCATGTATTCACTGATTATTGATTTTTTTTTTAAGCCCGTATTTTACAAAAAATGTTGGTGCATATTTTATACATAATGCTTTATGTACTAGCCCTGGTATGCAGCAGATGTTTAACCATGAATATCTGCTCTTTTGAAGGTGTCCACTGGGTGTCATTTATTCTGCACAATATCTAAAGTGTTGCAATATTTTTCTTTCAATGATTGCTACATATTCTTTAACCAGGGACACATACTACATTAGACCTTAAAGATACAGGTTTCAAATAGTATTTTGTCCAGCTTTATATTGTATGATAAACTAGGTGACTAAATATTCAATAGAAATATGATCTAGCAAATCTGCTGTATGCAATTTCAGCTGTACTTTGTTCAGACATATTAGTATGTTAAATTCAATGTATAAAGTAATAATAAATATCCATGTAGTAGACCGTGTTTAATCGCTGTAGTAAGCCAATACCTGCCTACATAAATCAATTGTTATTGAGCATGTGCAATACCCTTTGGGTACAGTGTGGTAGAAGTATGTCAATCTCCAGGGGCACACATTTGAATCCATTAATCTTTGCTGTCATGAGGCTGCTATGATTCTGAGCTTATACCATATTGTCCAGTGTACAAAATACATTAAGTCTATAATTATTTGTATAAATAATTTTTTCCGAAAACTGAAACTACTGTATGCTTAACAGCCCTTTTATCATTATCTGAAAATAATTTTATGTGACTACTCAGAACAATGTTAAATATCTATTGATCTATAAAATTAATCTAGTGGTTTTTCATTGGTAGGAATAATAATTTTCCCTTGTAAAACACAATTTGCAAATACTATAATGTAATGTTGTTTTGTGTTTCCAATTCCTGCATTTTGGATCAATATAAATGATCATATAACTCAGATTCATAAAACCATATCCAACTTAAATTGATTATGTTTAGTTGAAATAAATGTGTGCAGTGTTTTATGCATATATAATGTTAATTCCTTAAAATTTGCATAAAAAAATAAAATAAAAAAAGCCAATAAATTGGTTTTAGTATCTTTTATAGATTTTTGTCCTTTAATTGTTTTTCTATGTGGCATTATTTTGCACACATATATCGCTTATTTTCCTATGTTTTTATGGGTTGTAATTAGCAAACTTTCTTACATTCCCTCCTAACAAAATCTTGCTACAATAAATCAACTGACTGCCCTAATCTATTAAAAATCTACCCACATTTTGTCTTTTCTTTGAGAATTGTCTTGTCTAAAGGCTCGTAAACACATGCGATCACTGGTCCCGACTGAAGGAACGTTTCGGCCGATAATCGGCCCGTGTGTAGGCACTTTATTGGGCGTAACAGACGTTCGTTCGGAGATCCGTCAAGTTGGTCCTACAACGATCCCCGAACGACCGTTTTGGCCAATAAAGCGCCTACACTTGGGCCGATTATCGGCTGAAACGTTCGTTTGTACACATCGTGCGTTGCGGATCGAGACCCGCGATCGCACGTGTGTACGAGCCTTAAATAATTTTATAGTTTTAGATTGTGGAAATAAAAAAATGCAGAAGCAGATACTTACAGCACTAATATATTTAGCTAAAAGTAAAGACAATAGTTATATTATTTTTATCTGTGTTTGAAGGAAGGGCTGAGACCAGGAGACACAACTAGCACATTCTGCGGCACTCCAAATTATATTGCTCCTGAAATTTTGCGAGGAGAAGATTATGGTAAGAAAGACTGATAGATCTGCTTACTACTGTATAGCTTTGGTCTAAAGGTGGATGACTGAATTACACTAATGCTTCCCTGCACTTATTGGATAGATATGACGCTCGATCATGGTTCATCATCTATCTAATATATAAATACAGAGTTGCCAGTTTTACCTCCTTATGTTTCATTGATGTTACCCATCCTGGGCCATTCTTTTTGCCATTAAATGTCTGCATAATAATTACTACTTAATTATTGGCCCAGGTGGTTGTATTAACATTGATTGAATGTTGGCATTATGTTTTATAGTCTAAAGCCAGCTTTAAGTAAGGGCTCATTCACAACAAAACGCTGTACTCAATGGATTGAACTCAATGCACACTGCTATGAGATAACACAGGGGAACATAATACAGCATCACAATGAGATGTTCCCGCAACGTTACGCAGCCTCGTGTGAACGTAGCCTAAGGCACTGTGGCACATATACATATACTGATTAGTGACATATACCGGTACATGTTTGGGCCAATCTGCTGTCTGCTATATTTGTTACATAAATCATATGATGGCATCCCTTCCAGGCATATCCATACAGAAGTATTACAGGTGGTGTTGAACAACCCTCTAATAACCATCAGCCAATATCTGTGACCTGAAGGGCAATGCATTTGTTCAATTGTAGTTTGGCCTCATCTTAAGATTATGCACTTTATAAACATAAGCACATTATCTGCACTAATTTACTCAGGCCCTTAAATAAATCTTTTACTGATTTCGGATTACTTTTACAGGTTTCAGTGTTGATTGGTGGGCTCTTGGGGTCTTGATGTTTGAGATGATGGCTGGTAGATCACCTTTTGACATTGTTGGGAGCTCAGACAATCCAGATCAAAACACTGAAGATTTTCTTTTTCAAGGTAATATTCCAGCAATTGAATACACTTGGTTCTGGTGTTTTAAATAAAAAACATGTGATGTGAACAGATGTTTATTAAAAAGAAAAAAATATACTATTTTGCTTTACGGGGTAAATTAATTTCAAATTTGTTTAATGAGCACAACTTTATATTTATATAAAATGCTATCACTTGTGTAAAAAAATGCATATCGTTTAGGGCACTGCTCTTCCTCCTTTGCTGTTAACACCTGGTAGGGAAGTCTTTAAACTAGGAAAAATACCCTATCGTTAGTGAATTCCCCATATAAGCTGATGGATGCTATCAGAACTAAAATGGCAAACATAAGGAATCCGCACAGTGTGTATATGAATTATACGGTGATGATTATTTAAAAAATTATCAATAGGATGTGTTTATCTGTAGAAATGTATTATTGGGTAGCAATTGTTTTAATTTTAATTTAGAATGTAATGCTTATATATATCCTTTAATCTTTATTAATAAAAACTTATTTTAATATGACTGCAATTCTTACCATTTGTATATCCATCTGTAGCTCAAAGGGTATGTGTGTAAGGGTTTGAACTTTCTTTTTTTGCTATTATTTAGGGTCACCATTTGAGTACAAGCTAACTGTCAAAATGGCCCCCAGCCCAGAGTCTTTAAGTGGCTTAGGGCTATTATGGTACCCAATTAAAGAGTTAATTGTACTAGAAATTACTATCCGACTTCTTCGACCTGAAACTTATAGGGTTTTTTTCTTTGATGTTGGTCAAGGCGAATAATAGCAGCAAGCTCTCAGGACATTTCTCTAAAGCAGTTAACTCATTTAAAGGGCATGCCCACCCCCAAAACTATAACATCCCCCCCCCACCACTGGCCCCACTCTGTAGTGTAATAAAATCCTTACCTCACATCCCAGCTCCAAATGGTTCTCCTGGATCCCCCCCCCAATTCTGAAAAATTGGCCACCAGGAGGATAGCAGAATCCATATAGGACTATGCCTCCTGTCTCTCCTCCGGGAGAATTTTGTCCTGCGCACTGCAGGCCTCCCTCTCCCACCCTCTCCCTACCGTTTTGCAAGACCTCCCCCTACCATTAAAACCCTCTCCCCAGTAGTAGGTTGCCTTCCCCCAGCCCCAACCGCATTATTAAATTTTACAGAGACTCCCCCGATTGTTACTTACCTTACCTCTTTCCCCCAGCATTCTGAACTGACAGCAGCCGCGTCCTTGATTGGCTGCCTCTCAGCCAATCAGGGATGCGGCTGCCGGTCCCGCCCCCTGCTTGCAGTTCATTGCAAGCAGAGGGCCGGGATCGTGCGGCAGGGGAAAAAGGTAAGGTTAGTAAGTATCGGGGCTCTTTCTGGAAAATCTAATGATGCGGTTGGGGCTGGGGGAAGGTGCCCTACCGCATCTAAAAAAAAATTTAAAGGGTGGACATGCCCTTAAATCTTACAAAATGGACGTTAAGAATGCTGGCTCCTTTTTTCCACATGATTATAGAATTATAATAGGGGGGGAACATTTTTTTTTCTTTTTCTGGTCCTTTAACTTGGATTTTCTGTAGATTAGTTGATCATTTAAAGGGCATTTCAACCCCCAAAATGAAAATTGCCATGCAGGTAAAAAAAGAAGCTAAATACTCTTTCTCATACTTGGTAACCGAGTTATCGCTTCTGGTCTTCACTGCCCCCCACCATTCTAATGTGTGCTGTGAAAGCTTAGACATTTTGCGCACCCTTTCTGAAATTTCACAGTGCTCAGAAGACTTGCCTTCATGAATACTCTACAGTAAAGTGGAAGGCTTTTGTTTGTAGCAGTGTAAAGGCCCGTACACACATCCAATTTGGCTAAAAACAGCATGCACGCGTGTGAGGAGCGGACATTTTGGTCAGCGCGACATCAACAAGGTCGGCCAATATGGCCATTCATTACGCGTTGTGCGTCACACGTGTGTATGAACTTTTATTCTTTGTCAACGATATCTACTTTATTTCCCACTTTGTTTTTCTTTTGATTTGTAGTAATTCTGGAAAAGCAAATCCGTATTCCAAGGTCTCTCTCAGTGAAAGCAGCAAGTGTTTTAAAAAGTTTTCTCAACAAGGTAAGTCACTGTTCACACTTTTTAAAAATATTTTGGATTTAAATAACTTTTTTTGGTATGCATATTGTGACATTTGTTCATTCTGTGCAGGATCCAAAGGATCGTCTTGGCTGTCACCCACAAACAGGATTTGCTGATATACAGGGTCATCAGTTCTTTCGCAATGTTGACTGGGACCTTGTAAGTTCAATTGGATTTCATAGTGCAAATATAACCTGTGTAAAGATTTTTAACACTTTATAAAAATAACATACTTGCATACATGAAATGAAACCATCTCATTTTACCCAACTTTCAGTGCCTACCTATCTAACATGTATGGCGTATCCTTATAAACATTCTAGCCAGTAAAATGTATTGATTGATTAAAGATAGATAGAAAAATTGCAAGATAAATGCTTGCTCCAGAAAATGTGCTATAGCTCCAGAAAATGTGTGTTTAGCCTCAATTTCTTATTTAAAATAAATTAAAAAGTGCATATTATTCCTCAAATTGTAAAAATTGGGAACTTTAAAAAAGTTTTAAATTCAATGATTAGTCAGTCTCTGGTTGCATAAAAAGCATAACCTCCAATCAAGTGGCATTTTTCTGTTACAAATAGTAGTAATTCTAGTTTCAGGGTTTAGAAAAGATATGCTAATTGGGACTTTCCAGGGTACATAATTGCCACAGATTCTTGTACAAGTCATTCTGAATTGAGAAAGTCCAGTTGATCTAACTGAATACAATGGATATATCATGACCTGGATGAATGAGAACCTTCACAAGCGTTTAGAAAAGAGCGTTAGTAGGACTATTGATAATCTGAATGAGTAACGGTAATTATAATCTAGTATCATCTACTCTACTATATAATGTAAAAGCCCTTAAGTGGCATTGCATTTTTTTGTGTTTTGTTTCCAGAAAGTAACTTAAATAATACTCAGAGAATTGTAATTGATCCCACTACAGCTGGGGGGATTTCTAAATAATTGCCACACAATTGCCATTCATACTAGTTTTTTTTAGGGAATGGTAACTAAAACAAATTAAACAGCAGAAAGGTGGGGATTCTGGGCAACAGTTGTCCCCCTCGTAAAATCACCTATGCAAGTATATAACTTTGCCTTAGTATTTTTTTTTATGCATGCACAATTCAATAAAAAGATCATTGATGTCACTCATGTTGTTTAAGAAATTTAAATCGCATCTTTGTTAACGGTCCAATATTTGCTAGTATAACCTGTTATCAGCAAATATTTGTGCATGAATAAAAAAAATAGGTGATGAGTATGGACTCATAAGGCACATAAGTACTTAATGTAAAGGTGTCATCCACATTTGTGGAGAAGGTGAAAATAATCTTAGGACTTTGTGTCAGGCAAACCTCTAGCCATTGATATTGAGAGCTTTGTTTTTACTTTTGTGTTTTAGATGGAGCAAAAACAAGTGGTTCCTCCTTTTAAACCAAATATATGCGGGGAGTTTGGTTTGGATAACTTTGATGCACAGTTCACTAATGAACCTGTCCAGCTTACACCTGATGATGAGTAAGTTATACATATATAACTCTGCAGAGTTCTGTATATTAAAGGAAGATGTGATGTAGTATGTTAAGGCTCGTATGCATGCAGGATTATTTATCACATTTAGAATATAAATGATATTGCAACAGTATAAACTATAAAAGTATGAATATTAAAAGTCACTGAAAAAATCAATGACTGAAAGAGAAAAGCTTTAGAGATAGCAATGTTTACTAAGTTTTCCAAAAGGCAAAACCAATGTTTTTAAAAGGAAAAACTCCCAGAATAAATTAGCAAATGATATGTACAATTGGAAACGAGCAGTTAGACATGTGAGTCCTCCTAAATGAGTTGTCTAAATGCAGGCTCTCAGACGTTCTAGTGCTATAAAGGTTAACACTTTTTGCTTTATGGGGTCAGCACGCACCCAGGGACAAGGTAGAAGCAGAGGGCACATGTGATGTCACTGAAACTGCTAAAAGCAGGAAGTGTTCACCTTTTCAGCACTTTAACTTCTGACAGGCCTCAGTTAGAAATTTGAACCGGTGCATTATAAAGGTAAGACTGCATGCTTTTATCTAACTAAATTTGCTCTTTATGGCCCCATTCAGTGTTAATCCAACTAAAATGTTGCTACAAAAATGATAATTTGTTGGTGGTTGTAAGTTAAAACCACGGATTTAAGTTGTACTTATCAAACAGATTTCTCCTGTTGAATGTCTATGCTGGGTTCAGGGGTTATTAGACGCACACCATATGATTATTAGTGTGAGTGTTTACGTACCTTTTTAATAATTGTAAATTGACTCTGCATCTGCATACTGGTGTATGTTTTATATTTATAATATGTAGGGGCCCATAGCCAGTAAATCAGGTTTCGTAACTGCACTTTAATACAATGGCAATTAAAATGATTGTACAATGTTTATTTGGTTCTTTTAAGCTAGGTGCACTCAGTACCAATAATGAGCCAATCCCTTTGGGTATGGTGGCTAACCATGCATGAAATCATTTCGCTGCAACCAAAAATGTATTTCAGTATCCAAAACATTAGTATAGGGAGCTGACTACAGCCACTGATCCCCATAAGGATCTCCCAATACATAAAATAGGGAAATATGTGTAAGGGCTTTTATAGCTGATGACTGCTTTAATGAAGCGGACTATCATCTGCTAAAAATCTGTTCGTTGTGTACCCAGCTTTATACTCAGAAACTTTGCATATCTGTAATATCGAATTAATGAATACGGAAACCCTCAATTCCGAATACGTGAGAAATACTGAATAAGCGAGCCCTTAATTTAGAGTATTCAAAAATTATTGAATATGTGATGTGGAAACTTGAAAATAGCTTGCATCGGATGAAAGTTTGGGGGGTTTTTTGTTGGTTTTTTTATGTTTGTTTTTTTAAACAATTTGGCTATATGTACCAATTCCACAGACCATTTCCCAAGTCCCTGAGGTATTTACACTAACATAGTATTCCTATTTATTTCTTTTATTAAAACTTTCGGATTTTTATCTCCCATTAACTGCTAAGGGTCCGTTTTCGGGTTATTTTTTTATTAAAAAAAAAACTTTGCAGTTCTGTTCCACTCTAATTTTTACATAGTGTTTTTAACACAAGTTTTTCTTTTGTTTCAACAGGGATGTGGTGAGGAAGATCGACCAGTCAGAATTTGAAGGCTTTGAATATATCAACCCACTATTGATGTCTGCGGAAGAGTGTGTATAATTTATAGGGCAGCTACACAGGACTCTGCCTCATCTGGCTCTCTGTTCTTTAGCAAGGACATAGCTGCTTATATATTATCTTGGAAAGCACAGGCTGCTGTATTGTACTGCTGTGTGCTAATGTTTTATTAGCTATTTAAACCTCATCTGTAAAATGGGATCTGTGGATTGTATGGACAAGAGGAAAACATTTCTATGTTCTCTAAATCATTTTATCTGCAAAACACACACTCAGTTGCTGAGGATCCTGTTGGTCCAGGGATGGGAAATATATTGCTGATTTCTTCCTGTGACTGGAATGTGATAAAATATTTACCATCCTTTTTTCCAATTTTTTTTTATAGTTAATAGAAATAGTCTAGAAGCACCTTGCCTTACATTATATTAAGATGGATTTGCTCTTCCACTGTGTATAGAAATCTTAGAATTCATCATTCCATTATTTTATTACTGTATTGTGCAGGTTACAAGATTGTGATCAGTGTATTTAAAACAAATTGCAGGTGCTAGCAGCCATTCTTTTGAATAGTTTAACCTAGTTATTTCCTGTTCAGGGAGGGTTATTATGGGAGCGGTAATACAACCAGAGAATTTAAACCCAAATCTCATCTACTTCATATATGGTAATATGCAGTTTCTCTTGTTAAAAAGCCATATTAGTCACATTGATACCCAAGGGAATATATTTCTGTCAATCTGGATAAATCTATCACAGAACAGTCCATGCATTGTTCTGGCTATTAACTGTTAGTAAAATCCTAGAAACGGATTTTCTAAGAATTTCAACATTCACTGCTACTTCAATTATGATTTCAGTTTAAAAAAGACCTAGTCGTCTTATAAGATCTTCTCTGTTTGATTCCGCTACCACCTGGTGTCCCTTAACACCGTGTTTGTAATAAATAATCCTTTTGCTGTTTTTTTTCTTCTTAGTTTTAAATTGTGTTTAGGGACACTGGTAGATTAATATGAGAGAAACTTATAAGGAGGCTTTAAGGCTTGGCCACACTGCAGTGTATTAACGCCGATTGCATGCGATCTACATTTATGTGCACACGTTTCCGGTCTACTACTACACAATGCAGTGTCGCCTCAGCAAATGGTAACTAAAGTTCTATTTTATGTTTATAATGGTTACAATCAATCAAAATGTAGTTGATATAAATATACACTACAAAATTTACCTCCCAAGGTTCCCAAAACTTAAGGACAGTCGCCTTACCCGATGATTTTTCTGTAACATCTGATCTCATAAATGAGAGATGGACCCGTTCATTTTACATAAATTTGGCTTACAAAATGTATGGCCAGCCTTTTACAAGTAAGAGAAAACATCAGAATATTTTTTTTATTCTAGAAATTCAGTAATACATAATCCAGGCTATCAGATGACTTCCCCTTGACCAGCAATAGCCTTGGCCTTTTATATACCATTCTGTTGTAGAATCATAATTCTTTCTGCTTTCTTTAATGCAGTTATATACTGGTGCCAAATGTAATGTGCCTTTCTTTTCTGCTTTATTTTTATCCCTAATGGAAAGTTACAGTGGAACTGGCATTTATACCTGGACTTTTCAAGACTACTTGCGGTATTGAACATTTTTTAACTAAAGCCGTCCATAGATTGGAGAAGAAAGTTCTCCTTTACCAATGATTGGCCTGACAAGCATGCGCTTGTCTTTTAAATAAAATAATTGCAAATCTGTCTGATTTTTAAACTGATTGCTATGTTGCATCTTACGTACGCTCGCGCTGCAATTCTGGCAATATTTCATTATCGGAGCGCATGCGATCCACAAAAAAATGGCATGTGCTCCGAAAACATATTGCAGTGTAGCCACCCCAGCCTGGCATGCATTTCTCACGTGCTATCAATGCAAGCTCGATAACACTGACTCAGAAGGCAGAGCAACCTGACATAAAAGTAGTAATCTGTTTCTCACACTTTTATTTTTTATGTAGATACAGGGAAATTGACATTCTTAACATAAAGTGTATGTGCTTTATTTCCCAGCATTCCAGTATCACAAAGTTTGATCACTGACCGTTCTTTGTACATGTTCAGTCCCTGACTACTACATGAATTTATTACAGCAGGTCACACCCACTAGTAGTGTGTAGCCAATCCCATTACAGTCCATATTAGGCAAGGGAACATATAAAGGTCAAGAGGCGTTAATGTAATTTACTGGACTGGTATTGAAATTTAGGTTTGGTTTTCCTTTGAGTCTGCAGAATGACACATTTGACTGCTGGGGTTTATGAATCGGCTGGGAGTCTTAATAATGTAGTTAGCCCCGTTCCAACCTGGACTAGTGCTGGACTAAAATGTTATAAAATATGAATGTATTATTCAATACTAGTCTCACTGCAGTCATTCTACAATTATGGGTAATTTTGAGGTGTTAAGGCTGTTGCTCCATGCCTGATTATGCTCTTAGTGTTTTTACTGTTAATTTATAATTTATTAAACCACACTTTGGTTTTAACAGTATCAATATTGATAATGTACATTTAAAGATTTTTATCCTCTATTTTCCTAGAAATAAAAAAGGGGATATTTTTTGTGTCTAGAAGGCATGCCTTTTCTGTAGGGTATATTAAAGCCCAAATTGAGAATAACGGTGCCCATACACATGCAACTTTACAGTGGCAAACGGAATCTGATCTGATGGATTTGTCCAATGCACATATACTTTATACAGATCCATCATTCACTGTGCCCATACTCACTATGTTATTGGCTTACTACACTAGTAGAGGGACCAATAACAGTCAGGCGGCGCTAGTTCATCTGCATTACAACCTACCCATAGACATGTTCGATGTTCAACAAATCTTGGCAAGATTTGCTGAATTTAAGGCGCATAGTAATTCCCATTCAACTGTATGGGACAATCAGTGTTATGTGAATGTAAAAAGATTAGTTGATAGGCCTGTTTTGATAGATCTGAAATCAACTAGGTAATCTTTACTGGCTTAATAGGCTACACATCAAAGTAGGTTATAAACTAGCCATTGCATTTATATTTTATAATGAATTATAGGAATTTTTGCTATATGGGCACTTGTTCTAATTTATGTATTTAATGTTGGTGCCATGAAATCTAGTCCCCAAAATAGACTAATGCATATATGTTCATTTTATTGAGTCTTATTAAATATTTTAAAAAAACATGGCAAGCATGTTATGTTTTCAAGGAAGTGGTTAAAAATATTTTTCTCCATCAATCATGAAAGAATGTGTTTCTGCTTATGTTATTGGCTTACTACACTAGTAGAGGGATCCAATAACAGACTGATGGAAATTTTCCGTTCAGACCAATGGATCGCGATTCAGGCAGCGGTAGTTCATCTGCATTACAACCTATCCATAGACATGTTCGATGTTAAACAAATCTTGGCAAGATTTGCTGAATTTAAGGCGCATAGTAATTCCCATTCATCTGTAAAAATACCTATAGAGAATCAATGTTAGGTGAATGTAAAAAGATTAGTTGATAGGCCTGTTTTGATAGATCTGAAATCAACTAGGTAATCTTTACTGGCTTAATAGGCTACATATCAAAGCAGGTTATAAACTAGCCATTGCATTTATATTTTATAATGAATTCTGTTTGTATAAAAGGTGTGAATGAGCAGATATCCATGATTTGGGAGTTAGGAATTTTTGCTATATGGGCACTTGTTCTATTTTTTGTATAAATGTTGGTGCCATGAAATCTAGTCCCCATACTAGACTAATTCATATATGTTCATTTTATTGAGTCTTATTAAATATACAAAAAAAGAAAAAACCATGGCGTGCATGTTAGGTTTTCAAGGAAGTGGTTAAAAATATTTTTCTCCATCAATCATGAACAGAATTTGTTTCTGCTTTTCAGATTTTCAGTGTTACTGTTGCTGAAAATATCTGTTCCCTGTACACAGTACATTGACCGTATTGGTAAACTAAAAAATATTTAACCAAGGTTTTTAATGGATTTTGATAAAATGCCCACAATCAATGTTGCAGTTGGGTTTATTCTTACAAATTCTTTTATATGGGCAGTTTTCATTCCTCGATAAGACCATAAAATGCTCAAAATAAGGATATATTTTCCCTTATAAAGTCGGTGCCATTATACTTCAGCTGGCTGTGTTTGATTACTAGCATGTATTTTCTTAGTGTCCTTTTTAGCCTTTAAACTTGTAGGTTGACTTTACATGCAATGTAGAGACAGGTCTAGCAGCCTTAAGCTGGGTATACACAGTGCCAGGTTTTGCCCCTGGTTTATCACTTAACTTTGTGCTTTTTATATTATTTATCTGTTGCAATAAAAATACAAAGATAATACAAATTATACCTTTTACATATAAGCCCGCTTATTTTTTTTTGTTTGTTTGTTTTGTATTTCAAAAACAGAAAACTATAAATAACCCTTTGTAATCTAGTCACCAAAGGGTTAATGAGAGCTTTAAGTCTTTGTTTTCCATGCACTTGAAGTCAGAGACAACTGCTGAAAGGGTTAAACTTCTGCAATATCAAAATACGCTGTGAGTGAGGAGCTGCAATTTATATGTACTTTGAAATGAATGTAATACTTAATGTTCTTGGCTTCAGCTAAAGTGATTTTTTAACTTTCTGAACCTTTAAACCGAGGTCATATAGTTGGGAGCATTACAGAAACTAGCAGATGTTCTCTACATGGTAATGGGTCCATGTTGACATCGTCTTTAAAGGTGTTTTTACCTTTATATTTATCGAATTTTCTCTTTCTTTTCAATCCGTTTTTTTTATTTTTCATAATGGGTTAAATGTTTTTATACTGGATTCATTGCACAGTATCCTTTTTATATTTTTATGTATAGTAAAGGATATAGGTTTTTTTATGTTTCAAATGTTGATTATGGTTTATCCTATAGGTTTAGAACAGAAATGTTTGTTAATGTTCGGATATACTGTATATATTGTAAAAGACTTCCTTGGTTTAACATGAATGGTGTTAAATTGTTTCTGTTTATTTACCCGCCTTATCTCTTAAAGGAGAACTAAAGTGTGCACAAAAAAGCAGTTAAGAAATGTAACTGGAGTGGGGAGGTAGGATTAAGTATTTTTACCTCCCAATATTGTTTTATTGATAAGAAAACATATTTGTGCACTTCTAGTTTTACATTTGACAGGCTTCCTTCTGGTTTAATACATGAAACCTCACCTAGCAGACTAAAACTGAATTCGCATAAATTAGATTTCTTCCTCAACTAGTCAATATTGGGATGTAGGAATAATCAATCCTACCTCCCTGCCCCGGGTTTTTTTGTTTGTTTTTTTAAAATAATTTTTACAGTGAATTTGACTTTAGACTTTAGAGATGCCTATGATTAAAAACCTAGACCTCAAACAGAATTTTTAGTTGCCTTAATTGTCAAAAAAAGGTTTTAGGAGGCAATGTGGCCAGATGTTACTGCAGTCATCAGAATGTGAATAATTTATTGCGAGAAGTCCTCATTTTTGATTTTCTGAAACACAAAATTATTTTCAGCCCTATGCAGGGAACAGTAGTTAACGTTGCGCCAACCTGTTCACTGCTGGTTAGCATGACCTTTTGCCTTTGGAGACTGTGCGAGTATCTCAAGACACCCATTTGCGACTTTTAGTTTTAGACTTAAAGGGTATCTCCACCCTAAAAAAAGTTTTTTAATATATTGTAGGGCACCCCTGTCCATCCCCAACCGCCATGTTAAGAGTACTAAAAACAGCATCACAAATATACTTACAGCCATTTGCGTCTGTGATTGGCTGAGAGGCAGGCAGTCAGACGTGGCTGCTGGCAATGCCCTACACTACAGAAAAAGATTTTAATACTAGGTGGAAGGGCAGCCATGGAGGGATCCGGAGTGAGGAGATGAAGGTCTCCCCTGCGCATGTCACAATCCTTCCCAGAGGAAATAGAGGAGAAACCTTTTGAATAGGAAGATACCTCCTACTCTTTGAACAAGCATTGCAGGAGAACCAAGGATCAGAGATGTAAGGTAAGGATTTTTTTTTAAAAAAACTACACGGAAGGGCCAGTAGTGGGTTAAATTTTAGTTTTGGGGGTGGACATGCCCTTTAAATTGTCACATTGGTTTAAATTCACCCAGAGCCGCACAGTACAGATAAATCTCCCTGATTATATTTGCGTATAGCTTGGAGGTAAAAAAAACTTGCTGTTTAACACCATATGTTACATTTCATTGGTGCTTCATTTAATGTTCTTATCTTCATGTAGCTACCAGAGGCAAAGTACTGCAATTGCGTCATTTTTTCATGAAAGCTGCATATTAAACTATGACATTCTTATCCTACAAATGTTTGTCAAAGGATGCTGATAGATCTGTGTTAATAAATGTATCACAATGTATCTGGCTCACAGGATTCTAAATATATTGGCTGTTTGAATATAAGAAATGTTGCTGCCACTGGTACTTTGTTTGGGGGGGGTACAGTATATTGACTGAGAATAGTACTATTCTTCTAAACAACTGTACATTATGTGTATCACTGTAATGTATTGCACATTCATTAGAACTGCCTGCATGTTGAGTAAAATGTTACAGCAATTTTTTTTTTAAATAAATTGTTTATATTAAATAAATGTGTAATGAATTGTATGTCCAGGAAATGGATACTGCAGATCTTATCCAATTGATAACCTCCTCTGCAGCTTGTTGGTGCTGCCCCATTTACTTGTGTTATACTAGTGAATAAATGTAGAATACAAACCTACATCACCAATCATGTATATTTATTGTCACATTAGTCAGTCAGTTGATGATGATACTGGCACATTTACATTCGGTAGTAATTGATACACCTTTGCTTCATCATAAACTGTAGCTCACAATTCAGAACCAATACACTTGTAAGGCAACTACTTATTCATATAAAGCAGTAAAAGTGAGGTGAAGGATGAAAGAGAGTGGGAATACACAAGATTGGCGGGATGTAAATGATAAATAGGATTTTGTCGATTCTTTTGTTTATTTAACATGTACTGTAGCCACACTAATTCTTTAGTAGATAACATCCTTCTTACTACAACAGGGAATTTAGGACACTGTTTTTGTAAAGCGAGATGGGGAATGTTGAAGTTTTATAAAACAATAAAGATCCATACATGGTACAAACAAGGGTAACACACAAAAAGGGTGTGAAGTGGCAAGTCAATATGCAGCAATACCAAGAAACAGTAGTAAAGAGGGCCCTGCCCAACCAAAGGTCACACTCTAGTAACCATTTATGCAAACTTCAGAGTTTCACATCCTCTGAATCTACAGGTACAATGCTCTAAAAGGGATTGTTGAGGGTGGAAGACAAAGGACCTTTAAACATAGTTCCCCTTTACATTATTTTTTTTAAGCACAAATTATCTTGTGTATTGTATATTAGTTATGATATTCAAAGCAATAGTTGAGTTGTGATACCTTTTATTGGCTAACTAGATAAAGACATTTTGTAACATCCAGCCTGATGAAGGGGGCTTAGGACTGCCGGAAGCTTGCTATTTTTGTTGTTTTAGTTAGCCAATAAAAGGTATCACAACTCTTTTATTCTCTTATGTTATATTAACACAGCTCAGCAAAGCACAATACTTATTACCCAACCCAAAGGTAGAACCAGGTGAAAGCACTTGGGGTGATGATGGTAGAGGCTGTGGAATTGTTAGAAACATCTGAATCTACAGTATATAAATGATCTTGGTACTTCTGTAAAGGATACATAGAAGTATGCTATTTTATAAAGGAATCCATGGAAGAATTCCATGAATTTCCAGACAGTGCTACTTTATTTGTCTGAAATGCTGTATTTTAAATTAAACAAATCTGCGTATAATTGCAGGCTCTGTTTCTCCTCTTCTTACCCTATTTCCTTGTTGCTGGTAACACGCCAGCCTCTTGATAGGCATAATGTCATCGTGAACAGAGGACCACGTTTTGTTTCTCCCTGTTCATATGTGTGCGATTACCATTGTGCTCTCACGAAGGTTAATTTTGTGATGACAAGAGGATTTGTTTATTAAATTGTTACACCGTATTTTGATTAATTAATCATTTCGCACTAGGAACTTGGTGTCCTTTATAAACACTGAATTATTTAATACCCCTTCAGGGGACTCCCCAACCTCCCCCCCCCTTTTTTTTTTTTTTTTTGTTGCTGAAATGATTATAAATCTGTTTTTAATCTTGGTTATTTTTTTATTACATTTATGGTACTTGCTACTGAATATGCATGTGCCTCAATCCATGCACAAGTACATTTTTTATTAAATTGCTGCGGATAAAATGCAATTTATGCTTAAGATGAAGAACACAATTAAAAATGAATACAAGGTCCCATGGCAATAGGACATTTCCAGAAGTTAATTCATCAAGCTCGAGCAATCAGTCCTAAGTCTCTATTATAATTCTGTAGGGTGTAAGACTGTATATTACAATCCCAAAATGAGAACGGGAAAAACAGCATAAACAGACTAAGGAGGGTCATGGGTGGGGAATTAATAAACATTCAACATCTTTATTTATAGGAGAGGTTCTCTGTATATTATCATTGCGTTTAATTATTCAGATGATTGTTTAATACAGTTTTGAGGAATGAGGAAACCATTTATCCAACAGAAAACTTAGCACCTTGGAAAGAGTATAGCTTCTAACAATACCATGTCTTACTATATGCATCTCCTTAAAATCTACACGTTCTCTCCACAAGGCACACAAAATCAAGCTAAATAAAAGGTATTTTTTTTTGGGGGGGGGGGGGTGATTAATCGATTATGAATTTGTTTTTAGTTCTGCAATTAAACTATGAGGGCAGGTAGTTCTGCTCAATCCCAGGCAACCAATAAACCTATAAAAAAAACACGAATAGCACAGCACAATCATGCATTCGACATTAATTATACAGCAAGAAAATATATTACACTCTCATTACAGGAACATCAATTACACAGTTTTCCAGTAATGCATAAAAGCTGCTTCTGCTACATACTGCATTGGGATGCAGATTTCAGCCCAGAACATTGTATTGCATCTTGTTCACTATATAGCGACACCCTTTAACTTTTTTTGCACCATGGATTGATTTCATTGTTGGATCATCTTCCATTGAGAGGTCATCGCAATAAATAAAATACAAAGCATAATATATGGTAGTATACTGTACAGATACGTGCAGCCAGGTTTCGAATGATATACAAACCAGTGCCAGTCTACAAACGACGGTTAGGGACCACCGATACACTTTTATTGCCATTGTAGCCTAACTTGCAATGGGGATAGGACTCTCTAGTATGGAGGTTTCAAAACATTGTTGCTCGTGAATCTAAATGCTACCCATTATTAAGTTGGTTTTATTACTATAAAACTATACTAAATCTTAAGTCTACTCAGTTCCAAAAACTGGTGTACTATTCAATGCCATAGATAGAAAATTAAACTTATAAAATCCCCCTCATTGGACATATATTTTCTCTATGCTGGCATGCTATGCTTTATTTTGTACCCTTGACCTTTGCATTAGGTTGGTGTAATAGGCTTTGGGTTAAGAGGTCCTTAACAATGATTTATGGGAACTATAAATGTAGTATTTCAGAGTTATTATCGCAAATGGCACAAGAGGGAGACCGAGATTTTAAGGAGGCCAGTACATGTCTAAATATAGCCATACACTTTTCAGATATTCAGCCAGTCCCATCAAAAAAATGACAGCCTGTAAACTACTGCCATCAGCATTGGTCCAAATGGAAAATTTTACCTGCGTCATCAGCTCTCTTTTCTAAAGTAGAGGGTGATAGATCAGCACAAACCCCTATTGCCCAAATAATGGCTAAATCTTAAGTGATCTCTTTACGGCAATCGGTAGAATAGAATTTGTGTTACAGGTTTTATAGTCTCTCTTCCCTAGGATAGAGAGACAAAACGGGAAGTTTGAGTAAAGGATGGGGGAGAGACACAAAGAGAGAACAAGAGCAATACAGTTTTATGAAATGAACTATAACATAAAATGGTGGCTAAAATTCAAAATGGATTCCATAAAACTGTGACTATAGGAAATCCTAACAGAGGAAGACGATAACCGTGCAGCCTGCATGACACAATAAAGGATCACCCCTATAGGAAGTAAATTGTTACAGTGCATTTCTGCAACAAACTATGTCTGATTACGGGTTCACTAAAAGCGCTTCAGACTTGCTGGTTGTCTTGTGTGTTTGCTCAACACGTCCATATTTTAATATGTAAGATAGTTGTTTTTATATTTAGTTGTTAATATGTAAGAAGTTGTTTTTAATGAATCCCGGACTTGAACCTTTACAGCAGTGCGTCCCAAACAGTTATGTAAATTGATTGTTTGTAACAAAGCCTCTTGTCATACATTTTTGTGGATGTTTTTCTATTTATTTTCCTATTTCCTATCACTATAATCAAAAGTTGTGTGCATGCATTTGAAAGTTGCACTGAACAGGACACTGATGTGGTTTTCCCAAGTTCGTTATGAAATCTTCATGGAAACGTGTAACGTCTAGTGGGAATGATGGGATGGAAAGGAAACATTATAGGGGTAAATAGTACAAATTGTGACCAGAGTATATAACTATGGGGAATGGGGAGAGGTGAGATGGAGACTAGAAGATATGTAAAAATAAAAAAGATTTAAACCACTGGTTTCTTGAATTTCCAAAGAAGGGAGAACTATTCATTTAATGCAGTGATAGCGAACCTTTTAGAGGCCGAGTGCCCAAACTGCTACCCAAAACCCCAGTTTTTATTGCATAGTGCCAACATGATCATTTAACCTGAATACAGAGTTTTTACTTTAGAAGAAACAACTCAAATAGATACAGACCAATACAGTAGATAGAATCGATTATAGATTACCTATTAACCTCTACATTACCACACTGGAGATAGAGAACTAAAACAGTGACCATTAACCCCACATTATTAGACAGGAGTTTGAGATCCAAAACAGACTCAAGCAGAGCTGAATGTTATAGCACCTCTCTCTGCTATAGACAGACGCTACACTTTCTCTGGCTTTCTGGTAACAAACTCTGGTGAACTCTGCTATGCATGAGTGGCTACAGAGAGGGCTCCGAGTGCCACAGGTTCTCCACAACTGCTTTATTGTATTGATTGAAGCCCGGGAGGTTAAAGAGCTTTGCCTTACCTCCCGTTCTTCAATCAATAGTGCAGGAACCAGGGACGAAGGTAAGTAATAGCTCCTTGACCTCCTAGGCTTCAACCTAGTTCACTTTTCGAGTGAACTATTCCTTTAACATCTGCAAATAAGCAACATTGCAATATTCTTACATGGATGTTGACTTGATGTATATAAAAACATATAGCGCACTCCAGTCTTAAGCTAACTAGTGTTTTGTTAACATATTTGACTTTGTATAATATTGTCTGAAGAAGGTACTGCACGGGTACCGAAAAGTCACGTGTGTTAATAAAACACTAGTTTTCTTAAGACTGGAGTGCGCTATATGTTTGTTATATACGTCTAATGTATGGCCAATGGCTATTGCTTTATGGCAGCACCCAGCGAATTTTGATCTGAGTTGAAGAGTAATGCGGAGGTGAACCTTTCTATCTTCTGGACTTCTAGAGATGAACGAAACTGACAAAAGTTGTTCCAATAGCGGTTCCAATTGAATCGGAAAGTTTTGAGTATTCAATATCATTTTCCAAATGGTATTTCTGATTTTCAAATGAAAAGTTTTAATTCTCTAAATTTTTGATTTTCGATAAGTTCAGAGTTTTGAAAATTTCGAAAAATCCTCAGGACCAGTGAACTTTGTAAACCAATTTCCGAATTGGTTAGTTTTAAAACAGTGATTCATCACTATTGAATATTGCAATGTCTCTTCTGTAGGCACTGGAACTAATATATTATAATTAGAAATATGGTGTAATTAGCATTGTGGAGACATGACTGAAGGACAAAAATACATTTTAAAAAAGTATTTCAGCCCACCATCTCCCATTATGGCTACTTAGGGTAGCACAGTGACTCAGTGTATGTATGTATGTATGATTTTATTTATAAAGCGTCAATTGGGTATGCAGCGCTGAACATTAAAAAATACAGAGTATACAAACAAGGGGATAAGGGCAAGCCATTATACAGATAGATAAAAATTAAATTAAATACAATTTCATACATAGGTTAAGAAAGCATATATATAAATTATGTATAAATTGAAAAAGTGCAACAAGCCTTGACACATTAGGAATGAGTTCCCTGCCCCGAAGAACATACAGATACAAGTAGGGGGATGAGTACAAAGTGCGTAAAAGGGCTAACAATCATTTGTTGTGCTGGTGCTCAAAAAGGTAGGATAACAGTCTAGATTTGAAAGCATTAATGGATGTCACCAGGTGAAGCGAGAGAGGGAGAGAGTTCCAAAGTTTGGGAGCAGCAAGAAAGAATGTTTTAATGCGGGAGGCAGCAATGTTTGTTGGGGGTTTGTGTAGAAGATTTCCTTGCGAAGAACGGAGGGTACAGCCTGAAAGATAAGTGACCAAGAGAGAAGATAAGTAGCGAGGTGCAGTAGAGCAAAGGGATTTTAAGGTTAAAAGCAGGGTATTGAATATGATTCTTTATTTGATGGGAAGCCACCCTATGGACTGAAGTATCGGTGCTGCGGGTTCTATTTTGGAGGAGAGTGAGATAATCCGAGCTGCTGAGTTTAAGACTGGAGAGGAGAGAGATGAGAGGCCGGGAGTCCAATTAGTAGAATGTTACAGTAGACAAGACAGGAGATTATAAGGGAATAGATGAGCATTTTAGTAGTGGAGAGAGAGTGAAAAGGGCGGATCTTGCCAATATTGGAGAAAACGACAGGTCGTAGCGACATTGTTCATGTGATGATGGAAGGAAAGAGAGGAGTCAAAGATAACTCCAAGGCAGTGTGCAGATTCAACTGGGTTAATGACCATATTGTCAATAGAGATGGAGAAGGGTGGACTAGGTCCCAGTTTAGGGGGGGAAATAATTAATTACGTTTTGAATAGATTGAGTTTAAGGCGGTGGTGCGCAACCCAGGAAGAGATAGAGACCAGACATTTAGAGATTTGGGATGGAACTTCAGGGGTTAGCGCGGGGGTGGACAAGTAAATTTGGGTATCATCAGCATATAAGTGATACTTAAAACTGAAATAATTGATTATTTCTCCCAGAGAGATAGTGTAGAGGGAGAACAGCAAGGGTCCTAAAACTGAGCCCTGAGGGACCCCCACACTATGCGGAACAGGAGAGGAAGTCTTATTAGCAAAAGAGACAGAGAAAGATCTGTTAGAGAGATAAGAAGACAACCACGCTTAATTTCGGATGCCCAGAGAATATAGAATCTGCATAAGAAGAGAGTGCTCCACAGTATCAAAGGCAGCCGATAGGTCAAGGAGAATGAGGACTGAGAACTGTCCTTTGGCTTTGGCAGCTTGTACTTCATTTGAGACTTTGCAGAGGGCCGTTTCAGTTGAATGACCCAGTTGGAAATGGAAGTGGTTAGAATGGATACCTTGGACTCATCTGCAAGGAGTTTGTATGTTCTACCTGTTTCCTCTGGGTACTCCGGTTTTCCCCACAATCATAATGACATACTACGATAGTTGTGTTGACATAAAGTGATAAGATTGTAAGCTCTCTAATGTTGTGGGAATCCCGGGAGGTAAGTTCAGCGTCAGAAACATCCTTATACCTTATTACTTATTCGGGTGACAGTACAGAGCTAATACTTATATGCAATGTTCCATTTAAGCTGTGGCCACACTACAATGCACGGTAGCGTGGGTGAAAAGCGTGATGGCAATGCAGTGCCTTTCACATGCTTTACCTGGTATATGTGCCATAATTTTCCAAATATTCTTTTATAGGTGTGCATAGAATCTGCACAAAAAATAATATAATGGATTGGCGTTCAAACAGTGTGGCCTGCTACATTGCAATGCATTGGCATGCGATTCTCACATGCTACGGAATCGCAAATCGGGTCAATGTGGCCTATATTAAATTTGACCAATATTAAATTAGAAGAAACATATTTATATAAGTTGCTCCTGCATATTAAAATTGTCTCTGTTTCAGTCATGTGCTATTGAAGTTTGCTGCATGTGATTGGGACACACTTGGTGGTTTTGGATACATTAAATGTATTTTTAAAAAACTGACTTCAAATTAAAATAATGGCTAGGCGGGATTTCTCACACACTAGTGATTTGTTGGCACGTGAGAATGTGGTTGGCCAAATTGCATGCGCTGCGATCCATTTTCTGGGCACATGTGATCACCATTTTTTGCGGATCTAATGAGCTCCAATTACACACTATTGCACGCATCGCAGCACAACTGGACAGCAACGCTTGTGAAACTTATGCTTGATGCCCCCTTTTCACATGCCTTGCCGTTCCTCATAGTGTGGCCTCAGCCATAGAAAGCAAATACACAGATAAATGAATTGCATCCAAGTTTGTGAAATACAGCTTCCAAGGAGTGAACCAAATGTTATTTCATATGCACTAAATGTGTATTTGCTTTCTTTATTTTCTGCCATTTGAGCTGCACTCCAGGTGAATTATCCTCTGGTTTCACAGGTCCTATTTGTATATTAAAAAATAAAAGTATAGAGCGCGTTTGTGGAATAGCTTCTTAAGAAGTTGGGTTTTTTTGTTGTTGAAAGTACAGGAAAGAGAAGTGACATAAATTAATGTAATAAAGGGCTAGATCCAGTTTTTTCCATTCTTCCTACAAAATGAAATTTATGGTTTTTAAAGCCCTCGAGTCTGTATAGCTTGGCAGCATATTGAAGTACAATATTCTATTTACAGGAAACACTGGTAAAAAAAATCAATATTTTTATTTATATCAGAACAATATAATTTACGGTATGTCACATAAATTGAAGGAGACAAGGATTGTCATTCCAGAAAGTTATTTCTGTATTATTGAGGCACACTGCAGAAAGTTCACATGGTGTGACTTGAAAATCACACCCACAAAAATCCAAGGTGTAAACTACATTAGCGTTTTCATAGAGATTAGCAAAAACTGAAAACCCCATGTGATTTATTGCATTAAAGAAAATCACAGGTAGAATCAACTCTGCAATTGTCATAACTGAAATTGTCTCTGTAAATAGCACTAGAATTTGCCTTAGGAAAGATGGTAACAAAATCATGTAGTTGATTTGTGACCTGTACGAATGAGCTGGAAACCATACTTACTCTAGCAATTTTATATTAGACTATTGGAACTATTCCTGCTACAATTTTTCTAGAATAATCTCATTTACATTTCGCTGGGAATTGAGCGCTAGAGAATTTAATCTTTCTTCCAAAAAAATAACTAAAAATTAATCAAGTAATAAAAATATTAGTTGTGTATTTAGTTCATGGTTCAAGCTATGTATACTGCAGACTTCCGCATTAAAGGGGATTATCTAAAACCAGGCAATTGGTCTGTAGTATCAGAAATTCACAATGTTTCAGTTTTATCCAACTATTATTCTAAGTTCCCAACTTAATAGGAAAAGGTTGCCTTGGCACCAGGTTAAAATTAAAGTGTTGACATATGTATTTTTATTTTGTTGCTGACAAAGGGAAATATTTAACCTTCTAATGCCTATTTACCAGTATGTGTTTGTCTTAATAATGTCAAATAATCGAATATTACATAATTCGATGCTTCTGTTTCAGCTCAGGTGTAGGCAATTCAGCCATCTTTGAATTTTACTGGTCTGCCACCTATCATGACTTTAGCATATTTCCTAGTTTACACCTACCTGGTAAGACTTCTATAAGGGATCAAACCTTATAGGATATCAGCGTGGTATCGCTGTCCAATCAAATTTTGGCTGATGAATGTATGACCGATATCGGTCCGTTACGATTGATAATTACTTCTGACATTTTGGCCTAATTGACCTAAATTTTGTTATCGGCGGTCAATTGGCCCAAAATATCAGACCATGTGTACATGTAGATTTCATAGACTAAATTTTTCCTGTTTACCAGCAGGTAAATAGCATGTGCACCTGCTCTATCAAAACATTTAAATGCAACCTTAAAATAGAATGCAACATAATTATTATTCACATCCGGCATGTCCTGACTCATATAATGTCCTAAAGGGCTGCCCTGGTGTTTATTTCAAAATCTGTCTGAAAACAAAATGTAATGAATAAAACACGGCGTCTGCTGATTAAACAGAAATGTGCAGTCTCTTCCCCAGAAAAACATTATTTACCAAATACACTCATTTATTTTCTGTGCAAAGATGAATATTCACTAATATTTGTTCAGCTTTAAATGGAACAAAAAAGAAATTAATGTATCAAGAAGATAATATGGAGTGTCTTAGATTTGATTTACTTTCAACTGTTCAATATAAAACAACCTATAAAACAACCTGAGCTGGGAATCCTACTAGCTTTCTTGTCAGATAAAATCAAAGGTTTGTTTTACCACAATGCCCGAGTACATTGTATGACTATGAAGAGCAGAAAATGTAGAGTAGTTTCAATGACAAATGGATTTCATTTGAGAATTGATTCATTGTATGCATAAGATAAAAGCAGTTGTGGTTGCACTATGAGAGTGTTGCATCGTTTATTGAATAAATAAATTCATATATAACATATATATTATAATATATAATCTACCCCCTAATGCCTCTCTATTGGATCCTACAGCCTGATAATATCCTTATAATCGGTGAGCAACTACGTAGTAGCGTGGCGATTATAACCAGGAAGTACAGAGGGCAACACAGCAAATACCACTCTTACCCCATGCACCTGGTTCCTTACAATTCGCAAGTCCAGGATTACTCCGGGCAGTGTGATGTTGTTTTTTTTGCTGTTAGTATGTTCTCTGTTTTTATCATGCTTGTTTAACTAGGAACTCAGCAGGGGTTAAAGGGCATGTCCACCCCCAAAACTATAATCCCCCCACTACTGGCCCCATCATGTAGTGTAGTTTAATCCTTACCTCACATCCCAGCTCCATAAGATTCTCCTTTAGTCCCCCCCCAAAGTCCCAAAAACTGCCCACCAGGAGGATAGCAGAGTCCATATAGGACTCTGCCTCCTACCGGGCCTCCGGGAGAAATTTGGCATGCGTACTGCAGCCATGTCCGTGATTGGCTGCCGCTCAGCCAGTCACAGACGCGACTGCCGGTCCCGCCCCTCTGCTTGCATTTTCTCGCAAGCAGAGGGCCGGCAGCCCTATTCTCCCACTATGTGTAAGCAGAGTTCTCACTGCCTGAAAAGGCTATTTTCACAGTTTTCTGTAGGGGAGGGTTTGAGTGGCCCATGTTACCCATGAGTGGGCGGGGCAATGGCACCCATGGGTGGGTGGAGCTAATGCACCCACAAGTGGGAGGGGCCACATGGGTCTGCAAGGGAAGGGGCCAAGGGGGACCTGCAAATGGAGGGGCCATGGGGTCCATGAGTGGGAGGGACCAGGGGGGCTTGCAAGGGGAGGAGGAGACACATGGCAGATTGACTGTTGCATGGTTTCAGAGCAGGAAGCAAGAAGTGCAGGGGACCTGGTGATGCTGCTGCCATATCACACACAAAAATGTAAATATCTTTAAAACTATGCAAAATAAACAATAAAATTAAATTGCAAAAATTCTCAGGAGAGCAATTAGTAGCAGAGCCTCCAGAGAAGAAGGACATCCAATATCACTCTCTACTCCAAGACTTCAGACACGTTAGCAAGAAACCACCATATCAGAGACTTGTATTCTGACATACTTCTTGCAGGTTTTGTATTTTGCTATCTACATTGAAAATGTGAATAAAACTCTCTTCTTACTTCAAGAGATCTGACTTTGTGGCCTAAATTTTAAGAATCACTAAGAAAAAGATTCTTCACTATCAATTTACCTAAAGTCATTTCTGGACCACAGTTCCCCTTTAAGGAAGTTGATGGAGCTAAGAGATAAGGGAGTGTTTAAGTGGGTAATCTACAGAGTGTAAAGTGAAGAGCAATAAAATGAGTTTCTGCCCTGATGTTTAGGGCCATATTCATAAACCAGCGGTATCGCGGGTTAGTTAATGTACAATCTCAATCACACATTTCCGACCGAACGTTTGGTAATTACCGAACGTTCTGTCGTAGAATACCATGTGGTAGTAAACTACCGCAATGGCATTCTATGGGGATCGTAAATCTACGATTTCGTTATTATAGATTTAAGATCGATAATGATCGTTAAACCGAACAGAAATTAACGATCGGTTTAACGATCATTTTACCAACGGGTACACATCAGCAAATATTTCCGACCGACCGATCCACGGCAATATCGGTCAGTCGGCCGTAAATATCTGCTGGTGTGTGACTGTTGCCCGTTCATTTGATTCGGGTCCATTGGTAAATCACGGACGTTCGTGCGGTTCCCTATGGGCTACTTGACTACTCCAACTACAAAACTATAATTTTTATCCTGACTCAACAAACCAGGAATCTGTTATTGAGTATTCTGTGCCATTCTGTTTCCAGCAGTGGGGCTTGCTCACCCCTGGCTGTTTTAAAAACTTCACCTTATAGAGCATTGTGTCCATGTTTTGCAAGGGGGGAAGAGATGTGATGTTGTTTCTTTTGCTGTTAATATGCTCTCTGTTTGTTTTTAGCATGCTTGTTTAACTAAGAACTAAGCAGGGGTTAAGGAAGTTGTTGGAGCTAAGGGATACGGAAGGGATTAGATAGGGAATCTCAATCGTGAGTTTTTTGCCCTGCTGTTTGGTATCTCAGTTTGGATTAATTTTCTCCAGTACTATCAGCCTGGTTACCCAGATGTCATAGGCGGCAGTCGCACTTACATCCTCTTGCAAGACGGTATCAGCTGAAGGTACCCTGTCGCGAGAAGGTATCAGCTGCGGTAGGGGGATGTTGAGATGTGGCATTGTGAAATGTCGCTGAGGAAGTGACAGAATTGACAGGTTGTAGTGACACAATGACAGGATTTTTGTGAGGTGTCTGTGATTTATCGGCCCCTACTGCTTCCTTGTCCTCTGAGAGGTTTCTGGCATGCGCAGGGGAACCCTTTCTCCCCCTTCTCTCCCTCCAGACCCCTTTTGTCTGCTGCATCCCCTAGCTATGTAATATTTTAATATGTGTAGCTTACCCCATCCTACCTCCAACCGCCGATTTACTTTTGCAAGAAAAGCCACAGAAAGATGCTTACAGACCTTCGCCCCCCGCATCTGTGATTGACTGCCAGCTAGCCAATCATAGACAGGGCTGCCAGCCCCTCCCTTCCCTGCTGCTTCCGGGTAGCAGAGAGACGGTAAACAGAGCACCAGGGGAATGAAGGACTGTAAAAGGACTGTAAGTATCTTTCTGGGGCATTTTTTACAAAAGTAAATTGGCAGTTGTGGGTGAGCTACACACAGTAAAATGTTTATTTTAGGGATGGAGATACCCTTTAAAAATGTGTTGCCATATGCTTTGTGTGAAAGGGGGTGGGGGGTGGTCTACAAATGTGTGGATTATAGTTAATAATGTACACCCTACTAAAAATTATGAGGATATTATAAGTCATCTTGGAGTTTCGTGCCCTGTATATGGCTACGGAACTCCTCTTATAACTCCTCAGGGTTATTATATATCTCCAGATCCAACAACGCATTCTGTCTAAGCAGGAACTTCAACCATCTGTGAAAGAAAATGCTCATATAGAAAATTAAAGAACTTGATACCTTTTGAGGTGCAGTCAGTTCCCTTACTCCAATCTATGCCAGGTTAATTAAAATCCCCCATAACCAGAACATGCCACATATCAGCAGCCTTCACCCACTGCATATGGAGATTCATTTTCACCTCCTCACTGGAATTTAGTGGCTTATAACATACACCAACATTGAATTTACCCACCTCCTTGCTTCTGTACACAGCTCCACCCATAATGTTTTTGCATTATCGTTTTTACCCCCGTCTATCTCATCCTTCAGATTTGGCTTCAATTCATGTTTAACATACATATATACTCCCCCTCCTTTCTTAACTCTTTCATGTGTAAATAAGGAGTATTGTTCGATATTTACTGCCCAGTCATGTTAATCATTTAGCCATGTTTCTGCTATACTGCTCACATCATACCTTTCCTTTAAAGCTATTAGTTCTAATTCCCCAGTTTTTCCAGCCAGACTTCTTGCATTTGTAAACATACATTTTAGATTAAAGGGCATGTCCACCCCTTTTTCAATTTTTTAATATATTGTAGGGCTAGTTCCCCCAGCCCCAAATGCTATATTATCTTTTCCAGAGACTCCCCCGATCGTTACTTCCCTCTCTCCTACGCCGCACTGCCCGGCCTTCTGCTTGTGTAGAACTGCAAGCAGGGGGCCGGACCGGCATCCACGTCTGTGATTGGCTGAGAGGCAGCCAATCATGGACGTGGCTGCCGGCAGTTCAGAACGCCGGAGGAGAGAGGGGGAGTCTCTGGAAAAGATAATATTGTGGTTGGGGCTGGGGGAACTAGCCCTACTATATCTACAAGGGGATTTACACTAGGGGGAGGGAGAACCAAACGGGTGGGAGAGGGAGGGGGGAAGGGAGTGAAGGGTTGCTCTGAGCAAGCCAAAAACCTCTGAGAGGACATCTCAGAGGCAGAAACAATTTCCCTGGTGGCCAGGCTCCTGGTTGCCAGTTTTCTGGACTTTGAGGGAAATTTACAGGAGAACCATTTGGAGCTGGGATGTAAGGTAATGATTTTTATGCACTACAGAGTGGGGCCAGTAGTGGGGGAAATTATAGTTTTGGGGGTGGACATGCCCTTTAACATTCAATTAACTTCTATACTTACACGCCTCCTTATCCTCTATGCTCCCCTTCCCCATCTCCTCCCTCCATTATGTCATAAGCCCCCTGATCCCTCACCCCTCTATCTACCCCTGTGTAGTTCAACGTACCTTCCCCCCATACCTACCTTAAAATATCCTCCAACCCCCTAGCCATCTTCTCCCCCAAAACAGCTGTGCTTGAGATGTCTTTGAGATGCAGTCCATCTCTACTAAAGAGTCTGTAGCCAACAGAAAAGTCTGTCCAGTTCTCTAAAAATTCAAACCCCATCTCCTTACACCAACCCCTTAGTCACACATTAATACTAATTCTGTTGTCTCGCTAGAGTTGCACGTGGCTGCGGTAGTATTTCTGAAAACACTACCCTTGAGGTCCTTACTTTTAACTTTGGTGCCAGATTACCCTTTCTAATAATGAAGTCCACTACCAGCTCCTATCCTTCCTATCCCCCAGTGCTCCCTTCCTTTTATCAGAGATGGCGGTCCCTTGGGTGCTCAAGGAAACGGCCTGCTTCATACATGCTACTTCTGAGCTGTTGTCCTCCACATCTTCATCTAAAATGAAAAATCTGTTGGGATCGACTAGCTGGGAAGAAGCAACCCTAACATTCCATCGCCTGCTTCCCGTGGTGACCCTTTCAAACCTTTCTTTCTTCACCACCTTATCTGCCCCATTTCCACCCTCCAGTTTACTGCCAGTACCTGCATTTCCCCCAGGTTTGCCAAGCCCTGCAATGCTGCAAGTTTCCTCTTTAGATTCTGTACCTCAAATTCCAAATGGGCAACCCACTCACATCTGACACAAATAAATATATAAATGAGGAATATTCACTCTGGCTGACAGAAGATATGGTTCGAAAACAATTAGACAAAGTTAACCTCATAAAGCACCAGGACTGGATGGAATAAATCCTCGAATCTTAAGAGAGCTTAGTCCAGTTTTATCTAGACCACTGTTTCTTATATTTTTAGATTCACATTTGTCTGGTGATGTGCCGCTGGATTGTAAAAAAGCCAATGTAATACCAATATTCAAAAAAGGTAGTTGTTCCCAACCTGGTAATTATAGACCTGTAAGCCTAACATCAGTGGTAGGGAAGGTGATGGAAACTTTGTTACGGGATCAAATCCTTGACTTTGTCTCCAGAACTGATCTTATTAGTAGTAGTCAGGGTGGATTTATGAGAAATAAATTGCGCCAGACAAATTTACTTGTTTTTAATGAAAAAGTGAGTAAGAATTTAGATTCTGGCATAGCAGTAGATGTGGTATACTTGGATTTTGCTAAAGCTTTTGATACTGTGCTACATAGGCGACTAATGTATAAACTGAGTACATGTACATGTACTCATGGATAGAGAATTGGTTATTGGATCGCAAACAGAGAGTGGTGGTCAATGGGGCTACATCTATGTGGGCTAAAGTTCTAAGTGGGGTGCCTCAGGGTTCCGTACTGGGGCCACTTCTTTTTAATCTGTTTATACATGACTTGGAAGGGGCCATTGAGAACAAGGTCTTTGTGTTTGCTGATGACTCTAAACTATGCAGAGCTTTGGAAACTTCAAATGATGTGCAATTGCTGCAAGCTGAACTAGATAGAGGATCAAAATGGGCAGCTGTATGGCAGATGAGATTCAATGTTGATAAATGTAAGGGGATGCATTTAGGGTTCAACAATCCTTGTGCCACCTACACCATAAATAACTCTGTGTTAAGTGAATCTCGACTGGAAAAAGATTTGGGGGTTCTGGTAGGTAACAGTCTTAGCTGTAGCAAACAATGCCAGGCAGCCACGGCCAGAGCTAGCAAGATAATGTCTTGTATAAAGAGCGGAATAGATTCAAGAGAAAAAAAAAATTATACTCCCTCTTTACAAAGCACTGGTAAGACCTCATTTGGAATATGCAGTGCCGTTTTGGAATCCCATATACAAAAGGGACATCTTGGAAATGGAAGCAGTTCAGAGAAGGGCAACTAAAATAATAAAGGGAATGGAGAGGCTTGAATATGCAGGCAGATTAGACAAATTAGGGCTGTTTACATTGGAGAAGTGAAGTTTGCGTGGGGATATGATCACTTTATACAAATATATTAATGGGCCATACAATAAACTCTCTGGAGCATTGTTTACTGATCGGTCACAGAGGACACGTGGACATCCTTTAATATTGGAAGAAAAGAAATTTCATCTTCAGGTTAGGAAAGGTTTCTTTACAGTGAGAACGGTGAAACTGTGGAACTGTCTTCCAGCAGATGTGGTAATGGCAAGTTCATTGAATAGCTTTAAAAGTGGGCTAGATAAGTTTTTAAAACTAAAAAATATTGAGAATTACTGGTATTAATACATATAGATCTGGTTGATCCAGGGATTTTTTCCAATTGCCGTTTGGAGTCAGGAAGGATTTATTTCCCCTTTTTAGCTGTTTTTTTTGCCTTCCTCTGGATCAACTGTTAGGTAGAGTTAAAAAGGAGGGTGAAAAGGTTGAACTTGATGGACGCATGTCTTTATTCAACCTCAATTACTATGTTACTATGTAAATAAAGGTCCCTTGGAACAGCTGATCCAAGAACCCATACATGCAATAGAATGCACATTGTGTGGCCCTAACATAACTGTCCATACTAAAAAGCAATACACCGCAACAGCAATACACAACAGAAACACAAATCTTGTTCTTAAACCCTTTATTTTTGTAAATGCTTTTGTTTATTAAAGGGGCAGTTCAGTGCAAATACATATGCCTTTCAGAAAAAAGAGCAGTATTTTTCCATCCCAATGACCTTACAGGGCAAGTCCAGCCTCAAAATGAAAATTTACAGGTAAATCACCCCCCAAAATAGTATAGTTTTATGTATAGTTTTGCTGTAACTGGAATGGTGACAGATGATACGACAATGGCATGGTGGGAAATTTCCTCTCTCACTGCTGCCTTATAGAGATTACTGAGCATGCTTGCCCTGACAGAGAGTCAGATAGTCTGGCTTGTGAAATGTAAATGCCTTGCAACACACACACACCTAAATTCCCTTCCAAAATGTGGACCCTCAAGCCAAATTCAGAGTTTTACTTAATATTGCTCTTTTAAGTTTGCTTATAAAATTCTAAATTTCCATTTATTCCACTGGGGCATTTACTTGTATGTGAATATACAATTCCTGCTAAGCCTGCATTGGTAGTCATTAGAGATGGCCGAAATTCCGAAAGTTCGGTCCATTTTCGAACTTTCAAACTATATGGAAAGTTCAAAAGTTCAAAAACCGACCCATTAAAGTCAATGGGAGTCAAATAATTTGAACCCCAGGTCTAATGAAATACAATTAAAATATCAATGGTAACTTAATGTAAATGGCTCTGACACCTGGGAAATGGTCTGGGGAACACGTTTGAATATCCAGAACTTTAAAGGGCATGTCCACCCTCAAAACTATAATTCCCCCCACCACTGGCCCCACCATGTAGTGTAGTTTAATCCTTACCTCACATCCCAGCCCATAGGTTTGCTGTAGTCCCCCCAAAGTCCCAAAAACTGCCCACCAGGAGGCTAGCAGAGTCCATATAGGGCTCTGTCTGCTACCTTGTCTCCGGTAGAATTGCCATGCGTACTGCAGCCCTTCTCCCCCTCTCCCCCTCCCTCCCTCTCCCTCCTCTCCCTCCCGTTCTACTATCCCTCCCCCTAGCATAAAACCCCTTAATATGCTGCTCCCCCATATCCCCAGCCCCACCGCATATTTTTTATTTCAAAAAGCTCCCCAAACTCTTACTTACCTCTCCTCTTTCCTCCGCTGCACTGAATGACCGGCAGCCGCGTCCGTGATTGGCTGCCGCTCAGCCAATCACAGACGCGACTGCCGGTCCCGCCCCTCTGCTTGCATTTTCTTGCAAGCAGAAGGCCGGGAGCGCAGCGGAGGAAAGAGGAGAGGTAAGTAAGAGTTTGGGGGGCTTTCTGAAAATAAAAATTACGCGGTTGGGGCTGGGAGACATGGGGGAACAGCATATTAAAAGTTACATTTAAGGATGGACATACCCTTTAAAAAAAAAAATCGATTTTATTCTCACACACGGTACTTTCGAGCTCCCGTGTTCGAACATTCGATAATTGTCCCATAAACTATTCAAACATTCGATAATTATCCCATAAATGATTCGAACATTCGATAATTATCCCATAAACGATTCAAACGTTCGATAATTATCCCATAAACCATTCGAAGATCATTAGATTTTCAAATTCGATAATTATCGAAAGTTCAAAAGTCCGAGAAATCCGGGTCCGGGATAGTTAGAGTCTGTTCGAACTCGATAAGTTCGTCTCAAACTCAGATTCAAGTTCTAGTCCATCTCTAATAATCATCTCTTCTGCTTGCCCTGTGAACTATACTTTGTTAATATAAACATTACATTACAACAGAATTACCGTATGAACTATTTTTGAGAAGAGCTTCTCCTGAAATGCATTTAACTCTCTACATAGAATGGCCTAACCAATTTCTATCCACATGAATTTTGTAACTTGAACATAAATTTACCTTAGTCAAAGCAATCAGTAGTCCTTTACAATTTGATGTATCTCCCTGTTTGTCTTACTTGCACAATCTAGTATATTCTTGTGTAAAGCCTTCAATGGCTTGAGAAGCTGTGATGGAATCACAAGTTGGCTAACTAATAGCAGAAAGGCGCCCTGACACCTGGACCCTTTGGCTTATTTGTCTTATTTGATTGTAATTATATTCAGTCTTTTGTTCATTGTGCATTATCTAAATGTGGTAACGAGCCACTGTTTTTTGTAAAAATGATAAATATATATTATCTATGTTAACTCACCCAAATAAAATATCTCTGGGAGCACCCCAACTGAAAGCTACAAAGCAATTCTAGTACAAACCTAGACATCATCCTGCTAGAATGAACCTGTAGTTGATACATTGTAGGATTCTGCCATGCAGTCTAATTGAATGAATATGAATGATTTATGCTAGCCTTAACCTATGAAACTTTCCTCCTGAAGTTCCTGCGATGATTGAGCATCAGATTTATCTAATGCTAAACAAGTGTATGGTTGGTTAGAAACAGGTGGTTCAAGCAATGCATCTATGTTTGCATAAAAAAAACTATGTAGCGCACAAAATCAGACTGCCAGGGAACTGACAAGCAAGCCATCAATTGTCAAGATGTCAATCAAACTATATAAGGTGATGCATTTGTGGTTTAAATATCTTCATGCCACTCATACAGTTGAATGAAACTATATTAAGTAAATCCCTGATGGAGAGGGGTTTAGATTTGCTTGTAAAGAAACAGGCTCAGTTGTAGCATAAAATGCTAGGTTTAAACTTGATAATAAAGACAATAGGGATTGTATTTTGTGAATATATTTTGTGAACCTCCTAATCCATCATCCATTGCCAACCTAGGATATTAGAAGGGTATTTGAATTGGTAGACAATGACAGCAGGAGGGCTGCTTGCCTTTGGAAAGGTAAATATTTTATTGGGTCACTGTGGTACCTCTATGACATACTATGAGGTGCTCCATAGGTGACAAGATGAGCAAACAAAATGTAAAACTTATACATTTACATATATTATGGACAATGTGTTATTGAAAATTACACAGTGAATTGTCATTTTGGTTCAAGCTGCAACACAGAGCAGTGTCTGTTAGGCTGGAAATAGATCTTAGGATAATGCTTATTCTATGATTATCACCCTGACATCCCTCCTTTCCCTGATCCCATTGATCCATCGCAGTTTGATCAAACATCCATTAGCAGAGCACACTCATCACCCTAGTAGATCCATCAGTATAACAGTGTATGCAGGTGGTACTTATGTCCCTCTGTCTGTCAGCAGATTATTAGCATTTGCACATTTCCTCTGCCACCGTATTAACAAACAATCAGGGAGATGTAAAAATAAAGTTCTTCTAGTTAATGGTGCTAATTTCCCCCAACCAGTCAGATGTTAGCTTTCAAATGTTAAATTTGAACTTTTACTTAATCTCCCTGGATGTTTTCTATGATGACTTAACATCTGATTTCCAAAGGATGATGCCAATTGGTTTGTTTTGTTAGATGCAGTGATAGTTGCCCAAACACAATTTAACTGGGTCGAGGTTTGACTAATACTTTTTGCAGTACAGGCTTATTCAATAAGATGTTTTTATTTGCCTCAGCCAATCAGATGATACCTTTTTACTGGCTGTTTACTGACTACAGTTACAAAACATGATAGCATCTGATTGGTTGCTGCAGATACAAGTTGCTGCACCTCTTATTGAATAAGCCCCTTATCATCATCATCATATATAATAAAACCCTAAGTGTGCGTCCCTGTGTCCATGTGTGTGTGGCACTGCAGTTCCTACGGACTCACCACTAGAGGGATAGTCTCTGCAGTTCCTATTGACTCACCACTAGAGGGAGAGTCTCTGCATTTCCTATTGACTCACCACTAGAGGGAGAGTGTCTGCAGTTCCTATTGACACTACTAGAGTGAGAAACTCAGGAAACACATGGAGGGAGAACAGCAATTAAACAGACTGCAGGTAAGGTTGCTTGGGACGGGGGCCCCTGGATTTGGGACAGAGGGGGGCCTGGATTCGGGACAGATGGGGGGCCCCTGGATTTGGGACAGAGGGGGGGCTGGATTTGGGACAGAGGGGGCCCCTTGCCTTGGACAGAGCCTTGGGACACTAAGAGGGTACTCTGTGCTTCTAGCGTCCGCTATTGTAGTGGGCTTAATGTCTAGTTATTTATAAATCAGTAGCTGTTAATGAAGGTTTATTCATTCCAAATGGCCACCACTGTATAACCTATTCACAGTTTTTATTATTTTATGTAATCCATTTTCACTTCTTGAATAATTTATATGAATCCCTTAAACTAATGGGTGTATTTGTAGGTGAATTTGTCACATCTGCATGTTTGTGTTAATAATGCGTTTTCCCCAGGATTTACGTGGAGAGCCACCATAAAAACCAAGCTAGTGAAACACTTTATATGATATAAGTCATTGTAACACAATTTATGTCATTGTACTATAATAAGTAAAACAATAACCATGAATGTCTTTCGTTATGACATGACTGTACTATCCGCAACTCTGAATATTGTCTGCTGTAACTATAACCCTGTCATGTACCGACATTCTAAAAAAGCTATCGGAAAAATATGCAGTTTTATATTTAGTTAATCTATTCACACCAGGCCATGTTGGAACTAACAATTAATCAAAAAATCTTTCCATAACTGCTACTGTCTGCATGTCTTTCAATTCAAGTCAAGTCAAGATAAGTTCATTATCATGTAGACATTTGATGAAATGACTCACTGGGAACTCATATAAATGGTATTAGTAGAATGGTATGGGAGGCAGAATATATGATAATAAATATATAATCCACCCCCATGGTGGGTCACAATGGGACCTGACAGTACGATTATTTCCTTATAATCGGCGCGCTACTACGTAGTAGCGCGCCGATTATAAGTTGGCTTCCCTAACCTCACCTGTTTTATCTCCCCTTCCGTATAGCTTTCCCTTGGCGGACACTTAGTTCATCGTCTCCTGTGCCACTGTGGATGGCGCGGCTCCTCCTCCTGCACAGTGCTGAACTATCGAGCTAGTTTCTGCCGAATCCCTTGCGCAATAGATCAGACCTGTACAGGACGTAACACGGACAAGAGGAGCCGCGCCATCCACAGTGGTGCAGGATATGCTAAACTTAGTGGCAGCCAATGGAACTGAAGGTAGAGGTGAAGGGAGGAGAAAACAGGTGGGGGAATTGAGGAGGGGGGGAAGGAAAGGAATAAATGACAGAGGATAATTCCTAATCCCCCCCCATCCCTGCACAGAGGCCAGATTGATTGAGGGGATGGATTATAATAAATAATGCACCCCCTACTGTAAATTATTTGGATATTAGATGTCACTTCGGAGTTCCGCGCCCTGTATAAAAGGCACTCGGCCTTCGGCCTCGTGCTTTTATATGGTCACGGAACTCCTCGGTGACTTCTAATATCCTTATAATTTACAGTAGGGGGTACATTATCCACTATATAATGTTGAGGCACAACAACTTTTGCCTATTTTTTTGAGTATTTGAAGAAATATTTCTATAAAAATAACTAGCAAAAGTGTGCCCGTTGGTGCACAGTGGGAAATATGTGGGTGTATGTTTAGCTATACTAGATACAGATGATATAAAATCTTTATACACACTACTATAAAATTTAGGGATTTGTACAAAAAAAATTTACAAAAAGATGTTAAAAATAAAAGCAATCCTGTGAAATCCTGGTTCTATTAGTGTCACATGCCCTAAATTAATATTTTACACAATATACAGAGGCAGAAGGGAACCTATTGGGTGTACCCCAATAGGTATTAGAGGGGACATATATACACACTCTTTTTCTGTTTTGTTTATCGATTTGTTTTGATAAATCTATACAGGAAGATATTTAAATCCAGGGTTTTGAGAGATGGGTGAAACTGCTAAAATCCGTTCCGCTTGTGGACCTGGAAAATGGTCTGGGAAAACGTACATACATCCAGAAGTTTAAAAAAAATTACTTTCCTCACGATTGAACTGTTTTTCGAGATTATGCTTTCTATTTTCAAGGGTCACCAAAATTTTTAGAAAATTTGAAGTTTAAAGGAATTTTCGAAAATTTTGTAAAAATGATACAGTAACTTACTGTAAATGGCTCTGGGACCTAGGAAATGGTCTGGGGAACAGATAATCAGATTCTTCCAAATCAGAATTGGTTATAATCAGGTACTTTCAGAAAGAATCTTATTGGTACGCTTTCTGGAAGAATTATTGTAACTAATCAGAATTAGTTACAATCAGATTCTTTTAGAAATAATCTGATTGGTATACTAACCATTTAGACTCTTTCTGAAATAAGCTGATTGAAACCAATTCTGATTGGAAAAGAATCTGATTGGTTAGTATAGCAATCAGATACTTCCTGAATGAATCTGATTGTATCTAATTAGAATTGGTTACAATCAGATACTTTTAGAAATAATCTTATTGGTATGCTTTCTGGAAGAATCTGATTGTAACCAATTCTGATTGGAAAATAATCTGATTGGTATACCAATAAGATTCTTTCTAAAAAAAAAAAAAAAAAGCTGATTGTAACCAATCAGAATTAGTTAGTCAGATTCTTTCAGAAAGAATTTGATTGGTATGCTTTCTGGAAGAATGCAATTGTAACCAATCTGAATTAGTTACAATCAGATTCTTTTAGAAATAATCTGATTGGTATAGTAACCAATCAGATTCTTTTCTAATCAGAATTAATCAGGGCCGGATTTACACCTCAGGAGCCTGTAGGCCCAAAGAGCCTGGCGCCCTTAGCCCCACACCTAAACACAGACCACACCCCCAAACCACACCCATTTTCTCTTTTGGGAAAGAAAATAAACTATAAAGGGGTTGGATTGGTGGGAGGAGATTGACATCCGCCCCTCCAAACTCAGGCACCCCTAGGCACGTGCCTACTGTGCCTAATGTTAAATCCGGCCCCATGAATTGGTTACAATCAGATTCTTTCAGAAAGAATCTAATTGTCTTTTCCCCAAACCATTTTCCAGGTCCCAAAACTATTTACAGTAAGTTACTGTTTCATTTTTACAAAATTTTCCAAAATTCCTTGAAATTTTTTTCAAATTTTCGAACGCATCTCGAAAAAATCTTCAAAGCGGAATTGCTGCATAATCCGTGAATCACGGAAATCCGTCATGGAACTGGGTTCAGATCAACGATCCGGTCCATCTCTATTCTTGATCTATTTATTGTAACATTGTAGAAAAACCACAGTGAAATACAACTGTTGTGCAGAACTTGAATCAACCTTCCCACTTAAATTTCCAACCAAAAATAGATCAATAGCAGATCCATTGGATTATTCTATAAATATAAGTATTAATCTGTCTTTCAATACTTACCCCCCCATTAAGGCCGAGGCCACACTACAATGCACCAAATCGCACAAACAATTGCGAGCGTAATTGCACGCAGTTTTGTGCATGATTCTTGTGCGTTCTCGTGTACGTTTTGCACATGCAAACGCGGGCGCAAATTTGCAAAAAGCGCACTACTGTGGCCTAGCCCTCACAGCTGTCACCAGGGATTCCGTTAGAGAGGAATCACTATGGGTAAATGTGAGATCCTATAAAGAACCCTATCCTGTCATGTTTCAATCTTATTACATTTTATCAGTTCAGGACACAGGTTCATGGCTTCTATGGGGTCTATTGGTTAAATAATGTAATAAACCATTAATAAACTTACTTCATTGTCTCAGAGAAATGGGCATGGAGATGTTTTCCTTTCAGTCCCCCTATCATATATAGCAGGGATAAGCAACCGGTAGTTTGCTTATCCCAGATGTTTGAAAACTACAACTTAACAGGAGTGGGGACTACTAAGTACTTTTATTTATTTATAGATGTTGCCTTATTTACATTTCTATATACTTTAATGTCATTACTACATATTTGTTAATATTGATATAACTATTTATTTAGTGCTTAAACAACACATAAACACTGTCCCTACGTTTATTACTTTTACCCACCCCCACCAACATTGTACCTCCGAAAAACCCAATGTTTTCCCCATGAAATTATACATTTATTTATATAATATAAGGGATAAGGGATATAAAGAATGATTCATAAGTTTCACCTGCAAATTCTATGAATGCTTGCTGGAAAAATCACCCAAGCTTGTTTCATGGCCCTACATCTTTTTCCACCTCCATGGTTCCCTGGTAGCAGGTGGTTCTGAAATCTTAAGGGAGCATCTCCAATGTACATAAGGCTTTGTTGCCCTCCTGATAATGCCCATGGCTCCTCATTAATCAAGTTGGTACAGAACTGCACAATTATCAATGCCATATGAAGATATTTCCTGGACAGAAACATTCTCGCAATGTCTCAGGAGACAAATTCTAAGCTATATTTGGGTTGTGTCTGAAAGAACTGATTATACCAAAGGCCTGATTGTCCTAACGTGCAAACTGTTTGAAACTATGAGACAAATTAATATTTTCCCAGTTGCATATAACTGAATTTTAATAAAGTACTCAATTTAAAGGGCATGTTCACATTCCAACACAGTTTTCTGTCATCTACTATAAATCTTTCAAGAGTGTACCCAACTAAACCCTGAAAAACTGGGTACACACAGTACTGATAAAAGGCCCAATGGGATCAGCTTTGGGATTTGTTTTGTGTGAAGGAAAATGGCTAATCCTGTGAACAATGAACTACGGCTGTTGGTTGCAAAAAGTTCTATAGCCCCTATACTTTTTTATTTATACTATTAGGGTAATAGGGCTAGGCTTTTTTTAATAGCTGATGACAGCTTTCAATGGAATCTGTCATCTATCTACTATAAATCTTTTATGTGTGTGGCCTTTACAGGTCAGACCTGCTGATTAAAGCAACTTACTGTTTTTCTAAGTAATCTCTAATCAAAGCACATTTAAATATTTCAGTACAGCATGCCCTATAGTTTCTGCCCCCTCTCCTAGCATGAGTGCAGGCATGCTCATACAGCATCCCAAATCTCATAGTTTACTCATTTCCATTTAATTTGGAATGCATTTAACTAAAAGAACCCTAGAGACCTCAGAGACAGAAGGGCACAGCAGGGAAATGTAGGAAGGCTAGGGATATAAGATTTAAAAGAGAGAACATGAGTATTCTGATTGGCTGGGGAGAATTGGGATGCCACTAGGTTTAGGAGTCGGTGTGTGTGTGTGCAATAAATGGGAAAGCTAGACTAGCTGATGTGTAAAAGAACACGGTCCATCGACTCTATACATAGTTTAGGCACTGTTTTCGCTTAATGGGCAGTTTGGGTTTGTTCCTTGGATTGGATTGAGGAATAATAGGTTATTTTTATGTCACAGCAAACAGGTGTTGGTCCACAAAGGAGATACAGATACAGTATATCCATGTAGCTAGATTATGCAAATTGTTACATTTGTCCCCAAGAGGTAAGACCACACAAAATTTAACTCCAAGACACAAATACATTGGTGCATTTGCAGATTTTTTTAAAGTATTTGATCTGTTCTATTAAGCTGGGTACACGCGATGAGATATCTCGGTCCGATCGACCGATAGTTCAGTGTATCGGTCGATCGGACCGAAATTATCGCATCCGAATGTGCCCATGTCCGATCGACCGTTCGTCCGAATCAGACGAAAGGATGATTGTACATGGTGGAAAACCTCGTCCGATCGTGCAGTCCTCTATGGACCGCACGATCGGTCACGGTAACTATCGAACGCGGCTGCTTTTGCAACGACCGACAGTCCTTCCTCCTGGCCGACCGGTCGAAAGTATCGAACGGTCGGTCAGGAGGAAAAATCTCTAGGTGTGTACCTAGCTTTAGGCATTTAGTGTCTGGTAAACATGTGACTCCTAACCAAGTTCTAATGACTAAAAATAACTGTGCTCAATAGCAGCATTTTAGTCCTTTGTGCAGGAGAGGAGAGTTCGATTTTTTCAGTTTCTCCCTATGTGCAATGTATAACAGACTTGTACAATGTGAAATAAACATTATTGGTGGGCTTGATTTTAGACTCACTATGGTGAGTGCCTATCTGGCAGCTATAGACTGGTGCTCAACAACTTTTAATCAGTGCTCAATGGACCTTATGAGAATATTCTTGTCTATTCCCAGCCTTTCCCATGATGTTTGTAAACATTTGTAAACTTAAAATTTACTCACAAGGAAATCATAGCTAATTTGCCTTAGCCAAACAGGACATCGATTTTATATATAGCAGAGTATCATATTTACATAGTATTAGAGGTTGAATAAAGATATACATATACATCCATCTAGCGCTTACGAGGGGCTATGATTACTGTGTATAAATACATTAACGGGACATACAATAAATTGTCTGAGGCATTGTTCACCAATAGAACATGTTAGAAGACACGTGGACATCCCACAGACGTTTAAAGAAGTTTAATTGTTTAGTTCGTAAAGGGTTTTTCACAGTAAGATCATCTGTTAGGTAGGGTTCAGGGGTAGGCTTAAAGGAATAGTTCACTGCAAAAGTGAACTATTTATTTAATGCATTGATTGAAGGCCGGGAGGTTAAGGAGTTATTTCTTACCTTCTGTTCTTTAGTCAATGCCTGTGGAGCCAGGAACGAAGACAGAAGAAACTTACCTTCCACACGATCCTCCGCTGTCACACTGAAATTCTTGACCACTTCCTGGTTCTGATTAACTATAGCACACATTATTGTGCATGTTTGTTATAGTTAATCAGAACCAGGAGTCAGTTGGGACCTGTCATTGTGGAGGATCGCATGAAAGGTAAGTTTCTTCTATCTTCGTTCCTGGCTCCACAGGCATTTACTAAAGAACGGAAGGTAAGAAATAACTCCTTAACCTCCCGGTCTTCAATCAATGCGTTAAATAAATAGTTTACTTTTGCAATATCCAAAGTAGTAGTCCCTGAGGGCAGGAAGGCTCCTGTCGTTGCACCGTCAATTGTAATATAGCATAAAGTGAAGACTCTGGGCGTTAAGCTGCAAATAGGTTTATTAATGCAGTATACACAACATGTTTCGGGTATTACACCTTTTCTCAGTGAACTATTTCTTTAAGCTTACCCCTGAACCCTATGAACAATGCCTCAGACCGTTTATTGTATGGCCTGTTAATGTATATATACACAGTAATCATATCCCCACGCCTTTTCTCTAGTGTACATATTTGAAACTTATCCAATATGTCTTCATATTTAATCCAATTCCCTTCATTATTTTAATTTTCCTTCTCTGAACCCTTTCCATTTCCTTTTTGTACACAGGATTCCAAAATTGCACTGCATATTCCAAATGAGGCCCTACCAATGCTTTGTAATGCTTTGTTAAGATAGAGAATAACATTTTTTCCCCTTGAATCCATACCTCTCTTTATAGAAGACAGTATCTTATTGGCTCTGGCTGTTGCTGCCTGGCACTGCTTGCTACCTTTAAGTTTGTTATCCACCGAAACTCCAAGATCCCCAACAGGGATTCACTTAACACAGAGCCATTTATAGCACAAGCAGCACAAGGATTTCCAAAGAAGTCCAAAATGCATCACCTTACATTTCACAATACAGGATACAGGACCACCTGTTGTTGAGGTGAGTATTGGAGGTAACAGGAGTAGTTAATGATGAGGTGAGTATTGCAGGTGACGGAGCAGCTGATGATGAAGTAGGTTTTGCAAGTACAAGAGCAGCGGGTGTTAAGGCAGGTATTGCAGGTACAGGAGCAGCTAGTATAAATGTGAGTATTGCGGGTAAAATGGTCTGCGCTAACCTGTTGTAAATTGTAAAGCGCTACAGAAGATGTTGGCGCTATATAAATCCACAATAATAGTAATAATAATAATAATAATGTCCGCATGTCCTTTCTTTATGTGCAGAAGAATAATAAATGTGTGTACACTTTCAAAATTTTTATTAAGCTTAGCATGGTACTTCCCACTATGACTTTCTGTGTAGCATTCTGGATTGTTAGCTAATGTTATGGAAGGTAAGCTAACCATATATAGGTGTGTTTATGAAGGTAATGGAAGACATTTGTCTTGCTGGAGTGTGTAGGTGTGTAGACAACAGTTGTGCCTTAAGCACCCCCTACACGGGCTTGACACTTTCAATGTCAAGTGATTTCAACATTTCGACCGGAATGCTTCAAATGTCAAAAGTCATTGTCCAATTTTTAGATCGACTGCTCGACAATGTTGAGTAGTTTATCGGAAAAGCAAAGATCGGGCCAGGCAGAAGATTTTCCTCCGATCCCATCTTCAGTCCCAATCTCTCTGCAGGTTTCAAGCTGAAATCTGCAGAAAGATCAAAGCCCCAAGATAGGGAGCTGTTCTCCATTGCCCTCATTCGGAAATCTAATCAGAATAAAGTCTGCCCATGTATTGCTAGCTTTGGCTTACAGGCCACTACAATGACAACTAGAAATGCTTATATGTGAGCTAAAAAGGTTGTAGTTTCACAAACCATAAAATGAGGAGACTTGTACTTTACTGGTTTTGAGAATCTAGAAAGGTTATTCTAGTTAACATAAAAATCTTTATAGGGACACTATACTGAAAAAATTACTTTGCCTCATCTTAATCTATAATTGAATACATGTAAGTAGCACTTACTCAGATTTGTGTCTGTTGCTGCATGCCTTCAATCCAGCACACATTTTATTTAGGAGCAGTATCCCCCTCCCTCTTTTTAACCACTCCCACTTCCATCCGACAGGACTTTTTTCCCACAAACCAACTGTCAAGCCTGCACACAGCATTCCACCTGTCAATACTCTGTCACCATTCCAGCTACAGTAAAACTACTCACAGAAGAATAGTTTTTGAGAGCAAGGAACTTCATTGACAGATGAAATATAAGAAGGTTTATATTGGATATCTAAAGAAAGAAATAAGGTATCAACAAAATGATACAGTGGTGGTTGGGAAGAATTTATAGTTATGGTCAATTTAAAATAACCTATTTTTCGGTGTAGATGCCCTTTAATGTATCTCATTTTCAGGCTTAAGATAGCTTCACATAGCCTAGGAATCTTTTTTAAACTTCTTTAATGGGCAAATGACTAATAAACCATACAAATGGTTTCATTTAGGCTTCATGTCCATGGCTTTAGTACTAGAAAGGCTAAAGGGTGCAACAACAGGACCATGATCTGACCAAAGATATCCCCCCTGCTAAGTCTATGATCTATTCTAAAATGTGATCGTATCTGCTATACAAAGAGGCAGCTCTTGCGTCTTTGATTTATTTCTTTTGCTTTACAGTTGGTACATGTGGCAGTGGCCTCTGTCTTTAAATACATGTACCACTGTGGCGCAAAGTCCTTCAGAATTATTTACAGAAGACGGGATGCTGAGAATATCCAAGAGGATGAAATACATACATCAGAGTTCCCTGCAATATGAAATTTGTAATTTACCATTGTGAAGTATTCTTTAACTGCAAGGTGTTAAATGTATTTGTTCCTTGTGCTATCTCTTAGCAACAAGGTCCTGTTTCCATCAAAACCAATGATCATTTCCATGTGACAGGCTGTCTCTGCTCTTGTGTGAGCTTTATTATACGTATGTCTAATATATTTTGGGGTAGTCAGCATTGTGTAATTGATCCACTTGCGTTGAATAAATGTAAATTACATAAAAAATACAAATGCAGCTTTATCGATGCCCACAGTATACTCTACTGTTTGTGACCATTTATATTTAAAGGAAAGAATGTAAAGTATTGGTATTATATTGTAAGTTCCTCGGACTAATAGAGCTATAAATGTGTGTATTTGTGCAGAAATCTCAACATCAATGAGGAAAATATAATTAATCCTTATAAAGCAAAACAATAAACAACTGTTCTGATTAGTAATGACAATGTGTAAGATGTTTGTGAAGGTTCTCATCCATCCTGGCCATGGTATGTCTGTGGTATTCTGTTACATCAATTGGACAGGCGTGGATGACAGCTTGTTTTACTAGCAGTACAGCTGTTGACAAGCTGTCGGTAAACCACCCATTGTGGTCTAGGGGAGCACTATGACTTTCATCATGTTGTTCGGTGTTGTGGATATCTAGTGATCTAAAAAACTGCACGTAGAATTTGTTTAGTGACAGGGAGTGAGACAACGCTCAAGTAGCTCAAGTAGCCTAAGGGAATCCAGAAAGGCAAAGTCTATACTACTGGATATCAATTAAACTGAAAAGAAAAAAATATTTTAAACAAGCTATGGAAGTCTGAGGGTGTCCTTATATTCTAGTGCTTATAATGACAAGATAATGCACAAGAATAAACAGCCTTACATTCTGAATGGGTTATAATCCCTGCACAAGCATTTAAGTGTAGTAGCAATAACACAGGACTGTAGCTGTGTAAAACAAGAATTTTATTTAACACTGAAACGTGTGCTACATGTTTCGGACAGGTGCTTGAGAAAGGACTCCTGTCAGAAACATGTAGCACGCATTTTTCAGTGTTAAATAAAATTCCTGTTTTACACAGCTACGGTCCTGTGTTATTGCTACTACACTTTAATGCTTGCTTATGCTTTGTACCTGGATACCCCTACCTGCTTGTAAATGGGTTATAATCCGTTCACAGTATGATACTTTACTAATGACCTTCAAAATGTATTTCAAGGCCATCCTTACATCCAGACAGAAACCCATGATCTGATCACAATGCTAGTTAAAATCTGTACTTTGGTAGAAAAAAGAGATGTTACATTACTACATTTCTGTGAACAATAATGAAGCCATACACTTGAGTTATATGCACAGTTATATATTCTTTTAGCACTTCGACATTTGTAATAGTATATATGGGGATCCACTAGACTATACAAGGGAGACACAGTAAATGTGGCAATCCACCTTGCAGATCTTTGACAATTCCGGATCTGACAGGATTTGCTTAATATTGCCATGATGAAGACCAACTACCACCTTGGTCAGTTGATACAGTTACTGGTTAGTTGATTAGTGTATGGAGACCCAACTGACTGATCCACAGAGTTTATTGGCGGTCGTTAAGGGTAGATATTGCAGTTGCCATTGCAAATTATGGACAGGTTCCAATGGAATCTATTGAAATATACCTGACAACAGTCGCCTTTACAATAGTAATAATGAGGGATGGATGAATACCAGAGTAAATACATTGTGCAAACACTGACCTGTTGTAAACATTGCCATTTATTGAAATCGGGACTGTGGTTAGGCACATGCCTCTTAATATCTAAAAATATTTTTAAAAACTACTTTTTAAAATGTTTTCTTCATTTGTATTTTCTAATAGGTTGACAGTTGACATCACAGCCAATGACTGAATGTTAGTCCCTTGTCTACCTCTTCTGAGCATGCTCAGGCTCAGTACAGGTCACTAAATTGCTCAGTTTCCATGGGGCATCCAGAAGCATAGCAGGCATACATTTGTAAATTCAGAGGAGAAAGTAGGATAATTCTTTGTAAAATATGTTATTATGAGGGTGGAGTATTCCTTTATGGATATTAAGGGTATCCATGCTGGCTCTTCTCCCCATGCAGTCAATCAAGACTGTGACTGTTGATAATACAGCTAATGGTTGACTGCTGTTTCTCCAGCTGCCTTCTCTGCACATGTTCATGCAAAAGCTCATTGAGGAGAGGGAGGAGGCAGATACCTTTGTTAGAACACAAGAGAACTTATTATTAATTATCTAGATACAAATACCTGTAATTAACTGGGAAATATAGCAGTTGGGGTTGCAGGCAGATAACTGTCACCAAATTTTGGTTTTAAGGGTGGACATGCCTTTTAACCAATTTGCCATTAATGTTTATTTTTTATCAGTATTGTAAAAAAATATTATAATGTTAAATACACAAGATTAAAATGTTCAGCATCACCATTTTGATGCATGTAATATTCTATTCACGGGGGGCGGAGCCAACACCGCATGGAGTAGGACGTGTGGAGAAAGTGCTCTCGAACCTACAGTGATCCGGGGCTAATATTAAGCCAAAAAAAGCAAAAAACCCGCAAACAACTTACCTTGCCAGGCTTCTAGACTCCATCGATGCCTAGATCCCAGGCAAAGAGAGCCGCAACAGCCGCGACCAAGCTCGGGCAGTTTGCCTGGTGCGTACAAGCAAAGGAGGCCGCGACCGGCCTGGGAAACTCCCAGCAGCACAGCACGACCTCAGGCGACGTGGAAGCAGGTAACCCACATCTGGGGGCTATGCACGGGCCAAACACAAATACAGATCCCCCAGCAGCCCAGCCAGGCACAGAACAGGCAGAACAACAGGAGGAGGTCTTAAGGGCCATTCAGGACACTAAAAAATCCCTTACTACCCTATTAGAGGAAGTGAAATCAGACTTGTCTTTTTTAAGACAAGACATGCAAAAACTCAGAGGCAGAATGGGGGAAGCTGAGGGAAGGATTTCTACACTGGAAGACGCAGTAGCCCCAATGAGACCCACTATAATCCAGTTACAACAAGAACTTACCTCCACGCGCCAAAAACTAGATGACCTCGAGAATAGGTCACGCAGACAAAATTTACGATTTATAGGATTCCCTGAAAGATCGGAGGGACAAGAACCTATATAATTCCTGGAAGGGTGGCTCAAAACACAATTTGACAAGCATGGCCTGTCCCCGGGCTTCCTGATTGAAAGAGCACATCGTATACCAGCCAGGACCCCGGCGGGGATCTACTGTTTGAGAATACCACAATTAAGATATTCCCGGATTTCTCACTGGAGCTGCAAAAGCGACGATATACGTTTCTTGAGGTCAAGAAACGGATGCAACAAATGGGTCTCAAATATAGTATGATGTACCCAGCAAAACTCCGTGTAGAAACCGATGGTGGTCTTAAAGATGCACAAACAGCCATGGACTGGCTAAACTCCAGATAAGTTCACAAGATAAATGCTACTTAATAAGTCCAATATGTTTGTTTAACTCTCTTTCATTAAACAACAACTCCTGCCCTAACGGTTGATTGGTTCCCATCTGCGGATCCTTATAAAAACTGAACACTAGCTTAAGAACTAAACTTAAATGCCACGGGAACCACAACCTGTTTCCCAACCTACAACTGCTATACTTTAAAGGGTTAAGAACTACTGGTGCGGGGGCACCTTATATATAAGGAACCCCCTTAATGTTTAAAACTACTTGCAAACTGTTTATAATGTTGATAATGTTTTCCTACTGCTATTTGCTTAGTGTGAAGCTCCACAGAAACTGCACTCCCTGTGCACCCCCTCAATGCACCCACCTAATGGTGGCTTGTTTTACCCCAGTTATCCTGAAGTGCATGTCTTTCAGCCCCAGATATGCACTAAGTTGGACACCCCGTTTAATAACAAAATGTTATGCCCCTGTTCCCCCACAGTGCTCACCCCTTGGTGTTGACTGTGCACTATATAGGTCATACTACCACTACATCATTCCTTCACCTGATCACGCAGGCACCTCCCTGCCCTCAGAAAGTAAATATATGATTGTAAATGTTAACTATTTCCGAATGGCTACTAACCAGAGAGACCCCTACATTGATAATAGCTATAACACCGGGTTACCTATCTATATGGCTCAAATTATGCAAGACTATATGTGTATAAATGTATGTGTATAAGCTGTGATTGGAGTGACTAATCAGGTAAACATGCTGTCGTGGAACGTGCGCGGCCTGGGTGACCCAAAGAAGAGACTATCGGTCTTCTCATTTATCCGTTCCACAAAGGCGGACATAATATGCCTTCAGGAGACACACCTCTTGCCAGACACATTAAAATATATACAGAGGCCATGGGTCGCCTGGGCAGCGCACAGCACACACTCATCTTACTCCAGGGGGGGGGTCTCCATTTTGATCGCCAAAAGCGTGCGATACAAAATTCATGAGGTGTTAACGGATAAGGGAGGAACTTATGAATGTGTAGCTTTAGATATTAACTCTATTATGTATGTTCTGATTGGTGTTTACGATCCCCCCCCCCTGCCTCATTGCAGCCGCTCAGGAAAGGAATAATATTTTTCTTAAGGCCAAATTGATATGTATGGGTGACTTCAATGACACCATGAATCCCAGTATGGACCGGTTCCCCTCGATGGCCAATCTCACTACTCCACTTAGCAAACTTATTCAAGAATTATCACTTCTAGACACCTGGAGATCTAAAAACCCCTATTTAAAGGAATTTACATGCCACTCCACAAGCCACAACACACTGTCGCGCCTAGATTACCTATTCATCAACAAACAGACCTATCAAATAATAAAAAAGATCTGTCACCTAACTCGCGGAATATCTGACCATTCCCCATTATTCTGCTCTATGCACAGCACCACTGGCTGCACAGGTGCTAGACAAATGAAAATTAACCCCTACTGGTTGCAGAGTTTTCCCGACCCTGACCCAATTCCAGAGCATATAGATATGTATTTCTCCCTAAACCATGGAGACGTCCCCACAAACACTCAATGGGATGCATTCAAGGCAGTACTGAGGGGACATCTAAATTCAACTATTAAATATATAAAACAATTCTGCCCAAGATGAACAAAAACTAGAAACTGACTTAATGGCAGCAGAAACACAATATGTTAACGATCCCTCCACACAAAATAAATCTACATGGACGCTGCTGCAAGCCAGATACAATGATATGCTACATCTAAAAACAAACAGAAAGAACTTCTTTCTAAAACAATCTTATTTTGAACATGGCAATCAATCTGCCAAACTCCTAGCCGGAATTGCACATGGCCCATCAGACCAAAACACCATACTAGAAATAAAAGACACGCAATTGGGTACAATTAATAAACCAACAGAAATCCTCCAGGCATTCTCTAAGTTCTACCAGACACAGTACAGGTCACAACTCAAAATCACTCAACAACAAATGACACACTATCTATCCTCTATTACCTTCCCTAGACTCTCACATGCTGCAGCCTCCCACCTGGAAGCAGAAATATCTCTGGAAGAAATAACGAAGGCCCTGAACTCCATGAAACCTGGCAAATCCCCCGTACCAGATGGAACACCCGTTGAAATATATAAGAGATATAGTAACCAAATTCTCCCTCAATTGTTAAAAACACTGAAAAGCTCATACAACAATGGATCTCTTCCACCTTCTATGTACGAAGCGCATATAACACTCCTACTGAAATCTAACAAAGACCCCACGAACTGCAGCTCCTATCGCCCTATATCCTTACTAAATATTGATTATAAACTATTAGCTAAAGTCCTTGCTTTGAGACTCCAAAAAGTTATAACCCAAATTATTCACCCCGATCAGACTGGATTTATGCCAGGCAGATCCACCTCCATCAACATAAGAAAGACACTAATACATTGTCAAGTCGGCCATGACAATACTGGCTCAAGACTCATGCTTTCCCTAGATGCCCAGAAGGCCTTCGATTCGGTAGAATGGCCATATTTGTGGGCCTGCTTGGATAGATTTGGACTTGGACCCATATATATAGAATGGGTTAAACTACTATACTCACACCCTAGGGCAGCGGTAAAAGCAAATGGCATAAGCTCCCCATTTTTTGATCTATATAGAGGGACTCGACAGGGATGCCCATTGTCCCCTTATTTATTTGCCTTAGCAATCGTACCTAGCAATCCAGCTCAGGAATAACCCCAATATCAAAGGACTATCTTTGGGAGCACACACCTCCCTACTGAGTTTATACGCTGATGATGTCATAATATATCTAGCTGACCCTTACGACAGTCTAACCACTATATATAAATTGGGAGAAATCCTGTATATTCCCTCTGGACAACCCACTAAATATTCCCCCGCACAATGCCGCTCTCATTCCGGTTAAGACAGAATTTACATACTTGGGTATCCAGGTCACTAAATCCCCCTCACAGTTTTTACAAAACAATATATTGGTACTTCTTGAACTGGCTAAAACCAAAACTGGGATATGGAAACAACTCCCAATAAACCTGGTGGGGAAAATAAATTTAATCAAAATTATTCTGTTACCTAAGCTACTATACGCACTCCAACACAGTATGGGGCCTGTACCTACCTCATTTTTCAAGAAACTTCAGAGCATTTTGATCACCTTTTTATGGTCCCCCGGTAGAACCAGAGTAAAAACCAAGATCCTACAATGCCCCAAATACATGGCCCGACTGGCCCTGCCGGACTTCTATGTATACTACATAGCCAGTCAATTGAAATATTTTCAACGATGGGTTTTGCTGCCTCCGCCGGACCCACAGGATACTCCCCCACTGGGGTTATATGACTCAGAAAGTCTGCTACATGCATATCTTCCTCAATCCCCACTAGCCTTCCTTGAAGCCCCTGTATACAATATAATCGGAGGAGGTACCCCGTTGCATAACCAACAACATAGAATCTGGAAAGAAACAAACCGCATGTTAAAACTAGAAGGGACGTGTAATGAATCTCCACTCTGGCACAATAAAAAATCCCCAGACTATTCACATTTGCAGCCGCTCAGATATGGGAAGGTCTTGGAATTGTGTCAATAACACATATAACAAAACAAGGTACATTCCTCACCTTCTCCGAATTGCAGCAACAATATAATGTACCGAGTTCATTTCTATTTAGGTATATTCAATTACGTTACTGTTTTATTGCTGAACTTGGGTCTCTGTCAATCAATGTATACTCTCATCCGATAATCAAACACTTTGTGACACATGGGGAGAGACGAGCGACCTCTCAAATATATTTGCATTTAATCCAAACTAGAAGTGCAGAGTATGCACCAAATATACTAAGTAAATGGTCTAGATATATTCCGTCTCTCACGATGGAAGAATGGGAGGATTTTGCAGAATCACATATTAAAGCCTCGAAGGCAGCCAATAATAAACTAATACAGTTTAATTTAATGCATCAGAAGTATTTGACTCCCCGCCGTCTCTCTCACATGTCCCCAGGCGCACCCTCCGAGTGCCCTAAATGCTATACGGAGCAAGCAGACTTTTGGCATTTAATTTGGCTTTGTCCCTCTGTGTCACGTTTTTGGGTTAGTATTGTACAGACTGAGTCCGAGATAATGCACAGGCCGGTTCCTCTGGAACCCAAACTATGCCTTCTTGGTCTGCCCAAAATAGATTACTGGTCCAAAGCGCAACTGGCACTCCTCCGGGAATTGCTGTTCTATGCCAGACGTACAGTAGTTTTGGAGTGGATGTCAGTCACAGCCCCCAAACTCCGAACATGGAAAGAAATGGTCACTCAGGCAACCCCATTCATTAAATTAATATATAAACACAGGGGAAATGAAAAAACCTTTACTAAAATATGGGAGCCATGGTATGACTTCATAGGTAACGTGCCGGATCCATAGCAGATAGCATAACATTGAACCTGTCATATATAGGAAAATGATATACGCAGGCTGCGGTCACTGAGACACTAGATGTGATCCAGCCACGGGGGGAAAACAGTACACCCCTCCAGTTTAGAGGATGGTTCTGGGAACACTCACAAGTAAATCCTGCAATAATTTTTGAATATTATATATGCAAACCCCGGTAACTATGTAAGTGACTGCGACCTAGTCGGCGCTCGACAGTAGCCCAACATAAAGAGCTAATGTGGCTGCATGTGGCAGTGAAAGTGCCAAATATATAAGCGGACCAGCCAAAACCCATTATATCATATAAACTATAGATTATTAGTGCCAATGAATCGTCAACTGTGTGACCTTACCTTCCCCTGGTTAACTGTTGTTGAACTATATATGCAAGGTAATAGAAACGACAAACAAATAATGTTTAATGTTTATTGAATACAAATTGATGTACAATTCAAGTATGATAAAATGATACATTGCTCTATATATATCCATCAATAAAAACAAGTTTAAAAAAAATATTCTATTGACATTATTTTTTAGCTTTGGGCTCCACATCATTTTTTGCTGTAACTGGGTTAACGGGATCTGCCAGTAAAAAATGCCATGCAATAAGATGGGGCTCGGCTTAAGGGTATATTGCGTGTATCACTTCAACCAAATAAAACTGTCTATTTTTAAATTCCATTGCTCATAGCTTGATACACTCTTAAAGGAGAAATGTGGTCTCCAAACAAGTTTAGTTTAAGTGAAAGGCTTTTATTTTACCATTAAAACAAGCCCTGATTCAGCTCCCTATATCCCACCCTGTAAGTATTTCCATTGAAAGAATAATAACTTTAGCTAGTGGGCTTTCCTTCTGGAAATAGAGAAAAAAGTGCTTCCAAATCGTGACTTATCGTGGCAGATTTTCAGTGCAGTGTATTTAAAAGAAGAACTGGATTACATATATAAAAAAATATATGTACTGGTAGTCCCCAAAGGCTGCATAAAAAATATATTGCCTGTGAAATCTGCAAGACATTTATTGCTCATCAAGGGCTAGGGAAAAAAAACTATTTATCAAGTTGTTTGCAAAGTTTGTCTATAGCCTAACCAAGTCCTTCATATTTCAAGATAGCTGTTTCTCAGTTTTGTATGTATAAACCATTTTATAATTATACAAACAAGGGAATAAGTGCAAGGAATGATACAGATAAATAAAAATTTTATTAAATTGCAAACATAGGTTAAGAATACCTATTTATAAATTATGGATAAATTGGGGCGTGCCCTGTCCCTGCCCTGAAGAGTTTACAACCTAAGTGGGGGTTTTTTTTGTATTCTAGTCACACAACTGCAAATTAATTTGTTTTCCATTAACAGAAAACTGCCAACCAGATTTAATAAAATGCCCTTATGTTCAGTGTCACCTTTGAGATAATAGATATTATAGAGCATGTTATCTATTTTTTAAATATATATTTATCTCCCCTTTAAAGTCATTGCTTAAAGGGAAGATATACTGAAATAAATTACTGCTTCCTCTTAATCTACAATTAAATACATATAAATAGCAAATATTTTGAGGTGTGTGTGTTGCTGCATGCATTCAATCCAGTACTTGTTTTGCTCAGGTTCAGTATCCCTCCTCCCTCTCTTAACCGACTCCTCCTTTCCTCAGACCTGACTTTTTTTAAATTGAACATGCTCAGTAATCTTGCACACAGGAGAAGAAAAGGTACTTGATTGACAGCTGAAGCAATTTATGCTTCAGATTAGATATCTAAAGAAATAGGTGGCAGATCAACAAAAAAATGTTACAGTAATAGTTGGGATGAATTATTATTTTCAGTAACGGGCAATTTAAATAAACAAATTTTCCAGTCACATACCCTTTAAAGCTACCAAGGAGGAAATGTGCTTGTTTAACAACTAAGGTTCTACTATGTGTATTATCAGATACATAGGTAACAATCCTGACTCCAAGCCACTAGCAATCTGTGCTTCTTTATTTAAAGAAGTCAAATGCAATTCATTTTTAACAAAAATATGATGAAAAATATACAACAAAATGAGAATTTTAAATACAAACTAGTGTTTAGACTGGATAAAAATAAAAAGGGTATGTAGTCTAGTAATTATGCATGTTTGTGTTTGTAGGAGTGGGAGTGGTCATGGTGCCCCTGGTAACTAGCGGTGTCTGGTGGCCTTATTATGATAAAAAGCAACAATGCTGGTCTTGTTTTATCCTCCACCATCACTTGAACTAAGTGTATCCTTCATACAAGGAACAAGCCATTTGTAAATTGTGTTGCTTTCTTTAAATACACATTACACTATCAGTACACTATTACTTTATAATGTCTTATTTTCCGAATTACGTCATGTTGTTATTTTATTACTGTTCAGGAATGTTCTTTAAACCAAGCTAATGTAGTGTAAGGACATGGCCATAGTAAATCTTGGTACACACATGCACAATCGTTTTTGTCTTTTTGTAACAATCGAGCTAGAATAGGGAGAACACTCGGGGCTGCAGATTTCCCTCAGCCGCGGCCAACTCCTAATACTTTTGTGTATGGCAGGCAAGAGAAATTTTCAGGCATTTCTAAAGGATCCAGAGGCCAAAGGTGAATGAGCAAATAGACTGGTTATGCTCTTATGCAGGTATTTTCTCTGGTACACCGTACACAGATATGAACTGGGCTTTAAGCAGGGTACTCAAAGTAACGATAAAGCACCAAAACCGGTATCGGCGCTTTATCTTTAATGTGTGTAGCACATTTTCTGAACGATCACGAGGCCGACGAATGTTCCAGTCTTTTGCAATAAAAAAAGAAATTTCCCCTCTCCCCCAGTTGTCTCCCTGTAATAAAGTATAGGGGAGTTGGCTGTGTGTACCCTGATCTTTGAAAAAATGACAGACAGGATCTGTGATGTGTGTACCCAGCTTTAGGTCTTGGCAACACACAGAGGTACCTTACAGTTGTTAGGGAATTGTAGTTGTTGCTAAAAAAACACAAATGTTAAGCTGAGTACATACATTAGCGATATAGGGCTGATCCCGTTGGTACAGATGGCATTGGCCCTATATCACTAATGTGTGTATGTCCGATGCTGACAAACGTTCGGCGTTGTCATCAAAAATGATTGTTCTGAACGGAAATTTTCTATTGCTCGTGGTCGGCCCTCTATACTTTAGTCAGTTAACTTTTAGAGTCAGCCAGAATCACAGGGAGTAAGGCAGTCATGAATGTTCTCCCTATACTTTATATAGGGAGAACGATTGTATCTGTAACTGTGTGTACTCCCATCTGTCAAAGATGACAGATAGAATCTTGCATTATTGTGTACTGTGTGTGCCCACTTTCAACTAAAGTGATAATTTTGTGTATGAAAATCTGCATAAAAGCACAGTAGTTATTGGAATACAAAATGCAGGTGTTAAAGTAGTGTGATACACATATTTATAGAAAAGTGCACATTTCCATACAATTCCACAGCTCAACTTTTACAATTAACACAGGTTTGTGTATTGTTGGCTTCCAAAGTACCACGTTGGTGTCTGTTCTAAACAAAATTGAATATTTGACTGGACCATCCCCTTGCCTTTGTTTATTTTCTTTCCAGCTCTAAATTGTTTGTCTTTGTGTCTGTATTTGCCTACCATGTTGTCTCTTTGTCTCTCACAGTCTTTAGCTCTGCCCTGGCCTGGCCTTTTGTCTATTCCAGAACCATGGTCATTGTACTAAAATAAAGTTCCTCTGATTTATGTGCCATCTGTTTTCTGTTAATCCCTGTTGGTTTGTTCCTCTAGTATTACTAACTGTTTCCCCTGTCCTGTTCCATATGTCTTTCTTACATCTGTAATTATTTTTTGTTCTTCCTTTGCTAGCTCGGTAATTTTTTTCCTTTGGACTGTTTTATCTATAAATCTGCTTCTGTGTTATCTTCTTCCTTTTGCAGCTGTTCTTGTTTCTGTGGTTGACTGTATCAGTATTACTCATCAATGTGACCAGGGCATGCTCATGTATGTCACTCTCAGATAGCAAAGGGCAGACAAAGGCAGACAAGCAAGACAAAGAAATGCACCCTTTTATTCCTATAGAGTCGACTGGGAATGACAGACACAATGGTTATAGGAGGAAACAAAGCATCAGAGACTTTTTCAAAGCTTTTGGTTTAACCAAATTTTAGCAAAGACAAATCTATAGCCAAGTATAGTGGCCTCCTGAAAAGAGAAACTCATTCACAAAACACCAGGACTGGTATAAAGGCGTATATAGAATTGTTCCTTATTAGGCCAGGTGACCCTTGGAATCAAAATGCCTCCTGTGTCAATCTTGTATTAGTGGTTATTATGGATGCTGTTGGTAAAGGTATGTATGTATGTATGTATGTATATGTTTATTTCTATAGCACCACTTGGGGGACGCAGCGCTGTACAGTATTAAAGGTGAACTGTTTGCAGTTTTATTCACTTTTTGTTTCTTACCATAAGTTAGTGTGAAACAAACAGACAAAGCAAATTCATTTAGGTCAGCAAAAACCTGTTCTTTGGTAAACAACCTTTCATTTTATTCTTTAGGCGGCTTACTACAAATACTGGCAAAAACATATAGGGTTATTCAATAAAAGTTCTTATCGTTTAAAATGGTGCTAATTTTGCCCCAACCAATCAGATGTTAGCTTTCAAATGTTAAATAAGATCTGATTGGTTGGGGCAAAATTAGCACCATTTTAAAAGCTAAGAACTTTTATTGAATCTCCCTGATAGTGATAGGAGCCTTTTCATTTTCCAGACACCATTATTATAAGGAAATATGAAAGGCATAGAGCAGGCCTATGACTAGCAATACAGAATGGCAGGTTGGGGAGTGGATCAGACTGAGCACCAATTAGCAACCTCCAGCCTAACCTGAACATCAGAAGTAGAACATTGCATTCTTTGTTTTTGAACATTTAACTGTACTTTCTATTCTTAATATTTCTATAAGCCTGTGTGAGCTACTATAAAAATCTCTGCACATGTTCATGAGCACAAAGCTTAGAAGGCACACTGCTTGATAATTGCTTCTCTGGTAATCTTAGGATATAATAAATACATTAATGAGGGTTTTTTTTATAGGCAATTTTAAACTTAATGATACTAAAGGCTCAAACACACATGGGATTGTGGGTGGCTGTTCCGCTGTGCACAATGTGTATGCACGTCTGTTTCAACCATCAATTGTTCCATGTATGGACGCTGGGTCGCTAAAATGGGCATTCGTTCTGGCCTTGTTGCTTGATTCACTGGGCGGATCATCGACGAGCCTGATCGAATGGCTGTTTTGGTCGACAAATCACCCATACATGGAAAAATCGTTTTCCCTGTGTAAAGCATCGGGAGAAGGCTCGGGACAGCAGATTTCCCCAAGCCGTGGCCGACTCCCTTTACAGGGAGACAACCGCAGTTAAGGGAAATTTTCAGGCATTTCCGAACGACTGTGAACGTTCGCTGGCAATCATTCAGAAATTCTGCTACACACAGTAATGAGAAAGGGAAGATACCATTGGATCTGAAGGTATCGTCCCTTTCACATTACTGTGTGTACCCACCTTTAAGCCCCTAGCAATAAATGTTCTTCCCCCAGTCAGTCTCCAATTGGCATTGTGTGAGGTTGAGGTTATTTTAATTCTGCAGCCTGTTCTTAGGCTGACCATGAGCTGGAGGTGCAACTTGTCTGCCCCCCTCCCCCAGTCTTCTTATTAGTAGCTGGGCCAGCTGCCCCCTCCCCACATTATTATGCTTTTGTCATAAAAATATGCAGCTAAATTTACAAAAGGATTCATAAAAAAAAAGGCAAATTAAGGTGGGTACACACTATACAATCCTTCCTCCTGACCGACTGTTCGAGGCTTTTGGTCAACCAGGAGGAAGGACTGTCAGTCCGAAGCAGCTGCGTCCGATAGTTACGCGCGACCAATTGTTTGGTCCATAGAGGACCGCAAGATCAGTTGTGATTTTCCGACCTGTCCAACTGGTCATCCGTCTGATTCTGACAAACGAATGGTCGACGATCGGTCGCGGCCGCAAAAAGCCACCATACAATAATTCGGCCTGACCGACCGAAGCACTGAAATGCCGGTATTGTATTGTGTGTAGCTAGCTTAAGTGTCACAAAATCTCCATAAGAATAAAGCTAACACATAAGAGCAAGTTTCCAAATGTAATCATGCCCTACACAACACCGATTTCATTTGAATTGGTAAATATATTGATTGAGACTTTCCTGTGGACCCATCTTTCAGTCCCCCCCCAAAAAATGTTACATGCCTATCTATTGTCACTAGTTAAAGCAGTTCAGTCCCAGTACTACAAAGAGTGAGACTGCTATGGAAGCCAGAATGTTTCTGTTTTGGACATTTACACCCTGGGGACTCCTCGTCTATTTCTTACACACAGGTATTAGCTAAAACAAAATCTGAGGTTAATTCCTTATGTAAAGAAACACATTTTTTAAAAAAAAATGCAATTAATGCATACATAGCCAGCTTTTTAGCCAATATCAGACACATTCCATTGTAAGCTGTCTGTTACTGGCATAGATCTGGATTCTCCCTTAACTATACAGTGTTTGGCTGATCAGCTCCCTATACTAAAGTGTAGGGGCCAATTGAAATTTTCTGTTGCAGACAATAACGATACCTTGTTGTTGTTTGTTTTTGTTGAACACGTGAAGCCAATAAAGAGTTGATCCTGTTGGACCTGATGGGATCACCCTTTATTACTATGTATGGAGAAAAGAAGTAATTTACTTACTGTAGGTGAATGACATACATAGGCGAAGTGCCTTTTACTCACTCTGGAGACTGCAGTTATGATGTAACATTGCGACTGCTCTAAGTAAATCCCACAGTCTGAATTGTGGAGTGATTTTCCACCTGCTGTGTGGCTTGCTTTACACTGACATCAAATTCATATTACACACTTCTACCTTTTTAAAACCTTCTACAGCTCATCTTTAACATGGGTTAATTTTGCGCCTCTCTGAAAATCCCCCCATTTATATTTATTTGTTTGTTATATAAAAACTGAACTCACACCTTTTTTTACCTAGATGACATTTCCTGTCTTTACTTCAGGTATTAAAATTAAAAATATTTAGACATCCTTTAAATTAACTTGTCTTAAGGTGAATCCTGACATCTGCAAACACCTTTGTACTATCACACAGATCTGTTTGCTCTGTTTACTTGTACTGGGTTTCATTACATTATTTCATTGTTTGGTTAAAGCTGAATGTTCACATTAATATTGTTGTCTGCCAGGGTTTATGACTCATTTCCTCATGCAGACTGTCACATGGGAATTCTGTGTATAGGAGTTGCTACACAGCGCACAACCGTTTTAACACATGGAAGTGTATGGAAGATTAGTATTTATTTTACACTTATAACAATTATTATTAAGGTCCGTAGGAGCAGGCTATCTTACAACTAAACATTTCCAGATACTTAAAAAAGAATTAAAAAATATAACCCTGAAACTTAATTATTGTAAAATGTTTATTTATTGGTTATTTTCATTAATGAAATAATGAAATAAATGTTACATTCAAAACCTTGCCATTGATAGCGTTGCTTTTTGTGAGTTTAGCCCTACACACAAACAGTTAATAATCAAGCACTTCCACTTCCTATATGGACAGTTTTTTGGACTTTGTAGGGACATTTCAGGAGAACCATTTGGAGCAGGGATATAAGGTAAGGATTTTACTACACTACACAGTGGAGCCAGTAGTAGGTTAAATTATGGTTTTGGGGTGGACATGCCCTTTAAGGAGTATATCTGTTGTATTCAGTTAGATCTGCTGGACTTAAAGTTTAGTTCTTGAAGACGTTTCGCTAGTCATCTGACTGGCTTTCTCAATTCAGAATGACTTGTACAAGAATCTGTTGACAAAGTCAACAATTAGCATATCACAGCCAGGTGTTAAGGACCTTCTGAATGCATGGTGTGATTGCATTGTGGCTAAGAGCGGTTATATTAACGTCCAGGGTAAGGTGTCAAAACAGCATTGTACATGGCAGACAGTTGGTGTCGAACCCCCCACCTCTATTCAGGCTTGGTTTCGGCCAGTCGGATGACTAGCGAAACGTCTCCAAGAACTAAAATTTAAATCCAGTTGATCTAAATGAATACAGATATGTCATGACCTGGATGAATGAGAACCTTCACAAGCATATTGTCTTGAGGAGCTGTAGGGTATTGAAGAATAGGAGGTAAGATACAGCTCCTTTGCCTCCTGTTCTTCAATTAAACTGAAGTCAATTTCTTAGGTGGATATAACCTTTAAAGGAGAACTAAATCCACATTTTTACACTCCAGAATCTGAACATATAGCCCCTAAATACACTAATAAACTGTAAAATATCAAAACAGTAAATAGCATGAAAGTAAATGTTACCACTTGAAGAACTGGATGAAATAACTGAATGTATGTGCAGTGACTGGCCACACCCCTGATCCCAGTCATATGCTCCCTTGCCTATTCTGTCCTGTAAAAGGATTGGCTAGAGGCTAGTAGTGGGTGTGGCCATCTGTAACACGTTCCTGCAGTATCTTAGGACTGAGCATGTGTAAAGAACATAATAGTCAGTGACCGCACTGTGTGATACCGGAACACTGGGAAATAAGACACAAACCTCATGTTAGAATGTTCAATTTCTCAACAACCATATTAAAATGAGAGGTGAGACACAGATTACTGCTTTTATAACAATCTGCCTTCTAATTCAATGTTGTTCTTAGGCTTTAGTTGTCTTTTAAAGATAGAGAACCAAATGATAACTGGAACAAAAAATACTTTGATCCACAATAAAGCTGGGTACACACAGTAACGATAAAGCCCCGATACCGTCGGATCTGACAGTATCAGGCTTTATCGGTGCTGTGTGTACCTTTGTTTTTCGGAAAAGACCGAAAATTTCCATGGGCCGCGCTAGACTCACTATAGAGGAGTCGGCCACGGCCGAGGGAAACACACAGTCCCAAGCGTTCTCCCTATGATGTGTATAGAGAGAACGCTCGGGACTGTGTGTTTGCAGATCTTTGAAATATGACAGACAGGATCTTGCAGATCCTGTCTGTCATTTTTCAATGATCTGTAGTGTGTGTACCCAGCTTAAATTCTGGGTTTAAATTAAATCACTTTGGATGTCTTGTGTCCTGTGGGTGTGGATCTCTACCATGTCCATGTGGACTGCTCCTGGTGCATTGCTCTGATAGACTGAGTGTAATAATAACATGATCCAGTCATGTCTCGTTCTTGTGGTCCTGTAAAAGTAAACCATGCACTGGATGTCTGGATTGCTGCCAATCACCATGGGAGGGAAACACCACGTTATACGGAGATGAAATGCTGCCTGCTGGCCTTATGACGAAAATATCTAGAAATGCTTCAACATGGAGTTCATGGGATAACTTTAAAGAGCAAGCCCCTCCACACACACGTGTACAGCTGGCCTGACTGGTCAGCTGTGATCAGCCAAAAATGATTGACATGACCAATCGTGTGTCCGTCCGTTGGGAACGGTACAGGAGACAATCTGCTACCTGCACTTTATCTAGCGACGCTACCGGATCACGACCAGAGCAGGACTTCCCCCTTGCCTCATGGTGGTGGCGACCCGGACTGTGACATGTCCGATGCTAACATGTACAGCTAGTAAAGCGCTTGATTAATTGATTTGATGTAATATATCGGGTCGGTTTGTGACCAGCCTGCCATACAGATGTACACATGGGCTTACATATCCTTTTTTAAGACCTTGGCAGCCCAGCCGGTTCCACGGTTCCACCTGCTTTATGTTCCCCTGAATCTGTTTACATATACAGGACACACCTACCCATCTGCAGGTTGTGACTCCGCCCACAGTCGCACTACACACTCTCATTACTAGGGTTGGCTACAAACGCAAGTCACATGACGTTCACGTCTGCCCTCTGCTCACCCCCTTCTTCTCTCCTCCCCCTCGCTCTAACGTCACGGCCCCCTTAGCTCTGTAGACAGAGCCGACAGACAGCAGGAGGGAGGCGACCCGTGTGCAGCAGTGACGTCAAGAAGCCGTGCACCGAAGGGAGGGTAACCTGGCTGGCACCGAGCCGTACAAAGACCAGGGGCTAGGGGAGAAACGTTTCCTAAACCATGGATGTGGGGGCGGCAGCATTTCCCTGGATATAGTGCGGATCCTGTGAGAGGTGGAAGATGCAGCAGGAGCCTGGAGGTTAAACTGAAGGGACAGGAACGATGGTGGCTCCGCACAGTTCGGGATAGTGAGTGTGGCAGAAGCTGTAATCTTCCAGGTGTGTGTCATGTCTGGCACTGTGCAGCCTCTGGTACAGATGGGGGTCATGGAGATGATGAGGGGGAGGGGCACAAGGTGATTGTTATTGAGGGACAGCAGGTTATACACAGGCAGGGACAGTCACTGTGTCATTCAGCTCCTTCCTGAGGTATTAGAGGTTGGAGAGTGGTCATGGGAAATGTGGGTGGAACTGGCTAATGTGTCTCAGGTTCATCATTGCCGAGTTGTGTTTTGAGGAATTCCAACCTTTGGCTCTTCTGCTGCTGTCTGAATTGCAACTCTCAGCATTTCCTGATTGGCCACCCTACAGCCCCCCTGTTATTGGATTCAACCCCCAGCATTACCTCCTATACCACCCAGCAGCCCTCCTGTTGGATTCAATTCCAAGTATTCCCTCATGACACCGTTTTTGCAACCCTCCTGTTATTGGATTCAATTTCTAGCATTCCCTCATAGACCACACGGCAGCCCTCCTGTTATTGGATTCAACCCTCAGCATTCCCTCATAGACCATACTGCAGCCCTCCTGTTATTGGATTCAATTCCAGCATTCCCTCATAGACCACACTGCAGCCCCTGTTATTGGATTCAATCCCAGCATTCCCTCATGGACCATCCTGCAGCCCTCTGTTATTGGATTCAATTCCCAGCATTCCTTCAGACCATCCTGTAGCCCCCCTCTTATTGGATTTAATTCCGCATCCTTATAGACCATCCTGCGCCCTCTGTTTATTGGATCAATTCCAGTATTCCCTCATAGACCATTTGCAACCCTCCTGTTATGGATTCATTTCCAGCATTCCCTATAGACCATACTGCAGCCCTCCTGTTGTTGGATTCAATTTCCAGCATTACTCCTATACCACCCAGCAGCCTTCTGTTGTGGGATTCAATTCCAAGTATCCCTCATAGACCACACGGCAGCCCTCCTGTTATTGGATTCAACCCTCAGCATTCCCTCATAGACCATACTGCAGCCCTCCTGTTATTGGATTCAATTCCCAGCATTCCCTCATAGACCACACTGCAGCCCTCCTGTTATTGGATTCAATCCCCAGCATTCCCTCATGGACCATCCTGCAGCCCTCCTGTTATTGGATTCAATTCCCAGCATTCCTTCAGACCATCCTGTAGCCCCCCTCTTATTGGATTTAATTCCCAGCATTCCCTTATAGACCATCCTGCAGCCCTCCTGTTATTGGATTCAATTCCAAGTATTCCCTCATAGACCATTTGCAACCCTCCTGTTATTGGATTCAATTTCCAGCATTCCCTCATAGACCATAATGCAGCCCTCCTGTTGTTGGATTCAATTTCCAGCATTACCTCCTATACCACCCAGCAGCCCTTCTGTTGTGGGATTCAATTCCAAGTATTCCCTCATAGACCATCCTGCAGCCCTCCTGTTTTGGATTCAATTCCAAGTATTCCCTCATAGACCATTTTGCAGCCCTCCTGTTATTGGATTCAATCTCCAGCATTCCCTCATAGACCCCACTGCAGCTGTCCTGTTATTAGATTCAACCCCCAGCATTCCCCCATAGACCATCATGCAGCCCTCCTGTTATTGGATTTAATTCCAAGCATTCCCTCATAGATCACCCTGCATCCCCCCTCTTATTGGATTTAATTTCCCCATCATTCCCTTATAGACCATCCTGCAGCCCTCCTGTTGTTGGATTCAATTTCCAGCATTACCTTCTATACCACCTGCAGCCCTCCTGTTATTGGATTCAATTCTCAGCATTCCTCATAACCACACTGCAGCTGTCCTGTTATTAGATTCAACCCCCAGCATTCCCCATAGACCATCATGCAGCCCTCCTGTTATTGGATTTAATTCCAAGCATTCCCTCATAGATCACCCTGCATCCCCCCTCTTATTGGATTTAATTCCCAGCATTCCCTTATAGACCATCCTGCAGCCCTCCTGTTGTTGGATTCAATTTCCAGCATTACCTTCTATACCACCTGCAGCCCTCCTGTTATTGGATTCAATTCTCAGCATTCCCTCAAAAACCATTATTTAGCACCCTGCTGGTATTGAATCACAGCTTCCTTCGGCCCTCCTGCTGCTTCTGGTTGGGCTTTCCTGTTTAATAGCTCATTGGCTCTTTGCTGGTGAAGGATGTAGGAGTGTCAGTACATGTCTTTTTTCAGTGGGTATGTTGTAGGAGTGGGCATATTGGTGTTAGCTATTATTTTTATGCAGGAGAGATGAAGCAATATTTATTAACCTAAATTAATAGGTTGGCATTGCTATTGTTGGTATATATGAAAAGGTAGTGTTAGTACTAGTGCAACGATATAGGTAGTAACTTGGGTTTGTTGAAAGCGCTTTACATATTAAAACATTGTTTATTAACCATTCGTGTAACACATAACATTTCTATTTGATATATATATATATATATATATGTGTAACAATAGATGTTCGTGCACACCAGGTCTTCTTGCAATTCTTTTATTAAATCATTAAAGTGCAGTTACTGTCAAAAAAGGTTGCTACCTTGTTTGCACAGTAACTGCACTTTAATGATTTAATAAAAGAATTGCAAGAAGACCTTGTGTGCACGAACATCTATTGTTACATTTATGATTATGGATTAAGTTGGTGGCACCAAGGCAGTTTCAAGATTGGAGGGAGATGAGTGCATACAATACCTATATAGTTTTTATATTCAGGTGGATTTGCCAACACTCTTGGAATCCTATTTTATAAACCTTTTCCTCTGCCTTCTTTGAATTTGGAAATTATATTGCAAAAAGCATGTTTAGTGTAAATAATATAATTTACCGGTATTAGCTTTCTGTTCTTAAACTTTGACGCTGGAATTCGTTAAGACATATTTACAGTGTTTTTAACAGCTGTCCTTTACATACCTCCTTGACCAAATTGTTGTCAAGTAGGGAAAAAATGGTGATGCTTTTTTTTCTGGATTTTATCCTGCAGTATTTTTCATTTAGGTTCACATTGCCATTGCTAAAGGATTTCTTTAAGTATAATGGTGGATTATGTAATTACTATAAACCAAATGCTGACATTTAATTAAATTATTTTTACATATACATTTATTATTTGCAAAAAGAATAAGAAAGGGAAGAAGCTCCATCTAGATTCTCCTAAGTATTCATATTTCACCCAAAAAAATTCAAGAGCATGCTTCCTTGATATCAAATACAGAGGGTTAAATGTCTTAAGGGAGTAGCACAGCACAAGGTGATGTTTACAGTTGCACTGTCAGGCAGACTGAGGGAGGAGGAAGCTATGTGGCTTTTGCTATGAGCTTCCATTGCCAAGAGTTCATCCTTCAGTTGTAGTGCAATGAACTAGTAATTGACTGCATTCAGACTATATATTGATAATTTCTTGCTAAAATTTCTTCTCAGGCTTGTTATTCAAATGTGATTTAACCTGTTGACACATTTGCATTTTGCCATTGGATGAATTTTTATTGTGTCTCTGAAATTGATTATGCAGCATGCATAGTGACGCTGAGCATGTGTAAGATTAGAGAAAGAAGGGTTTGGCATATGAATTTATATGCTTGGAATAATAAAAGACTAACACAGAGGGTAAGCATAATAGCCTTCTCTTATAAGAGCAATGAATAACATTTGTCTTACTAACGATGCCTGTGTCCATAAGGGATATTTAAGTTTAAAGAATAGAACTGCATACCATAATTGTAGAGCTACAGTTACCGTATTTGTAATACATTTTTTGATACAGAGTAATCATTTGACCTTGAGCATGTCTTGTGGGTTTATTTTAATTTTTCCATTTGTTTTTTTTTACAGATACAATAATTGGTTGTTGATGTACAATCTTAAGCTGCTTGTTCTTCATTTCTGGATATGCCATTAAATGTTTCTGTATGTAAATTGGATCCTTGAAAACATATTCCTGAAAAGACTTGTCACCATTTGATGCTGCTCATGCTACCAGCCAGCTTTTGTTCCGTGTGTTTATTCTTTTCAAGTCAATTTCAGTGTTGCAGCATATATTGTGAGACTCAAATTAAATTTCACAGCTCAAGCTGTTGATTATTTATGTAAAGTTAATATAATATTGGCACTTTGTAAAAAATAAAGAAAAAAGGAAAAAAACAAGCTATGCACTTACAACTTTTCTTCATTGTTGGAATCCCTGTTTAAAATACCTTGGACATTTATTGTAAAGATAAGAGACTTATGCCAGGTAAATCTCAATCACGGTTTATATAGCTATACACAACGTTAAAGATGTAGCACAGATATTCTATAACGTTAGTGCTTGACTATATGTTTTACTGTTGTTGGAATATTGCCTCCTAGAGGATGAAATTGGTTTAAACTGGTTTTAAAGATATATTGTTAAACAATCAAAAGAAACATGGGTGAAGATGGCAGTCCACCGTTGAAAAAGCTAGCTAAAGAAATGGATATCAGTATTGAAGTTCCAAATGTTGCCAAGAAGGTGATAACAATAAAAATGGAAATAGATGACTACAAAGAACCACATGCTAAGGAGAATACAGAAAATGCAAGTGCAGGCAGCGTGTCTCTCTGTAGTTCCTCTGATATAAACCCAGGACTTAAGCACACTTTGGCACAATTTAATTTGAGCAGTCGAAGCTCATTAGGTGGACCAGCAGCATTTTCAGCGCGATTTTCCCATGAAAACATGTCACCAACAGTTTTTTTACCTCTTCCTTCGCCACAGATTCACCCAGGACCCCTCCTTATCCCATCGGACAGTTCAACAGAACTCACACAGACTGAACTAGAGGGGGAATCCATTTCATGTTTTATGGTTGGTGGGGAAAAAAGGCTTTGCCTTCCTCAAGTCTTAAACTCTGTTCTCCGTGACTTTTCGCTCCAGCAAATTAATATTGTCTGTGATGAAATGTATATATATTGTTCGCGATGTACTTCAGACCAGCTCCACATATTAAAAGTTCTGGGTATCCTTCCATTTAATGCTCCCTCATGTGGGTTGATCACTCTCACTGATGCTCAGAGACTATGCAATGCTCTTTTACGTCCGCAAACATTTCCACAGAATGGTAGTTTACTGCCTGCAAAAAATTCTTTGGCTCAGTTAAAGGAGACTGGTAGTGCCTTTGAAGTTGAGCATGATTGTTTAGGAAAGTGCCAGGGTTTATTTGCACCTCAGCTGTACTCCCAGCCAGATGCCCCTTGCATTCAGTGCTTGGAATGTTATGGGATGTTCTCAACACAGACGTTTGTGATGCACTCACACAGATCTCCTGACAAAAGGACCTGCCACTGGGGTTTTGATTCTGCAAAGTGGCACTGTTATGTTCACCTTAGTTCAAAATATACAGATACACCTGAAGGGAAAAAGATGATGGTCATCTTAAAAGAAATGAAGGACAAATTTAGTAAGAAAAATCAGGCGAAGAGGATTCCTATTAAAGTAAGTTTAACTTTATGATTTTGTTGACTAATGTAGTGTTGTATAACATTTAGGTGTCTACTAAAGGGTATCTCCACTGGGAAAAGCACTTTTTCCTATTCCAGTTTTATTGAAGAACAGGAGGTAAAAGAGATGTGTCTTACCTCCCGTTCTTCAATAAAATGTTCAGGAGCCAGGAACGAAGTTACAGAATTTACTCATTCTGTCGCTCCTCCACCGTGTCCTCTGACAGGTCCAGACAGAATCTGTATCCTATGTGCATCGCACTTGCACATGCGCAAAGCATACTAAGTCCGTTAGGACCTGTCAGATGACGCGGCAGAGGAGCGAGAGACCGGTTAAATTCTGTAACTTCATTCCTGGCTCCTGAGCGTTTTATTGAAGAACAGATAAGACATAGCTCATTCCCCTTCTCACATTCTTCAATAAAACTGAATAGCAAAAAGGGCTTTTCGCAGTGGAGACACCCTTTAATGCATGGTCACATTTGGTTGATCACTCTTCTTGGACATACTGCGTTAAAGAGTTGATCTTTGTTTATGTTTATTTAATTGAATCAGAATAAACCTAAAAAAACAACCTCTTTCCCCCAATTCTATAATTTCAGACAAACCTAAAATAAATAAACATAAATAAAAATACATACAAAACTGTAATTTTTACCTTTTAATCTTTAATGTTGCAGGCATATTCTCTCCCTCTCCCCATTGTTAACAGGTATTGAGGGACCTCTCCTTCAATGTTCCCTCTAACCTCAAATTGGCACTGTGTGCAGAAATATATTTTCTTTACGCATACAAAATGAAATTTTGTGCGCTCCATACTGCAGCGCAGTGTGTGCGCACAAAACACTGCTCTCCTTCATTGTTTCGCCAAAAAAACTTCGATAAGTGAAAGCTCAGTGGCTCATTTTACACATAAAGTGGCTTGGACAGAGGGGGGCAAGCATACTACTTGCCATAATCCACTAGCACCCATGCAGAGGAACCTGGCTGATAATTCTGCAACTTGAAATGTAATGACATCCTTAAAGGGCATGTCCACCCCCGGAACTGAAATTTAACCCCATACTGGCCCCACTCTAGTGGGGCTCCACTGTAGTTTAAAAAAAGCCTTTCATCTCTGCTCCAAATGGCTTCCCTGCTATGCCCCTCCAAAGTCCAGTAAACTGCAGTGTAGGAGCTCTGAGTGACTCATCCTGTGCCTGTCAGAGGTTTGAGGTGCAGGAGAACTATCACAGCCCCAACCGCTATAATAAGAGTTTTGAGAAAGTCCCCCGATCTTTACTTACCTTCCCTCTCTCCCCCGGCGTTCTGAGCAGCCGGCAGCCACGTCCGTGATTGGCTGCCTCTCAGCCAATCAGGGACGCGGTTGCTGGTCCGGCCCCCTGCCTGCAGCTCGTTGCAAGCAGAAGGCCGGGCAGTGCGGCGGAGGAGGGAGGGAAGGTAAGTAAAGATCAGGGGACTTTCTGAAAATTCTAATATGGCGGTTGGGGCTGGGGGAGGAAGCCTTACACTATATCAAAAGTTTATAAAAGGGGTGGACATACCCTTTAAAACCTGTCTAAAAATATTGAATACTGGGGACATAGTTTATATATTTTTTTTGTTGCTTTATTTTCCTTCAAGATTTACTTTTATGGTGTCTATAATATTGTAATATATTATAATATTAGACAGTCCTTTAGTATGTATAATGCTATTTAAGTGCCACTTGGCTGTACAGCACTGTACATTATGAAATAGAGATTATACAAACAAGGGGATAAGTGCAAGCAATTTTTTTGTTTTTATCGCTGGATTTCCGGTCCGGTTAACCACTGTGAGTTGAAAACCCAGTGCCGATCCTTGTATTATCGTGCATGTAACACCACACGCTGTTGGTGGGAATGAATATATATTTATATTGCGAGTCTTGTGCACTTCCGAGTCTTGTGACAAAACAGTTCTTCATTCAAAAATGATCAAAGCATTTCAGCCGCCATTATCAGCCGTCATCAGAATAATTGACAATCTTGATCATAAAGAATTGTTTTGTTGCAAGACCTGTGACGTAAGTCTGCCTTGACACTTTAGGAATGAAATCCCTGGATCTTACAATGTAATATTTAGTTTTACTAGATTTTGGTTTTACCAGTTTTCAGGCACTTTCTGAACTGAACTTGGTGTGTTAAGTAAGGAGAGAAAATGGCTTTTAGGGATGAGAACCTAGAAACCGTTTGATTTAACAAAGCATATAACTACTTTTAGAAGTTGATATTCTGGACCATATCCTCCTTCCACCTCCTGTTCTGAGCCCTATGAAAGCTTAAGGTGGGTACACACCATATACTCCTTCCTCCTGACTGACCGTTCTGCACTTCCGACCAGTCAGCCAGGAGCAAGAACTGTCGGTCGCAGCAAGAATAGCCACGTCCGACATCTAGCCGCAACCGATCGTGTGGTCCATAGAGGACCACACGATCGGTCGTGATTTTCCGACGCATTCAATTCGGACAAATGAACTGTGGGACATCAGTTGTGTCTGACCGAAAAACACATCAAATAATTCTTCCCAACCGACCAAAACACTGAAATGCCGGGCAGAATTACTGTATGGTGTGTACCTAGCTTTAGAGCACACAGATTTGTAGCTTTCAGGAGAAAAATTCTGGAGTCATTGGCCAAGACTTCACCCGTCATGGCCATGACTGCAGCGCAAACCAGAAGTACTGAAAGTTGCAGAAGAGGGTAAAGGAAAGATTGCCCACGTTATCTCCCTCTAGGAGTAGTATTGAGCTTGGTAAATAACTGTTTCTATGTTTTGGGGGGAATTATGTCTGCATGCAAAATTTGATTTTGGGGATGTCCCATATATGCTTGAGTATAAGCCGAGGTTTTCAGGCTTTAAAAAAAACCTGAATATCGAACCTCGGCTAATACTCGACTCACTAACCCACTCACCTTGCTGCTGTGCGCTTCACATCTCCCGCTGAGTAGTGACGTCAGGCGGGCAGATGTGAGATGTGGAGTGAACGGCAGCCGGCAGAGAGGTGAAGACTGCCCAGGTAAGTGAACTCTGACCTGGGGGGGCTCTGGAGGGGACAGTAATCCCATACAGGAACCCCCAATACCTTTCCACTATAGATCTTTGGAAACTACAACTCCCAGCAATTAAAGCTGGGAGTTGTATTTTCCAAACATCTACAGTGCAAAGGTATTGGGGGTTACTGTATGGGATTGCTGTCCATTTAAAGAGCAACTAATGCCTCAGAATCAGGAGGTTGGTTTATATTGTTAAAAATATTGCCTTCTGATTCTGTATTGTTTTAAGAAATTAGTTTCCCTTTATATGGACAGCAGAATTCCCATACAGTAGTCATATACAGTAGTAGCCAAATCCAGTATGGCTATTACTGTATGGGACTACTGTATGGGAATTATGCTGTCCATTTAAAGGGCAACTAAAGCCTCAGAACAATACAGAATCTGAAGGCAGTAGTGTTCATAATTTCAACCCTTGGCTTATACTAGTCAATCAGGTTTCCTGATTTTTGAGGCAAAAATTGGTACCTTGGCTTATACTCGGGTCAGCCTATACTCGAGTATATATGGTACATGCCTTTTAAGTTTACAAGCTTATGCTTTTTGTAATGCAATGCTAAAGAAAGGGGGCAGACTAAACCATACTAGAGCGAAAACACTTATTACATTTACACATTATTAATGCAGGTCCCATTCACAATTTATTTCATACATAAGGTTTGTTATGAGTGCTTCAATTTTGGAAAAATAATTCTAGTATAAACTACCTGGTGCAGTAATGTTGTGCATTACATGGGCTCCTCAGATTACCAACACTCTATTGACAATTGGCAAATGGTAAACATCTTTGTGGACCATCCCTGCCACTTAAAACAAGTAGAATAATCATTAATTAGCTATGGTCTATGTTAAATTGTCACAAATTGGTGAATTTCACAGCAGGTGTTCTAAATATAAAATACATTTCTTTATTTCACAATTAAATAGAAGTTAGTTGTAACTATAGGACTTGTGCTACATACAGCCCAAACCACACACTATAATATACAATTGATTAAAGGCCACTGTATTAAAACCTTAATAGCATTGAAAACTTGTAAGGAGCTGTAAGCACAGCACTTCATCAATTCTTTTTGTGCACAAATGTGTTAATCCACACTGACTGAAGCTTTGTTTATTGCAGTCGCTAAGGTATAATTATATTCAAGAGATGTCTAAAATCAGGTTTGTATGCAATTTAACTCAAGCTTGAGAACTATTTTTTTTTTAATCTTGCATCTTCCCTGAAGTTTTATCTGCTTTGCTTGATTTGTGCAGATGATCAATAACTGAAACAAATTGCCTTATTAATTACAAAAGAAACATGCATGTTAATTTAGACATCAATAAACAGAGATGGATTAACAACAAAGTACCCTGGGCCATAATCTGCAATTGGGGAAGGTTGGTGTGCAGCCTAAAGCTGGCCATACACAAGGCAGACATTAGATAGATATCTGAAATCCATCTAATGTCTAAAGACAACATTTTACAAGCAGCGGTTTTCATCTTGAGATTTTCCTATTTGACCCATTCAATTGTGATCTCAAATTGATTGTATGAAAGAACGGGCTAGGCGGTTCTAGATAGATTGGACATTTATCTTATGAGAGATTGGACATCTTTCGAATGTTATCTTTCGTAGTGTATAGTCACCTTAAGATAGAGATATCTAGCTTTTTAGCTATTTGGTACCTTTAGGCAAAATACCTTTTGATCGATTGAATATCTAGTTAGTGTATGGCAGGGATGGACAAATTTTCTTTGACATTAAAGCCAGTGATGCAATTTTGGGAGGTAATCTTTTCTAGGTAGCCAGCTTCTTAGACTTAAATTTCAAAAACCTTAAAAAATGTTGTTGGTAGATGTAAATTTTTTGGTGTATTGGCTATTTGCCTCCTGGGATTTGTCCAGCCCTGGTGTATGGTCCGCATTAATTGTTTTTTCAGTTTTTCTGTATACTGGCTGGCATACATGTTCATTTTTTTAATCTAATTTCGATTGAATCACCAGATTCAATCGAAATTAGATTAAAATGTCTGTTAATAGACTGCCTGAGTCTTCCCATCAGTCCCATCAGCACCCGCTGATTAGGATCAAGGAAGTACATTTACAGCTGTGGCTGGGCTGTTCTAGAACATTGAACTGTGTTGAAGCTATTGTTTTGTTGATTTAGATGTATGATGTAGGTTATTGTTGTGTTGAATGGATAAGTTAATTTTCAGCTTCCTAGCAATTCCATTTTGGGTTCAAAATATACTAATGCACGGGGAAATTTAATATCTGAATCACCTTGACTAAAGCACCAGTTCCATCTCAAGAAAAGCATCCCCAAAGACTGATGCTGTCTCCACTATGATTTGCTGTTGATATGTTTTTTTTTTTTTTAAATGTTGTACCTTATTTTTGTATCAGACATAGGTTTTTGGTATTATTGTCAAATACTTCAACCTTGGTCTCATCATTTGTTTAATTTATTTGGCAATTATACTCTGGTTAGAATAAATTGTGATTGATATTACAATTTTCAGAATGTTGTGGGAACACTCTGAGCTAAGTAGAGTGATGTATGAAACTGATTGTTTTCACATGTAGGGAACAAGCAGTACTTGCCTAGAAATCCTGAAGGGCTAGGCCACACTGTCTGGATGCTTCTGTTCGCATGTAAGAATCACATGCCAGTGCTTTTCAATATGCATTCGATCACCAATTTTTGTGCAAATCGAATGCGCCCTGATGACACATTATTTCCAAAATTGCAGCATGGACAGTTTTTATTAATATTATTGTATCTATTGTGATACACAATATGCAGCGCACCTAGTCATCCATCATTCTTTCATAATCTCAAAAAAGCACTTTTCACAAGTTGTAAAACCATTAAACTCAGGCATTCCACCTCTCCCTGAAGTTCAGGAAGTCTCCCTGATACTAATAGCAGATCCCCGACTCCCTGAAATGATATACAATCTCCCTGAAATTAGTTGTTTTAATTAGGGAAAGGTCAGTGCAACAATTTAAAAGCTTATTTGAGGAGAGTGAGTGATATAAACACTCACTTAAGGTTCGTACACACGTACAATTGTGGGTGCCGACCTGCGGCTCACAATGTTGAAGAACGTCCGTTTCGGACGATAATCGGCCCATGTATGGGCACTTAATCAGCCGAAACAGATGCTCGCTCAGAGATCTGCCCGGTGGATTGGGCAACCTTCAGTGGTTACTGAGGTCTCTCTTCTATGCACTCAATACATGCTAAATATTAGAGAGCGAGATAAGAGCTTGCATCCTGATTTGTTTTTCTTATTGGTAAGTAGACTTATCAGCAAATATGTTCTTGCATAGTAAGCCTTTGGTTGTCAGTGGTGTGCCTCCCTGAAATGGGTTTTGGCAGGGTGGGATGTTTGGTAACTCTGCAGTAGTTAAGAGCAGGGGAGGTAAGAGAGAACTCAAAACCAACATACCGGTACCATCCGTTTGGTGAAAACCAGAACAGTCACACAGTTACATTAAAATTGTTACTTTTATCAGTAACTTTTATCTTTTAAAGTAAAGCCTGACGCATGGACCCATAAGCGACCCCAAGCGCATCCACTCTTGCGGCGAATGGCCATTTTGTAAATTTTTCCCGCGTGTGGTTGCATTCAGTCTGGCGTCATTCGTTGATTCGCCGTGATGGATCAGCAAAGGCATACACACATCGGATGAAACAGTCACACACCTGTGTGGTGTGCTCTAAGGTCACCGGGGGTACCGGGGGTTGTACGTTGGTCCAAATTACACACAGAGAGGCTCCTACTCTTCGTTTTTATTGGACCTTCACCAGGCCCTGCAGGAAAACCATAAAGAGCGTAAGAGAAAGGTAAGGGTATTTTAACACTTCACATTGGGCAAATTTTAGTTGGTGGGGGTGGACATGCCCTTTAAGTTTCCAATTCTACTTTATTTCACATCTATCTGGATGGTTCTCCACCCATTTTTCTTCTAAAATTCCCCTAAACAAAGCAGATCTAACAGAATTTCCCCATGTAATAGTGCAGTCTGTTCCCTACCAATCACTTGCATGTGGTCACATATTTGCTCACAGCCTTTCTAAACCTTTAAAATGTAAAGACCAGGGCTCATAACGGACATCACTTTAACCACATTACCTTGGTCAGACAATCTTTACAACATTACTACATAGATTTTATATGCTGATCTTGGGCATGGCTTAGGCAGCTTATTTTAAAAGTACCATATGAAAAAGGGAGATATACAAAACACAAAGTTGAGACCTTTATTTTCTTCTAATCCAAAACTTCTTCACATCACTTGTAATAATCTCTGTATGTGTGACAAGCACTACATCATTCACACCCATTTTGTCACTTAGATTGTGCAAACTCCTATGAACTTAAAATCTTTACAACTAATATAAAATAATTTATATTTTAATATATGTGCTTGTTTTCATACATTCTGATCTAAATAAGTTTATCCAGGCTGCAAGCATACAATTGTTGTGTAGTGTGGACTAGGGTTCAAGTGTAGTGTGGACTTGTGGTTCACTGACATTTTAATGGCAGTTTATTAGACAAATACAGAGAGATGCAATATTCCGTGCTAAAGGGAAAAATAAGTGCAAAACCCACGCTACCAAATGTACTATTGTGTTAGCGAAGGTTTGTTCTCAATTTGCATTGCCTGTGCCATTTTCAAAGATTTGTGGCCGTATGTTCCATACAGACTGGGAATGCTGGCAGTTTTAGTTGTAGCCACAGGGCTGGAATATCATTTTACATGCATTGTAAAAATGTATGTTTTTACAATGTCATCAATGTATTCTATTTACGCAGATTTTAAAATTTATACTATGTAAGTTATCAACATGTCAGTAATGAATTGGATGCAACAGCAGATATTTGGGTACTTGGAAGATACAGTATGGGGCCTTGGAATACACATTTGTCTATTTCACTGTCTGGTAGAAAATTTTCTGATTTTATTAAAACACTAGTACTTCATCAAGAATCCCTGGGCCAGCTCCTTCTGTAATAAGCTAGTGCAGATTCTGATGGACATTGGTTGTGTTTATGAGCCTACTTCAATAACTGAAATGTAAGACTATAATTTAATCTTTAAATCCTCATTTAATAAAAGAATGAATGAAACCATATTATAGACATATCAAGTGCATTACACCTAAATTTTTTTGTTTTTGTAATTTAATGTTGTTTTGCAGTTTAAAGGGCATGCCCACCCCCAAAACTAAAATCTCGCCCAATACTAGCCCCACTGTGCAGTGTTTAAAATTTTTTACCTTTCATCTCTGCTCCGAATGGTTCTCTTGCAATGTCTGCCCGAAGTCCTAGAAAGTGAAGAGCAGGAGCCTGTCTGGGAGCAAAACGTTTCCACCTCTTACATTTCCTCTGAGAGGTTTCTGGCTTGCTCACTGCACTCGTTAACCTCCCTCCAGATCCCGGTTATGTTCCCTGTGCCCTAACGTAAAAACCCTTTTCTGTAATGTAGTGGACCCTATGCCACCCTCCATTCCTCTCAGCCAATCACGGACGCAGCTGCCGGTCCGGCCTCCTGCTTGCAGTTTCATGCAAGCTGAGGGCTGAGTCTGAACACTGGGGGAAACGAAACTTCATAAATATATTTAAGGTGGAGATACCCTTTAAATAATAGTAAAAAGAAAAAGAAGATGGAAAGCAAGAAAAAGCCAATTGCATTTTTTAAAGTAAAGAAGTTTTGTTTTTTTGTGCTTGGTTTTAATGAAAAGGGTAAGAATGTAGATTCTGGCATTGCAATGGATTTTGCTAAAGTTTTTGATACTGCGTCACAGAGGCAACATATGTCTAAATGGAGGTCTGTTGGCCTAAAAAAAATATTTTTAAATGGATAGAGAATTGGTTGTTGGATTGCATACAGGGAGTAGTGGTCAATTGAGATACATCTATATGGGCTAAAGTGGAGTGGATTATTTAGTGGATAAATAAATGGATTATTTAGAAGTGGTGTGTTTGCTGATGACACAATACTATGCAGAGCACTGGAAACATCAAATAATGTGTACAGTAATTACTACAGGCGGACCTAGACAGTTTGTCAAAGTGGGCAGCAGAGTGACAGATTCAATTTTGACAAAAGAAAAGGTCATGCATTTAGGATTTAACAATCCTTGTGCCACCTATATTATTAATGGCTCTGTGCGAAGTGAATCTTACAAAGCACTGGCCTCATTTGGAATATGTGCTGCAGTTTTGGAATATTGTATAACAAAGGGACATCTTGGAAATGGAAGGAGTTCAGAGAAAGGCAACTAAATTAATAAAGGTAATGGAGTGGATTAACTATGCAGGCAGATTAGACAATTGAAGGATGTTTACTTTGGAGAAGCAGTGATATGATCACTTTGTACAAATATAGTATATTAATGGGCCATATAATAAACTCTCTGATGCATTGTTCACCAATAGGTAATTTCAGAAGGCTCACGGTCATCCTTTAAGGGTATGTCCACCCCTAAAATATTTTTTCCGTAGTGTAGGGCACCCCAGCCCACCCCTAATGGCCGATTTAGTTTTGTAAAACAAGCCCTAGAAATATACTTACACTCCTTTGTTCCCTCGGCTCTCTGTTCCCGGCTCTCTGTTTGCTGGAAGCAGCAGAGAGGGGCCGGACCTGCAGCCGTGTCTATGATTGGCTGTGAGTCAGCTAATCATAGACACGGCTGCTGGCTATGTAGACAGACGAGGGAACGGAGGAATGCAAGTATATTTCTGGAGCTTGTTTTGCAAAACTAAATCGGTGTTTGGGGATGGGCTGTGGGGCGCTACACTACGGAAAAGGGCTTTTATTGTTAGGGATAGACAAGGAAATAGCAGAGACTGGATGACATACAGACAACTCCTACTCTTCAGATTTTGGTCAAGCATTGCAGGACAACCATAAGGAGCAGAGGAGTAAGATGAGGATTTTTTTAACACTACATAGTGCAGCCAGTAGTAAGTTATATTTTAGTTTTGGGGGTGGACATGCCTTGTAAAGATTAGAAGAAAAGAAGTTTCATCTTCAGATTAGGAAAGGTTTCTTTACAGTGAAAATGATGAAACTGGAACTGTCTTCCAGCAGATGTGTTAATAATGAGTTCATTAAATTGCTTTAAGAGCAGAGATGGACTAGATCTCGAACCCGAGTTCGAGCCAAACTATTTGAGTTTGAACAGACTCGGACTTCTCGGACCTTCGATATTTTCTGGACTTTCGATAATTATCAAATGTTCAAGGAGTGCGAATAGCCGAGTAAAATGTCTATTATACAAATACGCATGTAAATATTGAATAAACAAATATGCGAGTAAAATGTCTATTATACCAATACGCGAGTAAATATCGAATGATCGAATATGCGAGTAAAATGTCTATTATACCAATACGCGAGTAAATATCGAATGATCGAATATGTGAGTAAATTGTCTATTATACCAATACGCGGGTAAATATCAAATTAACGAACATGAGCATAAAATGTCTATACCAATACGCGAGTAAATAAAACATGACTGGCCCTGTGGACACTCATTATCAGAGATATTAATATCTCCCCAAGTTCGATCATATGACCATCATGTGTGGTATTGATTTAAAGTTCTTATATTCCCATTTATGAATGATCTTTATGGGAACTCTGCCTTCCCTCTAGACCATCCCACTGACATTTACCATGCTCAGTGTCTGGTTTGGGGAAACCCTTGTTTTCAAATGGTCAGGGTCAGTTAGCTTAGCTCCTATGGTGGAAGTTCTGGAGGAGGTAGAATGGGCCTGAAAGTTCTGAAAGAGCAGTGCCTAACTATGTATGACCATACATATTCCCAACTGTTAACCCTTCCCTGCCTTACACATTACACTGCCATGACACAGGTAGATATATTATTAAATACCTTGATTTAGAAATCAATTAAGCAGACTGGCAGTGCTAAGAGTACAATTTTAAATGCTGGAGTTAGCTTGGGTAGAAGCATAACAGCATATATGATGTTAAAACTAAAAGAGGACAGTGGCAAATTTGGTAAATTTATAGAATGCTGAAAGGGCCACATGATTATAAATTGTTACCAGTATATAAAAGATATAGCACAGGAGATGATTAGGCAGCTATTTTTCTGCGTTATTCAGTTAGATAAAAAGTCCAGTTGATCTAACTTAATATCATAGATATACCATGACTAGAGATGGACCTGAATCCGATCATGGTTCCGAAGCAGATTTCACGGATCCCCTGGTGCTCGGATTTTGCGGATTTCTGACTTTTGAATATTCCTTAACTGTTAAAGGGCATGTCCACCCCCAAAACTATAATCCCCCCCCCTACTACTGGCTCCATCATGTAGTGTAGTTTAATACTACCTCACATCCCAGCTCCATATGGTTTCCTGTAGTTCACCCCCCCCCCCCAAAGTCCCAAAAACTGCCCACCAGGAGGATAGCAGAGTCCATATAGGACTCTGCCTCCTACCTGGCCTCCGGGAGAAGTTTGGTATGCGTACTGCAGCCCTTCTCGCCCTCCCTCTCCCTCCTGATTAGGATTCCCTCCCCCTAGTGTTAATCCCTTTACATATGTCATTCCCCCTGTCCCCCCAGCCCGAACCGCTCTGTTTATTTTATTTGAAAGTGCCCCAAACTTTACTTACCTCCCCTCTTTCCTCCGCCGCAATAAACTCCCGGCAGCCGTGTCCGTGATTGGTTGCCGCTCAGCCAATCACAGAGGCGACTGCCGGTCCCGCCCCTCTGCTTGCATTTTCTCGCAAGCAGAGGGCCTGGCAGCGTGGCGGAGGAAAGAGGGGAGGTAAGTAAAGTTTGGGGCATTTTCTAATAAGAATAAAGCGGTTAGGGCTGGGGGGACAGGGGGAATAACATATAAAAAAATATTTTCAAGGGTGGACATACACTGTAAGCTGTTTTAGAAAGTTTTTGATATTTCTAGAAATTTCGAATTTACAAAATTGAAAACTTTCAACATTTCTAGAAATCTCAAATACTATGCGGAATGTCAAAACAGGAAGCATGTGAATTTTCCGGTACTGGACATGTTTTTTTGTGGTTTTTTTTGGTCATTGTTGCCTGTTCCCTATACCATTTCCCAGGTCCCTGAGCCATTTACAGTAAGTTACCATCACTATAACCTTTGACTTCAATTGGTCCACTTACGGATTTTCAAATTTTGGGGGGTTTCCCCCTTAAAAATCTTCAAATCTGCAAGCGGAATCTCTAACCATGACCTAAGATGAATGAGAACCTTCACAAGCAGGCAGCTATTTACTACCACTACCATCAACTCCTATTTCCCTCTTGTTCATTGATTTATTATTAGGAATGACCTGGGGAATACACTAAAGTTAGTTATATCAAATGTATTTATTTGTGTTAAGTTGTCTGCTGAATATGGATTGCTGGGGTATTCCAATTAGTAAACTCCCATGTCATCAAGTTGTAGTTGGTGTGCTTCTAGCACTCTTGCAGGGCAGCATCATTTGTAGCTTGTAATTTCCTCCAAAAATGTATTGTTTCTAAGTGACACTTGTTTGAGAGAGAGCAGAAAGAGACTGGAGGAGTAAGGTAAGATAACAGGACACAGGAGCATCTAGGAGAAAGGTAGGTATTGCAAAAATAGGTTTTGGTGTCTGATTATTCTTACTGCAAATGTTTATGTGATGGATAAACATGTCCTTTAAATTTAAGAGATTTTGATCTTAGATGACTTTGTATAGCCAAAACAAATCTTGCCTATCAATGGATCACAGACTTGAAGGCATCCATTTTAGGATCATAGTTGTTCAATTCATTTAAAGTTTTTCAATTACCAAAAAAACAACAATGTTTTATATGGAAAGACCGATTCTGGGGTTGGTCTTTCTATATACCATTCAATTAGGCAGGAAATGAGGATATTGCTAGATGGGTTGGACTGGATGGACATATGTCTTTATTCAACCTCTAATACTATACTATACTATACTTATACTATTTACCAGTAGTTTACTTGGTAAGTTGAAATAATGTATGCACACAGAATTCTGATGGAATACAGGCACTGCAGTATTTACTGCACAAAATTTAGTTTTGTGTCTGCAGTATATCTGCATTCACAGCTAAAAATGTTTTATGATTATGATTTTTCTTTAGATTATTTTATGGCATGAGTTTATAATAATTTTTGGCTTTGCAGGGGGACCATATACAGACATTGGAATTACCGTCTTGGTACCCAGTTATCAAGCAAGAAGAAGACCCCTCAAATAGGTCACATGTGCTGCACCCGAGGTAAATGATACTTTTGTATTCTAAAAATAAACCTGCAGGTATACAGAGAGCAGGATCACCCAGTGAGGTGGATGATACCATATATAAAAAATTTTAAATGGTGATGTTGAGCTGAACTTTTCCTTTAAATGACAATGCTACTTACCTCTTCCCTGCTCTTCTTTTTATATCTGTGCTTTGTACCCAGGGTGAGGACCTAATCCGCTAGGTCCTCACCCCTGGGCTCTTTGTAGTTACACCGACATAATTACTTAGCACTGCTTTGCTCCCCCTCCATTGGCAAGCCCAATAGGAAGACACGCTCGGCAAGGAGTGTGTCTTCCTATTGGACGCATTGTGAAAGCAGACGAGGGAGCAGCGCTAAGTAATTATGTCGGTGTAACTACAAAGAGCCCAGAGATGAGGACCTAGCAGCTTAGGTCCTCACCCTGAGTACAAAACACAGATATAAGAAGAGGAGTGGGGAGGAGGTAAGTATAATTATCCTTTTAATGCAGTTTTGGGTAAAGTTTGAGAGTGCATATGTTAAGAAAGCACTACAAAAATGTATTAGCTGTAGTTTTTCTATTCAAAGCAGTCAAATTCTGCTAAAGAAAAACTTTTCTTAAATATTTAAAAAATACATTATGTAACATCTGCTAAAATTAGCAGGTAAGGTGTTATATACATGATGTGTCACTTAGTTGTATCTCATTTATATATTCAAACTGAAATAGCACCTTTAATTTCTCAGCAGTTGCACATGCTGGTATTTAACATAATTTTTCCTCTCTTACCCACCTAGATTGACAGATCTTAATAGGATACAAGCACATAATATATCACTATCATATTTTTCTCTGTGCTTTAGGGAGGTATTTAGTCGTATATACAGTGAAAGCATCCAAATATATTTATTAACTAATGTGAATTCTCTTTTTTTGTGAACTTTTTAATGTTTTTTGGTTTGTAAATATTGCTTTTCAGTTACTATCTCTACATGTATGATAAAGTTGTGGCTCCAAATGTTTCCCTTATGGCTACTGTATCACAGTGCAAGGAAGCAAAGACTGAAAAAAGAGAGACTGAAGCCAGCAAACCTTCCCTGGAGCCAGACACTCAGACTAGGAGTGGCAAACATAAATCTGCTACCTCATACCCTGATCTTTCCATAGAGGAACAAGAGAGGGTAGATTTGAAATCAGACAAAGAGACCAATAATGTAAAAAGTAAGTAAAATACAAAGGCATTTTCGCTACTCTTGAGAAGTATACAGCCTTTCCATTTTATCCATTTTATTCTTTACCAGTTGCTTTAATACCGCATACAGACGTGCAATTCTCACCCGAAACGGCTGTTCGACGCACAAATGCGTCATGGTCGGGGGTCGTGGCTCGATGCACACATTGTACGTGTGTACGAACCTTTAGTTTTCTTGGTAAGTGATAGCCTCAGCACCAACCAATTGTGTGCAAAGGAAAGTGTTTGGTATTTTTATCTTCTGTACTTGCTAATTTTAACCTTCCGAAATTGTATTAAACTATTGGGTACTTACTCTGCTTGAAAAATGAATGTACGCTTCATAGCTGCAACAAATTTAGTCCGTCTGTAACAGGATGCACACACATACAGTGTCTCAGACAATCACTGACGCCTCTGCTGGTTCGGCCCCTCCTTCTGCTTACGTACATAGAAAAAAGTATATATTCTTTTTAAAATGAAGTGCAGAGAAGAGGTTTCTGGGGGGGGACTCCCCTGCGCATGATAGAGTCCTCCAGGAGTACAGGGAAGGGGCAGAAACCTTTTTACACACACAAAGGCTCTTCAGTTGGACTAGACTCCTACTCTTCATTTGGACTGCAGGACAACCATAAGGAACAGAGAGGAAAGGTAAGGTTTTTTTAACACTACGCAGTGGGGCCAGCAGTCAGTTGGACATGCCCTTCAAATCTGAAAAAAAAATAATTGGGGGGGGGGGGTGTTCATACCCTTAAAGAGTACTCCACTTGTTTTTGGAAGTTTTTGAATCCAGTTCTATTAAAGAAAGGAAGGAGCTGTGCCTTACCTTCCATTCTTCAATAGAACACACAGGAGCCAGGAGAGAAGGTAAGAACTTACCCGCTCGCTCGCTCCCCCGGCGCGTAGTCTGTCTTTTATGCGCATAGAAGACAAGGTCCGTCGGGACCTGTCAGACCAAGGGCCGGGAGCGACGAGCGGGTAAGTTCTTACCTTCTCTCCTGGCTCCTGTGTGTTCTATTGAAGAACGGAAGGTAAGGCACAGCTCCTTTACCTCCCGTCTTCAATAGAACTGAGTTTCCAAAAACGAGTGGAGATACCCTTTAAAGGATAGATTCACTCAAAAATGTAACCTATCCTTTTTATTAATAATTGAAGAACGGAAGGTAAAGGAGCCATGTCTTACCTCATTAATTATGTTCTTCAATTAATTTATCAGGAGCTGGGAATAAAGATTGTAAATCTTACCTGCTACTGTGCTCATTCTCTGTGTCACCTTACAGCCCCTGACTGCTTCTGGATATAGTTTAACCCAGAAGCAGTCGATTACACAGATTCCTTAACTAGGTAAAAGTACACTTCTCTTCTATGAAATTTGTTACCAACATATTGGGCATGTCTCTAGATCGACATTATGGGATGAGATACAGTCCAAAAATGGGTGGAATTGTACAATAATGATATAGTAACATGATATCTAGTGGTCCTAGATCATGTGACCACTAACAGAAAACACCCATGGGAAACAAAACAGTAAATCTAAAATACAATTTCCAATACAAATTTTCCAAACAAAATGCAGCAGAAGCATATCAATACTGAGTGCCACTCATAAATACAAGAACTATACACCAGAGGGCACTGGTATGCAACAAAAAAAGAGAAACAAAAATGTGCACAATATTAAACATACATCTATGTATGTTATTGTTATTGTTAAAACTTTGGGAAATGTGTTCTCTATACAAGTGCTGTCTATCAAGAAAGCTCTTCCATGCCTAGGATGATGTCTTTAGCTGTTGTTGATCCAAAGTTATAGGCTTAAAAAGTCTTTTCTACTATGCACTGTCTCTGTGTGACGTGTTATTAACTGTCATAAGCTCCAACATCCAAAAATCAATCTTTTTTTATGCTAGTTACAGACCTGCAATCAATATCTACTTTCTGATTGCCCCAGTAAGGAAGGGTTTCTCCCCCCCTTTTTTTTTTTTAGCTGTTTTTTTTTTTCTTTGTGTGTTCCTCTGGATCAAGAGTTAGGTAGGGTTTAAAGGGCATGTCCACCATCCAAACTAAAATTTAACCCACTACTTGCCCCTCTTTATAGTTTAAAAATAATCCTTACCTTAAATCTCTGCTCTTTATGGTTGTCCTGCAGTGCTTATACAAAGTCCAGGAAACTGAAGAATAGTAGCTGTCTTCCTGTCCAAAAGGTTTCTGCCTCCTGTCTTTTCCGCCTCCTGTGTGGCAAGCGCAGGGGAGCCCTCCCCCCCTTCCCTCCCACCATCCGGATCCATCCTCTGCAGCCATTGCACCTAGCGTGAAATCCTTTTGCCATATGAGTGATGTCCCCTGCCCACCCCTAACCACCAAGATATTTCTTTAAAAAAAAAAAGATTGCTACTTTACAGACCTTTGTTCCCTGGGCGTCTCCATTGACGGCAGCCGTGTCTGCAAGTTCCGGCAAACAAGGAGCCAGATCAGTGCACGGTAGGAGAGAAGGGTCTGTAAGTAGCGTTACAAGTTCCTGGAATTAAAGTTGCGGTTAATATCAGCTAGTGCAACTTTAACTCCTTTGCTCTGGCTGCGTGGGTATGGCAAAAGACACCTGCGCAGGAAACTCAAGCGATTCAATATCGCAAGTGGCAACGTCATTTCTGCATTCGCCAGGAGGTGCACGCATAATAGTGATGTCATGTATGAGAGATTTACTCAGAGCAATAGCTTTTTGGGTAAATATCCCTGCAAATGATTTCTATCATTAAAGGGCATGCCCTGCCCCAAAAGGCACTTTTTGCTACAATGTAGGTGCCCCCTACCCACCCCCAACAGCCAAAATATTTTTGCAAAATAATGCTCCGATTGTTACTTACGGACCATTCTCTCCCGTGCGGTCTCTAATCCAGCTCCCTGCTTGCGGAAGCTGCAAGCAGGGGCTGGACTCACAGCCGCATCTGTGATTGGCTAAGATGTGGCCAATCACAGATGCAGCTGACATTATTGAAGACGCTGCGGGAGAGAATGGTCCGTAAGTAATGAACGGAGCATTGTGGCGGTTGGGGGTGGACAGGGGGCACCTACCTTGTAACAAAACTACACCTTTTCATGCTAGGTGCAACGGCCGAAGAGGATGGATCCTGTAGGGAGGGAGGGCAGTAAAGGGCTCCACAGTGCATGTCACATTCCTTGTTGTGGTTGAGGAATCGGCAAAGGCCGGATGGTTCACAGATACATCCTTCTCTTTACTTTCCTGGACTTTGGACAAGCACTACTGGAGAACAATTTGTAAAGAGATGTAAGTTAAGGATTTTTGTAAACTACTTAGTAGGGCCAGTAATGGGTTAAATTATAGTTTTGGGGGTGGACATGCCCTTTAAGGCAATTTGGCTGCATGGTGTTGTACATCAGTTTTCTGCTCCCTCAGTATATTACCAAATATATTTAGTAATATATAGTATTTTTTGAGTTTTAGAAAATTGAGCATTAAATTGTAAATTTAAACAATAAAACAAGTGTAACAAAATAGGGTTAAATGGGAGAAATAAATCTCAGTGGACATGTGAAGTAGTACTATTAATATCTTTATATATATCTATATATATATTTTATAACATATCTGGATACAAACAAAGGTATGAAGATCTTTTTAGAATATGAATTATATAGAAGCTACGTATTCAGAGGGCTTCCAATATAATTATACACAGGGTTCCGATAGCTTGGTAAACTTGTCTTGTACAACCCCTATGTTTATATAAAAGTTGGATAAATGGAGTTACCAGCATAATCATATCCCTCCAATAACGTAATTTGGGGGTTTTGTTAGACATTCATTCTAGTACAATTGCGTGCCTAGCATAGAACATCAATTCTTTTAACAGTGTTAAGTGCAACCGTAACCGAGTATCTAACTTGGATATTCCAAAGAGGCACAGTTTGGGTTCTAATGGGACTGGTATATACAATATCTCTCGGAAATTGTATCTGCAATTCTGTTCCAGAATCTAGAGATAGTAGGACAGTTCAAAATCATGTACCAAAAGTCAGCTTGATTTCTGACATTTGGGGCAATCTGCTGAAGTGGTTGGAGACATGAGAAACATCCGATGAGGAGTTAGCTATGTCTGATGCATTATATTAAGTTGTATTAATTTATTTATTTGCTGCTTGTCAGGCTTTTATGTGTGACTCAGCAAAGTCTTCCCAATCCTCTGTGGTGCGGGATGACATATATCTGATCCATTTATCTAATATATTATTGGATTGTGCTGTGTTTTTATGCCTATTAAGATGAGCATACATCTTTGACACTGACCGCCTTTCTCCTTGATTTTTAAAGAGTTGAATGTTCATGCAGTTTAATAGACAAAGAGTGGAATTCAGGAGTTACACAGTATCTTAGTTGTATATATCTAAAGAGGAAGGAGTTTGTTACATTGTATTGCCATTGACTTTGGGACATTGTAAAATATTGGTTCTGATTCTATTTTTAGGTAGCAGTATGATTTTTAGGTAGCAGTATGATTTTTATCAGGTTGATTTTCCTGATTAAGTTAATAGGGAACTGTTTCCAGATTCCTGTTTTGGTCTTAACCATCTCTAATAAATTAAGGATATTGTATTGTAAGAATAGATTAGGAGATCTTGTGATTTGTATGTCTAGAATATGGGCTAATTGTTGTTATAGTATTGTATACATTTGTTAGCGATTCCTAAGGGTCAGTCCGATATATAATCAGATAATCTGCATACAGATTTAGTTAGGAGGTATGCTTCCCTAATGTGAGGCCTTTAATATTTGGGTGGGTTCTAATTTAAATTGCTAGTTGTTCTATCACAAGTGTAAATAGATATGGGGATATAGGGCACCCCTGTCTGGTTCCTGTATTCAAGTTAAAGGATAAGTGCACTGTAAAATCAAGTTATGTTCATTTGGAAGCTACAGCTTTAAAAAAACCATTGCCATATTTTTGTTTTTACCTATGCCCCTCCAGAGCCTAGCTTTGTGCCTTGGAAATTGCTGACATCTTGTTACTGGTTTGCTGAATGTTAAGCTCCGCCCCTCTGAGATTTCCTCTGCCTTCTCCTGCTTGAGCCTCAGACAGTAATGCTTGTGAGTTCCGTGCACACGCACGTGAGGCATTACTGTTTTGAGTCTTATTTGTCATTGCCTTTATAGGGCTAAAAAATTTTTTAAAATGCTTAAGCAAGTAAGGTATCTGTTGTTTCATCTAACATCACATGGTATTGATTATGGTCCTGAGATTGAAAAAGATTTATATCTGCTGATCAAATTTTGTGTCCCTGTAATATTTTCCTCTTGTGTATAATGTAATTCCTGGATCCCTGAAAGTTGTTTAGTGACCAGTGTTGGTGTGGATTGTGAACAGTGCATTCATACCAATGTAGTATGGTTCATAGAAGACAGTTATCACTATCACACTGTGGGAATATTTAGCTCCTCACATTCTGGATTGGCAGATTTAGGATGCCTCCTGGTTATCATTTTTTGTAAAGCATGTAAATGAAAATATTTGACATTTTATTGTTGCCCTCTCTTGTGATTTTTCTCTTCCACTTGTCTTCAATTTCAACTAAGTTACACTTTTTTTAGGGACCAAAACAGTGGATGGAGCAAAGGATGGCCATGTGTGTCATAAAGATGTAATATGTGAGGATGACAAAAGCCAGATCATGGAAGAAGTTGTAAAAACCTTCCTGAAACAGCAAGAGAAACTAAACTACATTTTACAGAAGAAGCAGCAAATTCAGATGGTAAGTCAATGTATACATCTGTAAACCTTCAAATACATTTTCCTACTTCTGTATTACATTCTTGCATTTTTTTTTTTTTTTGCTACATCATTCACTTTTTAGATACACAATCAACTTTTGTGTTATGGATTCACTGGTTTCATTGGCTTGTGGACTACATTGCACTATGCCTATGGTATTTTACATTCATTGTATTGCATGCTGTTGCAGAAAAAAACATTGTCATCAAGAGGTTTAAAGTTTGCCCAGCATATTTATGTATCAAGTGACATTATACCTTGGAAGATACTAAATGAGCATTTGTGGTTATGCAATAAGTACATTTTTGTAGAATGTGCTTTATGCAATTTATCCATGATTAAATCATCCATAATACTTTGTATGAAGAGCAACAGACACACATTGCACCATTTTGGTTATTTAATTACCATGACATGCATATCTGTTACTGATCTATAGTTAGTTATAGACTATAGACAAATCCAAAAAACCTAGTGAATTGCCACAGTATTTACTGTTTCTGTATTTTTGATATTTATGTTTACTAGGAAGTGGAAATGCTAAGCAATTCGAAAACTATGAAGGAGTTAACTGTGGAACAACAAAACTTGCAGAAAGAGTTTGAATGCTTACAGACCGAGCACATGCAAAAAATGGAGGAATTGTATGACGAGCAGCGAGATTTAGAGGAAAAGTTGAAGCAAGTTAAAAAGCAAAAGTGCTCCTGTGATTCCAAAACAGACAGGGATAAAGAGGCACAGTATGCAAACCAGGTAAAGGCAACAGTTGTATATATGATAACATTTGTGTCATTCTAATGTGAAAACTTGCAATTTGATGTTTGTATGACATTTTTGAGCCTTCTATTTTAAAATAAACACATGGGTAGTTGCCATTGGGTAGAATTACTTGCATAAATGTTGTTGTTTACCATCTCGCGTTAAGTTCATGTGGTTTGTACTTCCCCAAGCTTTTATCTCTGTAGTGTTAATTGTTTTGTACTGATTAAAATGAAACACCTGCAGTATAATTAATATATGGTTGGACGTTTGTTACCATGAAAGATATGATTATTATGGACAGTTGTACTTTTTTATTTCTGATTTGGCATTGCATAAAAAAAGGTAATTTGTAATTTTATTTTGCTTTTTTTAGCTCTAGATATAGACTTATAAAGCTGCCTACTGTCTCAAGTAACTGAATTTGTGTTCTTTTGCTATAAAGTTGACAGAGCTGCGGCAGAGGCTGGACCAGGCTGAGGCAGACAGGCGTGAGCTTCAGGATGAGCTGAGACGTGAACGAGAAGCCAGGGAAAAGCTGGAGCTAATGATAAAAGAGCTGAAGCTTCAGATTTTGAAATCTGCAAAAAGGGGTGATGCCGAGTAGATGATTGCTCTGGTGTGGCATTATGTTACACATAAAAACAGGGTTTAATTTCAGATGCCGGGAATATATTGTGGAATGTTTTAATTTAAGCAATGATCTGCTATTTGGAAGTAAATATTAAGAGTATGACTTTGTTGTTTGCAATAGTTAAAGATGTTGCACCCCTAAGGCCAGTAATGCAGACTGCTTTGCTGGCTAAATTTATTTATTTATTTATTTTCCCCACATTTATAGATTATATAGTTTTGAGTTTTAAAAGATTTATAACTGAGTGATTTAAAATGGAAGAGTTGACAACAAAAAAACAAAATTGGGGTGGGGAGTTTAAATAGTATGTAACATCCTATCCATGCAGCAGCCTGACTTTACCATCTGGCTTTATTCATATGTCAGTTGTCAACTAACTCTGATGTGGAAGAACCATATTAATACTGCTTCTATTTATTTTTCCTCATCATTGTGGCATGGGATAAACCCTGCTGGGTATTTCAAAAGCATGTTCCTTACCTGATTAACAGGCTAAACATTTGAAATTGAGATTTGATTGGACATAAAATGCTCTGGATCTTGCTTCACCCACTTTACATTGTAGATGGTTTTTAACATTTAAAGTAAAGTATCCAGAAACCAATACTATTTAGAGAGCTTGTATCACCAAAAACAGAAAAGACTTTATGTGCATTGAAAAGCAGATTATTTCTGTATTTGCAAATAAAAACTTTCATTTCTTGCAATGTAATTGGGTTGATTAATAATGTATTAGTTATGAAGATATCCTAAAACACTATTTTCTTGCTGTTTATTATCTAGTATACTATTTAACCTTGGTTTTCTAAATAGTTTACTGCTATGCAAAGTGGGCCCTACACTCTAACTAGAGCTTATACGGCTGTTTCCACAGCAAAGGCCAAGGGGAAAAGCTGTGGGTAAACTTTTTTATATTTAAAATGCAAGTAGAAATTCTGAAACATGCAGACTAAAAGTAATTTTTTTAAAATAAAATATTGCTTTTAAATGTATGTAATATTTTTTCTTAATTTGATGTTACTGGCTCCTTATCCTGTTAAAACACAGACCTACTAAAAGTCATGGGTTTTGTAGTGATAACACTGGGCTGCAGAGAGCAGTTTAGGGTTTACCTGCTGGACAGCCTTGCCATAATATGCAAATATGCAAAGGTTTGTTTTTTTTCTAATTGAGCTTGTGGGTGCCTCTAAGAACATAGAGAGCAACATGTTTATATCAAACTATATTGTCTGAGCATTTAATGCATATATTTTGCATGTCCAGTTTACGATGTGTGGGGAAAATATGCTTTAAAGCTTTTCTTGAAACCTTAAGTCATATAAAGCAAGCAGACTGTGCTTCAGACCTTGCTAGTACTCAGCGGATTATGTGAAGAGAAGAGAGTTCCAAAAGTTATTTTTACTAATTTGTATCCATTATCTAGTTTCAGACACTGCGTATTAGAGCTGTAAACTGCTCACTAAATGCATCTGTAGAATTTTATATTATAGAACTTTTTACATTTTCGTGTTAAACATTTTGTCTAAATGTTAGCAGATTTTATATATGCCACGCACATGATATATATGTTGACTACTTTTCAAATGTGTTTTTTTTTTTTTTTTAAGCTGTTTTCATTAACATAACATTTGGGTTGTCCTTCTTATATAACCTGTACTTGTGTGCTATGTTCCTTTTTTGTTGCTGCCCTAATTACCAAAATGCCTTTTTTTGGTGAAAATTCTGTATATTGCTGGTTTTTGCTTTACCTTTTTCCCTATGTAATTACAGCAATTTGTTATGCTACTTGATTCTTTCCCTGTGTAAATACTAAATTGACCTTTGTTTATTTTTCTGGCACTCAGATTAATTTATATATTACACATATATCTTTTTTTAAGGGAATATCCTGAAACCACAGGTAAAGGTGCCATAATTTGAGTGTTGATTATACATACTTGTATATATTGTAAAATTTAAAAAGAATTCGCCTTGCTTGAAAAGCTTCTGAAAACATGCATTGATTGCTTCCATCAAAATAATCTTAAATGTGGTTTACAACCCAGTAAATAAGACAAGTTTGTTTGTAGTGTGTTTGTATAAGCATGAATATTTTTTGTAGCAGATTTATGTTGGAATTTTGGGGGGAACTGGAACACACATTGATAGTTTGTTAGCTTTGGAGGCATAAGGTTAAGAAAGCGGCAGTAATTAAAATGATTTCAACCTGTTTTGGCAAGTTGAGGCAAAACCATGTTTTTTTGGGGTGGGGAGTGTGGACTGCTAAGTTTTGTGTTTTTATTTTTTTTTTATTCTCCTTGAAATGCATTTGTTTCATAAAGACATGGCTAGAATTTTAATGCACAAGGACAGATAGACATGGCCCATTGACTAGAAGCCCATTTTTTGGGGTTCGTAAATTTCTCCAAATTGTTTCAGGGAAATTAGTAGCTGTGATGGCAATAATGCACTGTAAGTGCGGCATGAAAGCATTATGACCAAACTGCAGTGTATATGGTCTGATCTTTCTCAGGGATGCAGGAGCCAGACACTTTTTAAAGTGTTTTGACATCCACAATATCAGGCCTTTAAAGTTACAAATAATACACACAAAACATTCAAATACAATTATTAATAGAATAGCAACAATACATCCTTCATATTTTTTTTAGGTTGAAACTTGTTTTGTTAGCACTAAAGGAATAAAATGAGTCTTGGGGTAGATGTGAAAGGTGCATATAAACTGTTCTACATAACAAGGTTTCCAAAAATGTAACATTTCTGTGCAGTCCATATGGTATTTGGCCTGTGTCCTTTTTCATGTTGCATTATATCTTGTGATTGAATATTATGGTTTTCGAAATCTGCAAGAAAAAGGATGATCAATGCACATTCCTGGGCCCCATATAATATCATAATATCTGTGCTAGGGAAAACAGTAAAAACATGGGTTTTAGTTGCAGTTTTATGCATAAAAGTGAAAAGCCTTCTTACCACGTCAAGGTAACCCCATTATTGAAAACCCTAACTAATTACCTTGGGCCATTTATTTGGGCTGACACTGCTTGCTTGGTTGAAGTTCAGTAGCACTTCCACAATATACTATAGTCATTTTCCCGTAGGAGTGCTCCCAAAGCCCCTTTTTGTTTATGTAATGTAGCAGAGTTTCTCTGCAGGAAGATAGACCAAGCTTCCATGTGGTAGTAGCACCCCCAACACATCCCATTAATTGGAGGACTTCTGCTTGTTAAAAGCCAGTAGCCTGTAACACTAATCCAATGCAAGGTCAGGGAGACAACCTTTCCAAGAAAATGAAACCAAGCAGTGGGTGTCAGCCCAGATAAATGACTGAAGGTAATTAGACCTTCCTTGATATGGTTGGAATGCTTTTTACTTTTATGTATACAATTGTAATTAAAACCCCATGTTTTAATGTTTGCACTAGTACAGATATTATGATATTATATGGGGCTCAGGAATGTGCATAGATCATCTTTTTTTTCTAATGTTTTGGTCAGCTCAGTAGCACCACAATGTTAAAGTAATTTTGCCATAGGAGTGCTCCCCCTTTTTGTGTATTGTTTTATAAATCTGACTCAACCGACCTTAAGGCGACGGCCGCGTGCTACACGCGGCGAACAGCCACTTCGGACGAGAATAGTCCGTGTGTATGTGTTCGGTTGGGGGTTGTTCAATGATTCCCCTGGTGGATCATTGTAAGACCCCCAACCGAACACATACACACGGACAATTCTCGGGCAAAATGGCCATTCGTCACGTGTAGCACTAAGCTGTCGGGGGTCGCTGCTCGCTCGCAAATTGAGCGTGTGTACGGACCTTTAGCTTTTGCTAATCTTCATTTAAATCTTGTGCACAATATAGTGAAAGTAGTTTTCAACTTTAGCTATCTTGTCTGCAATATTTAGCTGGCCTGGCTCACGTTTTTATTTTGCTATTTTACAACGATTACCATGTGTATAAAGTATTTCCACATGTTGGGTTGGTGCTATTCCCACTAAAACAAGTAACGAAATCATCATTATAATTGTAGTGCTCTTGTTGCATCTGCTGTAGTCCAATTTTCTCTTATGTTAATGGCTCCATCCAACATAACACGAATTATATTTTCTGCCTGATGGCATGACTGTGCCATCAAATTTAAGTTTTAAAAATGATCATTGTTAACATTATATTTTGTCCCAGATTTTCTAATGTGCTATTCTGAGTTAATATCTGCCAGTTATACACAAGCAAATTGTTTGTTGCTTTGCAATGTTTTGCAAGCAAGGCTTGGTTACAAAAGTTTAATATACATGGGCTATATATACACGGCAAGGACAGTCCTACGACAATCCAGGGAGCTTCATATTTACTGGTGCACCATCACCAGAAATATCTCTGCCTCTGAAACAGTATGCAGCCTACAAAACTCTCAAATAATTGGAGGCTAGAAGTTCCATATAAGACTACAATAAAACTTTATTCAAGATTTCTTCAGTGGGAAGTGGTGGATAAAACGAGAAGTGTAGCACCAACCCCCCCCCCCCCACACACACACACACACACACATGTCCGTTATACTGATATTGCTTTTATGACTATGTCTTGAAAAAAGTTTGATTTTTATTTAAACCTCTGCAATTTGGCCATTCTTTGAAAGTTTTGGAATATATAGTCCTGGGTATTCTGTGTTGACCTTTTAAAGTTCAGCAGCACCTGAGCCAAGACAAAAGTGACTTTTCTTAAATTTACAATTTAATTGCGGCTTAATATAGTCAACTTGTTTGTAAAGGCTTTTCTTTTTGATAGGCATTCTCCAACAAAAATGCAGCACCAGAACAAGGTCCGTGGGCCCCCAATGCACAAAACGTTTTAAGCCTTCCACCTTTTTTTTCTTTATTGCCCTGTTTGCCTCTATGGTAAGACTGGCCCTGCAAAAATATGATGTAAAAATAAGTTTATATATTTTTTTGATTCGATGAATATACAGAAACTGTACTGATAGTTGGATTAGTATGGCAGTTTTGGTAATTCTAAATACACATCACCTGCACAAGTACCATATAATTTTATAGAAATCTTAATTTTAGGCATACATCACTAACCCTCTAACTGTATCTTCAAATGTTAACCATTGGCTTTAGCTATTGTTTTGATTCTTAGCATTCATTTTGCAACATACAGACAGAAATGCTGTGTCTTAAAGGGCAAGTCCAGCCCTCAAATTAAAAAAACATATATACAGGCTAATCACCCCCAAAACCCCTAAACTGTTATAGTTTGAAATCCTGAAATAAATAAGTCTAACCTGAAATCCTGCACTATGTCCTGCTCCCCTGTTTCTGCTTCCTGCTTTTCCAGTTAGCAACTGTCAATTATGTATTTGACAGTTGACATCACAGCCAATGACTGAATGCTAACCCCTAGCTGCCTCTTCTGAGCATGCTCAGGCTCAGTACCGGGTCAATAAATTGCTCAGTTTCCATAAGGCATCCAGAAGCATAGCAGGCATACAGTAATGAATTCAGAGAGCAAAGTAGGATGTATCAACATATCTTAAAGAGGCCATTCTTTCTAAAAGATGTTATTATGAGGGTTGAGTTCTTTAAGTCTCGACTGCTGTTTAGATAGTACCATCTCTCAGGTCTTTGTTAAGAGAATAGAGTTGATCTGAAAATAGCAAAAAGCTTCAGATTTTTTAAGATAAAAAATTACTAGTTTGTACATATAGTAGAAGACAATAACATTAGAGAAACAATACCCAGTCTGTGTATTGCACATAATATCCCACGTAGTCTCATCTTACTGTGTTAAAGGTTGTACACTGACAACTGTCTACATTAGGTAAAGGGACGGCCATTACCTCTCTGCACACTAAAGCTTCTTTCACAACAAAGCTTCATTGCACAAGGCTGTGGTGTGGTGTGCCACTTACAGCATAAGGACTGAGGTGAGCCTGTAACGCTTTCTTTATTTAGGTTAGTACATGTACACGTTATGGTTTTTATCTTTGGGGAGTAAAATAGTTGCTTTGTGTAAAAGCTGTAAGCACTTGTGGGTATTTTCTGGGGTTATCGTATGATTGCAGCTTCTGTTTAAGCATTCCAAATTAAGTTTATAATAAGAAAGCAAATAATTTTGTGGAATGAGATTTAGTCCTTACCAGACCCAAATGACAACTGTTAATGATCATAATTTGATATCTTTAAATATTAATGGTATGCCTGGATGTGGTGCAACTCTTACATCTTTAGAAATGAATTTCTGAAGTCACCATACTTTTACCTGGTCTGCTATTAAACCTGCTTGCAGACATTCCCTAATAAAGGGTTGTTTCTTTATTTTCCCTTTTTAATTTTAAAAGCTGCTAAGAAAGCGTCTAAATGCGTTTTCAAAAATCTGCATGCTGTAAGCTTTATATTTTTTCAGAATATAGGGGGAAAACAGTCACATTTCTTTAAAATCTACATAACATTCAATGTATAAAGTAGTTTGCTTTTGTATTCTACATTTGCAGTAGTCTTGGACTGAACACTAAATAGTAAATGCATCTATCTATGTGCTTACATATTTAATTATGTATTTAATCAATAATAAAGTCAAAAGTTTGAAATGAAAGTGCACACAAAGAAATTTGTGTAGTTTCACTGTGAAAATGAGGTGGTCATTTTTGATTTATATCCATTTTTCTTTTTTATGCATGTATACTGCATATATAAAAATATATTTGCATCAAAGATGACCATAGTTCTTTTGTACATATTTTTTTTTTTATTACTGTACAGTTAGTTTATCATCCATCCCTTCAATGCTGCATAGGATGTCATACTAACTAAGGTTTGTATCCACAAATGTTCCAAAGATAACTTATTCTCCAGACACTGGATATCATTTAGGATATCATAGGACTATCATAGGACTACCGTATTTGCAATAGGGCAAAGGGCAATAAAATATTTAACTAAATCTGAAAGAGAGTACATTATCTGTAAGCCTGTAAAACACCTATAGCTATACACAAATTATGTGTTAGAATAATTTTGTAGGGTTGGAATGAAGATAAGCAAATAACAAAAATATACAAATAGGCATATGGAAAAATAGTAAATAATACCTTCCCCGTGTTTTTTTTCTTGTTTTGCCTCAATGCTAGATTTTTATTTCAGAGGGCACAAAATATAAGCGTTAAAAAGTGTCAGGAGCAATTATCCTCCTACATTTGCTGAATACAATTGGTACAATTGTACAGTCTCAAATTTTTTATGGCATAATTTATTAGTATTTTGTATATAGTAAAATCACTTTTATTGATTTTGCCAAAGTTATAAAAAAAAAATTGTTATATAATGTGGAAGGGTTTATCATCTATTTAAAATTCTTTTATTATTAAAATTCTAAATTATTCCAGTTATGTCAAATCTACTTATTGCATAGTTTTGTATTTTTTAATAAATAAATTTGGTTCACATGGGAATAGTCTGCATCTTGATTGGACAAATGAAAAGGTAAATTTAATCTGTTATCTGTAGCCAGCTGTAGCTTAATAACATGGTTCACCCAAGACTACATCATTATATAGCTTATTGTGAACCAAGCCTCATCATTCCCTCACTCATGTTCCAACATGCACTTTTAAATGAATTTCCCTTCTTGTAGGGACAACCTAAATAAAAAAATTGAAAAAATCCCACCATTATTTAATGTTGTTAAAGGCCCTTGTTCAGTTGTCTATATGAAGTAACTGCTTAAAGATTCTGTATAATCTCGATTAAAGCCATAGTACATGCTTAAATTGAATATAATCTACTTGTACAATATATATTTTTTTCAAATAGCATTTTTTATTGCAATATCCGTAATGTAAAAATATCATCTTGTAATTATTTTATTTATTAGTTCTGCATCTAATAATCAATGAAATAAACTGGAGGTGCAATATGTTAGCTGGGTGCAAGATATAAATTTGGTTTGCTTTGCTGTCACAAGACACATTACAGTGAATACTTTGCTGCTTTTCAATGTTTAAATTATCTGCAATTTAATGCACATTTGCACACATAGCAACTTTTCATCTAATAATGCACATAAATGAGTACTCATGGGCCATGTTAATGCATATGCTTGTTAGGAAAGGCCTAAATCAGCAAGCTGCTGTTTCTGAAGAGAGAAGTTATTTTTTTGGGTAAAAGCTATATTATGTTCTCAGATTCTCAAAGGTTATTTATGTCGCATGATAAACTGAAGATGTGAAATATTTACTGACGAGCATGTGTAAAAAACTTCACAAACATTGTTAAGTCACAACTGGGAAATGTTTAAAACTGTGAAACCTTTGTTTTTGAAGTCCCTTTTGATTTCTCAGTTTTACTGTATTTTCCAATGATGTACAGTTTATGCTTTGGGTAACTGTGATTGTGAATTACATGATTAAAACTGTCCTCTACCTCACAAGAAAATAACAGGTGTTTTATATGGTTAAAAAAAATTGCATTTATCTGGTCAAACAGTTTACAAAAAGTAGAAGAATCTGTATTGCAACATTACATACTGTGCTTTCTGCTTATACCTCAAAATGTATTTTTGTGCTGTTTTCCATTGTCATTATTTGTACATAAAGAGTTTCGATAGTGGATTTAAACCTTAATAAAACAAGATTGTGATGTTAAACAAAACTGTGTGGCTCAGTGTGTATGGTATGTTTATTGTGAGTAGAATTTGTCTCTAGACATGTATATCATATATTTGTCCTAACTTCTAGACCCTAAATACCTAGAAAATCTAGAAAAATACTAGAAAATCTAGAAAAATCAAAGCATATAACTGTAAAGCTAGAGAGTAAAGGTGGAATTTGAAGGCGGCATTAGTGGCCTACAATGGAATATATACCATGGTTGTGCAGAGATTTATGTGATTCAGTGTGTGCTTCAAGTTCTAAAACTCATTAACATTGCTATGGCAATGGGCTTGTGCTTTTCAAACTTTATTTTAATAATTGTGATTTTATTTAATAATTTAAAGGGCATGTCCACCCATAAAACCAAATTTCAAAATTTCATACACAGGCTAAGCACTCAGATCTGTTTTACTTACCTTCCCCAAAGGTGCCCAGGAACAAGCTTACAAGATGTAGGTGCTGCCCCTTCCTGTTGCAAGCTCGTTTCAGGGAGCCCTTCCATCAATTCCTTACAAAAATTAAAGTACACATCTCTCACATACCACACATTCAAGTTTTGTGTACCTAGCTTGAAAACTGTGGGAGGTACAGTCCAAATTGAAAGAGAAGAAATAGAACAGTAATTTGGCTTTTTAAGCTAAATAAACATTGTGCCTCCTGATGTTTGAAAACTTTAAATCCCAGCATTCCTCAACTACAGAGGGAAGCCAGGGAATGCCAGGAGATTTCATCTGGAGGTACACAGTTTGAGAATGGTTTAGATTGTTCGACAGGTAAGCTCTTTGTTTTTAAGGTTGTTATTGAAGTATTTTGGATGTCCAAGGGCTTATAGAACAGGCTGCATTAACACACCTGGAGACTTCTGTTGACTTTTAATATCTTTTAAATGTAGATATTAAATAGGGCTAAGAGACATGTTTTTCCTACAAACATAAAATGAAATGTGCTCCATCACTACTTTATTTTGGACAGGAACACAACGTGGGCAGTGGGGACAGCATGCATTAGAAATCATTGCCAAACTTGTTGAATATGGCAGTGGGGCCTAAGCCTGTGTGCAGAACATTTGAAATTAAAACTGAAATGGAAAAAGTTTTTTAAAAAAACAATTAAAATTACCTGGGGTAGGGAGGTAGGATTGATTATTCCTAGTATTGTTTTGTTGAAAAACTACAGCACTTAGTTTTCATCTGCCATGTTACCATCCTTGACCTTCCCGTATTTGTGATAATAGTGAAACCATGAGGAAGCCTAGCAGAAGCAGTTTTCTTTGTGCTGATGCACCTCACAAAAACAAAATTAGGAGGTAGGAATGAGCAATGCTACCTCCCCGCCTCCAGTAATTTTCATTGTAAAGAGGAACTTAAGTCTCGAAACAACATTGCCCCAATAGACAGAGCACATTCACAAACCTACAACAAGCTGGGTCTCACTTTTCCGTTTGCTGTGGTCGCTAGGCAATTAATCTGTGGGTTCTAGGATTCAGCTCCCATAATCCATGCTAGCTGGATGACTAACAGCTAAATGTACACAGTACATGCTTTATAGTGCTCAACAGATCAAAACAATGCATGACTTAAACACAAGGTACTTGCTGGCATTAAAAAAACACAGCTATGTTTTACCTCCCGTAAAAACACACAGAACGTATCCACGGTTGCACTCCTTTACCACCCATTCTTCAGTTAAACTGAAAATGTCTTATTTATGATACGGAGGACACCCTTTAAAGGGAATGTCCACCCCCAAAATGACATTTGATATTCTGATAGAGAAGCCCTTAAAACCACAAGATAATAATATGCACACTGCCCAAAACTGTACACAAAGCTAGTTATTTAGCATGATCCCTGCAGGTAATTTGAGAGAGCAGGGAAAGCTCAGAGCTTTCATGCATACTCAAATGAGCTTTCCATTGTTCTCAATGGCCAAGCCTGCAGGTTCACCCAGTAGTCATTGGCAGTGATCACATACATCATGGTTGTGACTCTGGTTTAACCAGGAAGTGAAAGGAGTTTTCTAGTATCTGATGCAGGGGTCAATCTGATCGATCTGTTTGTGTGCAGTTTAGGGCAGTGCAAGTTTAATGAACTTGCAGGGTTATTCAATAAAAGTTCTTATTGTTTAAAATGGTGCAAATTTTGCCCCAACTAATCAGATGTTAGCTTTCAAATGTTAAATAAGTTCTGATTGGGTTAGCTTTCAAATGTTAAATAAGTTCTGATTGGTTGGGGCAAAATTAGCACCAAGATCAAAACCATAGTCTTAAATCCCTTAACTTTTTCCTGTCAATAACCTTAAAGGGTATGTCCACCGTGATTTTAAACTTTTATGTTTCCAGTTAAACTGAAGGACAGGAAGTAAATGCGCTATGTCTTACCTCCTGTCTTTCAGTAAAACTTACAGGAGAGCAGGAGAAACTTACCGCGTATCGCTCCAGCGCTGCTGACAGCCTCCGACTACACTGACATTTCCCGACGGATCCACAGTCCTTTGCATTGTGTGCACGTGAGTACACAGTGCAAAGGAGCATGGACGTGGCAGACTGTCAGAGAAGCCGGCACTGGAGCGACACGCGGTAAGTTTCTCCTGCTCTCCTGTACGTTTTGCTGAATGACAGGAGGTAAGACATAGTGTATTTACCTCCTGTTCTTTAGTTAAACTGGAAACATAAAAGTTGAAAATCACGGTGGACATACCCTTTAATATTACATACATGTAAATTAAATGAATCACTGCTCACACTTGAATTTCTATTCTCTGGGGTCTTACGCTGCCAGGGATGTCAGGTTTACTAGAAGCCCAAGGCATGACCTGCAAAAGTATTTAGATGCTGATGGTTGTGAATGAGGGGGTGAGTCAACAACAACCTTAACAATTTACAGCTAAGAAGTAGTATTGTTAAACTGTTTAATATACTGTAGCAGCTCAGACCCAGCTAAGTTGGGGAATCTCCCTAAGGCCTAGACCACACTAGCGAGATTTCCGTGCGTTCGCGCTTGCGCATGTGATTTTTTTCTAACATTGCAATCGCGACAACGCACCAAAATCACATGATTTTGGGCGTGTTGCGATTGCGCATCTACTTGCGATACACAATTGCATGCAATAACCATTTTTATGCGCAATCGGAATTGCACACGCAATTGGGTGCGATTGCGTGAGCGCTCCCGGTTGTGATGCAGTGTGGCCGTGCCCTAACTTTGTATTCTAACTTCAGTTTTCTATTTAACAATTGTGAGCCGTTTTAAAAAAAAAAAAAAGTTTTGACTTCACTTCTTCTTTAAGATGACTGCCACATCTTTGTCATGATGAGCTTCTCATAATTATTGTAAGCCCATAAACTGTACCATTGAGAGCTATTTCAAGTGAAATTGATTTTAGCACCGCTCTGTGCAATGCATTTCTCAAAGGTGAATATTGGAGGGTTGTCAGTTTAGTGAAACACATAGGGACACCCATTAAAATCTCATATAGCATGGTTGAGTTAGAATTAATGTTTTCTAATTGCAATCACTAAAAAATCAGCGCATCCCTGCAAATTACATTTATTCAATCACTTTGCAATCGGCACAGCCCTGCTAATTACATTTATTCAATCATTTTGCTATCAGTGCAGCCCTCTAATTACATTTATTACGGTAAATGTGTCCTTATCAGATAAGATGAAAGTGAACCTTTCATTAATCTTAGCACAGCACCGTGCAATGCATCTCTAGTGTGTGTACATTATTAAAGGGAAATGTTGCATGCATATTCTATAAAATGAATGCGGCAGGAGGGTTGTCAGTGGGAAACTACATAAACAAAAAACCTACCCTTTACCCTTCAACATTCCCCTTTAAGAAGGTACACTTTCCCTTTAAGGTAGTAATATTTCTGCAGCTGACAGGGAGAGCCAGAGACCTTCACACTGCTAGAAGAATATGCTAATCAGTGAATCTCAGGGCTAAGCCACACTAGGGCATTTTATTGTGCTATCTGATTGCACAACCACACAATGCAATATTTCTGACCGACCAACAGTAATATCGTTTGGTGTGTACCCAGCCTAACTGTTTTATTACTATAGGGTGACATTATTTAAGATAAATGTAATGAGTTTACTGGAATTCAGTTAATACAGTAATACAAGTGAAAAGATGATTCAAAGCCTTCATTGTTCACTAGTATAACAATAGTACTAATTATTTGCATTTGAAACTGTATCATAACATAAAATGAAAACAATGTTTTCTGCTGCAACACACTGTAATGATTGTTTGCCTGAACCAATGTGTGTCCATCACTAGAAATCTCCCAGCACTTTCCTATTAGATGATGGGAGGCGACTGGACCTTATACACCAAGCTGCTTCTGATAGGAGAGGGGATAAGAGTTTGCACTTGAAATGAAGAACAGATCTTGAAAATAGTCAGATCACTGAGTGACTTTGAGTTTTATCTACAGCCCTTGTATATCTCTGTAAAATAACTCACAGGGCTAATTCCATCACTGGCTGAAGTACAAGAGCACTCCCCAAAGCACAAGAAATAATGGGGGGAACTAGTCTACAGCTTGTTGGGTTCCTCTTAAGTTTTGTCGGATGGATCGGGGTGTTATTGGCCACGGCCACTAATGACTGGGTCCTGACCTGTGACTACAGCATCAACACCTGTAGGAAACTGGATGAGGTGGGATCCCGAGGGCTGTGGGCAGATTGTGTCATCGCTATAGGACTTCATCACTGCAAACCACTGGCCGACATCCTGACACTGCCTGGTGAGACACGTTTTTTATATTTATTGTCATAAAGAGTTCTTTGTCCAAATGATTATAGTTATAGATTGAATTATAGCTTTTGATAAAGCAATCAGGACACTTATTGGACTTGTATTCACAGTATATACATAAGTAAGCAAATACATTTTTTCCTGGTATTTTATTTTAATTACATATAAATATGGGCTTATCTGTTCCATGTTTTTGAAATATTTTTATTAAGCATAAAGCACAAGTCTTGGGGGAAGGGAGAGTTGTTACATTGCTGGTGCCTAGTCTATACCCAGATCACCCTCATTGCCATCTTTATAACATAGTAAGTTATGTGCAAATACATGGATCTGCTCTAGAAACACTATCAAAGATAGACATTAGATGATCATAGATGATAAATGTTTGGAGTTTTACAGCATAGTCCATCAATAAGGCCATATTAGTTCTTGTATAAACACCATTACAGGGTGGTGCCCCATACTAAAATATAAAGAAATAAAGAGAAACAAAGGCAAGACAAGTTATAAATACAAATATAATTGATTTATATTAACTAACAACAATATTATGATAAACATAAAATAGGTTGTTAAATATTGAATCTGTCAATAAACACCATTATCTAAAGATAGTTTGCAGTTTATCTTTATTGTCTTCTTCTTTTTCTCTAAGGTTGGGTACACACAAAGGGATTTTTTGTCCCAAAAAGTGGCTGTGGCCGATAGTTCATGTAACCCGTGATTTAACAGCAAGTCCGATCATCATCGGTTGCAGCCGAAACCAGAGCAGATTTTTCAGCCCGACCGACCAATACACAGAAGTATCAGTTGTTTGGCCACAAAAATTTGCCCGTGTGTACCCAGCCTTAATCTCCTTACACACGCTCGATTTGCCACCTGAAGAACAATGCAATGAATGACCATTTCTGCTGATAATTGCATGTGTGTGTCCGTTTAGACAGATTACTAAAGAGTAAACTTAATTCTGGTATAACGTAGGCAAATAAGGTTTCTGGGGCTATTTTTTTATTTGAGCACTAGTTCTATTCACAAAACAACTATTAGCAAATGATTTCATAGTGATTTGCATCTACTTGTTTTTGTTGTCATTTGTTACATTAAAGGGTATGTCCACCCTAGAATACAATTTTTAATATAAGACTCCCCATGGGCTCCCAGCCCCAACCGCAATATTTTTTTTTTAGAAAGCCCCCCAAACTCTACTTACCTCCCCTCTTTCCTCCGCCGCGCTCCCGGCCCTCTGCTTGCGAGAAAATGCAAGCAGAGGGGCGGGACCGGCAGCCGCGTCTGTGATTGGCTGAGCGGCAGCCAATCACGGACGCGGCTGCCGGTCATTCAGTGCAGCGGAGGAAAGAGGAGAGGTAAGTAAGAGTTTGGGGAGCTTTATAAAGATAAAAATATAGCGGTTGGGGCTGAGAGCCCAGGGGGAATCTTATCTTTTAATGATTTTACGCTAGGGGGAAGGAATCGGGAGAGGGAGGGAGAGGGAGGGGGAGGGAGGGGGAGAAGGGCTGCAGTACGCATGCCAAACTTCTCCCGGAGGCCAGGTAGCAGGCAGAGTCCTATATGGACTCTGCTAGCCTCCTGGTGGGCAGTTTTTGGGACTTTGTGGGGGGACTACAGGAGAACCCTATGGAGCTGGGATGTGAGGTAAGGATTACACTACACTACATGGTGGGGCCAATAGTTGGGGGGATTATAGTTTTGGGGGTGGACATGCCCTTTAATGCAAATTCTTTGGTTTGTGCAAACATTATTCAGGTCCTGTAGTTCAGAACCACCTTAAAACATGACTTTTTAAAAAAAATATACAGACATTTGCCACAATGAAAGTCATTAGGCTGATGCAGAAAAACAGGTAATTAGAGAGAGGCTAACATTAAACAATTAATTAGTTAATAAGTTTACATTTCTCTGTCATCAGCCCTTGTTTCTTAACCATTGGCGATTATTCCTCACTTTTTGCTCCTCAGCCAATCATTACTCCCAAGCATTCATTATTCCCGAACCCCCTGGCTATTCAACTTTAGCATTCGGCTTTCCATGTGTAGTACAGAGTTGGTGGTACGAAGGAGGGAATAGGGCTGAAGGGTGAGGAACAGTAATGGGAACCAAGAAATAAGGACCAATAGATGAGGAACAAAGGTTGATACCTCGGACGATGGCTAAATACTGAGACATTGGGGTTGCTATCTGCATAGTGATAACTGTTTGACAATGCAGTGTATATTGGTGTGATTAATAATATTTCTACCTTTATTCACACAACCTCATACACTCACCTATACAGCATTTCAAAAGATGTGAGATTTGTGTGCATTGTACTGTGGGGGATTTCGGGTCTTATCGCACTAAAGGTTTGTACACACGTACGATTTGGAACCGAGCCAGGACCCCCGACGATGACGCATTTGTGCGACGAATGGCCACTTCAGGGCGGATCGACGACCGACCCCCAACCAAACCCATACACACGTGCGATTCTTGACCAAAATGGCCGTTCGTCTCACGAATGCGGCGTGGTCGGGGGTCGTGGCTCGGTGCACACATCGTACGTGTGTACGAACCTTAACACAAGAGAGCTAAGTGGCCGTATTGTCCATATTGTCTATGGGTTTTACAAACTGTATACTAAAGCTAGGTACACACCTAGCGATTTTTCCTCCTGACCGACCGTTCGATACTTTCGACCGGTCGGCCTGGAGGAAGGACTGTCGGTCGCGTCCGATAGTCACCGCGACCGATCGTGCGGTCCATAGAGGACCGCACAATCGGACGAGGTTTTCCACCCTGTCCGATCGTCCGATCGTCCTTTCGTCCGATTCGGACAAACGATCGATCGGACATGGGCACATTCGGATGCAATAATTTCGGTCCGATCGGCCGATACACTGAACTCGATCGGACCGAAATATCTCATCGTGTGTACCCAGCTTTACTGCTCTCTGTGCAACACAGCAAACAGATACAAAGGCTCTTACATATCACAGAACCTACTGTGAGATTGTCTGCCAATTCATTACACAACAAAACTGCTCATTGTAATGGTAAACACCAGGACACTGTTATCTTTATGGGCAGCATTAAATGAGCACACTAGTAATTTGTGTTTCATTATTTTACAAATAATAGTTATGCATGATCAGAAAATAGAAAAAAGAGAATTAAAAGAATTACTGTCTATTTAAATATCCTGAGAGGGCTAGGCCACACTGCTGCGATTTTTCTGCGCTTGCGTTTTTTCAATTCATTGGAATCACGGCAACGCACCGAAAACGCGCGTTTTCGGGTGCGATGCGATTGTGCTTGCGATTTGCGTTCTGCATTTTAAATCGCAATCGCATGCGTTTTTCAATACTTAATGAAAAAACTGCATGCACAAACGCAACAATATCGCACATGAAATCGCATGCGTGTGCGATTGCGTTTGCGTTGCAGTGTGGCCATGCCCTAAACATGTATAATAATATAACGTAAGATAAAATTGAATTGACAATTGTAAAAACTGTTTCCCTGGCGTTAATCTCCATGCTGACAGGAACCCCTCCCATATATATAAAAGGTCCTGTTTGAAGCACTGATGAACGAATCAACAGTCCTCTCTCTCTCCTTGTAAAATGTGCAGTGGCGGCTGGGCTGGGTGCGGACATTATGATGCAGACTTAATGATGTCATTGGAGCCACACAGAAATACTGCGAATCCCTATGTAAAGGGCATGTCCACTCCCAAAACTACCCCCACTACTGGCCCCACTGTGCTAAAAAATCCTTACCTTACATCTCTGCTCCAAATGGTTCTCCTGCAGTGTCTGTGTAAAGTCCAGGAAAGTGAAGAGTAAGAGCTGCCTTCGTGTGTAATGTATTCAGTCATGCACAGGGGAGCCAATTTCTCCCCTCCCTGCATCGAGCTGAACTTTAAGTTTGAGTTTAACCTTATACCCTTTAGGTATATTGTAGTTTCCCCCTCCCAGCCCGAACTGCATGGTCAGTTTCTTCTTTTTTAACAAACTGACCATGCTGTTGGGGTTGTGAGGGGGGGACTACATTACAGAACAAAGTGGTTTTTAGGGAGGACATACCCTTTAAATCGGCGTGGCTGCCTTTATGAAATTTTTTTTCCCTATGTTTCGCCACTTCTATCTCAGCGGTGGGAATTTTTTGCCGTGGCAGCTCAGATCTCTGCCTTGCTATAAGTCTTATTAAGATGGATCTTTGGTTGATCTCAACAAAATTTTTCCTATAATTCTCCTCTTTTTTATTTCAGCATGGAAATGACAAGGCTAAACAAATGTACTTTTCTTTATTCCAGTTACTCCTCAAGGAGAGAGGATGTATGTCAAAAGAGGGAAAAAAGTGAATATCGCATTTGTGTACCAAAGATCTAAACTCAGACCTAAACTCAGATCTAACTCAAACTCTTCTCAAGAACAAATTCTAAATTCAGTTAAACAAATGATGGATTCATCTTTCGCTGCTTTTTCTGAGTCAATGATGTCTAAGGTATCGACCATGATTAAAGGACAACTATACTCACCTCCCCCTCGCTCCTCTTCCTCCATAGCTGCATAGTACCCAGGGTGAGGACCTAAAATCGCTAAGTCCTCACCCTGGGTACTTTCCCTAACTCCTGCACTACTTACCGCAAATCTGCTTCGCCGATCGCTCCATTCCTCCGCTCTTCCTGCTTCAGTGACAGATCGCGAGGCAGCCAATAGGAAGATACGCTCTGCAAGGAGGCGTGTCTTCCAATTGGCTGCCTCGCGACTGTCACTGATAGTAGAAGAGAGGTGGAACAGTGTGGATCGGCGAAGCAGATTTGCGGTAAGTAGTGAAGGAGTTAGGGAAAGTACCCAGGGTTAGGACTTAGCGATTTTAGGTCCTCACCCTGGGTACTATGCTGCAGTGGATCGGGGAAAAGGTGAGTATAATTGTCCTTTAATTCCATTACACCCACCAGTCAGCCACAAGATCTTCTATATCACCTGGAAACAGGACAGAACATGAAACACCAACAAGAAGAGTTTGGAACTGAGACTATCCCAGAAGAAATAGAAATGGAGAATTACCTAACTCAAGATACTCTAGCACACTTGATTAATAGAATGAAAAGGACACTTTGCATTTCCGAACCAGCACAAGCTTTGACTTTAGACTTGATGTTCGCAAAGAAAGCAGTTCTTTAAAACCATCATAACACAACATTTGGCTCCTGATAAAAGGTTCTCCATATCCCAAAATTTTAATAAAACCCTTTTAGTCAGTCAAACTCAGCCCCTGGGATAAGCCCCAAAAGTGGATACGACAATCATCAAGGTAGTTAGGAAGACCATTTTGTCAACGGAAGACACAGTAGCTCTTCAGGATCAAATGTACAAAGAAGCACATACTATGTTAAAAAGAGGATTTTTCCCTTTTTGGAGCAGCTATCCGACCCCCTTTAGCCATTACAAGACTGGCCAAGGCAAACTGACATTGGCTTGCTGAATTAGAAGAAGCCACCAGGGATGGTATTCCTAGAAAAGAATTAATCAAGATTCTTAAAGACATAAAATATATCAATGAGTATGTTTCTGGACTCTGTTAAATTAACAGCCTCAGTAGTGGCAGGAAGGGCCCTCTGGTTAAGGCAATGGAAGACCGATGTCTATGCAAAGCAATGCTAACCTCTATCCCATTCAAAGAACCAGAAAATAGGAGAATCCTGCACACACTTAATTCAATATAAATAGTATATGCTGGGTGCAATGGTCAACCAAGGCAAATAGTCAGTATTCAATATATAATAAATGCCATGCACACCAGTCTTGCAATCCTGTGTACTTTATTATGCCGCACACAGGGACATCATAGTGACGTTTTGTTACAAGATGTACCTTCTTCAGACAAAAGTCAGTCTATCTCATTCAAAGGTAATCTCCTATTCAGATCCAAATTAGAACAGTTCATAAAGAAGAGCTCGCCTAACAACAGTCTTCCATCTTCTTCTTTTCGGGGAGGCAGGCAAGCATTTGCTGCTCTTTTTCCAGCCTCAAACCTTAGGTATGCCAGACAATATAGACCAGGTAAACCATTTCTTCAACAGGATTCTTGGAGAAATTCTTCCACCACCCAGTACTTTCGTTTGAGACTGCTAGGTATCCAAATCTTTGCATACCTAGGCGATATACTAATAAAAGGACCAAGCACTAGTCAAATGAACCTCATGTGAGGAGAGGTGCTCAATAGTAATCAAATATATTATAACTGCAGGTAAAGGATTTACTAGGCACACTCTACATGCAGTTTAAAAACCTGAATATAAACAGTCCTGCATGAATGACTACATCTAGTATATAGTGGCAACCACAATGGAGCATTAACGAATACCTAGCAAATCATGGAGGTACATATAGACATATTTAAAGTGCATATAGTCCGAAAAAAGGCATAGCTACCAACTCCAGTCACCAAGTCAGTCCATTAGAAGTCATAGTTAGCAGAGACCATTTCAGGGCAATAGGCCTACTTAAATCCCTTAAGTTACCACTGCCATGCAGGACCAGGGAAAACTGAAAATCTAAACATACTCACAAGATTTTATTTTCCTGGTCCGTAGCATGGCAGTGGTCAGCTACCCTATCTCTACTTTCAGACATCCATTCAAAGAGGTGGGGGTACCTTTAAGATGTTTTCAATTGGAGATCTAAAGAAATAGGGGCAGATTGACAAAATAATGGCACAGTGGTGGTTGGGAAGTTTCCATTAATGGTCAATTAAAAAAAACAAATGATTCAGTATAGATGCTCTGCCATGCTAGGAAGCAGGAAAAGAAAATCTCGGTATGTTTAGATTTTCAGTTTTCTTTATTAATATCTCACACCAGAATGCTCACTAGACACTGCGTTAGTGATGTCTGGTGTCACGTTACTATCTGGTGCCCAATTTCTGTGCGTGATGGGCTGGACAAGGGAAAAAGTTTATAAAGGACAATGGAGAAAGGTCAAACTCTCTAGCTGAAAAGAAACCCTCCCTATAAATTAACTTTCAGCTCATCAGCCATTGCTGGAAAGTAGTCATTGGGAATGTTTGGGGGATGTGTGAGACTGGTTTATAGCTCACAAATAGTGTGTGGGGGGGTCAAGTTACAGTATATATTTCCCCAATGGAAATATAGAAATATATAAGAATAATGATTCTTTGCAAAGCCCTGGGCTATTTTGCGATACTGCGCCATAAACGATCAGTGATTTTAATGCCTAATCCAGTACCACAGGTATTGTACTAGCATGTGGTATTGAATGGCTGCAGTTGTCCCAATGTAGCACTGTACCTGAAGCTAGGTAACATAGTAACATAGTAATTGAGGTTGAATAAAGACATACGTCCATCAAGTCCAACCTTTTCACCCTCCTTTTTAACCCTACCTACAATTGATCCAAAGGAAGGCAACAAACCCAGCTAAAAAGGGGGGAAGGGGTTCCTTCCTGACTCTGAATGGTAATCGGAAAGTAGACCCCGGATCAACTAGAACTGCAGTATATGTATTATTACCAGTAATACTCAATATTATTTAGTTTTAGAAACTTATTCAGGCCACTTTTAAGCTATTCAATGAACTTGCCATTACCACATCTGCTGGAAGACAGTTCCACATTTTCACCGTTCTCACTGTAAAGAAACCTTTCCTAACCTGAAGATGAAACTTCTTTTCTTCTAACCTTAATTGTTGTCCACGAGTCCTCTGATATGACAGAATAGTGAACAATGCACCAGAGAGTTTATTCTATGGTGCATTAATATATGTGTATATTTGTATAAGTGATCATATCCCCACGCAAACGTCGCTTCTCCAATGTAAACAGCCCTAATTTGTCTAATCTGCCTGCATATTCATCATATGCACCATTCCCCTTATTAATTTAGTTCTCTGAACTGCTTCCATTTCCAGGATGGGATTCCAAAACTGCACCGCATATTCCAAATGAGGCATTGCAAAGAGGGAGAATAATAGTTTTCTCTCTTGAATCTATTCCCCTCTTTATACAAGACAATCAGGGTTATCCAATAAAAGTTCCTATCGTTAAAAATGGTGCTAATTTTTACATTTTACATTGGCTTTTTTACAGTCCAGCTGTTCATCACAAGATTCATTCATTTTCTAATTTAATTGCTTTCTTGCACTCCTTAGTACATGTTTTATACTCCCTGTAAGATTGTTCTGTTCTCTTTGATTTCAAAATATTTAAAATTTTAAGAGCCTTTTTCTTTTTTCCATTTCCCTTTTTACTTGAGCATTAAGCCATGCAGGAGTGGACCTAATTTTTTTTAGACTTGTTTCCTAATATACATTTAGCAATATAATAGTTTAATACCCCTTTAAAAACAGTCCAATTCTGCTTAATATCTTTACCTAGGAACTAATCCCCCCAGTCTATAAGAAGGACTAAATCCTTTAACAACATAAAATTAGCTTTCCTACAGTTAAAAGGTTTTGTTAACCCAGTGAACTTTATTTTTTTGCAGCCTATATTAAACGACACTATATCATGATCACTATTCCCTAAGCTTCCCATTACCTTCATCTCCAAAATATGATCAGGGTTATTAGATATTTTCAGATCCAGCAACGTATCCTGTCTAGTAGAACATGAACATTCCCCATACCAGCAGCCTTCGCCAACTGCATATGGAGATTAATTTCCACATCCTCACTCTCATTTGGCAGCTTATAACATACCCCAACAATTAATTTACCCACCTTCTTACTTCCTGTACATAGCTCCACCCATATTGTTTCTGCCATATCGTTTATACCATCTATCTCTTCTTTTAAATTTGGCTTCAATTCTTGTTAAACATATATACATACCCCCCTCTTTTCTTATTAACTCTGTCATGTCTAAATAAGGAGTGTTCTTTAATAGTTACTGTCCGGTCATGTGAAAATCTTTCCTCCTGAATGACTCTTGTTCAAGGTTTCAGCAAAAAAAAAAAGATTTTCGCAAAATTCTTAAGTCTCTTTTCATTGCCCTATACCTGTGGCCCAAGGGTTATGGAAAGGTACCTATCCCTGTGGAAGGGTGTAGATACCTCCGCCCAACATTGGATTGCTGTGTGTCTGAACAGGGGCGTAACTAGAGGGGAGCAGGGGGAGCAACCGCAAGGGGCCCAAAATCTTTTTTTTTTTTATGGCAGATATTGCCTCCTTCCTGTGGATGAAGCACGGATAGGGGACCCATCATAGTTTTGCTGGGGCCCCCAGAGATCCCTAGTTATGCCATTGTGTCTGAATAAACTATAGAGGCTCTTCCCCTTTTATCACCTGTTCATCCGAGTAGCGTCCTGGTTCCTCTTTTTGTTTTAAAGCTAAAAATTGTAACTATTCTTTCCTAACAGCATTTTTATCTGTTATCTCCCAACTGATCTCCAAGGCTTGTAAGTAATAGACACTGGTTTGCAATGCAATTATATCGGTCACCACTAGTTGTCTCTGTTTGCACATTTATAATGAGATTCTATAGACCGTACCTCCTGGTAGGAATGTATCATCCCATACAAACTGCACATTGTAATCCACAAGGCAGCATCGCTTATCCACTCATCCCTGGGATGGTCATTTCTCAAAAACCTTCTTCTTTCATGGAATTACTATGGATGTTGTTTATAAAGCGGAATGCTATGAACTTGCAGTTACCTTCCCTTCCACCCATCTATAACGAATTGATCCATGTACAGTGATCAGATCTGTCACAGAGGTTAGTTGGTCGGTGCCCTTTACGCTGGAAAGTTCATCTCTCTCTTCCAACTCTCTCTGGGACAATAACTTTCTCTAAGGGCAGCTGCAGCATTCTAGCTCTCTTGATTGGATGGGAGTGGGTTTGGCGTCCCCGCCTCCTGCCAATCACTGGTGGGAAAAGTGAGACAGAGCCTGTGGTCTGTAGAGAGAGTTCAGTGTTCACCCTAGAACTCTGTACAGATAGACAATCTATATCGATCCCTATTACATATAGCTATACTGTTCCCCATAGAACTGTACAGATAGACAATCTATAGTGATCCCTGTTAAATATATCTATACTGTTCCCTATAGAGCTGTGCACTGATATCTGCAGTGATCCCTATTTCCAATACAGCCCTGTATAGATATCTACAGTGATCCCCATAGAGCCAGTGATCCCCATAGAGCCGTGCACATTCCATCTCACTGTAAGGGAGCAATGGGGGGAACATGTCTGCAGTTCCTTGGCTTCATCTCCAGTTTTGTCGGATGGATCGGGGTGTTATTGGCCACGGTCACTAATGACTGGGTCCTGACCTGTGACTACAGCATCAACACCTGTAGGAGACTGGATGAGGTGGGATCCAGAGGGCTGTGGGCAGATTGTGTCATCTCCATAGGACTTTATCACTGCAAACCACTGGCCGACATCCTGACACTGCCTGGTGAGACACACACCCTCTATTTACCTTCCCTTCTGTCAACATTCTTACCCTCCTGCTATGTTTCTATCACTCAGTTCCCATAGCTCATGTGTTCATCATGTCTAATAACAGTGTTAAATATGTGTATCTGGTTCTGTGTAATTGCTTACACTAGTGATGCCCAAGCTCCATAACTACAACTCCCAGCATTCCCCATCTGCAAGCTTCTGGGAGTTGTAGTTTTTAAACCTCTGGAGGGCCACAGGTTGGACATCCCTGGTTTAGACCTTTTTCAGTGTATTCACGGATTAGCATTTAGACAGAGGAGGTACATACAATACATTGGTGACAGCATTTTTAAAACATCTGGGACAATATTTCAATCTGATCAACTAACCGGTGCCATATTTCGGTTGATTGGTTTAAAGTATCTGTGAAAATTTTCGTTCCCATCCGATGGTTCTCATGGTTATTTTGCCCATATTAGCCAAAAATAATCATGGAGATTCAATAAAAGTTCTTTAGGGTTATTCAATATAAGTTCTTATCGTTTTAAAATGGTACTAATTTTGCCCCAACCAATCAGATGTTAGCTTTCAAATGTTAAATAAGATCTTGTCTGTAGTTGGTAACTTTGCAGACTACTGATGTGTCTCTTGGTTGATAGTTACCCCAGTTGTTGATAATACCTTCACTAAGCAATGCCCACAATGCCTAAGCGGTAAATTGCAAACTAAATGAATAACACTGTGTTACTGCATTAGGTCTATATCATTGTATCGTAGTCATTAAATATACAATTAAAAGAAGGCTATCTACAAATTGCTCTAAGAGACCAGAGAGATTAGTTACTGTTTGTGGAGCCATTGCAAATACACAGAATCTCAATAATAAAAGTGTCAGTGGGATCCTAACAGAGCAGGCTGGCCTTGATTGTGTTATTGTATTCAGGAGTTTTGTTTTATGGGGATAAAGGGAACAAAATGTTCATGTGCCGATATAATAAATGCTATTAGATATTTTTCCCTGTCAGAGACAGAAACTAAAATCTGTACTTTACAATACAAAGACAAATAATTTTATTGAAAAGAATGATGTTTTGTAATGATTCGTATTTGTCTACAGTTAGATGTTTGTTCAAAATAATATAAGTGGCAAAGCTAAATGCACACTGGTTTATACAGGTCATAGAACCTTTTTTTTTTTTAAATTTTATTTTTATTAAACTATTTACAACAACATGTCTGATTCATGATGATATTTGCATTTTCTTGTTACATCTTATGGAATTTCCTTGTTGACACTTTGTATAAAGGATTATCTTATGTCAGTCTTAAAGGGCAAGTCCAGCCCAAAAATGAAAACTTACATACAGGTAAATCACCCCCCAAAACCCTTAATGGTAATAGTTTGAAATCTGGAATGTACAAATCCTGCATAATGTCCTGTTGCCCCTGTTTCTGCTTCCTGGTTCTTCCAGTTAGTAACTGTCAGTTATGGATTTGACAGTTGTCATCACAGCCAATGACTGAATGTTAATCCCCTGTCTGCCTCTTCTGAGCATGCCCAGGCTCAGTACAGGCTCAGTACAGGTTTCTAAATTGCTCAGTTTCCATGAGGCATCCAGAAGCATAGCAGGCATACAGTAATGAATTCATAGGACAAACTATGATATATCAACATATTTTAAAATGGCCATTCTTTCTAAAAGATGTTCTTATGAGGGTGGACTTGTCCTTTAAATACATACATTGAACTTAACTTTCTGTATATCTCTTTATATTTCGTTGCCTAGTGGTGACCTGATTATAAGGGTCATGTGTAGGGAGGAAGGGATAGGGGGGTATGCCTCGCAAACAGCTCCCATACACACCCCAGCCTGCACAAGACCAGCACCTTCTTTTCATGTGAGACAAGAAGACCAATTACACCGTTAGGGAGGATTCAGTCCAGTTGTTTCATTTTCTTTTAAACTTTGCAGGCCAATGTCTGTGTTTATATATGAGGTTATTGAATGGGAGCATATACAGGGAGATTCAATAAAAGTTCTTATAGTTTAAAATGGTGCTAATTTTGCCCCAACCAATTAGAAGTTATTTAACATTTGAAAGCTAACATCTGATTGGTTGGGGCAAAACTAGCACCATTTTAAACCATAAGAACTTTTATTGAATAACCCTGATAATTTATTAATTTCCACCAAATTTCCAGCTCAGGGGAATCTGGTGCCATCCATTTCAATATCAGAGTTTTCCGTGCCATAAATAGTGTTTCACGAAGGAAGGTTAACTTGTAGGTATCTTCCACTTCCAGGGTATTTATGCCTAGTATGCACAATTTTGGGTCCATAGGCACTGGCCACAGAAGTAGGTCTGTGAGGAACCTGGTAATTTTTATCCAGAATTGTTTGACTACAGGACAGTCACAAATATGAGGCCAGAAATCTGCTTGGCTTTTGTGACATTTAGGAAAGCAGTTTGAATGTGTTATTGCAATACGATTCGGTTTAAATGAAGTTAAGTAGGCTTGATGGGTCACATAGAGTTGGATCAGACGATTGTATATGTGCTGATCCAATTTCATCCCATTCGTCTTTGGTGAGTTCTGGCATATATGGGTTCCATTGTCGGAGTATTGTTGTACTTTGGATATTTGTTAGGGCATTGATTAAGTGTGTATACAGTCTATACCGGGCCCTGTAGTCCTTGAGTTTTGAGTATCCCGATTGTTTGATGTTTTGTTAGTTGTATCCTCCTGTCTGAGAATTCTGAGATTTTAGCTATTTGGATGGGGAGTGGGGTGGAGGAGTTTATTAGATGTAAGTTCAGCTGTGAATAAAATTGTACCACTGCTGTATGTTGCCAACATATGGAGGTTATAGAACTTCAAGGTGATTCCTTATCTTGTTTTTTATAATGGGGTAAATGATTTCATATAATACACAAGATTCAATGAGTCATGTGACTCTACATCCACCCTGGTCACCTCTTCCATGCCCACATTTAGGACTTTACTCATGCTGCCCCTCTGCTCTGGAACTCCCTTCCTCCATCTGTCTGTCACTCACCATCCCTTAACACTTTCAAACGTAACCTTAAAACCCACCCCTTTAGGCTAGCATATAACATGGCCTAAACATTACCCCTCTTACAACCCTCTTACTTATATTATGTATTACCTGTGTATGTAATAAGTATGACTTTTTATAACATGTATTACCCTGTATGTTATGTATGACTATGTAACTGTAAAGCGCCACAGAAGATGTTGGCGCTATATAAATCGATAATAGTAATCAATAATAATAATAAGTGTCTATTTTAGCTAATGTGTAAGTGGCCTGACCAACGGTTCTCATCTTCATTTTTGCCCATATTGGGCAAATATTTATTTGGACATGTTGGCAAATTGTGGCTAATCGCTTTCAATAGGTTGGTTGACCTAAATGTCTGCCATGCAGCATTTGTTTTGAATAAGACTGCATTGCTGTGCTAGGTCTATATCATAGTATAGTAGTCTAAAGCAGCCCACAGACCCTACTGGTTGCCCAATGGTGCAGCAGATCGAGGTACTACTTTTCTGTGGATTTGATAATACCTGTTGTAAAAATGTACCTGTTCATGCCTACCTTAACACATGAAAGTATGGCATGCCCTTACTAGTGTAGAGATTGAGGACAATTAGATTGGTAACTGTGTACAATACTTACTGGGGCCAGCACGTATCCGCAGAATTAGACTGCCAGGGAGGTATTGTCTAGAAATGTATTCTTGTTGATCTGTCTCTCTCTCTATCTATCTAATCTAATAGCTCTCTCTCTCTCTATCTATCTATCTCTCTATCTCTCTTTCTATCTGTCTGTCTCTCTATCTATCTGTCTGTCTGTCTGTCTGTCTGTCTGTCTCTCTCTATATATATATATATATATATATCTGTCTATCTCTCTGTCTGTCTCTCTCTCTGTCTAATCTATCTATCATCTATCTATCTATCTATCTATCTATCTATCTATCTATCTATCTATCTATCTATCTATCTATCTATCTATCTATCTATCTATCTATCTATCTATCGCTCTTTATCTTTTGCATGGTTGGTAAATTTTCCCTTCCTTAGGATTTGCAGAAACAGAATATCAGAAGTGAAAGTTTCTGTTATTATCTCATCAGGGCAGCCCCATTGAACCTAAAGTTTAGCTGTTTGAAACAATAGAAATGTTTAGCTTAATATATTTTTTGCTTAGTTTTGAATTATATTAAATCTATAGCACTGGTTTTCCTGTTCTGCTTTCAGGGGAGGAAATATCCTACATTGACATTTACTTCCTGAGGAGCGGCTGGAAATTCTCTCAGTTTTTTCCTCATAAAATGTTAACCTTCATTATAAACATATATCCATATTTACTGTAATTACTATACAATACAAATAGCACTCACCGCATCCCCCAAGTACAACTGAACTAGAACTAAACTGGATGTATTGTATATATTTATTATTTTGATTGCACAATTATTGCAATATCTCCAATACATAAAAACCGCATCACCCACCTATATACTGTAAATATACCATAGAGTCTAAGGCTGAGGCCACACTAGGACGTTCGCTTGTGCAAACAGATCGCAAAGTGCGTAAGCGCGTGAGAAGCACGCTAGTGGCACGCTAGTGGCACGCTAGTGTGGCCTAGCCCTAAAATAAAACCAGATAAATATATAGCAAATATATAGCAAGTTGAGCACTCTATTGCAGATCTTAATGACAACGCTCTGCTGAGCATCCCAATGGGCAGTCCGGATAGTCAGTATGATTGTAAATGGATTGTTCTTGTTTTCAAAGTGAAACCAAATGGTTTGAAAGTTTCAGTCTAATCAGTAATTTAAAATGCAGAAGAACAACTTTGTAATCCACTGGGTAACTCTTGTGATTCATGTGGCACATGAAAATGATTCACTCGCCTTTAACACACCTGTATGCATATCATATGGTGCCTGAAAACTTACTACTGAGTGGATCTATGGATCTAAATAGATAAGAGTTATTACTCAGCGGGAAACAACACTTCATAACTAAAATGTCATCCATTGGATCCTAATCTGTGTGCTGATTGCTGGAACCTCCATTTCAAGCTTTTCAAGCAAGCAGCTCGGTCTCTAAAAAATAATTTTTATTTCATAAAGACCACATTGTTGTTAAACAATAGGAAGCACAAAATGGATATCCACTAGGGTCACGCTGCAAGCGGAAGGCTCCAGCAGTCATCACAGAGATGAAGATCATTTGAAAACCTTCAAAGGTTAAAGGACAACTTTACTGTAAAAATTTACTTTTTAAAAAATGGAAAGTACCAGGGCAGGGAGGTAGGACTGATTATTCCTACCTCTCGATTTTTTATTGAGGAGCTACAGTACATTCAGTTTTCTTCTGCCAGGTTAGTGCCCTGGGCCTTCCTATATTAAAGGTAGGGCTGAAGCCCTCAGGAAGACTGGCAGAAGCAGTTTGTATGCTGCTTCTCTTTAGAGAGAGGATATTGGGAGGTACCAATCCTGTCCCCCTGTCCCAGGTACATTTCTTTTTAACTGTTTTTGAAAAAACTTTTTACGCACTATAATTCTTATAAAAGTAAATCATGTCAAAAAAACAGCCATGATCATTCTGATGAACTGCCATCTTTATATTTGACAGTTTATTGCTTTCTTCTCAGAGTTTGATTTTTAGCAAAGAATAAATTATTATTTTAATATGCATTGCCTGTACCAATTAATTGCAGTGCTTATTTGAAAAGGGGCATTAAAAATCTGCAAGGTCTCCTGTACCTTTTCTTGTTCCAGCTCTAATGCCCCATGCTGTACATAGTGGTTTTGTCAACCGGAAACTATTGGCGGTGAGAAGAGGTAACAACTTTGTGTGATAAAACAGTAACGCCACAATGCAGAAGGAGCCATAAAGGCGTGTTCCATAGACTTTCAAAAAGTATTTGAGTTTTTTTAATAGTAACCATCTGGGTAAAAAAAGGGGGAAAATTTAATAAAATGGTTCTGCGCTTTACTGGTCATTTTATGGTATTGTTCCTTTTATTGTGCATGGGTCTTTGAATTTGGTCAGTGAAGCCTATGCAGGTGTGCAGAGATTGTTGCATTTCAGTTCTAATCATTCAATGTAATGTATCCTGTTGCTGTTGACAGCTCATATCCAAGCCGCCCGTGCCCTGATGATAACAGGATCTTTCCTGGGGCTCCCAGCAGTGTTCTTGCTACTCTCTGCCATGCCCTGCATTCGAATGGGCCATGACCCCGGTACAGAAAAACACAAGCGTTTTCGCATGGGAGGAATACTGATCGTCATTTTAGGTAAGATAAATAGGAAACACTCTGTGGGTTGTTAAATGCTATAATTTTTGAATTGCTATTAACATCTTTATTAGGGACTGGGAGACTGACAAATAAAGTGATGATAATGCTATCTTGCTTTGGATTGTTTTAACAGAACCATTGCAAGTCAACAAATGCTGCAGAGCAGAGATTGCCCCCCTCTGGTGGTTAAGGTGTTGCTGAACAACAGTTGTTTCCATTTCCTTTAGGTCATAGAAGTTCATGATGATTTATAAAGTTTACAGAAGGGCAAACTACAAAGAATGCTAAGAGCAAATAGAGAATATCGGCCATATTAATAAAGGCGCGGTATCGCTAATGTGACCGTTAATTTACGAACGTTATCATAAACCTACGATAGCCATCGGAAACATATTTCCGCATATCGGTCGGTAGGCCCAAAATATTGTGGTTGTCCTTTCATCCATTTTGAAAAAAGGATGATCGTACATGGTGATAAATCACAGCCAATCTTGTGGTCTCCTATGGACTGCACGAGCAGTCGTGGTGAACTATTTTACCTCAGCTAACCAGTTTGTAGTGGCAGATGGTCAACCAGTACAAATGATCTGTTCGTGTGTACCAGCCCTAAGATATGTACTACACCTTTGGTCTAGCCCTTTGTAATTGCCAATGTTGCTGGGGAACTAATCGATTTTTATCAGCAGTGTGTGACCTACCTTTCTCTGCCACCAGAAAGCTTTGCAGACCAGCTCTCCTGGTTCTGAATAAGTTAGCAGGACAATCTATCAAGAACCGGAACAGTTGGGAGGTGTATAATTTAGTTATCAATCCTTCACCGATTCTCCAAAAGAGAGTTCAGTAAGACTATTTTAGATGAACGGCAAATGCCATTTGCTGAAAGTTTCCTTAGTGGTTCCCCGAAGGTCACCACTAGACAAACGCTACATGTAGCTTTTCTCCAGTGGCAAACATCTGGAGCCGCTCAAGATTACTGCCCATCTGAAAGTAGTCTAAACCTAATGCAAACATGTTGCTTTCACATGTTGGCCAAGTTTTTCTATAGGGGTATGGTTAATTATAAAGTATTGTGTACTCTGATTTTACTTATGTGTATGATTGCAGTTTTTTGTCATTATGCTGAATAGTGATGTTACAATGTGAGGGGTCTATCAGTTGGGATGTGTATTTGATTGGAGCCACAATAATGCGAGTGCTGTTTGGGATCTTATAGGTGTTTGCCTATGATTTAATTTGGATATTGAGGTTTTAATTCCCTAGCACCACCCTAATTAGGGTATCCGGGCCACTTAATCCAGAGAGTGCTCTCCCATGTTCATTATTAGTGCATTCACCTCTTGACAACTACAGGCCATTGCAGTTCACTTGCACCATCGGCATTAGACTAATTAAAAACAAAGGGCATCAAATTATTATCTTCATCTTCTCATAAAATTGCTTGAGAATAAAAATGGATATAGAAACATAATATATCCAATATAAATCTATTAAGGTAGCTGCAACGTTTTCTAAAAGAACTAGAACTTGCACATTGTACCCATACGTTTATCATAAATAGAAAGCTGTATCCTGTTTTCAATGTCAATAATTATTTCAATACAGCACGATCATTGGAGCCTGGTGTTTAGGTTGCTTTGTTGCAGGCTATTACAATCTATCATCCCTGCACACACTAGGTTCGTCATTGTGAGCTCAGGAGGGAGGTGTGTGCACTGCCCTATGTAAGAGCATGATTCATCCCTGAGTCATCAGGCTCTGCTGGTAAATTGAAACACTTTCATTCCCTGTATATGACCCTCATAGCACAAAGTTAACTGATTCACTGCAGAAGGGTGTTTCGTTGATTGGATTCAAACTAATCTTATTCCCTATTGCTGCAGACAGGAATGTCTAGAAATGTCATTGTTACAATAAATGGTGCAGAAGTTTATAGGATTTGGTCATGTGTTGGGGCCAGGTACTTATAGTTGTGTTATTCCCCACTGTCTTTTTTAGTTTTTTTTTTTTTTACTTAAACAGTGTCAGGCTGAGGCCCCACTACAACGCACTAAATCGTGCACCTAATGGCGAGCATTATTGATTGCGTGTGTGATTTCTGTGGTTTGCCACCCGTTGTGCCACGTTTGTGCATCGAAAATCGCAGGAATTTTCGCATTCCCACAATTTCCATGTTAGCGAAAATCATGTGCGCAATTGCGAGCGAAAATGCATGTGCATCCGCTCGAAAAACGCGCCCTCACTATGTTTCTAAATGTCCTGGGAGGAGCTAGTGTTCCTACCTCAAATTCTTTTCCAGGCATGAAGCAGTCCAAAATCAACCAAACTCATGGTCCAAACCAAGCAGATTTTGGATTCAAACTACCGTATTCTAATGAAAGAAACGTCATCAATAACTTGGCTGATTTCCCTTTGCTTGTCCAGCAGTGCAGAGAGAGAACAGAGGTGACAGATGGCTCCCCACTCTGCAGTCAGGGTACAGGGGACATTATCTTCACTGCTGCATCTGCTGCATATGACACATTAGGTACATCTGTTTTCATCCATATGCCAAAACAATGAGTAATAATGCTAATAATGGAATGTTAGGTAGCGTAGTGTTCTGTGGGTAAGTCACAATGGAAACTTCTGTGTGCACTAATGTTTCCTATTAGTTTTATAGGCCTTCGGATGTTTAAAAACTACAACTCCCAGCATTTCCTGGTTGTCTGCACTCTGCTGGGAGTTTTAGATTTGAAGCATCTGAAAGGCAGCAGGTTGGACATATAAAGAATAGTCTAAGTTTCTAACAGTGGGTCATAGCAGAATCCTCACAAACTGGGAAGGAAGAATGTGCTAGAGACGTTCTTTACCTTTAGGGAAAGTTAATGTAAATGTTCATATTCCTTTTCCATATATATATTTATTTTATCACAGCCAAGATCAACGAGCTAACATATATATATAAACCCAGGATTCCATCAGCCATTTGGTTTATTTAATTGCACTGTGTGAAGCTTTGCCAGTAAGGCCAAGGCCACACTACAACGCACACAATCGTACACAATCGCGAGCATTATCGCATGCGATTGTGTGTGCAATTCTTTTACCTTTTGCGCATGCGATTTTGCCATTTTCCGTTATGGAAACACATGCATTAACGCACCAAAAATGTGAACGCATGCGTTACCAAAATGGAAACATATACTCAATCGCATTCGCATTGGGAATTTTTTCGTTCCCGCGATTTCCATTTGAAAAAAAAAAATTGCATGCGCAACCACGAGCACAAAACTCATGCGCAAACACGCAGAAAAACGTGCTAGTGTGGCCTAGCCCTAAGAAGACTTTCTTACTTTATAGGGTTGTTCCTGTTCCTGTACCATCCCATCCCCAGATTACCCCATCCAAACCTCCCAACACACCAAATTCTCACCTTAGTCCTGCCACACACCACAATCTATATAATTATAATTAATCAAGGACAGTGGCTTCCAGGGATAAGTTTATAAGTAGTTCTTTGAGAATTGGTTTAGATCATATTTTTATGGCAAGACCTGATACTAAGTAGGAAATGTTACAATCCAGAACACCCACAAAGTGTCCTATGCTGTGTTTTAAAGGGATTGAATGAGGCTTGGACATTTTGAAATATTTGGGTTGGTCAGATTGAAAAATTGTCGAAAATGTTTGCAGAAACTAACAATGTAAATTTTCCTCCAATTTTCCAGCAAAAACCCAAGTGGCTAACATTACATTGTAATCCTGTCTGGCAAAGATCAAAGAACTAGGGCCCCTATGTTAAACCAGGGCTCAGTGTTCTCCATTAGCTTTTACTTGCTGTGTCAGAACTGCTCTCCTTGTTCTGCTGCTGTAATTTGTAACATTGCAGTGAGTAGAGAGACTGAACTCATCTCCCTTTACTTGGAAACAATGTTGCAAATGAACCGAAGGTGAAGGAAGGAGGAGGGAGGATAAGCTCAGCTAATAGTACTGAGGAGAACAGCTTAAAATGCCTAGTAATAGCTACTGCAGTATTTTTACCTGTGACTAGCAGCCATGAGATCCCTATCCCTACCTCTTCCTTCCTTCCACCCAACTCTCCAATTAGAAAGCAGGTACATACTGTATATTATGTCAATGCTGGCAGCTGAAAGTTTTTATGGCAATACTACGGAAAATTGCTGGCACTCAAAGTATTAATAGGAAAGTCTGCTGGCACTGAAAATGGTAATAGCAATACTCTGGGGAAGACTGCTGGCACTAAAGTGTTAATGGCAATACCCTGGAAAGTGCTGGCCCTGAAAGTGTTAATGCCAATACTTTTGAAAAATCTGCTGGCACTGAATGAGTTAAACATCACAGATCTCACAAAATTTTCCTGTTCTGCCCTACCCAGCTACTTTTTGACCCATCTGGAACCAATTTCTGGGGAGAACACTGGTGCCGCATACTGTGCATACATTAATACCTACTGTATTCTGTCCTTCCAATGAGTATTTCATTGGTGGCCAATGACACTGCATATGCACAAACGTATGTATACACGCCTGCCTTACCTGGTACAGCATGCGCCTCTAACTAACTAGTAAAGCGTTCCCACTATTAAGAACAGCAACAGTGGACAGTGTCAGAAGGAAGAAACCCAGCTGCAGTTTGGCTGGCCAAGTTTTTTTTTTATTGGGGGGCTAGCACGTAGGTGGCAGGGTGCCTAGGGCACTAAGATGGCTAGAAAGGCCCCTGTATAAGGTATAGTGGCTGACATGTGAAACTTGGCACTAGGTTATCCCAGTAGGTAGTTACTAGCAACTGGGTGTAACAGCCCATAAAATATACAGAATAATAATGTGTACTTGGGTGTGTGTGTTACATATATAAATCTCTGTATAGTGGTACATACACTATTGATACATATATATTCGTGTTATTATGTTGGCTGGCCATTGTTTTAAAAAGCATGTTTGTGTAATAAATCACAGAACATTATAGCTGGATTATCTGCGGGATTTCTTACTAAATATTTTTATTTTCCTATAAATGATATACTGTATGTGTGTTACTTACATAAAGCTAGCCTTAAGGTGTGTGTGCGTTCGGTCGGGTGTCACTTCATTGTTCCGCCTGCCGGATCGACGAATGACCACCGACCATACGCACACACATGCGACTATGGGCCGAAACAGCCGTTCGACGCTGGTGTGAGTCGTGAACGGGGGTCGGCTGCAAAATCGTACATGTGTACGAACCTTTACAGTAAAGTGTTTCCTGACAATTATCTCAGCATTCATCTTCTCCACATGGGATCTAGCATTCCCCTGCAGACTCTCATTGTGACATCATGGTCCCTTAATTCTACTATAGCAGCCAGGGTGGAATCAAACCATTATCAAAATAATCTTCCTGTGTATGTCAGCAGATTCAACTTACTTGTACATAGGAATTTCGAAATCTGTTTGGCTTCTGTAAATGAAACAACTATTCTGCTAATGGCCTTTCACATTGTAGCTTTAGGGGGCTTGTATGGTGTGTACAAAGCTTCACCTTCATCTGGTTAAATTATCCTTATCTTTGGTTGCTGGAATTTGTATTCACAAAATCTGAAAGGACTAGTTGGATGTGCTAATTCAATGAATAGTTTTATTTAGAGTACAAAGTGTTATTTGTTGATGTTTAATTACTTTTTTAACTTTTTTCTTTTTTGTAGCTCTGAGTACCATTATAGCCACCATCTGGTTTCCTGTATCCACACACAGAGAAACCACCATTGTAACGTTTGGGTACTCCCTGTATGCAGGATGGATTGGAGCAGCCTTTTGTCTTTTCGGTGGTTCCATCATCGTCTGTTGTGCTGGAGAATCACATGGTTTCATGGAAAATCGCTTCTATTACTCTTCACAGGGCTCTGGCTCTCCGACTCATGCCAAGAGTGCCAATGTGTAAGAATTGTTGTGATTTCAGCACTGCAGGCTCGCTTGAACCTTTATTACTGTTGCTGATAAACTTTAAGAACTTACAGTAGGTGCCTCCATTTTTTTGTGAACACTGTAATAGAAATAATTGTTATGGGGCAGTGTGCCAAGGGTCCGCACACTGTTTGCTTATAGGGTATGTTAAAGTCATATTTCAATTTTATACTACATTGGTGCTTGCTATAAAATGCCTAGAAGAGAGAATACGAGTTAAGAGAACATAAAAGCCAAGTGAGCTCAGACATGTTTAATTTTTTCTTTACAGATGCAGTTTTGTATTTAATTTGCCTCAAAATCTATCTATCTATCTATCTATCTCTATCTATCTATCTATCTATATCTATCTATCTATCTATCTATATCTATCTATCAATCTATCTATCTATCTACCTATCTATCATCTATCTATCTATCTATCTATCTATCTATCTATCTATCTACCTATCTATCTATCTATCATCTATCTATCTATCTATCTATCTACCTATCTATCATCTATCTATCTATCTATCTATCTATCTATCTATCATCTTTCTATCTATCTGTCTATCTATCTATCTATCTATCTATCTATCTATCAATCTATCATCTTTCTATCTATCTATCTATCTATCTATCTATCTATCTATATCTATCATCTATATCTATCTATCATATTTCTTTCTATCTATCTATCTATCTATCTATCTATCATCTATCTATCTATCTATCTATCTATCTTCACAAATACACACATATATATATCATGTGTATATAATATTTGTATCAATACATATATTGAAATTCACTTACACACACATACAGCACTTTCCATCACATGGTTGTGTCAGTTCCTGCCTCCTCCACTGTGTATTACAACTACAGATTGCTTACTGAAAACCATGTCTCCTTTGTTGTGTGTTATTACTTCTTCCTACTAAACAAACAGTGCCTTTTGAAATAAGGATTAAAGTGCAGTTAGTATGTGCGAGTCCCAATAGTGGGATTTCACTCCATCAAAGAAACAATCTGCTCCTTGTGGATTCAACAGACAAAACTGGTAATGGTTTATACTTAGAGGACTGTGGACATTCACCATTTTCATTTTTTACAAAAACACCCAGGTCAAATTGTAATGGGGTTTCATTTCCTAATCCTGTCTCAATGGGATTTAATGTGTGCTTTTTGAACAGTTTAGGGATGAATATATAGAAAACTGTGAATTTAAATATTTCATTTGTAAAGTTGGCCGATTTCACAGATTATAACAAGGCAGATTCAACAAAATCCACTGATAATCTAATGCAATTTGGGTATGAACATCAGACCAGTCTCACCATACTTGTACTTTACCAGCAGTTGATATAAGTTTTGGTGATAAACGATCAATCCATTAAGCAACGTTGATATGCCTTCTTGGTTGTTGACATTCACGAAATATATAAAAATAGGGCAAAGGGTCACCCGTAACGAATAACTACTTACCCATAATCATAAGAGAAAAGACAGGTTAGCCCAGGGTGATTCTAGTTTATTCATGGCGCATGGTAAATCAAGAGCGCAACATTTTGGCATCATGGCATTTGTCAAGTGCTTAACATTCACAGGTAGACACTGCAAAAATCCCTTTGAGTTCCAACAATAGCTGCCAATTATTGTGACAGTGTGAAGAATCTGATTTACTACACTCAGACAATGTAATTGTAGGTCCTAATCCTTCTCTTCTAGCCAGCTAAAACATCATTTAATAACCCTTTATATTAGAATAGGGCTCATTGGTCAGAAAAGGCCTTAGGTAAGTGAAAGAGAGCACACAATCATATTCACTTTAAATAGATTTTATACTCTGCCTTCTGTTTTACCTTCTCTTTGTGGGACATTTTCTGTCTGTCAGTGTTTCAGCTTTGTTTCCCCAGCTAACACCGCTAGCTGGCAAGTTCATGTGCACTTACCCACTGAATGGCAAGTTCATGTGCACTTATCCTCTGAATGGCAAGTTCATGTGCACTTATCCTCTGAATGGCAAGTTCATGTGCACTTATCCTCTGAATGGCAAGTTCATGTGCACTTATCCTCTGAATGGCAAGTTCATGTGCACTTATCCTCTGAATGGCAAGTTCATGTGCACTTATCCTCTGAATGGCAAGTTCATGTGCACTTATCCTCTGAATGGCAAGTTCATGTGCACTCATCCTCACAATTACAGTAAAGTATCTCCTGGGAGATTTGTCTAGAGTCCATGCGGCACAGGATGAATCTCCCTGCATACTCTACCCGGTAGCACAAAACATAACTAAAAAGTGCACTATATCGTGTGCGGTGCAAAGTAGAGATATTTTTAGACTCCACTCACAAAACACAAGCTAAGCTGTTGGTACATTGGGTAGAGTTTTACTACACCAAACCTTTATTGCATCTCCCTGTATATCTACTCAAAGTGTTATTTGTTACCTTATCAATATAGAACTTTAATTTAGAGGATAAGGTCTTAGTTATATTAGTAATCACTTCTAAAAATAACAAATCAAAAGACCTTCTTTGTCATTTTTAGCATTTTTGATCACTGCCCCATTCTCTCATGGTTTCTTTATGTCATTGCAGAAAATGCCGACTATTGCCTAAACCTGCCGCACAGACGCCACATTCCCTTCTAAAATGCAGCCTATCAAGCCAAATTCAAAGTTTATACTTAAACTGTCCCTTTTTAGTTGATAATTGGCCTACAAAGCCACAAAGGTAAAAGGCACAATTCACACATAGAATCCATTCAGGCTAATTTATATTGTAGCTTTTATTCTCTCCAGGGCAGTTGAAGGATTATTCTTACATTCTGACTCCTTAAATGGAAAGTTCAGTGGAAAATATCATTATTTTTAAAATGCTTAGTTTATATACCTAGTTATTCTACATATTCTCTTCTATTTTAAAAAAAATCTGTTGAGTATTTCAGAAGCTGAATAGGCAGGTTAAGGTCATTGGGACGGAAAAATACTGCTCTTTTTACTTAAAAATATATGTATTTGCAATGAACCTCCCCTTAAAAGTGCTCCATAACTGCGGGGGTTTCAGCATTTTACATCACTGAGCCTTCCATTGTGCTTTATGTACTTAAAATATTGAATATGGCACTAACTGGAAGCTGGCCATACACAGACAGTGTGAACTGCCATCATTTTTTAGTTACCGTAGCTTGCGGAGTCTTCGTTTTCATAGAAATTGATTTAAAATAAAGTTTTGAAAAACGCCAAAGCTAAGTAAGCAGGTGTTTTTTTTGGGCTCAATCACACAAGCCAAAGCGCACAATTGCTTTTTTGTACAGTTTCCTGTCCATTTTTATCTCGTTTATATTTATGACAGACAAGGCAAGGAGCAGTGCATAAGAATGCATTACAAAACATATAGTGTGAATGGAATTTCATTGCAGTGAAAAGAATTATCTTTGGGTTTTTTTTTTAACAAATGTGTTGCAAAAAATCCATGTGGTGTAAACTAACCTAAAATACAGAAATTCTGATGCTGAGATCTGATGCCATAATTGAAAATGTGTAACTCAAACTCATATGTTAACATTAACAAATACATTTTGTATTAATAGTGACATTGTTTGAGGCAGTTCTGTAACCCTTGATACTATATACTTGATATGTTCAGATCAGGGACATTATAGTGGAACTAAATGGTAAAGCACCCCCCCTCAGTTTGTTGTACCCAGACAGGCAGACTAAAACAAATTAGTCTTACCTATGGATGAACATCCCACAAGGGGTTAACTACAACACAAGCTGTTAATTCAGTTCAATGTAGGTGATGATCAGAGTTGCCAGACTTCCCTATTTGAACAGCATTGTCTGGACTGCAGGGACAAAATCCTGTGTCCCGCAGTCAGGGATGAAATCCCATCCAAGAACAGCCCTGGCAGCCCCGTCCCCATAACACCCACTCACCAACCCCCAGAACGCCCCTAAACCCCATGCCTCCTTTATACCCTCCACCTGACCCACCCAGTGAAATCTGGTCACACTTCAACCAAAGAGAAAATGCACTTCCTGATCAGAGCATCAATGGTTTATTCAGCTGCCAAAGGGAAGCCCATATTTAGTTAATTTATGATTGCGGTCGTAAATGTACGATTGCACATTTATGATCGTAGAGTAGCGTGCGGTAGTAAACTACCGCAATGGTATTCTATGGGGATCACAAATCTATGATTTCGTTATAGTAGATTTACGATCTGTATTGCAAATTTACGATAGTTAAACTGATTGTTAATCTCCGATCTGTTTAACGATCATAAATTTATGATACCGATCATTATCACTAAAAAGCAATACCGCGGCTTTATAAATATGGCTCTATGACACAAACCTTGAATCATTGAATCAATCATGTCAGGTAGAGTACAATTACCTAGTGGAGTGTTCCGCACAGATTATGGTTTGAGATCAACATGACACCCATAATGGCAGCAGGGAAATGATAGGGTTGGGCAATTGTCAGAGAGTTTGACGGTAAGAATATAGTGTATGGCCAGCTTTAGTCTGCGTGCCTGGATTCTACAAATCTGGTATGGATTACTGAGTCAAGCAAACTGTGAAGCCATGTTTTATAATCTCCATAGTATTTTAGAGTGGGGTGAATTTTTCAAGAGAATCTGGTCAAACTATAAGAGTGATGTCCAACGTTGTACATAAAAGTTTTTATTTATACATACTTTGTCTTTGAGGATATTTGTGATCACCTGTGTAATGTTACTTTATAATTCCAAATAAGTTAATGAACTGGGTAAACTATAAACTTAATGCAAAGAATATATACATTTGTTCTGTAAGTAAAGAAATAATGGGAATCTCTACTAACAAGTTATGCTCATTTAATATATAAATAATACCCTAACAGCAATCTGTAATGTATGTAATCATTTATAGTTTGGAAAATGTAATAAAATGTACTAAATCATGTGTGTGGGTTTTTTCTGTTTTGGTGGGAAATAAAGATTTAAGGGATTATACTAATGAAATATACCAGCCATGAATTTATATCAGACTGTGAAATGAGGAAGGAGTAGCTGATATAACCTTATTTTAAATGTGCTTAAAGGGGAACTGTGGTCTCCATGCAATGGCCCTTTATTAAAGAGTACACTCCAACCTTAAAAAAGACTAGGATCACATTTCTAGCTGTAATCTTTCCAAACGTATAGCAGTATAAGGGCTTTTGCTTCCTGTTTGCACTGTGGGCTACATCATTTATCTGCCCCATGGCTGCGGGCTTGAGTATGCCCACTTGTATACGTCTGCTGTGACACAGGGAAGATGATGCATCATAAGCCACGTCCTTAAAATTCTTCATAATTTTTAAAGCTAAGCCACAAGCCTGAAAACATTCATTTTCTCTCTCTAAAAGATGTCTATAGGAAGAGGAAATCCCAGAGATGATAACTAAGTTTATTACACAGTATCTGTCACAACACGGGGAGAGTAAAATAGCAATACTTATCTTTGGATTCACAGCTTGTTTGAAAGGTATGAACAAGCTCTTTTCAATGGCATTTGTATAGAGACTACAGTCCCCCTTTAATTTGTTGGCTGTAAGGTAGACTGTGTATCAATTTTATTAGTTTGGTTGAAGCCTGGGGAAAGATTTTCTTTACACAGGGGTATACAGTAGGTTCAGTGATGATGGGTTTATTGTAAATGGGGTGGTGAAAACTTCCTATCAGGCCCCGTACCCTCTAACAGTCCATAGCTTGAGTTTACGGTCCTCCCACTGGGTACGTTTAAGGGGTGGGCCGGGTGAGGTTGCATTGAGTATAATTACTCTTTACTCATAATCCTGGTTTCATATGAAAGACACATGAAAAAGCTTAATGCATTTATTAAAATATACAGATTTTGGTAAAATGTGTTCTCAGACAATAGAAGAGATTCAACAGACAATCATTTGAAAATAACTCAAAGAAATATCTACATATACATACATACCGGTACATATATATATCATTCTTTTAATATTTTACACCACATCACCCCATTGTATATAGTGCACCAATGGGGGATAAAATAAAAATAAATAACAGCATTGCATGTTTAGGGCTGCAGAAATTACATGTCAAAAAGGCCATTAGACAAGACAAAAAGATATCAGCTTATTGACACTATAAAAATAGGATTACTAGTAGAACACACAATCATTTTAGAATTGTCCATTCTGAAATGGAAGTTAAAGGACAAGTATATCCTTTTCTCCCACCCCCTCCCAATGAAAGTACCCAGGGTGTGAACGTAAAACTCTAGGTCCTCACCCTTGAGCATAACTTAGATTTCCAGCACTTTGCTTTTGAAGTTTGGATTGCCGTCTTCCTAAGTCACGTCTTGTCGCCAACTGGCCTTTAGGTTGAGGCATGGCCAGTCATAAGATACGTTCTGCTAGAAGTGTGTGTTACCACAAACCAGGGGACTTAGCAAGCTGGCAATTTTAAATTCAAAGGAGACGTGTTGGATTGTAGAACTCTATAGGTGCATCCATATGGAAATGTCCAGCCATTTAGCTAACATGGGCCTACATGTGACCAGCATTACTTATAAAGGACATAGGCACCATTAATAAATATAGGCACATTGAGGACCGAACAACACCAGCTTTGTACATAGTCTGTAGTTACTACTATGATCTCTGTTACTTTATATTATCAACAGTTTCACAGGCAATATATATATATATTTATCTCATTCCTAATATAAATTTGAGGTAGATCATTCATATTTCTCTTTACACATTATATTGTTGGTGTTTATGTTAATTGGTATGTGGATTTGAATTTACTTAGTAAATGGGGCCTTTTCATCTACTTACTGTGGGCATCTATATCAACATCGTGTTCCAAATGAATGTCTGTAGGTAATACACAGGCTAATGTATCTATTTAAATATATCAAAATACAAGACCGCTGTGTTTAGGGACTCCAATCTATTTTATACAAAAGGTCTATATAAATAGAAACTGAAAATAGATTCATGTGCTTATTGTGTCCTTCATTTAGGGGAATCTACAGTAAATAAGAGGGAAAGAAAATGAAAAACTGATTATATTTACTGATAAATCTTGGAAATTGTAATCTGATATAACATAGTATCATAGTATTGGAGGCTGAATAAAGACACATGTCCAACCATCTAATCCAAGCTTTTTAGCCTACTCGTGATCCCTACCTTACAGTTGTTCTAGAGAAAGGGGGAAAAACCTAGCTGCCTCCAAATGACAATATGTAAGGATCCCTGGATCAACAAGAACTTAATGTAATATCAGTAATTTCCATTTTTTTTTTAAATTTTGGAAACATATCCAGCTCACTCTTAAAGGGCAACTATAGTGAAAAAAAACTTTGTCTGTATACAATGTATAGATCACTTAGTATAAGCTGCCTTACTTTCATGTTTCTGTGTGGCTTCGTTTCTTCACACTGGCAGAAGTTTGTACCAAGTTGTGTAGTCCCCCTCCCCTCTCTGTCTACTCCCCCTCAAGCAGTGACGGGCTGTATACAGAGTCCGAGCATTGTCAGTTGAAAGGACTTTAAATGAAGTGCTGACATCCTGTTGACCCCTCCCTTCCAGAGCTAGACTGCAAGCAATCAAAGTGTGGAATAAAGTAGCAATATGCTGAAGGGAGGGGCAGAGGGGGAGAGAGGAGGACAAGTGGTGCTGAGATTCTTTACAAGTAAGTTACTGAACTCTGCCTGTTCTCTAACTTTGCTAATTGTTATTTACTTTTTACCTAAAGTTCATATCTCTCCCCCTGCTTAGCTGAGATCATAATCACTGAAGAGAGAGTCAGTGTAACAGCAGCTTGTAGTGAGACCTTCACAAACACAGTGACACTGCTTGTTGTCCTGTTACATTTCAGTTGCTTTAGTCTATATATTTCATAGATTGCACTGTGTGTCTTGTTTGGTATATAGTCTGTATTACTGTATTATATATACTGTATTAGTGTTCCATTTGAGTCACTGGTTTTGTATGTATATAAGATTTTTTTTGGAGGGGAGGGGCTGTTTTATAGTGTGTTATGCTCATATTGCTGGGTTAATGGTTTATTGATTGTGTTTAGCACTACAGCATTTGACTATATGTTGCACATGGTACATATAGTGTGGGTGAGAGAGTGTGTGACAGTACTGCAGGGGAGCTTTGGATTGTGTGGGTGTGTGCCTTTGAGTGACAGATGAGGTGTAGCAGCTCCTACAAATCACAGCATATTCAAAGGCTTATATCTCGGGGACTATGTAGAATTTAAAGAAACTAAAGGTACCCTGGTGGATGGGATGACTTATAGGATACATTAGAAGAAATAAAAAAAAAACTATTTTCTCACTATAATTGCCCTTTAAACTTATTTAATGAACTTTCCATTACCACACCTGCTGGAAGCCAGTTCCACAGTTCACTGAAACCTTTCCTAACCTGAAAATCAAACTTCTTTTCTTCCAATCTTAAAGTATTTCCACGAGAAAGTTTATTGTATAGCCCATCAATATATTTGTATAAAGTGACCTCATGCAATCACTACTTTTCCAGTGTTAACAATCCTAACTTGTCTAATCTGTATTAATCTGCATAGTCAAGCTCCTACATTCATTTAGTTGCCCTTCTCTGAACTTTTTCCATTTCCGAGAGATCCCTTTAATATATGGGGAAACTGCACCGCATAACTGATCAACTGTTAGGTAGAGTTAAAGAGGGGGGTATAAAAGTTGGACTAGAAGGATGTATATCTCTATGCAACCTCAATTACTGTGCTACTAAAAATTCCAAATGAAGCCAGTGCTTTATAAAGAGGGATAATCTATTCCCCTCTTTATACAAGACAATGTGGCTCATTTACCCAGAGCAACTGGGCAATAATATGAAGTTAATGTTGTGCTAACCGGTTCACTATATAGCCGGCATTAAAATCACGCTGTGGGTAATCCCTTTTGGGATCTACCCACATGTGCTAATGCGATATTGAATCGGAGCGATAACGGCTCTGGGTAAATCTCCCCCAATATTTGCTAGTAGCTCTGTTGACAACTACTCTCTATAGTTTTGTATCTAACAACCAATTCTCTATCCATGTACAAATGTGTTTTTTAAAGCCGAAATACCTTGGTTAATCCACAAGTCGCACAGTATCAAATGCTTTAGCAAATCCATATATATCATATCCACTGCTATGCCAGAATCTTAACATTTTACATATTCATAAAAAACAAGAAAGTTAGATTGGCAAGATCTATTTCTCATGAATCCATGCTGAGTAATACTTATAAGATTGGATGGTTCCATAGTCCAGAATATGATGTTAAACATACAGGTCTATAGTTACCAGGCTGTAAACAAATACCCTTTTTGAATATTGCTATTATATCAACTTTTGTCGTATGTTAGGGGAAAACAATTAATACCATGTATACATACAGTAGTAACATACAGGGAGATGTAATAAAAGTTCTTATTGTTAAAAATGGTGCTAATTTTACCCCAACCAATCAGACATTAGGTTCCATTTGAAAGCCAACATCTAATTGGATAAGGCAAAATTAGCACCACTTTTATTTCATCGCCCAGAGAGTATTTAAGGTTGAAATAAGATATACGCCCAACTCACGAGCCTTAAACATGTAAACATGGCACTTACTATATATATAAGAGAGTTAGATTATATAGAAAGAGATATAGTATCATATATATATATATATATATTATATATATATATTATATATATAGTCTTGTTTTTGGGTCTGTGCAAGATTGCCTGCTGTGTCAATTTGCAGTAATCAATCAGATGGTTCCTTTTCAAACATTTGATAACATCTGGTTGGTTACTGTAGTAACAACTAACAGTACACACAAAATGTTGTGCCTCTTATTAAATATGCCCTATATTTCTGTATATTCAAATAACAATCTAGTCATGGCCTCTAACTGCTATTTCAATAAAAGAATAGTTCACTCCCAAAGTGAACTATTCCTTTAATGTATTGATTGAAGCCCGAGAGGTTAAGGAGCTATGCCTTACCTCCCGTTCTTCAATCAATAGCTCAGGATCCAGGAACGAAGATTTAAGAAACTTACCTTTTTCCTCATATTTGCCCTTGTACCGTAATCTAAAATTTAAAGAAACTGCCCTAAAGTAACTGCCCTACCATGGTTTGTGTTAATCTGTGATGTTGGGCTCATAATTATGTTAAGGAATGCTTTACTATTAGGTGAATGCTATGTACATATATGTCATCCTGTTATCATATTCTTCATACCTGTTTCCTAACATTAACACGCAGTACATATCCATCTCATGAAATACAGCAAACCATTTTGAAAGTATACATTTTTGCTTTTCCCATATTGAGACCACAGATTTGTACACTTTCTGGATGTGTAAGCAATCTCAATAGTATGGATAACAGGGCCTTCATTGATCTTCAGCTAGAAGTAACAAGCAAAGCAATGTCACAGAATGCCTTTTGCATCATTAAATGTAATCGGCCCTTTAATGCATGATTATTTCATGAGCCAATTATCTAAATGTCTACAATAATAGGTCTGATAAACAAATGTGCTATTTGCCTTTATATCTACAATAAAGTGCAAGAACGGAGCACTTGTGTTTCAAACTGTTGAGCATTTCAATCACCCAGATGACACTTTGCTGTTATAGCATTGCAGATAATATATTACATGAATGCGGAGTGTGATTAAAAGAATTGACCATCAATAATTGGCATTGTTTACTTCTGCAAGTTTTAGAAATTATGAGAGTTAAGGAAGAGGTCAATAAACATAAACTTGACATGCAAACAAAATATTTTTATCAACAACAAACACATCTTCATATTTGTATCCTTCAACAGCAAAACAAAATCCATTACAGAACATTAAAATAATTCTTGACTCAGAAAATGAAAGCCCCAGAATATAACAAGGTGTTCCGACATCTACCCATAGGAAAAATGCCTAGTTATATGTTTTATACTGGGTTGTAATGAGACTATTTACATTGATGTTTACTTCTCTGGAATAGTTGGTCTGTGATATTTACACAAGGGTTCAGCAACATATGCAAAAATGGTTGCTTCCTGATCTGGTATAATATTGTACAGAAGACACTATGAGGTCCTGTTACATGGGACAGTTGAAATCACAGCCAAAAACTAAATGCTATTCTCCAAGCTGCCTCCTCTAATCATGTGCACACTCACAAAATGCTTGTAGAGCTTGGAGAGGAGGCGGAGCCCTTTTAAGAAACAGAGGGAAGGACAGAGAAGAACATTACACTGCATAACGGTAAGTTCTACATCTGTCAGCTTCTAACTATTGTGGTTTTTTGGTAGGGAGAAGATTTACTTTTATTTTTATATTTTTTTTAGTCAAGAGTTTCAGTATTGCAATGCATGAATGTTGGTAGGGGATCAAAAATTTGCAAGAAATTTGTAAGATAGCAGCCATTGATAATTTGGCACAAGGTGGTTTTAGTAGTGAAATATAATTTTAAAGTAGAACATGAATCCAGTATACAATATGTTAATGGTAGTCATAGTAACAATGCCATGTAATTACTATGCAAATAAGGAACAAAGACTTTTGGGAATTTACCATGTTTACACATGTAAGCTCTTAGGAACACTATCAGGGAGATTCAATAAAAGTTCTTATTGTTTAAAATGGTGCTAATTTTGCCCAAACCAATCAGATCTTATTTAACATTTGAAAGCTAATATCTGATTGGTTGGGGCAAACTTATCACCATTTTTAACAATAAGAACTTTTATTGAATTACCCTGTATTTCTTAAAAAAGACTTTTACAGCATTCCACATGCTAAATGCAAAACCAGAGCACCAACTACAGACTGGTATCAGCTTTATTGCGCCATCATCAGTGTAGTGCAGGCCTCTGGTTTTGCAGTGTGAAGCGCCTATGGACAGACGTCACCAATTAAATAGGATAGGGAGAGAATACAGGCTTTGAAACTCCCTTTTCAGCAATATGCAAATAAGGATCAAAGACTTCTGGGAATTTACCATGATGGCTCAATAAAGCCGAAACCGGTCTGTAGTTGGCGCTCTGGTTTTTGCATTTAGCTTGTGGAATACTGTAAAAGTCTTTTTAAAGACATAAAGGGTTATTCAATAAAAGTTCTTATCGTTTAAAATGGTGCTAATTTTGCCCCAACCAATCAGATCTTATTTAACATTTGAAAGCTTACATCTGATTGGTTGGGGCAAAATTAGCACCATTTTAAACGATAAGAACTGTTATTGAATAACCCTGATAGTGTTCCTAAGAGCTTCCATGTATAAACATAAAAATTCCCAGAAGTCTTTGTTCCTTATTTGCATATTGCTGAAAAGGGAGTATCAATCCCGAATTCACTCCCTACCTTATTTAATATGTTAGTGATGTAATTACTAATAACCAACATTGTAAATCATTTTCAATTAAACATACTGTAGCAACAATGACACAAATAATATTTAAACTAGCTTCAAATGTGACCTGGCCTTTATATTTACATTTACTGTTAAAATCCTTTAGGACTGGGTCTCTATGTGCGTTGCATTGTGTTTTCCCTTTTGAGTGCATTTTGGACAATGCATTTTGTCCGCGTTCTGCTTCGTTTGTGGGTTAACAGACATGCAATTTTCTATGTGTTTGTTCTGGTCCGTTTGGAGGGGCATAGTAATAAAAATCACTTAAATCTATGCCAGGTCTTTGTGATGAATGATTCTCTGTGGAGTTTTCATATTGTAGATAAATTCTGCGGTATCTAAGAATTCTACTGGGACCTATTCGGATTAACAGAACCCAGTAGTCATTTCAGATCATAGCAATTTTAGTATGCAGTGAATTTTTCAGCCCCAAAAAATGTTTTTTCAAAATATAACTATGTGGCACTACCCTTGTGGTGGCACCAGGTATAGAAATATTTATAAATTTCCCCACTATGGCTAAAGTGGCACCACAAATTAATAATATTATAAAAATATATACCCCTTATGTCTACGGTGGTACCAAATATTATAAATAATTATTAATATACCCCTTATGTCAGTGGAGAACCAGATATTATAAATATTTAAAACATACCCTCTATATATGTGTCGGCAACAGCTACAACGGTATTTAGTCAATACAGTGCTATGTAAAAGCTGGATTTTTCTTACAGATTTTTCTGCAACTTGACTAAAGTTACATTTATATTGTCTGCTGCTCTGTAGCATCTTAAATGTAGGGGGGGGGAAGTGTCCTTGAAAAAAAATAACTTTTGCCTTCTTTAAGTCTTAACGAATTCCTGATTTCCATGTGCTGTTCTCTAACCATGCGTCACTAACCTCATACTGCATGCTAAGAATTTACAATTGTTTCTTTGATCTTTTGTGTATTTATAAATTATTGGATTTTTCTGCAGCATTTTAAATAGAAATGTTAACTAAAAACCAACGAATTCTTATCGTATATAAATACTATACTATATAAGATATTTTTGGCAAACTTCCCCTAAAAAGACTAACTATGGCCCTATTTATAAAAATCGTTATCGTTATCGAAATACCGATCGTTATCGTAAATAAACGACGGTTTTTACCGATAACGTTATTTACCGATAACCGTTATTTACCGATATCGTAAATACCGGTCGTTATCGTAAATACGGTCGTTATTTACCGATACGACGTTATTTACGATACGACCGTTATTACCGATAACGGTCGTTATTACCGATAACGGTTTATCGTAATACACCGTTATCTAAAATACGGTATACGTCGTTATCGGTAAAACCCCGGTCTATTTACGATAACACGGTATTACGATAACGATAACGATTTTATAAATGGGCCTATGCCTCCAAAAAACATTTCTTTAGAATGTTCCAATCCCAGGGAGGTAGGAATCCTATTGCTACCTCAGGAGCAGTCAAACTACTGCTTGCACAAGGCTGGCTCACACTCACTTAAGAACGCCCCCAGCAATAGTATCTCCCAAATATCTAACATTGAGGGAATATTCATGCCGCTGCACTGAAAGAAGTGCTGAGATGTTCGCCACTTCATCGTAATATACACATTTTTTATGAGGCTACTCAATGGTTGAGTTGGCCGAATTGGTTTCGGCTAATTAAAACTGATTATATTTAAAGAGACAGTTTGATTGGTCTTACTAGGCATTTAATTAATAAGGAATTATAATTGTAAGTTATTTGAAATTCCATATTTTATGATGGAAAGTTCCGACTATTTGATACTTTTTGACAGTTGCACTGGTGTGTTTGTGTGATTTGTAGAACTGAGTTTTTCAGTAATCTAGTTAATGAAGCCACTGTTTGCCACAAACTTGTCTTAACACAGATAAGATTTTATATACATATGTTTAGTTCCTTTCCTATTTCTAGAAAATATGGCTTCGTTTTACATAATATATATACTGTCTTCCCAGTATAACAGAGCAATACAAGGAATTGCAAATAAGGTGAGCTATTAATACAGCATCAGTGGCATGTTTAGGGCCCTGTCTTGGACCTTTATCAGCCAATCACAGTGAGTAACATACCTCTCTTATAGTACTAGTGACACAACCCCTCTCGTGACATACTTCCTGTGGATATGAACCACTTAGGTATAGGAAGAGACCGTAGTCTCGAAACATTGTATGTTTTTTTCCACTTAATAAATGAATTCATACCCATGTAGCGTGCTCCTCTTTACTACACCTTGCTTGGTTAATGTAGCCCTGGAAGTAGGGGGCTGGGAGGATTTGCACCTACCAACTTGTCTTGCTAATTAGCCAACAGCAGTGTGTCACAGTACATCTGAAACTTCGTTAATTATAGAACAAACGTGATACAACCGACCTGTCGGACAATTAATATACTGTAGCATATGAAGTATAAAGTGCTATATATACATAATGTGCTAAACCAAGGTATAAAGTGCTAAATAAATCGGAATTAAGTGCTAGTTCCTGTTCCAGGGGCGTAACTACCAGTGAGCAACCGCAGGGGGGCCTGAGAGCCAAGGGGCCCCATCTTCTTATTTTTCCTATGACAGATATAGGTTTCTTACAAAAAAACACTGTGGATGAAGCAGGGTAGGGGCACCATCATAGTTTTGCAGGGGGGCCTATGATTTTTTTGTTGGAGGATGAGACCCTTTTCCCGAGAAGATCTGCGATCACTGTTTAAAAGACTGGAACTGAACTTCCGGTTCGATTGTTGTCTTTAAACAGCTGGTTCCTGATATTTACTTCTATTGCGTGATCAGCAGTTTAAAAACAACTGTCGCAGATCTTCTCACAGGGGATTGTGGGCCCTCTTACCTCCCAGCCCCCCCCCCCCCCTGCAGTCACGGGCCTTGCAGTCCCTGACATTACACCACTGATTTTTATAATAATTATGTATTTACTTGTGCATAAAGTACAGTTTCGTGTAAATACCTTATCTAAGTATCCTTACAAAGGATAATAAATATACTGTAACCTAAGTGCATGTCCACTCTAAAAATAACTTTGGGCATAAGGTTTGTTACTCACTGTGTATTGGCTTAATAAATGTCCAAGACCAATGACCGAAATGTTGCCACTAAGCTGTATAAATAAACTCACCTATTGCACGTAATCTGTTATATTGGGAAGCATTCTATTGATAGTTCAGAACCACCGGCAGTAGACTTCAAGAAAGGGTGCGGGTGTTAAACTGTGGTTGTATATATATATAAGAGAGAGAGAGAGCACAGCTGCACAGTTCACTGCTATTTATGGAACACACTGTAAATTTTATAAAATAATTTGTTGTATTTTATAACTTGATATACATATATTGTAAGAGAGTGAAAGGCAAAGCTGAATTAAATTGCAGGAAGCGTCCATTTCCATGCCCAGCTTTATTTTCCGTGACACATTTGCTTTACTTAAATGAGAATTAATTTTAAAATCTAAATACCCAGAATGGATTCTAGCAACAGGCATCCAAAGGCTGTTGATCCTCTGGGATCTCCTGCAAATTGGGGTGGTCTCCTGTGCTCCCGCGAGACCACCCTAATCTCCCTGCCCCAGACCGCCCATACCATGCCCCTGTAACATCTATAACTCCGCCTCCCCCACCCCCCTTGCACGCATGCCCCGCCCACTGCCTGGCGTCATTGGCGTCACGTAGCGTCAACACGCCCCCTCTCCCACCCTGCCCGGAAGCAGAAATTGGCATACCAGCAGTGTTTTGGAGAACACCTAAAATATCCTTCCAGAGTAGGTCTGGGGCTGGGCACTTCCCTGTCTGCGCCCTCCAGGAATGGGATGTACTAATGACCTTCTGTGACCTCTATGTAATCAAGACCTAGCAGTAAGAAATCCAAAATTTGCTGAAGAAGGGAAATTAGAAATGACAAAAAGTACAGACAATTTGTTCACAATGCTGCTATTTTGGAGAAGGGGGTTGCAGCTATCAGCTAGTCAGGAATGATAGAATCCATATAGAAACTATTTAGGCTTATCTATATTTTAGATTTATATTGTAATTCATTTTTTTATCAGCAGGTTAGACTAAGGGTTAGGTCACACTGAGTGCGTTGCATTTTGCAGATCGCAATGTCATTTAAAATATAAATCGCGAGAATCATTCCCACTGTACAATTTGCGTTCCAATCTATTCTATTTTTTACCCGCATGCATGCATGCCTTTTGGTCCCCGTGTGTCAGATCGTACTTCAATAATATCTCTATTGGAATGAAAGTAAAAGCAGGCACACATGGACAAACTTATTTGGGGTTTTTTTTTGCGTTTCTCCAGTTATTTCCTGTGATTTTCCAAAATCCACCCTGAACACAAAATAAGTTTGTCCATGTGTGCCTGCTTTTACTTTCATTCCAATAGACTATTATTGAAGTACGATTCTGACACACGGGGACCAAAAGGCATGCATGCATGCGGGTAAAAAATAGAATAGATTCGGAACGCAAATTGTACAGTGGGAACTGATTCTCGCGATTTCCGTTATATTTTAAATTACATTGCGATCTGCAAAATGCAACGCACTCAGTGTGACCTAACCCTTAGTCTAACCTGCTGATAAAAAAATGAATTACAAATCTAAATCTAAAATATAGATAAGCCTAAATAGTTTCTATATGGATTCTATCATTCCTGACTAGCTGATAGCTGCAACCCCCTTCTCTCAAAATAGCAGCATTGTGAACAAATTGTCTGTACTTTTTGTCATTTCCTAATTTCCCTTCTTCCTAGCAAATTTTGATTTCTTACTGCTCAGGTCTTGATTACATAGAGGTCACAGGAAGGTCATTAGTTACATCCCATTCCTGGAGGGCGCAGACAGGGAAGTGCCCAGCCCCAGGACCTACCTCTGGAAGGATATTTTAGGTGTTCTCCAAAACACTGCTGGTATGCCAATTTCTGCTTCCGGGCAGGGTGGGAGAGGGGGCGTGTTGACGCTACGTGACGCCAATGACGCCAGGCAGTGGGCGGGGCATGCGTGCAAGGGGGTGGGGGAGGCGGAGTTATAGATGTTACAGGGGCATGGTATGGGCGGTCCAGGGCAGGGCCGCAAAAAAGGGGGAATAACGGGGAGGAGATTTAGAACTCTCTGTTGCAGGAGATTAGGGTGGTCTCGCGGGAGCACAGGAGACCACCCCAATTTGCAGGAGACTCCCAGAGGATCCAACAGCCTTTGGATGCCTGTTGCTAGAATCCATTCTGGGTTATTTAGATTTTAAAATTAATTCTCATTTAAGTAAAGCAAATGTGTCACGGAAAATAAAGCTGGGCATGGAAATGGACGCTTCCTGCAATTTAATTCAGCTTTGCCTTTCACTCTCTTACAATATATGTATATTCAAGTTATAAAATACAACAAATTATTTTTATAAATTTACAGTGTGTTCCATAAATAGTCAGTGAACTGTGCAGCTGTGCTCTCTCTCTCTCTATATATATATATACAACCACATGTTTAACACCAGCACCCTTTCTTGAAGTCTACTGCCCGGGTGTCTCTGAACTATCAATAGAATGCTTCCCAATATAACAGATTACGTGCAAATAGGTGAGCTTTATTTATACAGCTTCAGTGGCAACATTTCGGTCATTGGTCTTGGACATTTATTAAGCCAATACACAGTGAGTAACAAACCTTATGCCCAAAGTTTATTTTTAGAGTGGACATGCACTTTAGGTATACAGTATATTTATTATCCTTTGTAAGGATACTTAGATAAGGTATTTACACGAAACTGTACTTTATGCACAAGTAAATACATAATTATTATAAAAATCAGTGGTGTAATGTCAGGGACTGCAAGGCCCGTGACTGCAGGGGGGGGGGGGGGGGGGGGGGGGGAAAGGGGTCCCAGAACCCCCACCGGAATGCATGTGCGACCAGTTGTTTTTAAACTGCTGATCACGCATATGAAGTAAATATACAGGCAACCAGCTGTTAAAAAGACAACAATCGAACCGGAAGTTCAGTTCCAGTCTTTTAAACAGCTGATCGCAGATCTTCTCAGAAAAGGGTCTCGTCCTCCAACAAAAAAATCACTAGGCCCCCCTGCAAAACTATGATGGTGCCCCTACCCGTGCTTCATCCACAGTGTTTTTTTGTAAGAAACCTATATCTGTCATAGGAAAAATAAGAAGATGGGGCCCCCTTGGCTCTCAGGCCCCCCTGCGGTTGCTCAACTGGTAGTTACGCCCCTGGAACAGGAACTAGCACTTAATTCCGATTTATTTAGCACTTTATACCTTGGTTTAGCACATTATGTATATATAGCACTTTATACTTCATATGCTACAGTATATTAATTGTCCAGACAGGTCAGGTTGTATCACGTTTGTTCTATAATTAACGAAGTTTCAGATGTACTGTGACACACTGCTGTTGGCTAATTAGCAAGACAAGTTGGTAGGTGCAAATCCTCCCAGCCCCCTACTTCCAGGGCTACATAAACCAAGCAAGGTGTAGTAAAGAGGAGCACGCTACATGGGTAATGAATTCATTTATTAAGTGGAAAAAAACATACAATGTTTCGAGACTCACGGTCTCTTCCTATACCTAAGTGGTTCATATCCACAGGAAGTATGTCACGAGAGGGGTTGTGTCACTAGTACTAATAAGAGAGGTATGTTACTCACTGTGTATTGGCTTGATAAAGGTCCAAGACCAGGGCCCTAAACATGCCACTGATGCTGTATTAATAAAGCTCACCTTATTTGCAATTCCTTGTATTGCTCTGTTATACTGGGAAGACAGTATATATATTATGTAAAACGAAGCCATATTTTCTAGAAATAGGAAAGGTAACTAAACATATGTATATAAAATCTTATCTGTGTTAAGACAAGTTTGTGGCAAACAGTGGCTTCATTAACTAGATTACTGAAAAACTCAGTTCTACAAATCACACAAACACACCAGTGCAACTGTCAAAAAGTATCAAATACGTCGGAACTTTCCATCAATAAATATGGAATTTCAATAACTTACAATTAATAATTCCTTATTAATTAAATGCCTAGTAAGACCAATCAAATCTGTCTCTTTAAATATAATCAGTTAATTTAGCCGAAACCAATTCGGCCAACTCAACCATTGAGTAGCCTCATAAAAAATGTGTATATGACGATGAAGTGGCGAACATCTCAGCACTTCTTTCAGTGCAGCGGCATGAATATTTCCCTCAATGTTAGATATTTGGGAGATACTATTGCTGGGGGCGTTCTTAAGTGAGTGATGAGCTGCCAGCCTCTGTGCAAGCAGTAGTTTGACTGCTCCTGAGGTAGGCAATAGGATTTCCTACCTCCCTGGGATTGGAACATTCTAAAGGAAATGTTTTTTTGGAGGCATAGTTAGTCTTTTTAGGGGAAGTTTGCCAAAAATATACTTATATAGTATAGTATTTATATACGATAAGAATTCGTTTTGGTTTTTTAGTTAACATTTTCTATTAAAAATGCTGCAGAAGAAAATATCCAATAATTTATAAATAACACAAAAGATCAAAAGAGCAATTGTAAATTCTTAGCATGCAGTATGAGGTATAGTGACGCATGGTTAGAGAACAGCACATGGAAATCAGGAATTCAGTTAAGACTTAAAGAAGGCAAAAGTTATTTTTTTTCAAGGACACTTCCCCCCCCCCCTACATTTAAGATGCTACAGAGCAGCAGACAATATAAATGTAAACTTTAGTCAAGTTGCAGAAAAATCTGTAAGAAAAATCCAGCTTTTACATAGCACTGATTTGACTAAATACCGTTGTACTTGGTGCCGACACATATATAGAGGGTATGTTTATAAATATTTATAATATCTGGTTCTACCACTGACATAAGGGGTATATTAATAATTATTTATAATATTTGGTACCACCGTAGACATAAGGGGTATATATTTTTATAATATTTATAATTTGTGGTGCCACTTTAGCCATAGTGGGTAAATTTATAAATATTTCTAATACCTGGTGCCACCACAAGGGTAGTGCCACATAGTGTATATTTTTGAAAAAACATTTTGGGGCTGAAAAATTCACTGCATACTAAAAATTGCTATGATCTGAAATGACTACTGGGTTCTGTTAATCCGAATAGGTCCCAGTAGAATTCTTAGATTACAGCAGAATTTATCTACAATATGAAAACTCCACAGAGAATCATTCATCCAAAAGACCTGGCATAGATTTAAGTGATTTTTATTACTATGCCCCTAAGACACTGATGGTGATTGCTTTCACAGAGACATGCATGCAATATTTGAGACACTGCATACCCTATTTATAGGGCTGGGTACACATGGCAAATTTTTTGTCCTGGCCAACCATCAACCGTTCGCTACAAGCGAGCAGTCAGCTGGGACAAATCGCCGGCGGTCAAGGTGAAAATCTCTAAGCACGATCGGCTGTTATTTACCAACACATCCAATCGCCCATTTGCCAAATCGGGTTGAATGGCATCGGACGTGGGCAACAGCGGTTTGCTGGCAATTTTTCTGGCCAGACCAACCGATATCCGAAAATATCGGACGGTCTGCCGAAAAAAACGCTGCATGTGTACCCAGAAAGCTGGCCAGATTTAAATACTCTTATTTGATGGACTTCATAGAGAGAGACTTTTTTAAAATAAAACCCCAGAGAAGATAACTAAATGTAATTTAAAGGGCATGTCCACCCCACGGAAAAATATTTGCCACATAGTAGCTCTCCTTCCCCCAGCCCCAACCGCTGTAATAAATTTTTCAGAAAGTCCCCCGAACTCTACTTACCTTCCCTCTTTCCTTCGGTGTACTGCCTGGCCCTCTGCTTGCATGAAACTGCAAGCAGGGGGGCGGAGAGGAAGCCAATCACGGACACGGCTGCCGGCTGCAAAGAACACCAGGGGAGAGAGGGAAGGTAAGTAGAGTTTGGGGGACTTTCTGAAAAATTATTATAGCGGTTGGGGCTGGGGGAAGGAGAGCTACTATGTGCCAAAGGGGAATTACACTAGGGGGAGGGAGAGCAAAATAGGGGGGGGAGGGCTGCTCTGAGCAAGCCAAAAACATCTGAGAGGAAGCCTCAGAGGCGAAAACAATTTCCCTCCCTGCACTGCTCCTGGTGGTCAGTTTTTGGGACTTTTGGGGACATTACAGGAGAACCTTTTGGAGCTGGGATGTAAGGTAAGGATTTTTATGCACTACAGATTGGGGCCAGTAGTGGGTTACATTATAGTTTTGGGGGTGGACGTGCCCTTAAAATCTTAAAATTGCAAAAAACTTTCCTTCTTTATTTTCCAAATGTTTTCTTCAAAACGTCCCCCAGAATTAAAGAATATAAGTTGATTTTTTCAGCTTAGGGCTGGTCATTAAATTGTACAGAAATGATCAGTATCAATTCTTTACTAATAGGATTTAGATTTCAAGGGGCCAAATTTATTGATCCGAGGTATCGATAAGTTGCGATACTACGGGTTATATGGCCATAGACTATTGCAATGGTATTGTATATAATTGCAAATATTTCAATCACAATCATAATTGTACGAAAATCATTAAAGGCACGGTATTGTGTAAATAACGCGCCTTTATAAATACAGCACAAAGTGCCAATATCTGTAAAATACATGGGACTTTAGAAATTTTGTTGTTGCTTTTTTTTTTTCAATTCAACAACTAAATTTTAGTGACATCAGAAATTAAACTTTTAAATCACCCTCAGCAAAGCACAAGGATACAGAATGGGATACAGTATAAATACTCTGCAACCAGTAACACAAAACCATAGTAGCTATTCCCAAAAAAACATGTCAAACAGAACATACCTCTATATAAACAAGCTGCACGTGTGATGTTCTCCTCATTCCCTGTCTTACCATCTAGGCTGCGTATGGCAGTTTAGGGAACTCTGAGAGTTTAAACACAGCGGGGAGGATGCAATAGAAGTTCAAAATGTTTGCCATGCTATTAATCTTCAGCAACCAATCAGATGTTATCTAACTACACTAACCCAGTAAAAAGCTAACATTTGATTGGTTGCTGCAAATTAATAGTGCATGCAAGCTGCCGCACCTCTTATTGCATCAGCCCCATCATTCTTTGTTTCTCCACCTGAGTTTGTCCTCCATTTGCAGATGATTTAGTCTGACCTAACAAATGGACCTGTTCATTTTATATATTTATATACAGAAAAGATAGATGCACTGAGTTTGTAACATAATTGGTGCTGCCTTTGGCAAACACCTAAAAATCATTAATGTGCACATGCATTGACAGGATAGAACGGTTTCATTATATGATAAACTCTAAGATACTTGAAGCTGCAAGGGCTGTGTTATAAAGTTAGTAGCAGAATGTTCTTTCAGTCCTGATTAACTGGGTGAGGGGAAAAATCACTGCTGCTAAACTGCACGTTTCACAAAAGGTGCTTCCATATAGGAACAAATATACATAAAGTTACCCTTTACTTGCATTAAACGTCACAGATAAGAAAATTAAATGATTATGAAAAAAATGCAACAGACCTGAACACTTGTTTACAAAGCAACAATGAAACTAATAAAAAGTTTGTGAGTAAAACAAAAGAAATTGTACTCAAAGCGTTTGAAGCACAAAAATATTTGTTTCCTATTTATTTCTCAGCATAGTCTAGCTCATCATTGGCAATCAGTGCATCCGAGTCCTGTTTGTGCTTCCTTTTACTTTTGGACCTACTGTTCGTCTGGTTGGTCCCTTCTGTTGCTGGTTCCTGCTGATAGTAACTGTCCTTGGTTTCTGCACCTCTCCAGTCCTGAAAGCTTTCTTCTCCTGGAGGATAGGAGAACTCGTCATCTACAGCAAACGTATCATCTACATCATATCGCTGATACGTGCTCTGATGGAGAACTTCCTCCCTGGCACTGATTTCTAACGTGCTGTTCCACATCCCATAACCAAAATAAATAAGTAGACCTGTGAAGTCAAGAAAAGTATTACTTGAATGATAATGGACATAAAATAAACCAACACTGAATAATCTAACCGAAGATGACATCCTTTAGTATTTAGAAGATTATAATATTTTAAACAATAACCTTAACGGACAACTACATGGTAAAAGTGAACTTTTTAAAAATGAAAAGTACCTGGGGCAGGGAGGTGTAGGGTTGATTATTCCAAGTATTGTTTCTTTAAGAAGTTACAGCATTCATCTGCCAGGTTAGTTTCATGGGCAATCCTGTATTAAAGATAGCGCTGAAGCCAAAAGTAAGCATAGTAGTTTTCCTTATGCTGTTGCTCCTCGTAAAAACGAAATAGGGAGGTAGGATTTATCAATCCTACCTCCCTGCCCCAGGTTCTTTTCATTTTTACTGTTTAAAAAAACTTTTTAAAAAAAGCTATATATGTTATATAGTTCTCCTTTAATGGTCACTGTACTTAGTTTGTAAACAAAACCACAGGAAGCTGATTGATAATTTAGCCTTTTATTACTAGACTTGCGCAGTGTTGGACCGGATTATTATGGCCCACAAGGAAATATGAGACTAAAGGACCAGCAGGACAACTTTAGGGACCCACCTTACATTTATATAGTGGATAATGCACCCCCAACTGTAAATTATAAGGATATTAAAAGTCACAGAGGAGTTCCGTGACCATATAAAAGCACGAGGCCGCAGGCCGAGTACCTTTTATACAGGGCACGGAACTACAAGGTGACCTCTAATATCCATTTAATTTACAGTTTGGGGTGCATTATTTATTATAATCTACCCCTTTGTGGCTTCTGGTTTCCTTCTCCTCCTGGAACTGTAAGATTATAAGGCTATAATCTTACAGTTCCTCCCATAGAAATCCACTACAGGGGTAGGTTATATCTTACTGTCCCTTTGGCTCTGTATTTACATTTTAGCATTTTCTCTGGTGGATGAATGAGCTGTGTGCCCACCGGTGGATTCCCTGTAATCCTGTGGGCTAGTCCGACACCAACAATTAGCCAAGAGTGTAAAGCTTTTTCGAAATGCTTCTTAACCTAGCAGCGCTCTCTTTTTATAAAGAACATGGACGGGTTTCTGTTAATAGACACCAATACCATTTTCTATTGCATCCAAAACGAACGATCCCCTACAAGGCACCTTTTACAAGCTATAAAAGTGAGTTAAAAAAGAAAATACTCTTTTCATCTCTTGTTCATTCTTGGCTTTTCTAAACGAGTTTATTTTAAGTGCCGGGGCAATTCATCCTTCTGTCTCTAAATGATATTTTCTGTGGATCATTTCATTCTGTTTGTAATTCTAAATTATTTTTTTTTCTCTAGCAGCTTCACCAATTAAAAATGCATGAAAAGTGTCACAGAAATCCCTTGATCTGTTTAGAAGCCTCAGTTCTCACTGAGCCAGATGGTGAACGAGTTCTACCCATGAAAGTTTTATGAACCTCCTGCATAGTCTCGGTCATAACGATTCTGCCCTATTAAAATTTAACTGTTCCGTCATAATGTGCTGAGGTCTCATCAGAAGGATCTATTTACCTATTTGGTATTACAAAGTATTAAATCTACGGTGGAAAATATATCATCACTATTACATATATATTGATGTATTATCACACAGTACACACAGAGCTGATTGATCAGAGAGCAATACAATATTACAGGGAGTAGTGCAAAGAGTCAGGAATTCATCTTTTTAACTCTCTCCTGAAATTCCCTGGGATACAATAATAGGGGAATGCATTTGGGGCTTGCTAAGTGACTACTAATCTAGCAATGTGTATATAATCAAGCCTGTGTGTGAGTAATTAAACAATATTTCTAAGCATGAACCAGAGTTGAAACCCTAATCTAGCATCCCATTCCGACTGTAAAATTTAATTGGCTGTTCCAAGATTTTGTTGCAGAATTTTTGAAACTTCGACTAGCAACCTTTTTGGATATGTCAGTGAAATCTCACAGTTTTGATGGTTGATATTTAAAACAAACTTGGGACATTTTCACACCGCCAGCAGTAAGCTGTTTAGGACCAACCAGCAAGGCAAGACCTATGGGAAAGTAAGATCCTGCTGGTAACTATTAGCTGCAATCTAAACCAATCACATCCCTATTCAGTCGACATTTAATATCCTAATCATTACCTATAACAGGTCTGTTTTCATGTATTTCCTTTACTGTGGTATTTGAAAAGCAGCATACCCTAACGTTTACTCTTAAGAATGGGACAGGATCTAAACAAAGTTAAACAATGCAGGTTATATCAGAAATTTCTGTTAAACTAGTACCGTATATACTCAAGTATAAACCAAGGTTTTTAGGTTTTAAAAATACCTTTAAAACCTGACCTCGGTTTATACTCACACACAGATTTAGAAGAGTCCGGACAGAAAAGACGAAGCCTACCAGTTGCAGATTGGACCATTCGGTGAGGAGCGAGCAGACTGGAGACCAGGACCGAAGCAGTTAGAGGCGCAGGCAGTAAGCTGATGACGTAAGTGATATGCGCGGGATGTGTGTAACTTACGTGCCCGCTTGTATCACTTATGTCATCAGCGCCTCCTGACTGCATCCTAACTGTACATAGAGGATGGAGGACTCCGTACCTTCCGAATCTGTCAGCCCTCATCATATCCAGTAAGGATATTCTTGTGTATGAGGGGTTTAGGGGTGGGCTAATAGGTCTGTACAGTGGAGGGGTGGTTGGGAAAGTTTGCAGCACTTTGAATAAATGCATTTTATTAGGTAACTATTCTTTTATTATGGGGGCCAAATGAGCTTGCCACTCCAGATGTGTAGAAACTACAACTCCCAGCAACCAAAGCATGCTGGGAGTTGTAGTTTACAAACATCTGGAGTGTCATGAAATAGTTGGTCACTGGATTCTGCTATTTATGGTAATTTCTTTAATCATTTTTACTAATTACAGGTTTTCATTAGTGTTCATATTTTCTAATCTCGGTTTATCCTCAAGTCAAACATTTTTATTCCCCTTTTCAGGTAAAAATAGGTATCTCGGTTTATATTCGGGACGGTTTATACTCAAGTATATACGGTATGTTTTTAGTTTCTTTAAATATTATTACTGAACGGAACACACCAATCATAGAGCTGCAGTGGTTACAGCACATACAACAAAATACATTGTATAATTTTAATAGTACCAGCATATTTCTTAATAAACTTCTTCTCAACCTTCATATGACTTTCTTTAAAATAGCATCTTTTGGGTCAGAAATAAATACATTTACACAGCACGCAGAGAGGTGCCAAGTGCAAGTAATATCTTGTATCTAATGAGAAAAGGCATTTTCTATTCTCCACTTTAAAAAAAACTCAAATTTGAGCCCTTGAGAATGGGTAAACTTACTTTTGTGGTTTGTGCTGTTAGGCACTGTGTGTGAATAAATCACTTTATTATTGTGTACGTCTATCTCCATTAATTGAGGATATTTGCTGTCAGGTATATTGTATGGACTGCACCTTCCTATTTTTTTGTCCAGTATGTACAATAAACTTATTGCAGAAATACAAATTTGGCCTATTTTCTAAATATAATATGAATAACTTATGACCAATAGATATTGTTTAATAATAAACAAATGATTTCTTAAGAGCAAGCAAACAAAACTTACCCACAAAACACCAGATTGCAAAGCGAATCCACGTAACTGATGATAGTTTCAGCATGAGATACACATTGACCAGCATGGCAAGTGCAGGCACAAATGGAACACACGGTGCCATGTAAGGCAATTTTTTGGGATTTTCTGGTTGTTGTACGATCACAAAGATCAAAGCACACAGAAGCAGGACCATCATTACAACCAGAAGGATAGACCACCATGCTTGATCATAGATATAGTCTGCAGCAAATATAATGAATGAACAGAAAATCAAAATCAAGACAAAAAGGAGCATAACACAGATAGTGACTGTGCGGCCAGTAGCAACAGTAGGACGATCCATTTTCCCAGGTAATCCAAGGCGAATCCTTAATGTATAATATCGAGGTCCAATGAGTTTCTTCAACTTCATAAGATAAATATTTTCAGAGCCATCTGCTTCTATCCCTGATGTCATATCAACTGTTCCATAATTGGGATGGTTTATATTGTAGTTAGTCTTATCTGATTTGCCAATAAGCATTTCATTATCCCCCAGAGATGGCAAATTCTTTGCACCACATGTATTTGTGGCTGGACCACTGAATTCATCTCCATCACTCATTGGAGAGCAAGCATCCTTCTCCCCATCAGCCAGGATTCCTTCCTTCTTTTTGATGTTTTCTTCAGCAATAAACTTAACAAATCCATCAATGTCACTCTCAGGTTGGTAACGCAACAGCAAGACACACACAGACACCAATGTGTATGCCAGCAGAGTACCGATTGACATCATTTCTATTAGATCACGAAGGTTGACCAACAGAGCCAAAAGACCTGCTAGAAACCCAGAGACAATACACGCCACAACTGGAGTTTCTGTATAGGAACTGACATGTGATAAAAACCTAAGAAACACAAGGACAAAAAGGACATTTCTGAGTGCACTGCAGGCACGGATCAGATTTGACAATATTCATTCTGCAATTTTAATCAGATGGTACCAAGTCCTTTTGAATCAAAATATTGCTAACATTTACATCCGAATAATAACATTGCACTTATGTACATGGAATACCATGTGCTCATTAAAACACCATGATGTATGGTAGCCTGGTTGTAAGCAACCCCCCTTATGCTTACCCCTTACTCTCTCTGCTGTTCCAGTCTGGAGGGAACCTTAAATTGTGCAGAACACAGAGACAATAAACCTGCTCCATCTCCAGTATATAAATTATTAAAATGTGACTTGTTAAAGGGCATCTATAGTGAAAAAAACACATTGCCCCTTTGCAGAGTTAAATTCATGTACTCTGTGCTGCCTTAATCCTATCTATGTCAGTGACTCTGTTTAACCATGGTGTCAGATCTGTGTGCAGCACTCCCCCCTTCCCCCTCCCCTCTGTTACCTCCTCCATGTCTCAACTCCGGCTAACCGACAAGCTTATCGTGTGCAGTAGGAGTTAAAAGTTCAACATCCTGAAAAACACACCCACACACAGTAGCCAATAGAAAGCAAGCTGTCCTGGAGACAAGGAAGAAGGAGAACAGTACAGTTTACGATCTCTCTCTTTCTGACCCATCATCAATCAGTGAAGTCTATCAAGAAGGGGGGTCAAGTGCAGCCTTATATCAACATTGAAGGCTACCTCTCTCCCTCTGCTAATGCTGTTATCTCTATGTTTATTACAGAGCAGGGAGGGGGGGATCACGTCACAGGGATTTGATTGACAGTCCAAGTAGGAGTAGAGGAATGCAATCACGTATTCTTCTAACTGGTGTATCTCAGGACAGTGATGACACTCTGGGGGTTGTGGGGAATTATAGAACACATGGAAAGAAAGAAAAAAAAGTTCATTTTCCCACTATAGATGCCCTTTAAAGGATAGGTACACTGGGATTTTTTTTTAAATTGCCCATTACTGGAAACTATAATTCTTCCCAACCTTCACTGTACACTTTTTTTGTTGACCTGTCCCCTTGTTCTTTAGATATACAATCTGAACCATCTTACATTTCAACTGTCAATCAAGTGCCTTAGTGTCATAAGCTCTTCTGTTATATATAGTTTTGTTGTAGCTAGAATGGTGACAGTTGGTACCTGAATTGCATGCTGCGAAATTTCCTCTCCCCATGCTGCCTCATAGAGATTACTGAGCATGCTTGCCCTTACAGAGTGTCAGGTAGTCTGACAGGAGGCTGGGGGACTAAGTGACTGAGCTTGAGCAAAACAAGAACTGGATTGAAGTCATGCGCAACACAAACACATCAGAGTAATTGCTGCTTACATGTATTTAGTGTGCAAACCTGCATTTATGCTTATTAAGCTTATTCTTTTAATGCTAAGTTTCAAAACAAACACCAGAAATAGTAAACAGTCACCAACAAGGAACTCACCTGAATAGAAGTCCATCACCAGACATTGCGTAAATAACCCTGGGCATAGGAAACAGTGAGCCAAACAGACTGACAGTGAGACCTGCCACAGATCCAACAGCAACAACAAATTTTGCAGCGTAAAATCCATGGACTACAAACATCTCCATCAGCGGAGATTCTGTATCAATCATGTTGTACGGCACTGTCAATGTTAATACAACACTCACCTGGAAGAGCAAGGAGTATAAGTTTAATTTTTTAAAAAGTCCGTTAAAGTCAAATTCTGAATGGATTAGAGGGAAACTCTAGTACATGCCATTCCCTGGATCAATGTGATGTCCATTTAAATTAATTTATTAATATATTTGGCAATTAAAGGTCTTGCAGAAGAGAATTCAATGTGTTCAGTGATGAAACTAATACATTTTTCTGTACATAAAGAAGAAATCTCCTTCCTACTTATCCCAAGAGATATCCTTCTGTACTACAGAATATATGTCCCTACAGACTGTTTGTAGTATGCAGAATCAAGATTAATTGAGGTGGGAGGTTCAATTTGCAATAAAAATAATAAAAAACTCACTAACATGTTCTAAAGTAAAAGAAAACACTGTATTTACATATTGTGTAAAAAGATAAGGATATTTTTCTATGAGAATCATACTGTACATTGAAAAGTATATTTTATTTCCAAAAATGGCCCAACTTGAATAAATTATGGTAGAATGTAAGATGTTCGAAATGCAGGAAAGGAACTATCACTAAGGCTTGGAATGCCTGGGTCAATTCTTAAAGAAATGTCCAATTTCATTTTTATCTAATTATAGCAAATAAATGGACAAAAATTCTGGTCGATATTTTCACCCAATCGACTAAAATATTTTACTGGTTCGTTAATTGGGTCAGAATATCTCCACGTGTTTACCAAATCTAAATTAAATTAAATACTTTGATATTGGGATCAGGTGATGAAATGTAAAAAAGTAGGCAGGTTCACCAAAAAAAATGGATCCAATTACACTTTTTTCACATAGGACAGTGTAAATAAAAAGACTAATGGTGGCCATACACTGCTCTAACAATGTGATGATTCAATATTTGATCCAACATGTACTTCAAATCTATCATAAAACAGGGTGCAGCAGTAGTTTTACCTGACGATGTTCCCTGACAGATCATGGTTTACAACCAACATTACTAGCCTAATGTCAGCAGAAAAATTATCGGGCGGACAGTTTTCTGAACTTTGCTGGAACATCAGATAGTATGAACTTACATTGGGCAACTTAAGAATAAGGGAAAGAGAGTTTCTCCTTCAGACTCTAGCCAAGCATTTGAAATTTCTATTTCTAGAGAATACGCTTGTGAATGTTCTCATTCATCCAGGTCACGGTATATTTGTTGTATTCAGTGAGATCAACTGGACTTGAAGTTTAGTACTTGAAGATGTTTCAACAGTCATCTGACTGGCTTTCTCAATTCAGAATGAATTCTAAATTGAAAAATTCAGTGAGATGATTAGTGAAACTAGCCTTAAGAACTAAGGGTGAAAGTAGTTTACCGCCCAATATTTTATAATAACGTTGACGATAATGTAAAATCTAAAATTATTATTTTACGATAATGGCCAGATGTTACTATAACAATCTTTTATAAATTTGGCCACAAACTGAAGACCACAGATATTTCTAGAGAAGTGGCGATGAATGAATTATTTGTAATTTTAAAATGTAATGGACTAAGAAACCCGGGTATCATAACTTCGAAGGAGAAGTGCTGGAGATCTAAGGTAAGCCCAGGGGTGAAGACCTAAAACGTCAAGGTACTTTCATTGGGATGCAGGTGGGTGGAAAGGCTTTAAATATACATTAACTTGCTTAGAAGTTGATTTTTAAAAAAAATTAAATCGTAGTGTATACTATTGTACAATACACAGTATATTTCATTGGAATGGATATACTATATAATGTAGATGTTTAAGCTGTAATACACTATTACAGTAATGCTAATAGATTCTATGAAACATTTATAATAAGGGATGGTATTCCATAAGAATTAGCATTTCAGATAAACCATCTCCATTATTTTGGATTGTAATAAACCGTAGTACATAACATTCCAATATGTGGTATTTCTGCGGTATTTCTTTTTTTTGGCAAATGTAATACAATAAAATATGTACAATAAATGTTTTTTTAATTTGAATTTAGATGCCATTGGGGGTAAAGCGGTGGGCAAAGGTTGGATGTGGTGGTCATCACTATAGAGGTAAGATGAATTGGATGGTTGGATGCAGTGGTCATCACTATAGAGATAAAATGAATTGGATGGTTGGATGCAGTGGTCATCACTATAGAGATAAAATGAATTGGATGGTTGGATGCAGTGGTCATCACTATAGAGATCAGATGAATTGGATGGTTGGATGCGGTGGTCCTCACTATAGAGATCAGATGAATTGATGATCAAGACGAAGGCTTTCCTCATTACTGGTCACACCCACACTCAACTAAGCTGCAATTTCTAAAACACTAAAATAATATCCCCCATTCTAAAATTTTTAGAAGCATGCACAATTATGATGAATACTTACAGACACATAGGCTGTTAAGCAGGTGATCAGGGAAACAGTAATGGCATATGGGATAGATGTATTGGGACTTTTAGCTTCTTCTCCTGTGGTGGCGATAATATCAAAACCAATAAAGGCATAGAAACAAGTTGCAGCCCCTGTCATCACCTGTTAAATAAGAAATTATTCTGAAAACTAAGATATTTAGGCAAAATACATTCAACAGTATGTATACTGAACAGTTCTACACCAACCCAATGATATCTCTCCCTATCCCCGAGCCTAAAAGCTAGTAGTGCAAAAAGGGTTAATGAGTTTACTTACTTGACCAACTCTGCACTGATCATTTAACCAGCTGGAAAACAACCATAGCTGGTGTGATCAGGGTCTCATTAGGAATTTAGGAAAAATGTGTAATCAGTTCCCAATGGCTTTATGGATTTTTATTCTTATTGCTTAATCAGCTCTCTATATTCTGCCATGTAGTTGGCAGCATTCATCTGCTGCCTTGCATATTACATATATGGCATGAATGGCACAAAACTATTGCAGATAAAGATATGTATATTTCTTGCAACAAACTGTAATCTTATTATACTTTATTTTCTATTTAAAGGCAAGGTTCAACCTAAACTTAAAAAATCTGCCTTATAGCCTAATACCTTCTGATTAATCCAATGCATGACTTAAGTGATTTCTAGTTAAGTTCATCTGGCAATTCCAATGCCTCCTCCTCTTCAAACCACTGGCTTAAGGTTCATACATACATGTGATTTGCCACCTGACAAACAAGCTGGTAGCAAACGGACTGCAAAAATTACTGCATGTGTGTAGCCACAAAGGCATTGTTGTGGTTTGACTCAGCAAATAAACTAACGGCGTCTGACTTAATGGCTACATACAAGTGATTATTGCCCAAAATGGCCATTCGTCATCTTAACGATATATATATATATCTAAAATATAAATTTTAGATATAGGTGCAGGAACCCTCCTCCCCAACCCCCAGTTCCATATTTGTTACCTTGCCCAAATATGCAGCTAACTATACTTAAAAGACCCAGCCCCTCGCCGCATGGGTACTGCGTCCTGCCACTGTAGCAAACTTATTTCGAGCAGCAGCAGTGACGTGCTTCCTGGTCCCAGTTGTCAGGTAATTGAGCATGATGCCATCGTTGCGCCCTTGACTGACAACCATGACCAGGAAGCTCGTGGGAACTCGTGGCAGAGCTTGAGGAACTGGGTCTTGTAAGTATGTTTACTGTATCTTTGGGGAAGGTAAGCATAACTATGGTTTGGAGGGTCCATCACCTGTATCTAAAATTTAAATTTATTGGTGGACATGCCTTTTAACCTAGGAAGATGGAGAAATTATCTATCCGGTGAGTTACTTTGTATCTCCAAGTCCTATGAGGGAAGGGGTGTACAAATGAAAGAAACCCTTGTTGCACTAAATGAAATTACTATTCCAAAAAGATGTATCTTTTACCAGGAGCTGCTTAGAAAGGCAAGTAATACATCATTTTAATAAGCAGTTTCTGGGCTGTAAATCATGGAGTAAAAATGTACAAACCCAGAATACAAAGCCCTTATGAATGACAGTAACTATTTCTATGCATAGAGATTGAGAAATTATGATAATGGGATGACTATAGTTAACAAACACCTACCCCAGACCATCCATAGGGGAGAAAATTTCCAGACCAGTTCTTTCCATTAACATAAAAAAGACCAGCTATCATGATGAAAATCCAGACTAAGAAATTAATAGCATTCAATAGATTATTAAATCCAACAGAATTTTTTACACCTATCGCCACAATTATTGTCACAATAACAGCAATGACCAAAGCTATGAAATCAGGATAGGACTCTTCTCCTTTACCTGAAAAAAAGGTAACAGAAACAAACTGTTTAAATGTACATTTCCATATAATCAGAAAGATAAAAAACATTTGCATTTTGCATGGGATATGGACAGGCTGCAACAGACTTTAAATCAGTGAGTGTGTCCTGTGTCCTCTCCCTGTCTGGGTACCAGGTATTTAATATCATGGCATACACTGAAATAAACTAAATAAAGTGGGCAAATTACGATCTTCCTGAGGTAAACATAAAATCTCATTAACATATGGGAATTTGCTACCCTATAATCACCCTATCTACCTATATATTTTTTCTAAGGGTTTGTGAGTTTCATTGTTTTTAATCATTTCTTTTCAATTAGAGCAGAAAACACATAGATGGTCCTTATAAAATGTTATAATGGAGGTTTAGCAATAGGTCCACAAAGTGAAGGAACAGGAAGACTTCTCTTCCCTAGCTCCATAGAAAAGTGTTTCCAGCTACAAATTAAAGGAGAACTATAGTGCATATAAACTTTTTTTCAAAAACAGGCAGCTAAAATGAAAAGTGCCTGGGGCAGGGAGGTAGGGTTGGTACTTTCTACCTCCCAATTTCATTTCTATGAGCAGCGGCAGCATGAAGAAAACTGCTTCTGCCAGGCTTCCTGAGTGTTTCAGTACCATCTTTAATACTGGATAGCCAGGGCCATAACCTGGCAGATAAAACTGTATGTGCTGTAGCTCCTCCAAAAAACAATATTGGGAGGTAGGAATAATCAATCCTACCTCCCTGCCCCAGATACTTTTCATTTATAAAAAGTAAATTTTTGCAGTATAGTTGTCCATTAAGGTATATTGAAAAATATCATAATTATTTTGATTTTTTTAAATGATTTTTTTAAAGTAAAAAAATATTCCTTTAATGCATTGATTGAAGACTGGGAGGTTAAGGAGCTATGCCTTACCTTCCCTTCTTCAATCAATGCCTGTGGAGCCAGAAATGAAGAAAGCACAAACTGACCTTTCACGGGATCCACCACTGTCACACTAAATTCCCAACAGCTTCCTGCTTCTAATTACCTATAACACCCATTATTGCACATGTGCGCTATAGTTAATCAGAAACAGGAAGAGGTTGGGACCTGTAAGTGTGACAGCGGAGGATTGCGCTAAAGGTAAGTTTCTTCTATATTTGTTCCGGCTCCACAGGCATTGATTAAATAACCATTCCTTTAAAAGTAATTATCTTTAATTAGAAGTTTTGCATCACGTACAGATTTCAGTCTCCCTGGCTCATGTTATTAACGTGCAGCAACCAATCAGATGTTAGCTTTTATTGGGTTGCTACAGAAAAATAACATGGGCAAAGTTTTGCACCTTTTATCGCACCAGCTCCTAAGTGTCAGGAGTCAGACAGTGAAACGACTTACCTGACGCAAAATACAATCAGGGAGATTCAATAAAAGTTCTTATCATTTAAAATGGTGCTAATTCTGCCCCAACCAATCAGATCTTATTTAACAATTGAAAGCTAACATCCTATTGGTTGGTGCAAAATTAGCACCATTTTTAACGATAAGAACTTTTATTGAATAACCCTGAATATTTGTAACAATATTTTTCTTTGAACTTAACCAGGGAGACTGAAAGCTGCATGTTCTCACTGAATGACTACATTTTTAAAACTTATAACTTTTAAAATAAAGCAGAATGAAAGGTAAGAATACCTGCTGCTGATGTAGGGGAGGGAAAGTTGTAAATCCCAGCAGAACACCCCAGTGGCAATTAATGCTGCAGTTACATTTGTTGTATACAGGGGTTTTTTTTAATTTAAAAAAAAAAAACTTCAGCAGATGGTGGAAACTGTATCTTACAAACAAGCCCTTGTTCTAAGCTAACCACATAAGCAATGACCAACCATCTTTTCTTGTGTGGGGAATTCCTTTCAGATGGTTTCACCAAGGTCTAACAGCCAAACCATGAAACCTGGCTGCAAGTTATCAATGTGGGTGTTGTATTTAATGTGGATATTAATCTGTATACAGTGTTACCAAAGTGACCTTAATGCCACTTCTGGCTGGAATCCTCTACTAGAAATAAATAATACATATTACCATGTTCCTTTAATGGAGAACCATAAGTGTTAGATGTGAAATATGGGCATTTATCCTCTCGTGAGAAAGCTGGAAAGCACACTAAAGTAATATGCACCAGCCGGACAATTAGTAGTTGAAAAACTAATCCCGTATTTGGTGGCAGGCTCGCTTAATCTCTGCCCCCCTCTGCGGGAGCTGTAGGTAATTTGCAGCTCTCTTAGCATTTCCAGATTTCTGCAGCCCTCCACGAATGGACTCCAATTTTAATTGATACAACCAATTCAGTCAAATTGATAGAAAACCGATAGCCCTTTTCTTAGTTTTTTCAGTTGACCACTTGAAGATATTGAGTGGTAAATTGAAAAAAAGCTATTCACGTCAGACGGATAATATGTAATCTGTTTACCCATCTTCCAGTCCACATCTTAAGCAAGTTTCAAACTGAAATCTGCTGAAGATAGATGGTGCATTTGGGTTGGTTCTTTAATCGGGAGGAATCGATTGGATGCAATGGATCTAGCATCTGTCAGCCCATTTATCGCCCGTTTAGTATTCATATGACATACTTGTGAAGGTTCTCATTCATCCAGGTCATGGTATATCTGTTGTATTCAATTAGATCAACTGGACTTGAAGTTTAGTTCTTGAAGACATTTCGCTAGTCATTCGACTGGCTTTCTCAATTCAGAATGACTTGTACAAGAATCTGTGGCAATAATGTACCCTGGAAAATCACAATTAGCATATCACTGCCAGGTGTTAAGGACGTGATTGCATAGTGGCTAAGAGGTGTTATAGGAACGCCCAGAGTAAGGTGTCAAAACAGCATTGTACATGGCAGACAGTTGGTGTCGAACTCACTAGCACAGAGGCAAAGGCGAAAGAAATTAAACATCTCAGAGGAGCCCTTAAAACTTGTGGATATCCAGACTGGGCCTTTGTCAAAAGAAGTAGAAGGAAAGAAAAGAACACGAATACCAACAGTTAAGGGGGAAAGCAAGACAGGAGAAAGAACATGGTCATCCCATATGTAGCAGGGGTCAACGAAAAGTTACGAAGAATTTTCAAAAAACACCATATACATGTCTGCTTTAAACCGAACAACACACTGAGGCAGCAATTGGTACATCCGAAAGACCCAATACCCAAACACAAGAAAAGCGACATCATATACGCAGTGCAGTGCAGTGAAGAACGCTCTGATTTGTATGTGGGGGAGACCAAACAGCAACTGCATCAACGTATGGCCCAGCACAGAAGAGCCAATTCCTCGGGTCAGGACTCAGCCGTGTACCTGCATCTTAAGTATAAAGGACATACCTTTGAAGATTGTAATGTTAACATATTGGCAAAGGAACGTGACTGGTTCAAGAGAGGTGTTAAGGAGGCCCTTTATGTGAAAATAAAGAAACCAAGCCTAAATAGAGGTGGGGGGGTTTGACACCAACTGTCTGCCATGTACAATGCTGTTTTGACACCTTACTCTGGGCGTTCCTATAACACCTCTTAGCCACTATCCAATCACGCCCTTAACACTTGGCTGTGATATGCTAATTGGGATTTTCCAGGGTACATAATTGCCACAGATTCTTGTACAAGTCATTCTGAATTGAGAAAGCCAGTCGGATTACTAGCGAAACGTCTTCAAGAACTAAACTTCAAGTCCAGTTGATCTAATTGAATACAACAGATATATTCATATGACAGCTCAGGCAGGGAGGAAAGAGTCGCTTCAGTTTTCACCATGTTAGTGCAACTATGTAAAAGGGTCTGTGACTCACTTTGTAAAAGCAAGAGACATGCAGATTTAAACAGCTGATTTTAGAAGTACGAGATACAGCAATCTGTTTATAAGGAATTATAGAATGCATTCTGGCTTAGCAGTCAGTTAGCAATTGTAGTATTCATAGACCAAATATGGAGACCAAGACATTTGCATATACAATTCTTCTTACCCAGTCCATTTAATGTCCCAACACTTTTAATCATCCAGTGACTGATGGTATGATTGGCGAGAGAGTCAAACATGCTGCTTAGTGCACTGGCTCCTGCAGCTGTACCTATCAAATATTCTAACAGTAAGTTCCAACCAATAAAGAATGCCACAAATTCCCCAACGGTGACATAACTGTACGTGTAAGCCGACCCTGATGTTTTTGGTACACGTACTCCAAATTCAGCATAACAGACACCTGTGGACAGATATAAAAAAAGTATGTAAGTTCTCCTACAAGATAATTTAAAGGGCATGTCCACCCCTTTTTAAAACTATTATAGCGGTTGGGGCTGGGGGAGGGAGCCCTTCTATAGCCCAAATGGGATTTGTGCTAGGCGCGGGGAGAGCAAAATGGGTGGGAGAGGGAGGGGGGGGGGGGAGTATGCAGTGCGCATGGCAAAATTCTCCCAGAGGAGAGATATGGACTCTGCCAGGCTCCTGGTGGACAGTTTTTTCGTACTTTGGAGGGGCATAGAAGGGCAGCCATTCGGAGCTGGGATGTAAGGTAAGGATTTTTATGAACTACACAGTGGGGCCAGTAGTGGGTTAAATTATAATTTTGGTGGACATTTTGGGTGGACATGTCCTTTAATAAATATTAATGATAAGTTAATGGAACTATGTAAATAAACTTGTCTTATTGCAGTAAAGTATCATATAAATGGTCATATTAGGTATAAACTTCAATTCGAAAAACCGAGTCAAACATCCCTGTTCTACCAACTGATCTCTAGGCAATTCTAAGCCACCTTTTCTTTGACTGTAAATAGGTCATTTTTATTTTACAAATAAATTAACATCCCAAAACTCCATAAAGTGCCAAACATCGATATTTTGTAATCTGGGCCCTGGCAGCATTGCTAAGAAATGAAATGAATCTGTGTGTAGATAAAGCATAACCTTGGCAAGGTTTTACTGCTGCCACTGCAACTATGTGCACGACGTCCCTGAGTGAAGCTCAAGGGAAAACAATAGCTGAGGGTCACCTGGTGACTGTAATCCTGTATTTTTGCAGCTATCCAGGCTCATTTTAAGTAATTCAATTATGGACTTTACAATTAATAATTGAATTCAGTCTGCTTTTCTTAAAGGAGGACTATCGTACCTATAAAGGTTTTTCTCAGGTACTTTTCAGTTTTAAGTTGTCCTTTAACTAATGTTTTCAGAACCAATAAAATACTCTGTGCAGCACAATGTGGACACAACGTTACCTGCAGGGGAGTAACTGCAGGAGCCCAGCCCCCCGCGAGATTGGAGGTTGGGACCCTGACTCACTCTTCTTCTTCCCCCTCCACAATCATTTAATGGAATCTTTATTAACACACAACATTGGCTTTATATATCACCTTCTGCAGGAGTGCAAAAGAGGGAGAGAAGATTAGAAGTGTGTTGAGTTGAAAGAAGAAGAAAAAAATGCTGGACTCACATGTGACCGCTGTCACATATTGTATAACAGATTCCATTCGAAGGATGATAGACACATACAGTATACTCACCTGACCGACCTCCTGTATAGGGAAGGTCGGACAGGTGAGTATACACACCTACTGTACCTCCCTTTTCCTAAACAAAAAGAAGCCAATGCAATCAGGTGAAAATTTTCCATCCAGACCTATCCTCCACAATGTTGAAGGTGGTAGTTTGTCGACATGGAAGATTTGGCCACATACACCTTGGCAATAAAGGGGTGTCTATAGGAAAAGGATAAAAGGAAGTCTAGAGAGAAAGACAAACTGTGAAAACTTTAGATGGGGAGAAAAATGAGAGGTAGGGAACATGGCAAACAGCAAGGCAACAGGAAAAGAAAGAAAGTTTGGTAAGCTGTAGCTTTTAGTTAGCAACTGATATGGTTAAATCTTTATTAGACGTGGAGGGACCTGACAGCTCACGTCATCTATATCTTCAAATCACGATGTACAATATGGATAGCCCATATTTGAGTCTGTAGTTGTAATGATGAAAATTTGTACTGGTCCCTGGATACAACAAATATGTACATAAGAAAGAGAAAGAACACTGTGTTTCATTTCTAAAGTCACTTCAATTTAACTAAACTTAATTTTTTAAATCTTAATGTGAAAGCTTTTCTCCCCAGAATACCTATACATTGAAATATTCTTCTCTAGTTATTTGCATTTAGTAGATATAAGTAATAGAGTGGTAAGGTAAGTAAAGATCTGTGCACTTTCTTTAAAAACTATTATGGTGGTTGGGGCTGGGGGACCTATACCTATATAACCTACCCCTGTAGTGGATTTCTATGGGAGGAACTGTAAGATTATAGCCTTATAATCTTACAGTTCCAGCAGGAGAAGGAAACCAGAAGCCACAAAGGGGTAGGTTATAATAAATAATGCACCCCCAACTGTAAATTAAAGGGATATTAGAAGTCACCTTGGAGTTCCGTGCCCTGTATAAAAGATACTCGGCCTGCGGCCTCGTACTTTTATATGTTCACGGAACTCCTCGGTGACTTCTAATATCCTTATAATTTACAGTTGGGGGTGCATTATCCACTATATTATAGCCAAGGGATTTTGAGCTAGGGGGAGGGACAGCAAAACTGGAGGGAGAGGGAGGGAGAGGGAGGGGGGGAGGACTCTCCTGTGCATGCCTCAAACCTTGTCGACATTGAGGCAGACACAGGAGCAGGATGAGTCACACAGAGATCATACGCTGCAGTTTGTTTTGGGGGTGGACATGCCCTTTAAGTAGCAGTCAGGTGCCACTAATTGGATGCTTCTGACCATCAACAAGTATGACCCCCTGTTTGACTTAGAGCTAGGCCACACTGATGTGCTTTTAAGCGCAATCCGTATGGTTCCGTACACACGAGAGCACGGTGCAGTGTGGCCTCAATTTTGATGTTTGCTGGTGTGGAGCATTCAGACATTAGTTAACACAATCATAGGAGAAAATACATCAGCAATGATTCTAGAAAAGCAATTATTGCTGCCCATCAATCTGGTAGGGCCATTTCCAAGCAAGTGAAATCTTAGAAATAAAACAGGGTTTACTTTAATTTTCTTGTCACTGTACAGTATTTCACAAACAAACACATTTTGTACAATTTTAATGACCAAGTGTTTTTTAAAAAAAAAAACCCATGGGGATTTATTATTTTCTTAAAGGGTAACTCCAGACCCACAATGAAATTTTAGATTCTGATAAAACACAGTCCAAAGCCCCATTTTTGTTTTGTCGGTCTTATCTCTTCTTCCTGGTAATGACTGTCAGTCATGGCCATGGCAGTGATTTCACGCAGAGGAGAACTGGCCCAGTAGGCTGAGGGGAAAATGCCCCCCGGGCTGGTCTCCAATGAAAAATTTGGGCTGCCACAGAAGCTATTAGTAAGTTATGTGCTTGAAAGGCACAGCACACGCCTCTAGCTCTAACATGTGCAACGAACAGGAAACTCCTCCTCCTTCAGATTGTTTACCAGTCAGCCCTCCAGCATTAGAATTGTTTGTCAGTTCCCTAGTTCAATAGCCAGTGTCATGAGCCCTCCAGTTGATTAACAAGTGTTGTCAGCCCTGGAGATCATTAGCCAGTTTTGTCCGCCCTCCAGTTTATTAAGCAGTGTTGGCAACCCTCCAGTTCATTTGCCAGTGTTAGTCAGCCCACAAGTTTATTATTCAGTGTTAGTCGGCCCTAGAGTTCATTAGGAACAAAGGAAACTTTGGGTAAGTATAACATGTACCCAGGGATGAGGACAGGATCTCACTCCAGGTAATTGTAGGGGGAGGGCAAAGATTTTAAGACTATAATTGTACCACATCATACACTTAAAATGTTGCGATCCACTGTTAAAGGGTCACTTGCTTGTATTTGCCCCCCAGGCCAAAACGTCCCAGTCCTCCCCTGACTTCACAGCCATTAGCTGACTGCCATTCCCGAATGAGGTCTGCTCTTGAGCACACTTATAACCAGCTCACAACTGAACAGGTGAAGGTGGGACTTCTGGCAAGGGATCTTGGTTGAGTAACATTGGATCAAGGTAAGAAAAAATTAACGTGGTTTTGAGGTGGAGGGGGTGGGGGGATTTATTAGAATATAAAACTTTACATTATGGGGCTGGAGTTACCCTTTAAATAAATCCATTTAAGAGGAACTATTTAAATCAAGATTGATACTAGTTGCCTGGTCTTCATGCAAGTCTAAAGGTGGCCAAACACATTGGATTCCACAGCATGTGTTCCAACAGATCACACGGACCTGACCGATCCCCATTCAGCCGTGCGGCCATACACCACTCGATCGGATTGTCTCCCTCTACATAAAGAAATTTTCCGTCATTCCCGATCGATCGGAGTGCCTGCTACGGTCGTTCATTGGCACTCCGATCGGTTGGGAACCAGCCCTTACACACTGACGATAATAGGTAAATCCGGTCATTCCCCGACGGGATTTACCCATTATCGTTCTTATGTATGGCCACCTAAACAAAAGAGATTAGTAAAGACACTGACTGATATTCCTTTTCCTCCAATGGTGTTGATATATGGGAGGAAATTATAAGTCAGCACTCTACTAGGCACTACTTGATACATTTCATTTCAAGCCCACAATTATATGATGATGAGTCTTTTTAATTACCTACATCACAGGTTGCCATGTACCTTAGAGAACCAAACTAGCAAGTATCCTTCTTAAACTAGGAGAGAATCAAGTGCTACTGGGCTTTCTACTAGTGAATGAGGGCTAGATAATTTGATGGTGAGCTTTTCTTTCATTTAGGTGAGAGTCATTAACAGGTATTTACCTCTATCCCTTACGTGTCCTCTCTTGCACTTTTTACTTGTATGTCATTTTAGGCTGAGGGCACACTGCAACGCACAGGAATCGCACACAAAATCGCGAGCATTCTTGTGCATTTTACGTTTGCGTGTGTGTTTTGAGCATGCGATTTTGCCGTTTTCTGTTATGGAAATGCATGCGTTAACACACCAAAAATGGTGAAAACATGCGTTACCAAATGCGCATCGGAAATCGAGGGAATTTTCGTGTTCCTGCAATTTCCATTTTAGTGCAAATTGCGAGCGCAAAACGCACTAGTGGCCTAACCCTTACATTTTAATTCATATTAATTAAATTATATGTTTTTTATGGTAACCCATTTGCTATACCAGCTGAGTGTATAATCAGTGTGCTTGCTTTCCTTTGTATTGATGTGTACTTGATGAAAGTCTGTCACCCTCAGAGTTAAGATCTCCATATCACTCACGGCGTTGCCTAGAGACAGTGACTGTGGTTATACGCACTACAGTTTAACCACAAATATCTCTGTGTTTTCCTTCCACACAAGAAACCACATTGGCCTTGAATGAGTGAAAACATCTTTTTTGTACCATTTTCCCACTATATTGTAAAAAGTGGAGCACTAACATCTTACAAATCCTTTTAATATTATTTCGATTATAGAAAAAACTGCCTGTGCCATGTGTAGGGTTGTGGTATTTATCAACCAAAAAGTAATGTTGTGCCTTTTATACAGACAATTATATTGGATTGCTTTCTAAAACTAGCTTATTTAAGGCTGGCCACACCAAGCTTGTGTTTACTTAGCTAAGGTATTCGGGCCATGATAAAGTCTGTGGGAGCCCCTGGGTTTTAATTGCCCCCACAATTTAATTGCCCCAACTTTGACCATCCAAAGCTACAGTTTGGGAGCCCCTTGGCCATTGCCCTGTTTTTTGTATTACAGTATCATTTGGCATATAAAACTACTTTAAACTTTTCCCTAGACAAAGCAGTTAGATAGCTGGGCCAAAAGGAGCAAAAAGCCCTCCACTGCACATAAAAATGGAGCAGCACCTTCTTATAACAGAAGACATCTTGCGGTCTCATGCTATACGAACAGCATTGCCCACAAAATCTAAGAAACAAGAAGTAATTTCTTACTCCAAGTTTCCCCAGAGTAAGGGGCGGAGATATGCAAAATTCTCCTTTATGTCCCTTGGCTTATGCATGTGTCTAGAACTGTGTCAGACATGACATGTTTCGATTGTGTTAAATCTCGTCAGTGCAAGATACAGATTCATGGCTCTATGGGGTAGGACTTGGGAGCACAATAGACAAAGCAGCTAGATAGCTTAGGAAGAAGGTGCTGCTCCAAACTTTTCCCTAAAACACAATTTTTCCAACAAGCTGCCCTGATTTTCTTCTATCTTTATTATATGTGCGCATGCATAAATAAGATAGGAGCTAGTCGAAACAGTGTGGAGCGCCTGCAGGGAAGTTTAAAGGGGAAGTTCAGAGCAATTACATAAAAAGAAGTATTTTCCAATCCAAATGGCCTTAACCTGTCTGTTCAGCATTTTGTCTGTGTATACATAAATACTTCCGAAATACTGACTTCCTGTTTGCAGGAACCCTAGTAGAGACCTTTATGGTTTTGCCCTTGACCCAGAGCCTGGGTTGATTCAGTTGCTCAGTAGAGATCTGAGCATATTTGACCCCTCCAACAGCCAATCAGTAAAAATAACTGTTAGGAGCATTCCAAGGTATTGTACATTCTGGGAAGAAGAAGGACTGTTAGAACCTGAAATGTCAGCTCACTAAGGGGAACAGCAGGGAATAACAACGGGTATAAATTCAACTGATTTTTCAAAATGAAAGAGAATATGTAGAATAACTAGGTATGCATAATATAAGCTAAGTATTTAAAAAATAATATTTGGGCAATATTTGGGCATCACTGCTATATCGTCTGCTTTCCAGCCGAATTAGTGTAAAACCCATGCAGCCCAATGTATTAATGGGTATGCACAAGTTTTAAACTAACTTTGAGGTGGCAGCTGTTAAGTTTTGCGCTACCTTAACGCCTAATGAATGGAGGAGCAACCGTGATTCTTACCTAACCAGGATCCCGTGGTGCAGCAAATCTCACAAACGGGTTCACAGGATCACCCCCTTAGTTAGCCAACTATAGGTATCACCTGCACTTTCATTGTTTTGTTAAATTGCTATCACGATATGACTCCTTACTGCAGACTGGGACTGCAGAGGTATATATTCTAGTTAGTATAATCCTGCTCTGAATTTACTGCTTATTTCGATGTTACTGTTTTGGTTTCTGTGTTTGCAAAGTACCTTCTGTCATACTAATTCTTAAGGTGGCCATACACATGTGATTTCCACAGCATGTGTGCCGACAGATCACATTGGTATCCGTCGGCAAACATGCTGTGGGAACCGCACACATGGAACCGACTGATCCCCATACGTGGTATGGAGATCGGTCAGTCGCGCGGCCATAAACAGTACGATTGGACTGGCTCCCTTTACTAAAGTAAAGGGAGCGATTGGCTCCCTTTACTTAAGTAAAGGGAGCCGATTCCAACTGATGGAAATTTTCCAGACCAACAGTAATGCCGACTCTGGTCGTTCATCGGCACTAGCCCCTACATACTGACGATAATGGGTAAATCCCATCATTCCCTGGCCAGATTTACCCATTATCATTTGTGTGTATGGCCACCTTTACTGTAAATGTGAGATCTGTCTCTCTGGATACATCACAGCAGGGTCATAATAATAATACGAGACATTAAAAAATCTGGATATAATTTGTTAATTCTTTAAGGGCTGCACAAAATAACTCTTACTATCACTACCAAGTGGCACTCAATGCCATCATGTGCTCTAGTATTGGAAATACAGAGCTAATCATTTAATACATTTGATTGCATCCTAATTTAGATAACTTTGTTGTTCTTGTTTTCCACAGTTAAGTCTGCTGTGTTGAAAAGTGATATACTGCATGGTAAGCCCTGAAACTGAAGTGTGGCTTATAATGCACATCGCTCAACAAATTGTTTAATGCTAAGGCTTCCTAACAGGCCCTTCAGTGCGCGTTACACAACAAAGTATTGCCCTGTTAAACCTAAGTAACAACTGGGATAATTACTGTGATTAAAGGATAACAGAGCTTTAGGAGAAAAGTAACATGTAAAATGAATGGTTTGAAAGCTACTGAATCTGAGGCGCATGTATTCTTTGTAAAGGAATAGCACATACTGCTTGTCAAGGCTAATAGAGCTCCTTAAGGTTTCAGAATGTGTCATAACCAAACACACATGACACTAATAAATAGGTAGAACAAACAAGGCAATGTGCTTAGCTGCTATCGGAAAATACAGCCACTGCTTAGCTTGCGTTTTTCAGCTATCCCTATAGTTTGTGTATTTAAGACAGGTATCAGGTATTTTTGGGATGGTGATAGGACCAGAGAATATACAGGGAGATGCGATATCCCATGCTAAGGGGAAAATAAGGGAATAAGGGTAAAACCCATGCTAACTGGTGTAATATAGGGTTAGCGAGGGTTTTTTACTCATTTTGACTTTTGGAAATAGCTCAGTGCAAGTGATGCAATAAATTTAGAGATAATAATTGCACACGCACCAAAATTAAATCCTTTTCAATTGTGTCTTTAAAGCCGTGCAAAAGGTTGCAACTTACCTCTAGCATTCACACGATGCAATAACAGTCACAAAGTGGTTACTACATCGCAGGAACAAGGGCAGGTCAGTTACGATACTGAAATCTATTGCATCTCCCCCATAATGTTCTGTAAATGAGATTTCTAATGTAATTGGATCAGTTCAGTTTATTGCTAGGGTTAAACCAGGCATTTTTGCCACTGGTTTGTTTATTTGCACACTTGGGTCTCAGTACTTTGCCCTGAGTTAAATAGAAATTAAAATTAAATAAAAATGCATGGAAAAACAATTTCATATCTATTGAGCTGCAAAGATATAAATTAAAATGTCAGTATAGATAACTTGAGAAAACTATACAACAGTTCCAGTGTTGATGCTGTCACATTGAAATGTTCTGCCTGTCCTCAGGGAGCTGCCATCTTTGCCCACTGTATGAGCTCCTGGTGTTAAAATAGTTTAGAAAAATAGTCACAGCCGTGATATTAAATCCTTTATGGTGACAATGTAGGTGGCCTTCCAAAACCCAAGTCAAGCTATCCCATTAATAAAGGGGACATGGGAATTTAGCATTTTCGCTCTCTGTAAATATGCTAAGTAAGAGCAGTAAGAGCAGTACCTCCTATAGTAGTCCAGTGGGGAAATGAATAGGTCATGCTGTATGTGTTTGGAGGTCTGGATTTAATTTCTATATAATCCACCCCTTTCACTGATGCCTATGGGGCCAAACTGTAAATAATAATCTTATAATCGGCGCGCTACTACGTAGTAGATTATAAATTTCCGGAACTGCCTTACCCTTTTCTCTCCCCCTGCCTCACTTCCTCCACCTCCGTTTACTTTTTCCTTTAGGTTTACCGTGTTCGCATTGTGCATCACTGAGTTACGCGCCATACACAGTGGTGCGGAAGCCGCGTAACTCAGTGATACACAATGTGAACACGGTAAACCTAAAGGGAAAAGTAAACGGAGGTGGAGGAAGTGAGGCAAGGGGAGAGAAGAGGGCAAGGCAGTGTACTCACTGACACATAATGTGAACAAACGTAAACCTGAAGGGGAAAGTAAGACAGGGGGAGAGGAGAGGGCAAGGCAAAGTTATTCCTATTCCTCCTCCCCATCCTTGCACAGGGGCCTGGATGGTTTTCAAATGAGGGGGTGGATTATACTAAATAATACACCCCCTACTGTAAAATATTTGGATATTAGAAGTCACGGCCTCGTGCTTTTAAATGGTCACGGAACTCCTCGGTGATTTCTAATATCCTTATTATTTGTATTTTCTAAAATATATTTTCTTATTGGTGTTACCCACCTGCAGCAATTAGATAGATTTCTTTTGGAAAAAACCCACAAACCCTGAAGCTTTTCCCATTAGGCCAAGCGCTCATGTAGCATTTCCCTTCCACACGCATGGGGAAAAATACTTGTTTTGTTGTAATTTTTAATCTCTAACATTGTGCAGTGACATTATTTAGCAACACATTGTCCTGCTTAGTCATATAGATTTTACTACCTAATGTATAACTATTAATGGTGCAATGGACAGTACTGGTTATTCAGCCAGCTGGACCCTACCATGATGCACTTTCTCCTCTTTATAAACCAGCGGCAAAAGTGAATGATCACTTACCAGACAAAATTGAAGCCACTGCTGCTATTATGAATGACACAATAACTCCTGGTCCTGCCATTTCTTTTGCTACCATCCCAGAGACGACATACATCCCAGTTCCAACGCAGCTCCCAACACCTAGAGATACTAAATCCAGTGTTGTCAGCACCCGAGCTAGTTTGGTTCCATGGGTGGATGTTCCTCCGGTCCCTTCCAACATTGACTCCACTGGCTTGGTGCGTAAAAGTCTTGAATGAAATGCGTGCCATGTAGCTCTCCATGGGATCCTTCTCGGGTCCAAGTATGAAAAAAACCCGCTCATACTTTTTCTAAAGTAGAAACAATGTTGCGATGAAGATCCAATTTCAGGCTAGATTACTCAGCATTCACGTCTATGTGGCACAGTTCCTAGAGATTGAAGACGTTCCACATGATATACACCTGGTTTCCTCATGAATTGTTAGAGTGAATAACTCTGTAACAAAGAAAAATGTTGTAATTTCCATCTCCAAGATAAACTAACATTTCTACATTCTCATATGTTCTGATATGTTAGGGATTTCTGGGAAGCTGCAGAATACCATTGCTGCTATTGTTCAGTATTTGAAAACATGTAAAGGACAACTCCACCCTCATCAGAACATCTTTTAGAAAGAATGGCCTCTTTAAAATATGTTGATATATGATACTTTGTCCTATGAATTCATTACTGTATGCCTGCTATGCTTCTGGATGCTTCATGGAAACTGAGCAATTTAGAAACCTGTACTGAGCCTGGGCATGCTCAGAAGAGGCAGACAGGGGATTAACATTCAGTCATTGGCTGTTATATCAACTGTCAAATCTATAACTGACAGTTGCTAACTGGAAGAAGCAGGAAGCAGAAACAGGGGAAACAGGACATTGTGCAGGATTTCAGGTTAGAATTATATATTTCAGATTTCAAGCTATTACCATTTAGGGTTTTGGGGGTTTTCATTTTAGGGCTGGACTTGCCCTTTAAACTGCCCTTTTTTTAATTCTTAGCAAAGTTTTCCAGTATCAGAAACCTTTAGGTGAACTAAAGGTCAAAGTAGAATACATGAATAAACAATAGATCTGATAAATCTATGTTGAGGTCACATAGGACTGAGATCCTACACACGATTCAATAGAATTCAGCAGCTAAAGGAGCAGAACACCAACACGTGCATATAACCAGCACACAACATATTTGACAGCTCAATGTAGTGCTTCCCTAAATAATGCAACACTCTTACTCAAACATTTGCTTTCTCTATATTCCAAATAAAAAACCACCTGAACAAACTACAGTCTAAACCAAAATCATCTGACTGTGAATTCATACAGTCATTTATTTTAAAACACATTTCCCTTAAAAACAACCAGCACATTAAGCATCCTTTGGCTGGAACTTTGGGGAAATACTGGGAGTTACAGTATAGAAGCTGGAGGATGCTTTAACAGGTATATCCCACTCCTGTCGGAAGTCGCGGGAGTCTCCCAATTTCTGAGATGGTCTCCCGCACTCATGCGAGACTACCTCAAACTCACGTGACTTCAAAGACTGGCAGCTTCCTTCCCTAGAGCACCCCTTACATGGATGCCACTCTCCCCATTATGCCCCCCCTGCAGTAAATTGTACAGTAGGTTCACGATAGCTGCTTTCTGACTCATGGAGTCTTATTTAATAAGAGGTGCAAACTTCTTCTGGAGCTGTTTTTGCCCTAACCAATCACATGATACCTTTTTTACTGAAATCGCGTGTCAATGTTCTCATTCATCTAGATCATGGTATATCTGTTGTATTCAGTTAGATCAACTGGACTTTAGTTTGCCCTGTACAATGCTGTTTTGACACCTTACCCTGAGCAGTTTCGATAACACCTCTTAGCCACAATGCAATCACACCCTTAACACCTGGCTGTTATATGCTAATTGGGACTTTCCAGGGTACATAATTGCCACAGATCCTTGTACAAGTCATTCTGAATTGAGAAAACCAGTCGGATGACTAGCGAAACATCTTCAAGAACTAAACTTCAAGTTCAGTTGATCTAACTGAATATAACAGATGATTAAAAAAACATTTGATAAGACCAGATCGGTTGCTGCAGAATAAGAACACGGGCAAAAATGTGCTCCTTTTATTAACTTTTTAATGAATCAGTGGCGTTACTAGGAATCATTGGCTCCACCAGCAAAACTATGATGGGGCCCCTATCCATGCTTCATCCACATTGGTTTTCTGGGAGGAAGCGATGGGGCACCCTTGGCTCCCGGTCCCCCCTGCGGTTGCTCCCCCTAGTTATGCCCTTGTACTGAATGGCACTGAGTCCGCCTGATGTTAGAGGGCCCATCTTCAAAATGTATACCGGAGCCCTTAGGTTTGCAGGTACCCCACAGGTCATGTACCACAAACATACATTCATGTACCACAAACAATCTATCAATTGCACTTTAAACTCCTCCACCTTTATAATCTACTGGCTCAGACGTTTATTTTACTTTACCCAGGGAGCAAGCCCAATCAGCTTATTTGCATTTCCCTGTGCTAAGGTAAGGCTTATTAAAAGGCATGTCCACCCTTTAAATAAACTTTTCATATGTTATAGTGCTAGCTCCCCCAGCCCCAACCGCATTCATATTATTTGCAGAAAGTCCCCCGATCTTTACTTACCTTCCTTTTATCCTCCGCCGCACTGCCCAGCCCTCTGTTTGCATGGAACTGCAAGCAGTGGGCGGGACAGGCAGCCGCGTCTGTGATTGGCTGAGAGGGAGCCAATCACGGACGCGGCTGCCGGGAGTTCAGAACAACGAAGGAGAGAGGGAAGGTAAGTATTAAAAGGGATTTGTGCTAGGGGGAGGGAGACCAAAAAGGGAGGGAGAGGGAGGGAGGGAGGGATGCTCAGAGCATGCCACAAACCTCTCAGAGGAAGCCTCAGAGGCGGAAACAAATTCTCCCTCTGCTAGGCTCCTTGTGGCCAGTTTTGGGGACTTTGGAGGGGCATCGCAGGGCAACCATTTTGATCTGGGATATAAGTTAAGGATTTTTCTACACTACAGAGTGGGGCCAGTAGTGGGTTAAATTATAATTTTGGGGGTGGGACATGCCCTTTAAGAATGAACGTAAAGGGAACAGTGATCTTGACTTCTTGGGAAATGAAGATCGAGAAGGAGCGCAGTGAGTGTTATTCTACCTAAATAGTAATTTTGTGTGCCCATGCTAAAATACAAAAAAAGAGTTAAATTTGCTGTGTTTTTTTTTTTTAAAAAAGATTCAAAGAGATAATTTTGCTGATTGTGTTCCTATACAATATCTTTTTTGATGGCAGTTACAGGAAGTCGGTTTTCATTCTGATGGGTGTAAAGATGGTGTTAGAAAAACAATAATGATTTTAACTTCAAACTCATTCCAATTATTCTTTTGACATACCAATTGATTGGTGCTCAACAAAATCCTTTCTGCAGCCTTTAGGGCTTGGCCACAGTAACCCGTTTTTCATGCATTTGCGATTGCGCTTGTGATTTTAAATAACATGGAAATTGCAGGAACACAAAAATCCCTGCGATTTCCGATGCTCATGCATGTCTGTTTTGGTAATGCATGCGATCACCATTTTTTGGCGTAATTGCATGCGTTTCCATAACGGAAATAACAAAATCGCATGCACAAACATGCAACAACACATGCTGTGTACGCGACTCTGGTGCGTTGTCGTGTGGCCTGAGCCTTACTGTCCGTAAAGTAATTCAGACATTAAATGTCAACTGTGGAAACTGGATCGCAGGAAGTTGCTAAAAGGCAAACTTCTGACAATGGCAATACATTAACAGGCCTTGCTTTATCACAATGAACACATTGTCTGAAACTGGAAAATTAGTTATTGATCTGTCTGTAGAAAAAGTGTTGTCTAAACCATGTTGCTAAATTGTATTCTTTCTGGATAGTGTCAATACATGTTTTGCTCTGATTAATATAAATAGGAAATCACTAACCAAATAAAAGTTGTGTTTAGCACTTTCACATTTAACAAGTGTTAAAGGGCAAGTCCAGCCCCAAAATGAAAACTTACATACAGATAAATCACCCCCCAAAACCCTAAACGGTAATAGTTTGAAATGTGAAATATATAAGTCTAACCTGAAATCCTGCACAATGTCCCATTCCCCCTGTTTCTGCTTCCTGGTTCTTCCAGTTAGTAACTGTCAGTTATGGATTTGACAGTTGACATTACAGCCAATGACTGAATGTTAATCCCCTATCTGCCTCTTTTGAGCATGCCCAGGCTCAGTACAGGTTTCCAAATTGCTCAGTTTCCATGAGGCATCCAGAAGCATAGTCATGAGGCATCCAGAAGCATAGTAGGCATACAGTAATAAATTCATAGTACAAAGTATGATATATTAACATATTTTAAAGAGGCCATTCTTTCTAAAAGATGTTCTTATGAAGGTGGAGTTGTCCTTTAAGTTGACCTTTTGTTAATCTTTAAAGAGGAAGTTCATTGCAAATACATATGCTTTTCAGAAAAAAGAGCAGTATTTTTCCATCCCAATGACCTTAATCTGCCCATTCAGCATTGTATCTGTGTATAAATAAATGCAACCGAAATACTGACAACCTGTTTGCAGGACCCCTAGTAGAGACCGTCATGGTCTTGCCCTTGATCCAGCACCTGGGTTGATTCAGTTGCTCAGTAGAGATCTGAGCATCTTTGACCCACCCAACAGCCAATCAGTAGAAATAACTGTTAGGAGCATTCCAAGGATGTGGTGCATCCTGAGAAAAAGAAGGACCTTTAGAACCTGAAATGGCAGCTCACTAATGTCAACAGCCGGGAACAGCAAAGGGTATGAAATCAACTGATTTTTCTAAATGGGAGAGAATATGTAGAATAATTATGACGGCATTACACAAACTAACAATTTAACAAATATTGATTATTTCCACTGAACTGTCCCTTTAAAGGAATTGTACACTGAAAGAATGACTTTCATGTCCTCATTTCAATCTATAAATTAATACATGTAAGCAGCACTTACTCTGATGTGTTTGTGTTGCTGCATGACTTCAATCCAAGACTTGTATGCTCAAGCTCAAGCTCTGTCCCCCAGCCCCCTGCCAGACTATCTGGCTCTCTGTGATGGAAAGCATGCTCAGTAATCCCTATGAGGCAGCATTGGGATAGGGAATTTCCCACAATGCAGTTTACGTACCAACTGTCACCATTCCAGCTACTGCAAAACTATACATAACAGTTTATGATACGAAGGCACTTGATTGACAGCTAAAATGTAAGATGTTATAGATTGGATATCTAAAAAAATAGGGAACAGATCAACAAAAAAAACGGTATAGTGATAAATTTGAATAAAGACATATGTCCATTCAGTCCAACCCATCTAGCAATATCCTCATTTCCTGCCTAACTGTTGATCCAGAGGAAGGCAAAAAAAACCCCACCAAATTTATGAAGGGAGAAAAAATTCCTTCCTGAGGAATTGACAACCGGAAATTTCCCTGGATCAACTCTACTTTATGTATCAATACCAGTAACTTGCAACATTCCTTGTTTGCAGAAACTCATCCAGCTTTTTTTTTTAACTGACCAATGGAACTTGCCATAACAACGTCCACTGGAAGACAGTTCCATAGCTTTACCGTTCTCACAGTAAAAAACCCTTTCCAAACTTGAAGCCTAAACCTTTTTTCTTCAAGTCTTTAGAGATGAAGACATGCTCTATTGGTGAACAATGCCCCAGATAGTTTATTGTATGGCCCGTTAATGTATTTGTACACAGTAATCATATCCCCACACAAGCGCCTTTTCTCCAGCGTGCATAATTTAACTTTTCCAGTCTCTCTTCATATTCAAGCCCCCCTAATCCCCTTATTAATTTAGTCCCCTTCTCTGAACCCTTTCCATTTCAAAGATGTCCATTTTGGACACAGGATTCCAAAATTGCACTGCATATTCCAAATGAGGCCTTACCAATGCTTTGTAAAGAGCGAGAATAACATTTTCCTCCCTTGAATCCATACCCCTCTTTATACAAGACAATACCATGCTGGCTGTGGCTGTTGCCGCCTGGCACTGCTTGCTTCCTTTAAGTTTGTTATCCACCCTTTCCAACAGGGATTCACTTAACACAGAGCCATTTATAGTATAAGCAGCACAAGGATTTTTAAATCCAAAATGCATTACCTTACATTTATCAACATTGAATCTCATCTGCCACTTAGCAGCCCAGTGTGACAATCTATCTACCGTAGATCCCCCTGCAATGATTGCACATCCTCTGCTGACAATACCTACTTCCAAATCATTAATAGATTAAATAGAAGCGGCCCCAACACAGAACCCTGTGGCACCCCACTTAGCACTTTAGTCCATAATGATGAAGCCCCATTTACACTAAACTACTCTCTGCATCCTATTCATTAACCAATTTTCTATCCATGTACAAATGTGACTCCCCAGACCAACAGACCTTAGCTTATACATTAGTCGCCTATGGGGGACTGTATCAAAAACCTTTGCAAAATCCAAGTAAACTACATCTACTGCTATCTACATTTCTACATACTTTCTCATCCCTTATATTATATAAATAAATTTATATTTTTACGGAGATTTCATTGAGTTTTTAGGAGCAACTAACTAGGTGGGGGTATATAGCATTATTACACATAGGAAAGGTCCATATGTATGTGTGTAAATATCACTATTTAATTAAAATCACCATAAGAAATAACACCATACAAATAATAGTACTACTACCTACTACTGAATTACAAAACAATTTATATACAATTAATAAACTAAACTTACTTTACTGGACACCCCTAAGTTTGAATGGAAAACTCAAAATGATAGGTTAAGACACATCTCCAGGATTTCTACAGGGTCTCCATGTAGACACAAAAAGGAAGTGGAATTTTACTAACATCCAATGAGAGGTTCTGATCTTCCACTGTTAGAAAATCAAAAAATTCTCTTAGGCACTGGCCATGACAAGACAGGAAGTGTAAGGAAGTTACTGTATTACACCCAGTTATGTGCTGTTTGTAAAACATGTGACAGTCTTAGCCAATTAGAACATTCTTCAGACTCTCACATTTACTCCCCCTCCCCTCTCCATAGAAAGTAATGAGATAATCCAGTTTCTGTTTGCTAGACAGGAAGTGTCTGTTTATGATTAAATGACTTTGCATGTCTCTGAAACTACCCAGCATTCTTAGAGAAATGGGCAGTTTTTACCCCAATATTAATATATTAAACACAATGAGGCTGTCAGGTACCTTCAGTTATAAGAAGGCTCTACTTCATTTTATACTCTGTGGGGAGCTTTTAGCTCCTTTATTCGAACCCCTCCATACTTGTAAAGCTAATCAGAATCCTGTGTTTCCTAACCCCATAGTGACTGTAAATCTTTAACTTGCTGTGGTAATTACCAATAAGTATGAACCTAACATGTTATTCTGGATCCTGTATAGGGTCTCAGAATGTCCAATGGAGCTGTTCAGATTGAATTGCACATTGTGGCAGGATTGCCTGGATCTGTGTTCAGATCTGCAGGTTAATACCATTTTGTCTGGATACATATAATACATGTGTCCCAACTGAGCATCTGCTTTGTGTGAGAGCCCTGCCAGGACAGATGGCTGTTGGTCACAGTAACAGTGGCTGCAGCCAGCAGCGCCTGTGACAGATTGATCATGTGGTCCCATAGGGAACTGCATGATTGGCCGTGATTTACTAACTGACCCATTAGTCTGATACGGACGACCGAACTCGGTCGCGGCTGGCCACCCCACACCATCACATATTTCCAGCCGACTAATCCGTGGCACTTTTGGTTCATTACTGGTGTTTACCCAGCCTTAAGGTTCGTAAACACATGCGATCGCGGGTGCCGTGACGCACGATGTGTACTAACGGCCGATAATCGTGCCATGTATGGGCACTCTATCAGCTAAAATGGCCGTTCGGTCGATACACGGCACGAATATAATCCGAAACGGCCGTTTGCACACGTCATGCGTCGGCACCGGCGATCGCATGTGTGCACAAACCTTTAGACTTTATAGATTATAACTGCCAGGTAGGTGGTATTTGGAAGTGAGTGCAAATATGGTAAAGTTTATGACTCTAACAGGGAGATTCACCCAGAGGCACAAGCTCTCTGGGCAAATCTCCCGTACGGGATTTACCAGAGCCTGTGCAATTTTGGGGTGAATCTCACCCGCACATAAGTATTTAGTGCCAGCTATTAGTTTGTGTTTAATATGTACGTGTAAAGAGCAACCTCTGGTAAATTACTTTGAAACGGCAAAACAGAGAATGCTGGGATTTGTAGTTTTCAAACATGTGAAAGGTCACAAGCTTAGGCTGTATTAGATCTAGACAGATGCCTTAGCTACAGGATATTAAGAAAAAACTTACTGCAAACAGAGAATGCTGGGAATTGTGGTTTTCAAACATGTAAAAGGTCACAAGTTAAACACGCCTGCTCTATACCATTAGGCTGTATTATATCTAGACACATGCCTTTGCCACAGGCAATAAATAAGATACTTTGCATGTCCCCACCCATTTCTTTAAGTGAGAAATATGTATTTAGGCAATGCTATTATAATAACATGATTTTATGAGGTACCTTCTGTTATAAGAAGACTCTATTTCATTTTATACTCTGTGTGGAGCTTTTAGCCCCTCTATCCACACCTCTCTCTAACATGTATATTCAATCAGTATCCTGTGCTCGCAAGTCCTAACCCCATAGGTTAGTTAAACTTGTTGTGGTAAATACTAATAAACATGAACCTTGCATGTTAATCAGGATACTATATAGTATTTAAGGTGGCTATACATATATATCCGATTTTACTTATCCAACCAAGCGCTCATGCAATATTAGTTTGATCTTGCCAGAACCACCTTTCCCATTCTTCTATGCCACAGCCAGGCGGTTCTTGCAGGATCGGTCTAATGTCGCGGGAGCACTCGGTCGGGAAAGTAAAATCGGATATATGTATGGGCTGCTTTTGATTGCCCAAAGGTGCTGTTTAGATTGCCTGGGTCAGTTCTCAGACCTGCAGGTTTATTCCACATAGACCCTCTAAATTCTAGCTGGCAGGTAGTATAGGTAAGGGAGGATATAAGTGTGTGTTTGTTCATTTAATATGATGCGATTATTTGGTTTTTTTTTAGGACCCTCAGACTAATTTTATTATTGCTCCCCTGGATGTTTCCTGATGGTTCCTGTGAGCACTGCAACTACACATAGCAAAACATACACACATAATTTACACTGTGCACCAACGGGCACACTTTTGCTAGTATATATATAAAAAAAAATAGAAAGTAATGAGATAATCCAGTTTCTGTTTGCTAGACAGGAAGTGTCTGTTTATGATTAAATGACTTTGCATGTCTCTGAAACTACCCAGCATTCTTAGAGAAATGGGCAGTTTTTACCCCAATATTAATATATTAAACACAATGAGGCTGTCAGGTACCTTCAGTTATAAGAAGGCTCTACTTCATTTTATACTCTGTGGGGAGCTTTTAGCTCCTTTATTCGAACCCCTCCATACTTGTAAAGCTAATCAGAATCCTGTGTTTCCTAACCCCATAGTGACTGTAAATCTTTAACTTGCTGTGGTAATTACCAATAAGTATGAACCTAACATGTTATTCTGGATCCTGTATAGGGTCTCAGGGTGTCCAATGGAGCTGTTCAGATTGAATTGCACATTGTGGCAGGATTGCCTGGATCTGTGTTCAGATCTGCAGGTTAATACCATTTTGTCTGGATACATATAATACATGTGTCCCAACTGAGCATCTGCTTTGTGTGAGAGCCCTGCCAGGACAGATGGCTGTTGGTCACAGTAACAGTGGCTGCAGCCAGCAGCGCCTGTGACAGATTGATCATGTGGTCCCATAGGGAACTGCATGATTGGCCGTGATTTACTAACTGACCCATTAGTCTGATACGGACGACCGAACTCGGTCGCGGCTGGCCACCCCACACCATCACATATTTCCAGCCGACTAATCCGTGGCACTTTTGGTTCATTACTGGTGTTTACCCAGCCTTAAGGTTCGTATACACATGCGATCGCGGGTGCCGTGACGCAGGATGTGTACTAACGGCCGATAATCGTGCCATGTATGGGCACTCTATCAGCTAAAATGGCCGTTCGGTCGATACACGGCACAAATATAATCCGAAACGGCCGTTCGCACACGTCATGCGTCGGCACCGGCGATCGCATGTGTGCACAAACCTTTAGACTTTATAGATTATAACTGCCAGGTAGGTGGTATTTGGAAGTGAGTGCAAATATGGTAAAGTTTATGACTCTAACAGGGAGATTCACCCAGAGGCACAAGCTCTCTGGGCAAATCTCCCGTACGGGATTTACCAGAGCCTGTGCAATTTTGGGGTGAATCTCACCCGCACATAAGTATTTAGTGCCAGCTATTAGTTTGTGTTTAATATGTACGTGTAAAGAGCAACCTCTGGTAAATTACTTTGAAACGGCAAAACAGAGAATGCTGGGATTTGTAGTTTTCAAACATGTGAAAGGTCACAAGCTTAGGCTGTATTAGATCTAGACAGATGCCTTAGCTACAGGATATTAAGAAAAAACTTACTGCAAACAGAGAATGCTGGGAATTGTGGTTTTCAAACATGTAAAAGGTCACAAGTTAAACACGCCTGCTCTATACCATTAGGCTGTATTATATCTAGACACATGCCTTTGCCACAGGCAATAAATAAGATACTTTGCATGTCCCCACCCATTTCTTTAAGTGAGAAATATGTATTTAGGCAATGCTATTATAATAACATGATTTTATGAGGTACCTTCTGTTATAAGAAGACTCTATTTCATTTTATACTCTGTGTGGAGCTTTTAGCCCCTCTATCCACACCTCTCTCTAACATGTATATTCAATCAGTATCCTGTGCTCGCAAGTCCTAACCCCATAGGTTAGTTAAACTTGTTGTGGTAAATACTAATAAACATGAACCTTGCATGTTAATCAGGATACTATATAGTATTTAAGGTGGCTATACATATATATCCGATTTTACTTATCCAACCAAGCGCTCATGCAATATTAGTTTGATCTTGCCAGAACCACCTTTCCCATTCTTCTATGCCACAGCCAGGCGGTTCTTGCAGGATCGGTCTAATGTCGCGGGAGCACTCGGTCGGGAAAGTAAAATCGGATATATGTATGGGCTGCTTTTGATTGCCCAAAGGTGCTGTTTAGATTGCCTGGGTCAGTTCTCAGACCTGCAGGTTTATTCCACATAGACCCTCTAAATTCTAGCTGGCAGGTAGTATAGGTAAGGGAGGATATAAGTGTGTGTTTGTTCATTTAATATCATGCGATTATTTGGGTTTTTTTTAGGACCCTCAGACTAATTTTATTATTGCTCCCCTGGATGTTTCCTGATGGTTCCTGTGAGCACTGCAACTACACATAGCAAAACATACACACATAATTTACACTGTGCACCAACGGGCACACTTTTGCTAGTATATATATAAAAAAAAATCCCAGTGTTCATATCCATTAAACTCCTTTACCCACATAGATGTGGCCACAGTGTTTCTTTAATTTGGAAAGGTTTTTGTCTGAAGGTTATGATTGATGTCTTGGAATAACCAACCTGTGATCATAAAAAGTAGGTAGAGTCTCTGAAAACATTAGTGACTTGGCCAGTGGTTGGGAAAATCACTAGGTTATAAGGCTCATTTACTTTGCCAGTGCAACTAAAGGCCATTTAAACAAATCCTCAACCCATAAGCAGTTTTCTGAAAGGTACTATATGTTTCTAAATACTTATTTCATATATACGGTATAGTATGTATTCCCAAGCCTCAACGCTTTGTAATTATATTGCAGACTCTAGAAAACAAGAATAGCATATCCACAGCCGGTAATTAGTATTTCAGCTACAATGTACCAAGTTAATTTAAGATAGATGTCTGCTGGTTTACATCATCTGTTAATGAGAAATGCGGTTACTTTATAGCTATCCTTTTAGTTTATATGTTCTTCCAAAAGTCTAATGAAATTCTGTATGCCATTTCATATCATTCATTCTCATTAACAAAATCCCTTAAATAATACCAGACATACAGAAGGGATGATAGAGTGTTCTGTCTAGTGTTACAGAGTGTTTTGCTTTTTCTAAAAAAAAAATGCTTTAATTTAATTTCTCTTTCTTCTAATTTGGAGCCACTGCATTGATATTCTATCAGTTCTCTTAGAGCAGAAAAACCAGCTGCAATGTTGTTGCTCTTATCATGCCTGAAAATTGCCATACATGCTTGGAGTTCATTCAAAATTCAAACAGAGAAACGGAATGTGGGCCCCACTGGTCAGCTTACATCTGTTTAGGTGAGGCCAAACTAGAACTTATACAACTAATGTACCAATGATGTACACCTCACGATTTATGAATTTGAAATGCGGAATACCAAGGTCAAAATGAAATACAATAGGGCTCTGACCTATTGCCTACTACTGAAAATACTGATGCTGTCAAACAATGTTAAAGGGAATGTCCACCCCTTATAAAAAAAAATTAATATATTAGGCAGGACCCCCAAAACCTAAGTTCCGTTTTCTTAAAATGTAATTATTCTGCTCCCAGCCAGAGAATTCATACTTACAAGTTATCCACTGCCGCTTCCTATCTCTCCGCTCCCTCTCCACTGCAGCTGTTGTTTTTTAGTGTTCTCGAGCAGCCACAGTGGAGGCTTGTCCGGGAATGGCAGTTAGTGTTTGGCTGTAACTTCACTGTCATGGCCGAGACTGACTGCCTAACCCGGAAGTGCCAGAGAGCCGCAGGGGTGGATCGATGAGCTTGTAAGTATGATTTCTCTTACTGGGAGCAGAATTATTACATTTTAACAAAACAGAAACTAGGTTATCAGGGGTTCTGCCTAATATAAGGGGTGGACATACCCTTTAATGTGTGTCAAGGAGGAAGTCAGGCAGAGATTCAACATTTCTGCACTGCTAAATTTACAGACTGTGCATTTAGAGTAACTGTGTCCTGTATATAAGATAAGATTGCAAGGGTTTATCTATAGGTGACATTGGGCCATATTTAAAAACCCGTGGTATTACAAGTTTGCCATACCGCAGGATTCGTTATTGCACCACAGCAGTCATAAATGTAAGGCTGCAAGCGTACATTTATGGCAAATCGTACATTTACAGCAAGCGGTCGTAAATGTATGGCCGCTCTATCGTAGACTACCATGCGGTAGTAAAATCGCAATTGTATTCTATGGCAGATCGTAAATCTACAGTTGCGGTTGTAGATTTATAACCACAATTATATATACAATCGCTATCATGCATTTACGGCAGATATCATGGATCGCTATCATACATTTACGGCAGATATCATATATTTACGATAGCCCCCGTATGGCTGGGTAAACATGGAGGGACTATTTGTCCAGACCGAGCGCTCAGCCAGCACAAATGTTCGTCGGTTGCGGCAAATTAGTCCATGGCCAAATTTGCGAACTATCGATCATGCAGTCCCATAGGGCACCGCACGATCGATCGGGATTTACTGACACGTCCGATCGTTCCCTCAGCCGATCCAGACGAAAATATCTGCTGGTGTGTACCCAGCCTGAGTTTACTATCGCAATATCGATTGTTAAAGGCCCACTTTATAAATATGTCCCATTTTATTTAAAGGGCATCTATACTGAAAAATAGATTATTTTAAATTGACGATTGTATAATTTTTTTGTTGATCTGCCCCCTATTTTTTTTAGATATCTAATCTAAAACTTCTTATATTTCAACTGTCAATCAAGTTCCTTGCTCTCAAAAACTATTCTTCTTTGAGGAGTTTTACTGTAGCTGGAATGGAGACAGAGTTTTGACAGTTGGTATGCTATATGCTGTGTACAGGCTTGACAGTTGGTTTGTGGGGAAAAAGTCAGGTCGGATGGAAGTGGGAGTGGTTAAAAGAGGGAGGGGGATACTGCTCCTAAACAAAATATGTGCTGGATTGAAGGCATGCAGCAACACACGCAAATCAGGGTAAGTGCTACTTACATGTATTCCATTATAGATTAAGATGAGGCAAAGTAATTTTCTCAGTATAGTGTCCCTTTAATTTGTCTTGGTAAATTCCTTATGTTTTAAAGAGACAGTAAATCTAATTTCAGTATTGGTTTATAATTCATATTTTGTGTTATTCATTTTATTTGTGTTTTTAATTCAGCCCATGGTCTCCCGAGCTACACTACAAGCAGGTCATAGCATAGTAATGACTAGAACTAGGCCATATGTTAAGGTCTTGTGAAATGTGACTAGAAAAATGGAATATAACAAAACAGCAAGTAAAGGTGATTTGTGTTAAAGGGGAACTGTGGTCCAAAAATGACTTGAGGTAAATTGATAGGAGTTGCTCCCCTGATAATTTTTGCAATTTATTTCCATTGTTTATTTTGCATAGTTTTGAAGATATCTACATTTTTGTGTGTGATATGGCAGCAGCATCACCAGGTCCCCTGCACTTCCTGCTTCCTGCTCTGAAACTGTCAGTCAATCTGTCCTGTGTCTCCCCCTCCCCTTTGCAGCCCCCCTGATCCCTCCCACTCATGGATCCCATGGTTCCTCCAGTTGCAGGCCCCCATGGCCCATTATCTTACAGCCCCATGTGGCCCTGCCCACTCGTGGGTGCCGTGGCCCCGCCCACTCACGGGTACCTAAGCCCACTCACGGGCGCCGTGGGTTACTCAGACCCCCCTCCTACAGAAAACTCTGTGGAGAGAACTCTGTTTTCACACAGTTTTTACAGAGTGAAAGAGAAGGGCTGTAGATTCCCTTACCTTCTCTGTCAGGACTTCACACAGCAGAGAGGAGGAGGGACTTCCTGTCTCCCTCACACACTGCACACACTGAGGGAGTCTGAGGCTGTGCAGGAGCAGCCTCAGGAATGTTACAAGTCAGCCTCCCACCCATTAACTTTCTGGTCAGTCATTTCTGTATATCTTGGGCTTTGGAGCACTTAGAGAGATAGTTGGCCTTTCATTTAAATTTAACTTGTTTGGAGACCACTGTTCCCCTTTAATCTAAATTACCTCTACTGTATAAATGCTTTACGGACAAAGGCAAATAGACACCTTTCAAGTATTGCGAATTTCACCATCCTACCAGACTATAAGCTAGGGCTGTATCATAAGATATTATTTTAAGGTTGTCAGTAAGTGTAAATAGACAAGTTGTCTGGCATACACATTCAGGATTATATCAATTTTTAACACACCAATATGCCACTGTAATCTGTAAAAATGTCCCTTTGATCCTCTATTATTTAGATCTTTGGTAGATACATTCACATTATTATTCTTTACTGTGTGATTTTGAGTTCATGCAGGGGGCATAACTGCTGGGGCCTGCCCCGCCACGTGGAGGCCAGTCCCTGACTACCCCCAACAGCTCATTTTCTGGCAGGGGATAGCGTGCCCTCTTACCTCGCGGGGGTGTGGGGGCTGTAGTTACGCCACTGATTTCATGGTTTCAGGCATGGGGGTGATGCAAAAAATGTGCCCGTGCTGTTCATTTGTAGCAATCGTTCAGATGATACCTTTTAACTGGTCTACTACAGTCAGAAAACATTTTAAAACATCTAATTGGTGGCTGCAGGTTGTGGTATAAATTGACTAAATGAGTTTCACAAGGACATTAACCAAATACTCCAACCCTTCGTCAAGGAACAATCAATCCTTTAAATTAGTGGAAATACGTTATTCTTCACAGTAGGAGCTAGAGCTAAACAATTTTGGGTTGCCAGTTTAATAGACATCAAATGTCATTCCTTTAACAACATATCTTTCCTTTAAAAGATAGTCACAAGGAATACATTTCAGGTGCATTGGCTACTTGGCAGCAAGGATTTCTCCAGCCCTGCTTTTAATATCTACACACACTTCTGTAGACCAACAGTTTATTTCATAGGTACCAAACACATGGCCCACTAGTCTTCTGGGGACCACCTGTTGGGTTAGGTGAAGACGGGCCCGAGTGAATTCTGGGGGAGGCCAGGGTTGGAGTCATGTGGAACCGATTACAAAGTAAAGTGCCCCTAACGGCAGGGAGTCTGGCCTCCCCTGGTCTAAGATGACATTATTTCACCCTAATGGTGGCCATACCCATAGTGAAATTATCAGACCATAATTAGTGTGGTATTGGCTGATAATCGCTGTAGTATATAAACAGCTGATTAAAACATTGTATACTTTCTATTTAATTATTAATGAAAGATATAACTGAGTGAAATAAAGCCCTCCAGACACTTGCAACCCCTTATCTTCCCCAGGCCACTGGATGTACATGCTCAGTGTGCTTCTTGCTGTAAGTGAAAGAGAAGCTGTTCAGTGACCAGAAATATGTTTAAACCTCCAAAATGCACATACTGTATGTAGGAGCAGTCAAAAATATGTAACATGAAAAGTATTTGCCCTGACTCAGATAAAAAGCTTTCTTTTAAAATAACTAAATAAATAGGAAGTAAACAAAAACCAAGGGAATAATCCGGAATCTACGGTATAATTCTTTTTAACATTTCCATGAAGATTTAAATGATAAAACAGGTACGTTCTCCTTTGCTAGCTATGCTAGTTGATATTGCTCCTGCTATTTTATTTTATTATTATGTTTTGCTGTGCTGGAAACAAGAGGTTGATCAGATCTTACAGTTATTACACATCCAACAACACGTAGCTATATATACCACAGGGCCCCATGAGGATATCCAGTGGCATTCAGTGGCATAACTAGGAATCACTGGGCCCCCCAGCAAAACTATGATGGGGCCCCTATCCGTGCTTCATCCACAGTATTTTTCTGTGAGGAGGCAATATCTGTCATAGGAAAAATAAGAAGATGGGGCCCCCTTGGCTCCTGGGCCCCCTTGCGGTTGCTCCCCCTGCTCCCCTATAGTTACGCCCCTGGTGGCATTAAAAGCATTGCAGCAAGAGAAGATACATTTTCACAGGTGTCCTTAAAGGGCATGTCCACCCCCAAAACTATAATCCCCCCACTACTGGCCCCACCATGTAGTGTAGTTTAATCCTTACCTCACATCCCAACTCCATCTGGTTCTCCTGTAGTCCCCCCCCCAAGATTCCAAAACTGCCCACCAGGAGGCCAGCAGGTCCATATAGGACACTGCCTGCTACCTGGCCTCCCGGAGATTCCTCCATGGCGTGCTGCCGCCTTCTCCCCCCTCCCTCCCCCTCCCTCTCCCTCCCTCTCCCCCCGTTCTACTATCCCTCCCCCTAGCGAAAATCCCACTAATATTGTGCTCCCCCATGTCCCCCAGCCCCAACCGCATGTTTTTTTTTTTTAAAAAGCTCCCCAAACTCTTACTTACCTCTCCGCTTTCCTCCGCTGCACTGACTGACCGGCAGCCCGTCCGTGATTGGCTGCCGCTCAGCCAATCACAGACGCGACTGCCAGTCCCCCCCTCTGCTTGCATTCTCGCAAGCAAGAGGGCCGGCAGTGCGGCGGAGGATCGGGGGGAGGTAGTAGAGTTTGGGGGGCTTTTTAAAAACTAAAGAAGCGGTTGGGGCTGGGGGACATGGGGGAGCATGATATAAATTTTTTATTTTGTGGGTGGACATAGCCTTTAAAGGACAAGTCCAGCCCTAAAATGAAAACTTACATACAGGTAAATCACCCCCCAAGACGGTAATAGTTTGAAATCTGAAATATAGAAGTCTAACCTGAAATCCTGCACAATGTCTTGTTTCCCGTTTCTGATTCCTGGATCTTCCAGTTAGCAACTGTCAGTTATTGATGACAGTTGACATCACAGCCAATGACTGAATGTTAATCCACTGTCTGTCTCTTCTGAGCCTGCCCAGGCTCAGTACAGGCTCAGTACAGTTTTCTAAATTGCTCAGTTTCCATAAGGCATCCAAAAGCATAGCAGGCATACAGTAATGAATTCATAGGACAAACTATGATATATCAACATATTCTTTCTAAAAGATGTTCTTATGAGGGTGGAGTTGTCCTTATGGACAACTGGTGGAATTATTGGTTGAATAGTAACAAACATTGATTACTATATAGGGGCTGATGTAATAAAACTTACAATTTTACAAATTTACAAAAGGATAAGAACTGAAACATTTAAAATATTAGCTATTTGTGTTATATTAAAGTCATCCTTGAAAAATGGCTTCCATGAAAATATACTACACTGCAATTTCCACTGGATTTGTTCATCATTGATTTGCTGTTTAGTACATATGTTTTTCTCTATACAGTGTAATTAAAGGGTATGTCCACCCCTAAAATGGATTTTTAATATGCTGCTCCCCCATGTCTCCCAGCCCCAACCGCATAAATATTTTTTTCAGAAAGCCCCCCTGCTCATGATCTCACTATCATACTAATCAGGGCTAGGGGTCATCTGCTGTATTCATCTGTACTTCTAAAACGGACGTAAGTGGCCTTGTACAATGGCTGTTTTGACACCTTACCCTGAGCAGTTGATAACACCTCTTAGCCCCACACGGTCCGGTACCCCCAGCATACATTCATGTACCACCACCATCTATCACTTGCACTTTAACCTCACTCCTCCTTTATATCTACTACTGGCTCAACTTTATTTTCCTTTCACCCGTGAGCGAAGCCAATCCGCTTATTGGTGCGGGTATCTGGGGGGGTCCCTGTGCTAAGGTAAGGCTTATTAACTGGCAGGTCCACCCTTTAAATAAACTTTTCACATATGTTAAGTGCCTAGCTTCCCCCCACGCCCACCGAGCATATCATCATTATTTGCAGAAAGTCCCCCGATCTTACTTATCTTCCCTTTCTCCCCCGCCGCACTGCCAGCCCTCTGTTTTGCTGGAACTCACGGGTCTGTGATTGGCTGAGAGGGAGCCAATCACGGACGCGGCTGTCGGGAGTTCAAACAACGAAGGAGAGAGGGAAGGTAAGTATTAAAAGATTTGTGCTAGGGGGAGGAGACCAAAAAGGGAGGGAGGGGGAGGGAAGGGATGCTCAAGCATGCCACAAACCTCTCAGAGAAGCCTCAGAGGCGAACAAATCTATTCTCCTCTGCTAGGCTCCTTGTGGGCCAGTTTTGGGACTTTGGAGGGGCATGATCGCAGGCAACCATTTTGATCGGGCTATAAGTTTAAGGAGTTTCTACACTAAGAGTTGGGGCCAGTAGTGGGTTAAATTATAATTTTGGGGGTGGGACATGCCTTTAAGAATTGCGGTAAAGGGAACAGTGATCTTACTTCTGGGAACTGAAGATCGGAAGGTGCGCAGTTGAGTGTTATTCTAACCTAAATAGTATTTTGTGTTGCCCATCTAAACTACAAAAAAGAGTTAATTTGGCTGTGTTTTTTTTTTTTTAAAAAGATCAAAGAGATATTTTGCTGATTGTGTTCCTATACAATATCTTTTTTGATGGCAGTTGGAAGGTCGGTTTTCATTCTGATATGGTTTAAAGATGGTGTTAGAAAAACAATAATGATTTAACTTCAAACTCATTCCAATTATTCTTTTGCCATCCAATTGATGTTGTGCTCAACAAAATCCTTTCTGCGAGCCTTTAGGGCTTGGCCACAGTAACCCTTTTCATGCATTTGCGATTGCGCTTGTGATTTTATACACATGGAAATTGCAGGAACACAAAATCCCTGCGATTTCCGATGCTATGCATGTCTGTTTTGGTAATGCATGCGAGTCACCATTTTTTGGGCGTAATTGCATGCTGGTTTCCATAACGAAAATAACAAAATCGCATTCACAACATGCAACAACACATGCTGTGTACGCGACTCTGGTCGTTGTCTGTGGCCTGCAGCTACTGTCCGTAAAGTAATTCGACATTAATGTCAACTGTGGAAACTGGATCGCAGGAATTGCTAAAAGGCAAACTTCTGACAATGGCAATACATTCAATGGCCTTGCTTTATCACAATGACACATTGTCTGAACTGGAAAATTAGTTATTGATCTGTCTGTAGAAAAAGTGTTTGTCTAAACCCAGTTGTCTTAAATTGTATTCTTTCTGGAATAGTGTCAATACATGTTTTGCTCTGATTAATATAAATGGAAATCACTAACCCAATGAAAGTGTGTTAGCACTTTCACATTTAACAAGTGTTAAAGGCAAGTCCAGCCCAAAATAAAACTTACATACAGATAATCACCCCCCACCCTAAACGGTAGTTTTGAAATGTGAAATATATCAAGTCTAACCTGAAATCCGGCACATGTCCCATTCCCCCCCTGTTTCTTCTCTGGTTCTTCCAGTTAGTAACTGTCAGTTATGGATGACAGTTTGACATTACAGCCCATGAACTGAATGTTACCCCTCTGCCCTCTTTTGAGCATGCCCGCTCAGTACAGGTTTCAAATGCTCAGTTTTCCAGGAGGCATTCGCATAAGCATAGTTCATGAGGCATCCAGAAGCATAGTGGCGCATACACGTAGTAAATCATAGTACAACAGTATGATATATAACATATTTTAAAGAGGCCTTTCTTTCTAAAGAGTTCTTATGAGAGTGGAGTTGTCCTTTAAGCTTACCTTGTTATCTTTAAAGAGGAAGTTCATTGCAAACTATCTATGCTTTTCAGAAAAAAGAGCAGTATTTCTTCCATCCCAATACCATTTCTGCCCATTCAGCATTGTTTCTGTGTATAAAATAAATGCAGAAACCGAAATACTGAAACCTGTTTGGCAGACCCTAGTAGAGACCGTCATGGTCTTTGCCTTGATCCAGCACCTGGGTTGATTCAGTTGCTCAGTGAGATCTGAGCATCTTTGACCACCAACAGCCAATCGTAGAAATAACTGTAGGAGCATTCCAAGGATGTGGTGCATCCTGAGAAAAAAAGGACCTTTAGAACCTGAAATGGCAGCTCACTAATGTCAACACCGGAACAGCAAGGGTATGAAATCAACTGTTTTCTAAATGGAAGAATATGTAGAATAATTATGACAGGCATTACACAACTCACATTACACAAATATTGATTATTTCCACTGAACTGTCCCTTTAAAGGAATTGTACACTGAAAGATGACTTTCATGTCCTCATTTCAATCTTAATTAATACATGTAACAGCACTTACTCTGATTTGTTTTGTGTTGCTGCATTACTTCAATCCAAGACTTTTATGCTCAAGCTCAAGCTCTAGTCCCCCACCCCCTGCCAGACTATCTGGCTCTCTGTGAGGAAAGCATGCCAGTAATCCCTATGAGGGCAGCATTGGATAGGGAATTTCCACAATGCAGTTTACGTACCAACTGTCACCATTCCAGCTACTGCAAAACTATACATAACAGTTATGAACTAAGGCACTTGATTGACAGCTAAAAGTAGGATGTTATGATTGGATATCTAAAAAAATAGAGAACAGATCAACAAAAAAACGGTATGTATATAATTTGAATAAAACTATGTCCATTCAGTCCAACCCATCTAGCAATATCCTCTTTCCTGCCTAACTGTTTGATCCGAGGAAGGCAAAAAAAACCCCACCAAATTTATGAAGGGAAGAAAAAATTTCCTCCTGAGAATTGACACCGGAAATTCCCTGGATCAACTCTCTACTTTATGTATCAATACCAGTAACTTGCAACATTCCTTGTTGCAGAACTCCACTTTTTTTTTTAACTGACCAATGGAACTTGCAAACAACGTCCACTAAGACAGTTCCATAGCTTTACCGTTCTCTACAGTAAAAAACACCCTTTCCAAACTTGGAAGCCTAAACCTTTTTCTTCAGTCTTAGAGATGAAGACATGCTCTATTGGTGAACAATCCCCAGATAGTTTATTGTATGGCCCGTTAATGTATTGTACACAGTAATCATATCCCCCACAAGCGCCTTTTCTCCAGCGTCATAATTTAACTTTTCCAGTCTCTCTCCATATTCAAGCCCCCCTAATCCCCTTATTATTTAGTCCCCCTTCTCTGACCCTTTCCATTTCAAAGATGTCCATTTGGACACAGGATTCCAAAATTGCACTGCATGCTTCAATGTCGTCCAAAATGCACTTTTATGACGCATAACTTACCATATCTGTTGAATCCAATCCCCTCCTTTATACAAGACAATCCCATGCTGGTCTGTGCTGTTGCGTCTCAGCCTGGCACTGCTTGGCTTCCTTTAGTTTGTTATCCACCCTTTCCAACAGGGATTCACTTAACACAGAGCCATTATATAGTAAGCACAGCCACAGGATTTTTAAATCCAAATGCATTACCTTACTTTATCACACATTGAATCCTCATCTGCCACTTGCAGCAGCCAGTGGTGACAACTCTTCTACCGTATACCCCCTGCAATGATTGCACATCCTCTGCTGACAATACCGTACTCGCTCATCTATAATTTATCGCCGAACCCTGGCACCCACTAGATTAATCTTAGTCACTGCCCAACAATGGACACTCAAGTATAGCAGTCCAATTGTGGCCCCATTTAACACTAACTACTCTCTGCAATCCTATTCATTAACCAATTTTCTATCCATGTACAAATGTGACTCCCCCACCAACAGACCTACTTATATATAGTCGCCTAGGGGACTGTATCAAAACCCTTTGCAAAAATCCAAGTAAACTACATCTACTGTCTATCTACATTCTCATACTTTCTCATCCCTTAATTATAGTAAATAAAATTTATATTTTTACGGAGATTCATTGCATGATTTTTAGGAGCACTACTTAGGTGGGGTATATAGCATTATTACACATGGAAAGTCCATATGTATGTGTGTAAAGGTATATACACTATTATTAAAATCACCATAAGAAATAACCCATACAATAATAGTACTACTACCTCACTACTGATTACAAACAATTTATATACATTAATAAACTAAACTTACTTTACTGACACCCCTAATTTTGAATGGAAAACTCAAATGATAGGTTAAGACACACCTCCAGATTTCTACAGGGTCTCCATGTAGACACCAAAAAGGAAGTGGAATTTTACTAACATCCAATGAGAGGTTTCTGATCTTCCACTGTTAGAAAATCAAAAATTCTCTAGGCACGGCCATGACAAGAACAGGAAGTGTAAGGAAGTTTCTGTATTACACCCATTATGTGCTGTTTGTAAAACATGTGACAGTCTTAGCCATTAGAACATTCTTCAGACCTCACATTTACTACTCCCCCTCCCCTCTCCATAGAAAGTAATGAGATATCCAGTTTCTGTTTGCTAGACAGGAAGTGTCCTGTTTATGATTAAAACTTTCAGTGTCTCTGAAACTACCCAGCATTCTTAGAGAAATGGGCAGTTTTACCCCAATATTAATATATTAAACACATGAGGCTGTCAGGTACTTCAGTATAAGAAGGCTCTACTTCATTTTATACTCTGTGGGAGCTTTTAGCTCCTTTATTCGAGACCCTCCATACTTGTAAAGCTAATCAGAATCCTGTGTTTCCTAACCCCATAGTGGACTGTAAATCTTTAACTTTGCTGTGGTAATTACCAATAAGTATGAACCTAACATGTTATTCTGGATCCTGTATAGGGTCCAGAAGTGTCCAATGGAGCTGTTCAGATTGAATTGCAACATTGTTGGCAGGATTGCCTGGATCTGTGTTCAGATCTGCAGGTTAATACCTTTTGTCTGGATACATATAATACATGTGTCCCAACTGAGGCACTTGCTTTGTGTGAGAGCCCTGCCAGGACAGATGGCTGTTGGTCACAGTAACAGTGGCTGCAGCCAGCAGCGCCTGTGACAGATTGATCATGTGTCCCATAGGGGAACTGCAGATTGGCCGTGATTTACAACTGACCCATTAGTCTGATACACGGCCGACTCGGTCGCGGCTGGCCACCCCACACCATCACATATTTCCGCCGTACTAATCCGTGGCACTTTGGTTCATTACTGTGTGTTTCCCAGCCTTAAGGTTCGTATACACATGCGATCGACGGGTGCCGTGACGCAGGATGTGTACTAAACGGCCGATAATCGGCCATGTTATGGGCACTATCAGCTAAAATGCCTTCGGGTAGGACGAGGGGATATCATCGGGCGTTTCCACACTGCTCGAGGGCGGGATGCGATCACGCACAAATTAATCCAAACGGCCGTGCAGGGAAGTCATGGTCGCACCGGGCGTGAATCGCTTGTGCACAGGACCTTTAGACTTATAGTTATACTGCCAGGTAGGTGGTATTGAAAGTGAGTGCAAATATGGTAAAGTTTATGACTCTAAAGGGAGATTCACCAGAGGCACAAGCTCTCTGGGCAAATCTCCCGTACGGGATTACCAGAGCCTGTCATTTTTGGGTGAATCTCACCCGCACATAAGTATTAGTGCCAGCTATTAGTTGTGTTTAATATGTACGTGTAAAAGACAACCTCTGGTAAATTACTTGTGAAACGGCAAAACAGAGAAGTGCTGGGATTTGTAGTTTTCAAACATGTGAAAGGTCACAAGCTTAGGCTGTATTAGATCTAGACAGATGCCTTAGCTACAGGATATTAAGAAAAAACTTACTGCAAACAGAGAATGCTGGGAATTGTGGTTTTCAAACATGTAAAAGGTCAAAGTAAACACGCCTGCTCTATACCATTAGGCTGTTATTATATCTAGACACATGCCTTTGCCACAGGCAATAAATAAGAACTTTGCATGTCCCCACCCCCATTTCTTTGTGTGAGAAATATGTATTTAGGCAATGCTATTATAATAACATGATTTTATGAGGTACCTTCTGTATAATAAGACTCTATTTCATTTATACTCTGTGTGGAGCTTTTAGCCCTCTATCCACACCTCTCTCTAACATGTATATTCAATCAGTATCCTGTGCTCGCAAGTCCTAACCCCATAGGTTAGTTAAACTTGTTGTGGTAAATACTAATAACATGAACCTTGCATGTTAATCAGGATACTATATAGTATTTAAGGTGGCTATACATATATATCCGATTTACTTATCCAACCAAGCGCTCATGCAATATTAGTTTGATCTTGCCAGACCACCTTTCCCATTCTTCTTGCCACAGCCAGGCGTTTCTTGCAGGATCGTGTCAATGTCGCGGGAGCACTCGGTCGGGAAAGTAAAATCGGATTATGTATGGGCTGCTTTTGATTGCCCAAAGGTGCTGTTTAATTGCCTGGGTCAGTTCTCAGACCTGCAGGTTTATTCCACATAGACCCTCTAAATTCTAGCTGGCAGGTAGTATAGGTAAGGGAGGATATAAGTGTGTGTTTGTTCATTTAATATCATGCGATTATTTGGGTTTTTTTAGGACCCTCAGACTAATTTTATTATTCCCCTGGATGTTTCCTGATGGTTCCTGTGAGCACTGCAACACACATGCAAAACATACACACATAATTACACTGTGCACCAACGGGCACACTTTTGCTAGTATATATATAAAAAAAAAATCCCAGTGTTCATATCCATTAAACTCCTTTACCCACATAGATGTGGGCCAGAGTGTTTCTTTAATTTGAAAGTTTTTGTCTGAAGGTTATGATTGATGTCTTGGAATAACCAACCTGTGATCATAAAAGTAGGTAGAGTCTCTGAAACTAAGTGAGACTTGGCCAGTGGTTGGGAAAATCACTAGGTTATAGAGGCTCATTTACCGTATATACTACTCGAGTATAGCCGACTCGATGTATAAGCCAGGCACCCATTTTTGCCTCAAAAAAATTGAAAAGATGATTGACCCCTAGTATAACCGAGGGTAATCAGTAACCCTATAACCTTCCCACTGTAGATGTTTGGAAACACAACTCCCAGATGCTATTTGGTTGCTGGGATTGTGTAGTTTCCAACCACCTATAGTAGAAAAGTGTATTGGGGGTTACTGTATGGCATACTGTCCCCACCCTAATACCTTTCCCCACTGTAGATGTTGGAAACTACAACTCCCAGCATGCTTGGTTGCTGGGAGTTTGTATTTTCCAACCACCTATTAGTAAAGAATAATGTGGGGTGTCTGCATGGCATACTGTCCCTCCAGCCCTCCCCCCAGTACCCCCACCCCCCCCCAGTCCCCCCCCAGCTCACTTACCTGTACCTGGTCTTCAGTCGTCCTCTCTCTGCAATCCAAAGGCAGCCGCGAGTCCGCCCAGCAGTTCCATTCCTGCTGTCGCGGCTGCGCAATGACGTCATCCCGCCAGCGTGCGTGATGACGTCATCGCGCAACCGCGAGGAACTACTGGGAACTGCCGGCCGGACTCCGCTGCCTCTGGATTCAAGGTAAGTTTCTTCTGTCTGACTCGAGTATAAGCCGAGTCAAGGTTTTTAGGTTAATTTTTAAACCTAAAAACCTTCGCTTATACTCGAGTATATACGGTACTGTTGCCAGTCGTGCAACTAAAGGCCATTTAACAAATCCTCAACCCATAAGCAGGTTTTCTGAAAGGTACTATATGTTTCTAAATACTTATTTCATATATACGGTATAGTTTGTATTCTCCCAAGCCTCAACGCTTGATTGTATAATTATAGATTGCGACCTAGAAACAAGATAGCATATCCACAGCCGTAATTAGTATTTCAGCTACAATGTACCAGTTAATTTAAGATAGATGTCTGCTGGTTTACATCATCTGTTAATGAGAAATCGGTACTTTATAGCTATCCTTTTAGTTTATATGTTCTCCAAAGTCTAATGAAATTCGTATGCCATTTCATATCATTCATATTCTCATTACCAAAATCCCTTAAATAATACCAGACATACAGAAGGGATGATAGAGTGTTCTTTCTAGTGTTACAGGTGTTTTGCTTTTTCTAAAAAAAATGCTTTAATTTAATTTCTCTTTCTTCTAATTTGGAGCCACTGCATTGATATTCTATCAGTTCTCTTAGAGCAAAAACCAGCTGCAATGTTGTTGCTCTTATCATGCCTGAAATTGCCATACATGCTTGGAGTTCATTCAAATTCAAACAAGAAACGGAATGGGCCCCACTGGTCAGCTTACATCTGTTTAGGTGAGGCCCAAACTAGAACTTATACAACTAATGTACCAATGATGTACACCTCACGATTTGATTTGAAATGCGGAATACCAAGGTCAAAAGAAAATACAATAGGGCTCTGACCTATTGCATACTACTGAAATACTGATGCTGTCAAACAATGTTAAAGGGAATGTCCACCCCTTATAAAAAAAAATTAATATATTAGGCAGGACCCCCAAACCTAGTTCCGTTTTCTTAAAATGTAATTATTCTGCTCCCAGCCAGAGAATTCATACTTACAAGTATCCACTGCCGCTTCCTATCTCTCCGCTCCCTCTCCACTGCAGCTGTTTTTTTTTTAGTGTTCTCGAGCAGCCACAGTGGAGGCTTGTCCGGGAATGGCAGTTAGTGTTTGGCTGTAACTTCACTGTCATGGCCGAGACTGACTGCCTAACCCGGAAGTGCCAGAGAGCCGCAGGGGTGGATCGATGAGCTTGTAAGTTGATTTTCTACTGGGAGCAGAATTTATACATTTTAACAAAACAGAAACTAGGTTATCAGGGGTTCTGCCTAATATAAGGGGTGGACATACCCTTTATGTGTGTCAAGGAGGAAGTCAGGCAGAGATTCAACATTTCTGCACTGCTAAATTTACAGACTGTGCATTTAGAGTAACTGTGTCCTGTATATAGATAAGATTGCAAGGGTTTATCTATAGGTGACATTGGGCCATATTAAAAACCCGTGGTATTACAAGTTTGCCATACCGCAGGATTCGTTATTGCCCACAGCAGTCATAAATGTAAGGCTGCAACGTACATTTATGGCAAATCGTACATTTCAAGCAAGCGGTCGTAAATGTTATGCCGCTCTCTATCGTAGACTACCATGCGGTAGTAAAATCGCAATTGTATTCTATGGCAGATCGTAAATCTACAGTTGCGGTTGTAGATTTATAACCACAATTATATATACAATCGCTATCATGATTTACGGCAGATATCATGGATCGCTATCTACATTTACGGCAGATATCATATATTTACGATAGCCCCCGTATGGCTGGGTAAACATGGAGCTATTTGTCCAGACCGAGCGCTCAGCCAGCACAAATGTTCGTCGGTTGCGGCAAATTAGTCCATGGCCAATTTGCGAACTATCGATCATGCAGTCCCATAGGGCAACCGCACGATCGATCGGGATTTACTGACACGTCCGATCGTTCCCTCAGCCGATCCAGACGAAAATATCTGCTGTGTTGTACCCAGCCTGAGTTTACTATCGCAATATCGATTGTTAAAGGCCCACTTTATAAATATGTCCCATTTTATTTAAAGGGCATCTATACTGAAAAATAATTATTTTAAATTGACGATTGTATAATTTTTTTTGTTGATCTGCCCCCTATTTTTTTTAGATATCTATCTAAAACTTCTTATATTTCAACTGTCAATCAAGTTCCTTGCTCTCAAAAACTATTCTTCTTTGAGGAGTTTTACTGTAGCTGGAATGGAGACGAGTTTTGACAGTTGGTATGCTATATGCTGTGTACAGGCTTGACAGTTGGTTTGTGGGAAAAAGTCAGGTCGGATGGAAGTGGGAGTGGTTAAAAGAGGGGGGGGATACTGCTCCTAAACAAAATATGTGCTGGATTGAAGGCATGCAGCAACACACGCAAATCAGGGTAAGTGCTACTTACATGTATTCCATTATAGATTAAGATAGGCAAAGTAATTTTCTCATTATAGTGTCCCTTTAATTTGTCTTGGTAAATTCCTTATGTTTTAAAGAGACAGTAAATCTAATTTCAGTATTGGTTTATAATTCATATTTTGTGTTTTCATTTTATTTGTGTTTTTAATTCAGCCATGGTCTCCCGAGCTACACTACAAGCAGGTCATAGCATAGTAATGACTAGAACTAGGCCATATGTTAAGGTCTTGTGAATTTGACTAGAAAAATGGGAATATACAAAACAGCAAGTAAAGGTGATTTGTGTTAAAGGGAACTGTGGTCCAAAAATGACTTGAGGTAAATTGATAGAATTGCTCCCCTGATAATTTTTGCAATTTATTTCCATTGTTTATTTGCATAGTTTTGAAGATATCTACATTTTGTGTGTGATATGGCAGCAGCATCACCAGGTCCCCTCACTTCCTGCTTCCTGCTCTGAAACTGTCAGTCAATCTGTCCTGTGTCTCCCCCTCCCTTTGCAGCCCCCCTGATCCTCCCATCATGGATCCCATGGTCCTCCAGTTGCAGGCCCCCATGGCCCATTATATACAGCCCCATGTGGCCCTGCCCACTCGTGGGTGCCGTGGCCCCGCCCTCACGGGTACCTAAGCCCACTCACGGCGCCGGTGGGTATACTCACCCCTCCTACAGAAAACTCTGGGAGAGCATCTGTTTTCACACAGTTTTTACAGAGTGAAAGAGAAGGGCTGTAGATTCCCTTACCTTCTCTGTCAGGACTCACACACAGAGAGGAGAGGGACTTCCTGTCTCCCTCACACACTGCACACACTGAGGGAGTCTGAGGCTGTGCAGGAGCAGCCTCAGGAATGTTACAAGTCAGCCTCCCACCCATTAACTTTCTGGTCAGTCATTTCTGTATATCTTGGGCTTTGGAGCACTTAGAGAGATAGTTGGCCTTCATTTAAATTTAACTTGTTTGGAGACCACTGTTCCCCTTTAATCTAAATTACCTCTACTGTATAAATGCTTTACGGACAAAGGCAAATAGACACCTTTCAAGTATTGCGAATTTCACCATCCTACCAGACTATAAGCTAGGGCTGTATCATAAGATATATTTTAAGGTTGTCATAATAGTGTAATAGACAAGTTGTCTGGCATACACATTCAGGATTATATCAATTTTAAACACACCAATATGCCACTGTAATCTGTAAAAATGTCCCTTTGATCCTCTATTATTTAGATCTTTGGTAGATACATTCACATTATTATTCTTTACTGTGTGATTTTGAGTTCATGCAGGGGAATAACTGCTGGGGCCTGCCCGCCACGTGGAGGCCAGTCCCTGACTACCCCCACAGCTCATTTTCTGGCAGGGGATAGCGTGCCCTCTTACCTCGCGGGGGTGTGGGGGCTGTAGTTACGCCACTGATTTCATGTTTCAGGCATGGGGGTGATGCAAAAAATGTGCCCGTGCTGTTCATTTGTAGCAATCGTTCAGATGATACCTTTTTACTGGTCTACTACAGTCAGAAAACATTTTAAAACATCTAATTGTGGCTGCAGGTTGTGGTATAAATGGACTAAATGAGTTTCACAAGGACATTAACAAAATACTCCAAACCCTTCGTCAAGGAACAATCAATCCTTTAAATAGTGGAAATACGTTATTCTTCACAGTAGGAGCTAGAGCTAAACAATTTTGGGTTGCCAGTTTAATAGACATCAAATGTCATTCCTTTAACACATATCTTTCCTTAAAAGATAGTCACAAGGAAAACATTCAGGTGCATTGGCTACTTGGCAGCAAGGATTTTCTCCAGCCCTGCTTTTAATCTACACACACTTCTGTAGACCAACATTTTATTCATAGGTACCAAAACATGGCCCACTAGTCTTCTGGGGACCACCTGTTGGGTTAGGTGAAGACGGGCCCGAGTGAATTCTGGGGGAGGCCAGGGTTGGAGTCATGTGGAACCGATTACAAAGTAAAGTGCCCCTAACGCAGGGAGTCTGGCCTCCCTGGTCTAAGATGACTATTTCACCCTAATGGTGGCCATACCCATAGTGAAATTATCAGACACATAATTAGTGTGGTATTGGCTGATAATCGCTGTAGTATATAACAGCTGATTAAAACATTGTATACTTTCTATTTAATTATTAATGAAAGATATACTGAGTGAAATAAAGCCCTCCAGACACTTGCAACCCCTTATTCTCCCCAGGCCACTGGATGTACATGCTCAGTGTGCTTCTTGCTGAAGTGAAAGAGAAGCTGTTCAGTGACCAGAAATATGTTTAAACCTCCAAAATGCACATACTGTATGTAGGAGCAGTCAAAATATGTAACATGAAAAGTATTTGCCCTGACTCAGATAAAAAGCTTTCTTTTAAAATAACTAAATAAATAGGAAGTAAACAAAACCAGGGAATAATCCGGAATCTACGGTATAACTTTTTAACATTTCCATGAAGATTTAAATGATAAAACAGGTACGTTCCCTTTGCTAGCTATGCTAGTTGATATTGCTCCTGCTATTTTTTTTTTATTATGTTTTGCTGTGCTGGAAACAAGAGGTTGATCAGATCTTACAGTTATTACACATCCAACAACACGTAGCTATATATACCACAGGGCCCATGAGGATATCCAGTGGCATTCAGTGGCTAACTGGAATCACTGGGCCCCCAGCAAAACTATGATGGGGCCCCTATCCGTGCTTCATCCACAGTATTTTTCTGGGAGGAGGCTATATCTGTCATAGGAAAAATAAGAAGATGGGGCCCCTTGGCTCCTGGGCCCCTTGCGGTTGCTCCCCCTGCTCCCCATAGTTACGCCCCTGGTGGCATTAAAAGCATTGCAGCAAGAGAAGATACATTTTCACAGGTGTCCTTAAAGGGCATGTCCACCCCAAAACTATAATCCCCCAACACTACTGGCCCCACCATGTAGTGTAGTTTAATCCTACCTCACATCCCAACTCCATTGGTTCTCCTGTAGTCCCCCCCCAAAGTTCCAAAAACTGCCCACCAGGAGGCCAGCAGGTCCATATAGGACACTGCCTGCTACTGGCCTCCCGGAGATTCCTGCCATGCGTGCTGCGCCCTTCTCCCCCCTCCCTCCCCCTCCCTCTCCCTCCCTCTCCCTCCCGTTCTACTATCCCTCCCCTAGCGAAAATCCCACTTAATATTGTGCTCCCCCATGTCCCCAGCCCAACCGCATTTTTTTTTTTTTAAAAAGCTCCCCAAACTCTTACTTACCTCTCCGCTTCCTCCGCTGCACTGACTGACCGGCAGCCGCGTCCGTGATTGGCTGCCGCTCAGCCAATCACAGACGCGACTGCCAGTCCCGCCCCTCTGCTTGCATTCTCGCAAGCAGAGGGCCGGAGTGGCGGCGGAGGATCGGGGGGAGGTAAGTAAGAGTTTGGGGGGCTTTTTAAAAAACTAAAGAAGCGGTTGGGGCTGGGGGACATGGGGAGCATGATATAAATTTTTTATTTTGTGGGTGGACATAGCCTTTAAAGGACAAGTCCAGCCCTAAATGAAACTTACATACAGTAAATCACCCCCAAAACGGTAATAGTTTGAAATCTGAAATATAGAAGTCTAACCTGAAATCCTGCACAATGTCTTGTTTCCCTTTTCTGATTCCTGGATCTTCCATGAAGCAACTTCACAGTTATTGATGACAGTTGACTCACAGCCAATGACTGAATGTTAATCCTGTCTGTCTCTTCTGAGCCTGCCCAGGCTCAGTACAGGCTCAGTACAGTTTTCTAAATTGCCAGTTTCCATAAGGCATCCAAAAGCATAGCAGGCAACAGTAATGAATTCATAGGACAAACTATGATATATCAACATATTCTTTCTAAAAGATGTTCTTATGGAGGTGGATTGTCCTTATGGACAACTGGTGGAATTATTGGTTGATAGTAACAAACATTGATTACTATATAGGGGCTGATGTAATAAACTTACAATTTTACAAATTTACAAAAGGATAAGAACTGAAACATTTAAAATATTAGCTATTTGTGTTATATTAAAGTCATCCTTGAAAAATGGCTTCCATGAAAATATCTACACTGCAATTTCCACTGGATTTGTTCATCTTGATTTGCTGTTTAGTACATATGTTTTCTTTATACAGTGTAATTAAGGGTATGTCCACCCTAAAATGGATTTTTATATGCTGCTCCCCATGTCTCCCAGCCCCAACCGCATAAATATTTTTTTCAGAAAGCCCCCAAACTCTTACTTACCTCCCCTCGTTCCTCCGCCGCACTGCCGGCCCTCTGCTTGCGAGAATGCAAGCAAAGGGGCGGGACCGGCAGTCGCGTCTGTGATTGGCTGAGCGGCAGCCAATCACAGACGTGGCTGCCGGTCATTCAGTGCAGCGGAGGAAAGCGGAGAGGTAAGTAAGAGTTTGGGGAGCTTTTGAGAAAAAAAATATGCGGTTGGGGCTGGGGGACATGGGGGAGCAGCATATTAAGGGGGATTGACGCTAGGGGGAGGGATAGTAGAACGGGAGGGAGAGGGAGGAGAGGGAGGGAGGGGAGGAGGGGGGAGAAGGCTGCAGTGCGCATGGCAAATATCTACTGGAGGCAAGATAGCAGGCAGAGCCCGGCTATCCTCCTGGTGGTTAGTTTTGGGACTTTGGGGGGGGTTTACAGGAGAACCCTATGGAGCTGGGATGTGAGGTAAGGATTAAACTACACTACATGGTGGGGCCAGTAGTTGGGGGGATTATAGTTTTGGGGGTGGACATGCCCTTTAACTGCACAATCCCTCCCATAGGGCCCTATCTGGAGGTCAATGGGAGCTAAAACCAGTTCATTTCAGAGAAAGAGATCAGCAGTGTTCAGTTAAATAGAGCCATGCCCCAACCCGCGATCGGGACCCACGATCGCACGTGTGTATGAACCTTAAGACTTACAAATCTTTTGGTTATATGAGTCCTGGATGAACTACTGTACCTTCTCAGTTAAAATATTTGCATTTGAATAAAATATGCTTGCTTCAGACATAAAGAGCATGTCATCCACCCCACTACACTTTCATTCAGTATTCCCCCAAACCTTAAGACAATTGTACTTACCTGTCTCCCTGCTGTCCTTAATTCTCTGTACGGCTGGGTACACACCAGCAGATATTTAAAGCCAACCGACCGATTCATGGCACTTTCGGTCGGTCGGCTGGCCGAAAATATCTGCTGGTGTGGGGCGGCCGGCCGCGACCGACCTCGATCGTCCATTCGTCCGGATCGAACAAACAATCGGACATGTCGGTAAATTCCGATTGATCGTGCGGTCCAATAGGGATCTGCACGATCATTTATCCTGGCCGAGCTGTCGCTCAGAGCAAGCAGAAAGTGACCTCTAACTTCACTGCAACGTTACACATTTAATTTGTTCTAAATAACCGCTGCTATAAAAAAAATATATTCCAGAATGAAACTTAGATGTACAGATGTAAAAATAGTATGAAAAATTAGTAGAACTGTAAAGGATCACCAAATATATATGTCTATTTTGAAATATTTACTTGTTAACTAGTAGAGATGGCTAAAGTTCATTTTGTTTTTAAACTTCTGAACTTCAGTAAAAGTTGGGGAGTTTGAAAACTAACCCAATAAAGTCAATGGAGATAAATAGTTTCAAAAAGTTTGGATAAAATACAGATAAAATAGCAATGGGAACTTACTGTAAATGGCTTTCCCCACAATTGGACAATTGTCGGGTTTCCGCATGCTACATTCCAATTCAAGGGTTACTGAACCATCCATTTGAGGGTTACTGAAATCGAATGCTATATTAGAGGGTTACCGAACGCTACATTCGAGGGTTACCGAAATCGAACGTTACATTTGAGGGTTATCGAACGATATATTTGAGGGTTACCAAAATAGTCATGTTATCAGCCTTTTCCTGCATTAATAGGCTCCCCTTCTCAACTGTCTATTTTTCCCCCAGGTACTTCCTGATTTCCCCTGCATTAAAGGCTATGTCCACCCCTAAAATAAAAATTTTATATCATGCTCCCCCATGTCCCCCAGCCCCAACCGCATGTTTTGTTTGTTTAAAAAGTCCCCCAAACTCTTACTTACCTCCCCTCGATCCTCCGCCGCACGCCGGCCCTCTGCTTGCGAGAATGCAAGCAGAGGGCGGGACCGGCAGTCGCGTCTGTGATTGCTGAGCGGCAGCCAATCACGGACGCGCTGCCGGTCATTCAGTGCAGGGGAGAAAGCGGAGAGGTAAGTAAGAGTTTGGGGAGCTTTTTAAAAAAAACAAACATGCGGTTGGGGCGGGGGACATGGGGAGCATATTTAGGGGGTTTAATGCTAGGGGGAGGGATAGTAGAACGGGAGGGAGAGGGAGGGGGAGAGGGAGGGGGGAGAAGGGCTGCAGCACGCATGGCAGGAATCTCTGGAGGCCAGGTGGCAGGCAGTGTCCTATATGGACCTGCTAGCCTCCTGGTGGGCAGTTTTTGGAACTTTGGGGGGGGACTACAGGAGAACCAGATGGAGTTGGGATGTGAGGTAAGGATTAAACTACACTACATGGTGGGGCCAGTAGTTGGGGGGATTATAGTTTTGGGGGTGGACATGCCCTTTAAGTCTTAACTGAGCAGGCTTCTCCCCCGGGGCGGATGGGTGGGGCAGAGGTTAGGTGATGTTACTCAACCTACTGGAAGCAGGAAATTTGAAGATTCACCCCAATGTATTTTCTCACAGGCACCATCCAGAGATGTGCTTGTCGGCTCTTTTTAAAGGAAAATAAAATACTGCAGGCTTTCATTTATCCCTAACTAGTTTGTAGACCACAGTTGCCCTTTAACTAGGACAAGAACTTTGCAAATATACTCACTAGTGCTAAGATGTCCAGACAGGAAATATGCACAATAATCTGTTTTTGGTTTTATTACAGCTCTTCAATTTGGCTATGGTAGCTTTAAATAACTGAAAATTTAAAGGTGTTTTTCTTAAAAAGAACACAGGATATTCACACGTACGCACATAAATCTACTCTTTTTTAGCATCACACCCCTATTTCCTCACGTTAACTTATATGGTTAATATGGGTTAACTAGACTGCTGGTCTCAAATCCAACTATATAAAGATCAACTAATATAATAGGTTGTATGCGACAAACAGCCTAAATAATTGTTTTTTTTGTGAGAGAGTGCAAGGTAGCAGAAGGTAGTGATACCCAATATAGTTTAATTTACATATTAATCTTAACAAGAAAGCAGCAGGGGATCCCCAGGGCTCCAAGTCCCCTGCAAAAGGAATCAGTAGATAACAGCTGAAACTCTAGTTGTCTCACTAAATCACTGAGGCAGAAACTACAGCGCTGCTCCCTCTTGTGACCTTGGAACTTCTAATTAAGGATAATGGATTAAGTATGACTTATAGGTAATATTAATGCAGCAATGGAAAAGGTAGTTAAAATGCTAATAACTTTATACCTACAATGTATATTTACAGAAGTTTTAGCCAATAAAAAGACAAGATGACTAAAGTTTATGATTTGCATGAAAAAGGGAGTTCCATTAAAGTCATTTCATATAACATAATATCCTTTGGATTCAGGGAACTTTTTAGGGATAGAAACAAACACAATGATCTAGTCTAGTATGCAAATGAATAGGATAATAGGCATATAACAATATTTTTAACATTTTGGTCTAAAGGCAGCCCAGCATCTGTACAGTATTATCATATTATAATCATATCATGTGCAGTAACCAAATAATGGACCTATAAATGTGTTCCTTGTGTCTATAGGGGAAAACTTTAGGCCTCAGTTTTTTCTCCAAACAACCTGACTGTAGAATAAGAAGGAATACAATAAAAATAAATTTCATGCTCATTAACATGAGTCTTTAGCTTTAAAGGGACGTTAACCTGTTCATGAAAGGTTAACGTAACATGGCAAAAGACATCCATGCAGCTGCCCCAAGTCATTCAAAATTGCTTTTGCATCTATATCAGCGTGATAGCTGCCATTAAAGTCACGCAGGGGTTACATCTAGGTCTGAATTTTCCCAAAGCCACAAAAGCAACTGAATCTCCAGAAGGAGCTTGCTGCTCTTAATTTTCCTATTCGTCTCTTTGTAAAGGAACAAGGTATTCCTTAATAAAATGCTTTTGGCATCAATTCAGTTTTTTTTTCTTAAAAAAGATAAATAAGGTAATATTGTAGCATAATGTGCACACAGTACAATACAGTTTGTGCTGAAGATAACATACTGCTTTTTCATTTTTCAAAGAAAGAAGACTGATATACACCCAGAGTGTCGGACTGGAGAGTTGGTGCCCATCAGGAAATCTGAGACCATGGGCCCACTCGGATGAGTTTTTAAGGACACACGTATCATTTCATACTTCTATTATTACTCATTTACATATCTATCTTACTCCCACTGACTCGTCTTGTTTTAAAATGTTTTTCTTACTGTCCCTTTGGCTCTGTATTTAAATTTTATCAGTTTTCTCCGTTTTCTTGGATGAATGGGCTATGGACCCACTGGGGGATTCCCTGTAACCCTGTGGGCCAGTCCGACACTGTACATCCCCCCATACTGGGGAAGAAAAGAGCACCTATAATCAGCCAACTGGGACTGCACTAGGCAAGCTTGTCATAAGAGAATATTCACTACAGTTCAGTAATAATTACATTTATACAGTAATTGTATTATAAAGTTCACAGATGTCTATTGACAAAAAAAAATGTTAAGCAATAATTAACTAAATTAAGATGACAAACTGTCACTATAATAAAACCAAATGATCTTTCCTAATATACTTGAACAGTGTTAAGTGACATTGCGTCTTGCTTTTCAGCTGCATTGTACAATAAAGTTAACAGCAGAAACTCTAAAGTAGTTGTCAATTCCCATCAAGCTTTTAATCTAATAGCAGAAGAAACACAAGAGTTATACAACTTGAATTGGCATCATCAGACAACGATCCACACAATCAGAACACACAAATGTCTTCAGAGGAGAAGACACATAAATGGTATAAATAGCCAAATGAAAGTTCATGGCATGACTGATCCCATGACCAATGAAGTACTGGTCTTGGGACAAAATTTGTCATTATTGCCATGAGCACTCACTATTGCAAATCATTGCATGTGTCGCCCAAAAAAAGCAAAACTAATTTATATTGCAGAATCCCACAGTTTAGAACGGAATAATGTAAGTTTTATAATCGTGAGAAGCAATATGCTAACTTTCAACCCAATGTGTACAATAGATTAACAGGAACAGTACTTCTTCTGTCTTTTTCTATCTCTGAAAGGCACACACAGTACGTTTGGCCTTAAAACGTATTACAGGATATTGATTTTATTATCTTGACGTCAGTGAGACTTTTCAAATTGCCAAAAGCACAATTAAGTCTGTAAATATTGTCTAACCATGTAATAATAGGCTCTCCTGCTCTACATCTACTGTAATGTGTTCATCCCCTTTTCTATGCAGATCACATTAAAATAGAACTCAAACTCTAGATAGTTCTAGGTGATGGTTACATATATAACATAAGGTATTCCCCAAGTGGTGCTATATAAATAGAATTATAGATAAATACAAAGATGAAAAGTTGTTTTCAGTCTTTATGTCTCGTATAAAAACACAAATTATAGTAACTTGCTGGACTGTTGTCTTTTTTCAATCCATAATTAACTATGTTAACTATGTAATGCCCATATACAAAACGCAGTTTTCATTCATCCACAATTGTCAGGAAAGCTCACCAGTCTGCACCCCCTCACTCACACAATGATCTTGCTGGGGGAGAATGGTGCTAGAAAGGTTAATACATGCAGCCTGTTGACAATCTAAACAAAAGACAGGAGCTTAGGTTACCATTTCTTTGTTATAGTCACCTGGCAGAATTACAGTCATCTGTCCCTCTGGTACAAATATTCACAATTAGTTGTCAGTAATAGCACAATATGGAAAAATGGCTCATTCATTCGTCTTTTACAAAACATGATTCACACAAGAAATGGCTCCAGGGAAAACTGGTACAAATATTACTGGTGAAAATGTCTATTTACTGGCCTTCCTTTAAAGCTATCCACAGTGGGGAGAGTTACTGAGCAGCAGCAAACTAAAACAAAACTAATTCTATAACAGTATCAGAGCCTTAATATTTATTTCTTTGTCAGCAAGAAATATTTCTACTTCTAGTATTTTACAGAAAGGCCATATACTTAATATTTCATGTTTTGTAGATAAATAGACCTTTTGTAATATTCATCATTAATGCATGAATCAGTAACACTTATCATAAACACAGAAAAACATATCCTTATTTTAATTATTATTCAGTATTCACAAAATAAATAAATAATAGGTTGATATGTTGGGTGTTAGGAAAGGTCAAATATTGAAAGGCACTGAGAGCACATTAGCGAGCTTTGGCTGCAAACAATGACTTAAACATACGAAAATCACATAGTACATTAATTGCCTTGAATGTGTTATTAAATAGTAAATACATATTTTAAATTTTAAATATAAATTTACAGAACACTTGTATCGGGAAATAATCTGCATATGAACCCATCTGGAAAAGTCTAAGGGCATGACTTTTTCTGATGCAGAAAAAAAACAGTGATAACATCAATAAAAACCAAGCTTTATGTTGAAAAATCTTATGAAAACATCTCTAGTAAAAGTTTTGCCAAACAGTATAAATTCAAACACCTTTTTTCAACTTTTTTACAAACATGAAAATATTCTAAAAAAAAACAATTGTGTATACTCAAGCCAGTGGTAAGGGGTGGAAGCATGCCTACTGGTGACATAGCCCACAGTATTCAGAGGAAGCACCAGCCCTCATACTGGCTAGAAGCATGATCCTTTTAAAGATAGGAATGTACTCTTTTTAATAGAGGGCACTTGAATGGGGACCACAGTTACCCTAAAACAAAGACTGTTAAATAATTTCCAAGCAACAAAACACCCCTACAAATGCATTATCAACTAATTTTTACCAAAAAAACCCCCAATTTTCAATGCTTTTAAATATTTTCACCCCCACCAGTCAGCTGCTAAAATGCTTTTTTGAAAATCAGAGATGAATTAAGATCATATGGGGCCCAAGGCAGTGACATAATTTAGGGCCCCCTTTTTTTGCTACATATATTCTATAGACTGTTTTTTGTTACTGCTTCTGAAGCTGGGCCCCCAGAAGTTTCCTTGGCACTAGGAAGGTGCCTAGGGTTGCCTTGTGGATAATCCTGCTCTGTTGAAAATGGCCCCTCCCCTTCACTTGGCGATATTTTTGCCCATGGGAATCCCAGTGCAAGCAGACATTTGCTCACATTAAAGGACATGTCCACCCTTATAATAAACTTTTAGCCTATAATAGAATACCTTCCCCCAGCCCCAACCGCTATAAAATAAATTTAAGATCTTTACTTACCTTCCCTCTCTCCTCTGACGCCCGGCCCAGCCCATGCTTGCAAGACACTGCAAGCAGGGGGCGGGGCCGGCAGCCTCGTCCGTGATTGGCTGAGGCAGCCAATCACGGACGCGGCTGCCGGCTTCTCAGAATGCCGGGGGAGAGAGGGAAGGTAAGTAGAGAGAGGGGGTCTTTCTTAAAGGGCATGTCCACCCCCAAAACTATAATCCCCCCCACTACTGGCCCCATTGTGTAGTGTAGTTTAATCCTTACCTCACATCCCGAGCTCCATAAGGTTCTCCTGTAGTCCCCCCCCAAAGTCCAAAAAACTGCCCACCAGGAGGATAGCAGAGTCCATATAGGACTCTGCCTCCTACCTGGCCTCCGGGAGAAGTTTGGCATGCGTACTGCAGCCCTTCTCCCCCTCCCTCTCCCTCCCTCTCAGGATTCCCTCCCCCTAGTGTAAAACCCTTAATATATATGATTCCCCCTGTCCCCTCAGCCCCAACCGCTCCATTTTTATTCTTAGAAAGCTCCCCTAACTTTACTTACCATCCCTCTTTCCCCTGCCGAAATGAACTCCCGGCAGCCGCGTCCGTGATTGGCTGCCGTTCTGCCAATCACAGACGCGACTGACGGTCCCGCCCCTCAGCTTGCATTTTCTCGAAAGCAGAGGGCCAGCAGCGCGGTGGAGGAAAGAGGGGAGGTAAGTAAAGTTTGGGGAACTTTCTAAGAGTAAAAATATAGCGGTTGGGGCTGGGGGGACAGGAGTAATCATATAATAAAAAATGATTTTAAGGGTGGACATACCCTTTAAAATTATTTTTTAGCGGTTGGGGCTGGGGGAAGATATACTAATACATGGGCAAGGGGTTTTATGTTAGGGGGAGGGATCGCAAAATGGGAGGGAGAGGGAGGGAGAGGGAGGGGGAGGGAGGGGGAGAAGGGCTGCAGTACGCATGCCAAACTTCTCCTGGAGGCGAGATAGGAGGCAGAGTCCTATATGGACCCAAGGAATGCACAAGGCCCAATACAATATAATACTATCTTCACATTGGAATAAGGAATTTTAGTACATATTACTGTGAAGCCTTCCAAACACACCAAGGTGTCTTGCCAGTTACCTGTCCCAATCCCAAATGACACATTCAGCACTTTATTAGATGAAGAAATGTAAGGATATTATTGCCTCCAGAGTAAGCTGGCTCCTCCCTCAATGCAGTCAGTCAGACGGTGACTGCTGACATCATAGCAAATTCTTGAGTGCTGTTTCCCATACTGCCTCCACTGCCCATGCTCAAGCTCATGGATACTTTTGCCAGAACGGAAAAGATAACTTTTCACTAAATATCTGGTTAAAAATGTGATGTGAGGTCCAACTTCCTACAATTTTCCCAACATTTTAAAGGAATTATGCTGTACCAAAAAGCATTTTACCTTGTAGGTGTGAAGAGCTCTAAGGTGGAGAGCACTAAAGTGAGCCAGCAGTACAACTTTAATAGCAAGATTGAGGCAAAAATAAGTGCAGTACATTGCCAATAAATTAGGCTTCCATAAGATTTTGGTGGTGCCTTTTCCCTTTAATAAGGCACCAGTATTTATTTCGACAACACTGAACCTTCTAAATATAAACAGAGTAGCGATGGATCAACATATCTTACAACTTCCTTTACTGCAATCAGTGTTCAAATGTTCCAAGGATCCAAAGTAAATCACCAGTAGTTTTGCCTCAAGAAGCCCATCAAGATCTTTGCTTTGCAGTTTCCCCCAAAGCATGTATAATTTGCTGCATTTTCACATGTCCCAAATGTCGTTTTAAATATCCACCACTGTTATTATATCATTACCATATTAAATCTTATAGCTATAAAGCATTATACATGTCAAAAAATGGTATAAACATTATACTATGACCTGCAAGAGTTAATGGAGAACTATAGTGCATATAGAGTTTTTCAAAAACAGTTAAAATGAAAGGAACCTGGGTCAGAGACGAAGGATTGGGGGACTTTCTACCTCCCAATATAATTTGTGCGAGGAGCGGCAGCACAAAGAAAACTTCTTCCGCCAGTCTTCCTCAGTGTTTCAGCACTATTTTTAATACAGGAAGGCTCAGGGCACTAACCTGGCAGATCAAAACTGTACCTGCTGTAGCTCCTCAATTAAACAATATTAGGAGGTGGAAATAATCAATCCTACCTCCCTGCCCCAGGTAAGTCAATTTTGACAGTATAGTTGTCCTTTAATATAAATCAACATCAGAATAAACTGAAAAATAATTTTCTCTGGTCAGTCTACTGATGTGAGCTCCATAGTTACCAAATAAATGTATTTCCATTAATCTAACTTGGTAATGCAGGGAATTCAGCACCATGGAGAGCTACAGTACACAGACGTAGACAAACACTCTGATCACCCTCCCTTTTGATCTGATAAATTATCAGACTATCAAGGAAATGTCAGTTGTATTCAGAACATCTGATAAAGAGCTTGTCCTATCCAGATCCATGAACCCACATCTGCCAGGGCATTTTTTTCACTTCTTTCACCCAACATGTATTGTAGATGAATTATTTATACATGTGAAAGAATAACTACTAGAAAACTATATGAATTGTCCCTAATGACCAGAGTCCAATTTTTACATTAGTATTTTGCCTACAAGTAAATAGTTAACCCTATATCCCCCATGACAGCAACAGTTGGAACTTGGGATCCTAACAAATCCCCCCTTAAATCTTTTTAAGTGTCTGCTATAGGACTGTTACATGCATTCCCTCCCATACCAACACAACATAGGCATTATGCCAGCCTGAGAACTTTTCTCCATTGGGTCCCTAGACTATAGATAGTATTGATTAATTCTGGATTTTAAAGCTAATCTGCAATTCCTTCCAGCAAACAGAGGAATCTGGTAAAATGATTATATCAGGGCAATTCATATTTACAGCAAATAAAGATAGGAGCCAGCTAAACATTAAATATTGATTAAAGTCAGCCCTCCCCCATTATACACTGACATGTGGAATCCTGTGCCTATCACATCTAGATGTCCAATCTCCTAGATCTCTCCTATCTCTGCCTATGGATCCAGATCACAGAAAGTCCCTGTCTACTCTATGTCACTATTCCACTGCACAGGTCAGGTAACCTGGATCTGTCAGATGGGAACACACACACATACATTGTGGACTCTCCCTGGTGTGATCTGGCTGATAAACACACAAGCAGCCGCCCATCTGTACTGACAAGGCTGGAACAGTAGATTAGAGACACCAGCAGGCACACAAGCAGCATTAGCCGAGATCTTCAGGAAGAAGCGGAAGGTTGGAGATGTGTCATATCAGCAGGGAGGAGATGGGAGCGGAGAATCCCCAAGTCACTCACCAAGTAGCGCTGGAGATCAGTAGGCAGCACCGGTAACACTAAGCTCCATATCGCCCCAGTCTGCAGCTGACAGCAGGGGAGGAGGCGGAGGCAGGATGTGAGCACACACACACACACACACACACACACACAGGTCCTGAATCATTCAGGCTCAACCTGGGTCACGTGGGTTGATCCCCATACATAACACAGCAGTCGGGGGGTGGGGGGGAGGAGAGAGAGAAAACACATTCGGAAGGTGGAAAACAAACCTGTGGGTTCAGTTTGAAATGAACCTTGTAATGTAGGGAAAGTCAATCTGAACACATGATCCAGCAAGAAAATAAAACCTGGAGTCATCTGATGTTGGTACAGCAAACAGACTCTGGTAACATCCTAGCTGAGCCTACATCGGATCGGATTATAGGCACAGGGGAAATTTCTACTGTCCCAGGACTCGCCCTGGGTCTGGCACTAGATGTCAATCCCTAGTATATAATGCTCTTTATTACATCAACCAAAAGGGGTCTTTTCCACACTTTATACATAAACTCCTAACACACACACCCACAAACACACACATACCCCCACACACACATACAAACACCCCCCCACACACACACCCAAGCCCCTCCCACACACACATACACCCCCCCAACCCCACACACACACCCTGAGCAGCCTCCTCTACTGCTCTTAGAGTTGGTCACATGCTCGCACAGCAGCAGTGGGTGCAGCTTGGGTATTGGCTTGAAACTTTTTTTATTCTGCAAAGAGTCAACCAATGTCAAGGTATTTGTAACATGTGTTTAAATACTAGCCTAGGACTAAAATATGTCAATGACAGTTTCTTACCAAAAACCTGTCACACATTACGAAAGGCTAGCCTACAGTATGCTTTTACAGGAGATGTGTTTGAAAAGTATTTTGTGTGTTGTATGTAAAAGGTGTGAATAAAATACATTTGGATCAAGACTGGCGTGTACTGTTGGACTACTTTATCTTTGCGTTGTATGTAAAACACATCATATTCCTGTTATCTGAGTCTAATATTTCTATCCAAATGGAAAGCTATAGGCTGTTTTTCATATTATGTAAAATTAATACTCATCCTGGAGGAAATTCACAAAAGCATTTCCTCCGACTTTCCATTCTCATTTTCTAAATTAGCTTTTTATTGCTCTTTCACCTTATTGGGACATTTTTACACTTTTCTCTGCTCTCATGGGTGAGAGAGGGCCGGCCAACATTTGTGTCCCCCCAGAATGTCAATATTAAAAGACCACGGCAGCCCTGGAAAGAAGATGATCTGTACTAAACTTGCTTTTTGTGGATTCTGAAAGTGATATTTCAGAAGTAGCTCATGGGCCAGTGATCTGAAATCTTTTTTTACATTGCAGTTTTTCTAAAAACAATAGATTCAGGTAATCAAATGGCAGGTTAAAGGACATCTATAGTGAAAAAAACACATTGCCCCTTTGCAAAGTTAAATTGATGTCCTCTGTGCTGCCTTAATCCTATCTCTGTCAGTAACTTTGTTTAACCATGGTGTCAGATCTCTGTGCAGCACTCCCCCCTTCCCCGTCCCCTCTGTTACCTCCTCCATGTCTCAACTTCAGCTAACCGACAAGCTTATCATGTGCAGTAGGAGTTAAAAGTTCAACATCCTGAAAAACACACCCACGCACAGTGGCCAATAGAAAGCAAGCTGTCCTGGAGACAAGGAAGAAGGAGAACAGTACAGTTTACGATCTCTCACTTTGTGACCCATTATCAATCAGTGAAAGCTATTAAGAAGGGGGTCAAGTACAACCTTATATCTACCATCAAAGCTACCTCTCTCCCCCTGCTAATCCTCTTATCTCTATGTTTATTACATAGCAGGGAGGGGGGATCACATCACAGGGATTTGATTGACAGTCGAAGTAGGAGTAGAGGAATGCAATCACGTATTCTTCTAACTGGTGTATCTCAGGACAGAGAGGAAATCTGAAAAAAGACACTCTGGAAGAAAAAAGTTCATTTTCCCACTATAGATGCCCTTTAAGTGCACCAAAGAACTAGACATTATGCTGTTAGATCATAGTAAACAGTTCAGATCCGTGTAGATTTTTATCTCATTTGTATATTTAAAACAAACAGGATTTTATACAGAATAAATTCATACAAATGCTGTGTGTGCCAAGAAATGATTTGTGTCGAGATAAATGCACATTGATTTAATGGATTTTTACATATTAATCCTTCTATGGAAAATTACTTAAAATGTAGAATAAGCCAATTGAATGATTTATATCAGCTTATTTCAGTGCCATATGTTTCTGCCTGTCTACATTTCTAATAATAGAAATGTTTTTGTGAGAAAGGTAAAAGAAAAAGTACTTAAAGGACATGTTCACCCCTCAAATGAAAAATTATATATAGGTAACTACCCCACCAACCCAAACCAATAGTTAGAAAGCTGACAGATGTAGGACTTACCTGTTAAACAACAAAATGTTGCTCTTCCCCTCCCATCTGTTTCTCAAAAGGTTTGGCCTCCACTTTAAGCTCTCCAAGCTTTTTTAAAAGCTTTACATGCTCAGAGGAGGCAGTTATGAGATTAGCATGCAGTCATTGACAGTGGCGTCATCTATCATATCCATTACTGACAGCTGCTTACTGGAAGAACCAGAAATCAGAAAGAGGTGACAGAGCATAAGGTAGCTGTTAGAAGACCCTTTTTTTGGTTTGATATATTCCAATGTACGAAATGAATAAAGTGATAAAAGAGATTTTACTGCACCTAACGTGTTGTGTAATCCTTTCTCCCAGCGCTGAGGGTCTCTCAGTGGTCTAAGACAGGCATCAGTGTCCAGGTGGGACTAGTGCAGGATATTTATTCTAACAGCAGCATTTCAGGTTTCACTTACATCTCTCAGCTTTCTAACTATTGCATTTTTGGGGTTTGAGGGGTTATTTTACTCCTTCATTTGAGGAGTGAACTAGCTCTTTAAGATCCACAAGGAATTACCCATATATTAGTGCTCATAAAAACCTGTTACCACATTGCACTTCAGCACCCTATAGAAATGAACAGAAAAACAGGCAGTAGGAAAAACATTCCTGTAAACAACAATACTGAGAGAAGTAGAAGAAGGTGGCCACGTATATGCCTGCTGCTCCTATACACACGTTAGAAAGACACTGTGCGGATTATCTGCTTGTTTACTGAGCACGAGCCTCTGAAATTAAATCAGACTGGAAAGGAAGCACCAGAATGGTGGCTTAGTTGTAAGCAATGATGCTTTGCAGGGTTGAATCCGGGGAATCTGCAAAGAGGGTTCACTCTGGTTACTTCTGTTAGCCTGTGTATGCTTGATAGGGTTCTGAGATGAGATCATACGCTTCTGAAGAGATATCCAATGAGAATAATTGTAATAAGTATTGCAAACTATGTTCTGTGCTTTATAAGAAAATAAATACAATAAGGATCATGCATTTGAGTGTTTGTGGTAGAGCCTAGTTTAACATTTGCCAGTAACTTATATTCCTCTCATGGGGAATGGGGGAATTAACATAAGGGAGGATTGATCAGTCCATGAATATCCCTTTTATTTAGGATGGTAAATGTAACTTGGAATTATCTAGCTATGGGTTACGTACAACAGATTACATCTAAAGGAATAACCTGACTTATTGCAGTGCTGGGCACAAAATGACCATTTTCTTCCTTCTCTGTGTCTCTAGCTCCCATATTCACATATATTTATGATATTGTGCATATTGCAAATATATACAAACATATATCTGTTGTATTCAACTAGATCAACTGGACTTAAAGGGCTAGTCCAGCCCAAAAATGAATATTTACATACAGGCAAATCACCCCACAAAACCCTAAACGGCAATAGTTTGAAATCTGAAATATATAAGTTTAACCTGAAATCCTGCACAATGTCCTGTTTCTCATGTTTCTGCTTCCTGGTTCTTCCAGTTAGTAACTGTCAGTTCTAGATTTGACAGTTGACATCACAGCCAATGACTGAATGATAATCCCCTAGATGCCTCTTCTGAGCATGCCTAGGCTCAGTACAGGCTCAGTACAGGTTTCTAAATTGCTCAGTTTCCATGAGGCACCCAGAAGCATAGCAGACATACAGTAATGAATTCATAGGACAAACTATGATATATCAACATATTTTAAAGAGGCCATTCTTTCTAAAAGATGTTCATATGAGGGTGGAGTTGTCCTTTAAGGCTGGGATTCCCGGCAATTTCGGTCGATTGCCAAAAATATTGGCTGGTGTGGGGCGGGCGGCCGCGACCAACATCGATCGTTCGTTCGTCCGGATCAGACGAACGAATGATCGGGCATGTCGGAAAATTCCGATTGATCGAGCAGTTCCCTATAGTACCGCACGATCGATTGCTCGCAAATTCGGCCATGGATGAATTTGCTGTGACCAACAGACATTTGTCCCGGCCGAGCACTCGCTCGTGGCGAGCGCTCGGTCGGGACAAGAAGTCCCTCCGTGTGTACCCAGCCTTAAGTTTAGTTTTTGAACTAAACTAAACAAGAACTAACTTTAAGTCCAGTTGATCTAACTGAATACATCAGATATACCATGACCTGGATGAATAAGAACCTTGACAAGCTCCACAACATATATCTCTACTCTCCCATAACCAGCTGTGTATGCATTACCCATTTCTTTAAGACTGTATGACTTTAAAAAGGTAATATCTCATTTTACGCATTCTTCTGTGAGACTTTTGAACACCATCTTATAGTTGGCAAGACAGGCGAATCCTGATTGGGCAATCTGTGCCTATTTAGCAGAACATTTTCTTAAATTGTATACACATGCTTGAGTTAAAAAAAACTTTTAAAGATTTTTCTATATTTTTCTAATATTTTGTTCACCCTGTATGACAATAGATCCCATGCTATTTGTTTGTAATTCCCGCTAACGTCTTTGTACAGTTGTGTGAGGTTTCCCATAGTGCATGTGATTTAGAGCCAAGACAAATCTAAACAGAATTTTTTTTAATTAAAAGATATGTATAGAGTGTATGCAGTCAGATACAGTCAGTAGTTAGACTGGAAAAACATTATACCCTTATTCTATAGTAGTGCTATAGGAAATAGCTATTGATAACATTATGGGAATTGTAAAGAATATTAGGCTAAGTTTACTGACATTGTAAACTTGTGATAATCAGCGTGTTGTTAGGTGGCATTAAAAATGTCATAAACATGCATCACATTTCTGACTTGATTCTAATTGAAATGTAAAGAGCAACATTTTTAAAAAATGATTTTTGTAAAAAATCCCATTTTTATTTACTCTTTTAATAAAATGCAGGAACTCACTACTTTATTAGAAACAGCTAATGATATCAAATTTGCTCATCAGCATAATAAGTACGGCAGATTCCTCTAATGATAACAAACAGGAATTACTGAGCATATTAACATTGTTATCTGCTTGATTATTTGGTATTTGTTCAACATAGTTTGTATAAAGTGTGCTTTTTTTTTAACAGTAGGTGTTCATAAAGGCTTGGCGTATGATGATTAGCAATTAGTTACTGCATCAAGTAATTAGTCTGTATTATCAGGGATAGTCCAAAAAGGGCTCTGACCCATCTGATTGGACAGTTTACCATGATAAGCCATTTTATTAATGCTTTAGTAGAATAAGCAAGTTTAAAGGACAACTCCCCCCATAATGACATCTTTAAGAAAGAATGGGCCTGTTTCAAATATGTTAAGATGTCCTACCATGTCCTATAAAATGAATCATTAACTTTCGTCTGCTTTGCTCCTGAATACCTCATGTAAACTAAGTGGTTATATTTGTTCATTTAGTTAGGTAGTTATGAGCTTGAGCATGCTCAGATGAGGCAGCTAGGGGATTAGCATTCAGTCATATGACTGACGTTTGTTAACTAGAAGAACCAGGACTCAGAAATAGGAGCAACAGGACATTGTGGTGATTTACCTATAAATCATTTTTCATTTGAGGGCTGAACAGACATTTGACATTTGGGGAACATTTCATCCAAAGAACAATGCATTTTAGGAAAAGAAGGGTTAGGTTATTGTTGGTTTTTTTGTTTGTTTGTTTTTTTGCCTTTTTTTTTTTTTTTTTAGAAGAAACTACATTTCCCATGAAGCCAATCATGACACTTGTCCTCATTGCCATTTTGTTAGAGGAAGTCTTAACCAGCCTTTATAAACTCATTTATACTTCAGTGAATCTACCTGATATCAATCTGTTTTAATATAGTCTTATGGAAGCAGTCAGGCAGGGGAAGTGGTTTTGTAGATTATATTTATGTGCAATAGGCAGACTCTGAGACCTTTAACACAGAAGTAGAGCCTGGTTAGCTTACAGGTAGTGTAGACAGCCCTTACACACACACAGTCATGCATTTCATTTAAAGTTTTATTGAGCATTGGTTTAAAAACAAAATAAAACAATGTAATATTTTTTTATTGGGTTAATTTGCAACTTTAACTGTAATTTCATGGTGTAGCGCAACTGCATTTGTGTTGTGTACTTACCAACATCGTTAATGTGATTGTAAGCCCTTTGTTTACTATTAATCTATGATTAATATGTAAGAATTGAGCAGAATCTTGAGGTTTATTTCAGAATACTGAAGAATTAACTCTCACCCATATATAAAACATGCTACTTTTTATGCTTTTTGTTTTCAGATGTCACACTAAATCTATTGCAATTTACAATCTTCACTTTTTGAAATTTTCTTTTTAAAGAACTACACCAGACCCACATCCCCTTCTGGCTTGCAACAGCTGGAGATATGAAGATTACATCCTAGCAATACTGGATTAGTTTGTTAATGTCTGTTTCCCATTGGCTGGAATACTATGTCGATTGCTCAGCAGCAAAACAAGGTACAAAATGAGATGTTTTCAGAAGTGCATAATGAAGTAATCAGATGTTTTCAGTGTGTTCATCTAGAAATACAACATGAAAACATCAATTACCAATGCTGGATTAGTCTTGGATGACAAATTTACATTTGCAGTAAATAGATTTTCCTAATTTATTCGGAAACTTCCCTTTCTTTTTATCCACCAGTGTTTCAGTGCGACACAAAATATAAATGTAATCTATATATGACAGATAGGGAATCCTTAAAGGGCTTGCTCAGTTATTAAAGTGATACAGTTAAAATAATAGTTTTCCTTTAGATGTAATCAAGGGTTAAATTTTCTGGTATTTTCCAAAATCTTAAAAATATACTTTGTATTGAAAAAAACCCATAGCTTTCTGCATGTTTGTAAGGTTGTAAACAGCAAGTGTTAAAAGGTCAACTTTGAGTCAATGAATGAATAAGGCTGTGAACACACAGTCCGATATTTTGGCCATAATCGATCATTGCGATTTCATTAATCAAGAAGTCTGTCTGATTTGAAAATTTGCCTCATCAACCAAACCAACCGGAAATTCTGAATGATGGAAGTACATTTTCTCTGATTGTGAGGTATTCAATGGATCACATAATTGGTCATGCCAAAATTTTGCCAGCTATCCTTTCATGTTCAACCAAAGATATTTTCAGACAGTTTTTTTAGATGACATTATTCAGACTAATTTCATGTTTAGAAGCACTTTATATTGCATTTAAGATATAGCAGAGGGCAAGCTGAATTTTAGGACAGATGCCATAAGGCAAAATAAAATTAAGATAAATATCAAAATAAGTTCTTATTTGTATGCACCTAGTGGTTTAACAATCAGTTTGCATACAAAGCAGGCATTTGCTTTTCTCTGCTGTGCGTCAGAGAAAACAGAAAAATATCTGTCAAAACATTCACCTGTCATTTTCCTAAGCTTGGCTACATCAGCTTTCCGCTCATTACCATGCACTGGCAGTAATCGTTAAGGTGTGTTATACAGAAGTGTATTATATATTATATAGGATGAACACTTGTGACTGAATGTAGCCACATATTTGAAAGATGACAAACAGAATCTTGGGTACACACCATTCAATATTTCCGGGTGAACAACCAATATTATTGTGTATCGGTTGGTCGGTTGGTCGGAAATATTGTATGGTGTAGGTGGGGGTGGGTGCGACCAATCTCGGGTGACCGTTCATCCGGATCAAACAAACCGGCGATTGTGCGGTTCTCTATGGAACAGTGATTTGTCACGTCCAACAGATAGCTAGTGGTGAACGGTCGGTCAGGAAAACTCTCATCCCGTGTGTTCCCATCCTTACAGATTCTGTCTGTCATCTTTCAAAGATTGGAACAGTGAGTATCCAGCTTAACTGTAATAGACCAACAAAAAAGTAACATATGACTGGTTGCTGCAGATTATGAAATGCACTGCATTGTGGTTGTGTTTTTCACATGTGTTACCATGTATTGTAGTGTGGACGCAGCATTATAAAGAATTGTTTAAAATTGTTAAATCTTAACACGATTTAGGAACATCCCTGTACAATTCTTTTCAACCAATTAGAAGTTTTAAATAACAGATGCAGATGTAAAAAAGACTTAGTCATCCATGTGAGGACAATATTACTTTGTTTTGAAATGCTTTGTAATTAACTTTCAATACGACTGGGGGTAGGGCTAGTCATTTTGCTAGTATTTACTGTGTACCATATGTTACTTGTCATATCAGCATTGTATAGATGGGAAAGGATGAGAGAGATAGGCACAAAACTGGATCTGTGCCTTACATAAACATTGCTAATGATAATGAATGACAATTCTGTTTTCTTTCAATATAGTCTTTGGTGTAACATATGTAAAACAATATATGTCAGCTGCATATAAACCATTAAAACTCACACATGATTAAAGCCACAGATATATTTACATACTTAGTAATGTAGGGATGGGATTTCAAACCATTACTATAAGCGCTGGGTACAGAAATAGAAAACCTTTTAGAGTGCAGTCGATCTCTTAGTAGACTAACTGTACGAACGGACACTGCCACATTCCACATATGTGTACAAAGAATGTGAGAATTTTCCATATAAAATATTAATATGTTTACTTTCCTTAAGCAATTTGCAGACAGAGTAAGAAGTGGCAGGTTCTAATTACCAGTCTAGTATTTCCTCCTTGTTTTAAAAACTTGACATCTGAAGTCATTAAATATGAAAGCAAACGCATTAGAAAGCAGGTAGGAAGTGTTCTGCTCAAAGCAAGAATGGTCTGTATAAAAAGGATGGTAGTTTTGTTTTGGAAATAGAGATTCAGCTGTAATGTACTAAAAAGGGGATTGGTATCAAGTTAAAACGTAAACAATGTACCATGTCAAAGAGAGTATTGTTATTAATATATCTTCATGTAATTCTCCAAAATGTAGTGTAAGTTTTATTGCATACGTATATAAAAACAGACTATTCCCTGGCATCGCCAATGCTGACTGTACTTTTCCCATAAAAACCTGGAATTATGTGTACGCTTTATGCTACAGTATTTTAGAAATAAAATGGATAGTGGTCATGACTCATGAGCAGTATTTTTGTTTTATAAACAGTGACATGAACTGAGTGAATTTTTTGGTATAGCTATATTTATTTTTTTATTTTTTTGAGTATTTATTGATCTACAGTATCTATTATGTTTGTTATGAATTATGTAGTATGATAATTTGATGACAGAGATACATAAATAAAATGACATACTCCTTTTTTTTAGTAGAGGTTCCATGAAACATTAAAGGGCAACTAAAGCCTCAGAACAACACTGAATCAGAATGCAGAGTACCTTGATAAAAAAAAGTGACAATCTTTGTCTCACCTCCCAACTTGATGTGAGTTCTGAAAAATTTACATTTCTAATATGGGGACGGTGTTTTATTTTCCAGCATTGCAGTATCGCACAGTGCGGTCATGTCCAAATCTAAACTACTGCAGGATATAGTTACAGTCCGTATTAGGCAGGGGAGCATGTGCCTGAAGTCAGGAGGTGTGGCCAGAGAATCCCTATACTCACAGTTATACACACAGTTATCTAATGTTTAGGGGATTATACTGTATTTACTTTAAAGGGCATGTCCACCTCATTTTTGAAAATTTGCTGTAGTGTAGGGCTCCCTCTTCCACCCCCAACTGCTATGTTAGCTTGTAAAAAAACTTACCCAAACTCTACATACACTGCCTCTTTCCCGCGGCGTTCAGACATGGCCCTCTGCTTGCATGAGGGTGGGGTGGAAGTGTGAACCCTACACTACAGCAAAAGGATTTTACACTAGGACCAAGGGAACCAGGGATTTGGAGGGAGGGCTGCATGGAGCAAGCCAGAAACCTCTCAGAGGCAGAAACGTTTTCCCTCCAGCCAGGCTCCTACTCTTTTTAGGATTTTGGGCAGACATTACAGGAGAACCATTTGGATCAGAGATGTAAGGTAAGGATTTTTAAACACTACACAGTGGGGCCAGTAGTGGGGGAGAATTTAGTTTTGGGGGTGGACATGTCCTTTAATGCCATTTATTGGGGTGGTAATTTACAGTTTATTGGTGTTCTTGGGGGGATGCTTTCAGATTATGGAGTATAAATATTTAAATTTAGTTCTCTTTTAAAACAGTTCCAAGGAATTCCACAAGGGTAAAAGGGTTAAGAAACTCTTTTTTTATTTAATATTTTGATTGTATAAACAAAATTACAAATAACAAAGAACACTCATGTGTAAAATCTGTAAAAAAAAAAAAGGTGAGATGTCCAATTAGCTCTTTTGAGTGAAACTATTGGGTTGTATTTTTTTTTTGGACATATGCAGCGCCTACAATTAATTTTATTATTTACATCAGGCCCTGTCCTGAGAGCTTACAATCTAAATACCCAATCAGTGTGTCTTTATGATTGTGGGAGAAACCAGATCACCCAGAGGAAACCATCGCAAGCACAGGGAGAACATATAAACTCCTTGCAGATAACAGTTAAAAGGGTTTACTATGAGGTGTAAAATTGTACCTCTGCTGTTATCTGCATGAAGCATTCAGATTTAGGCCTTGGTCTCACTACTGCGCATCGGAGCGCGAATTGCATTCCAATCACGCTTCTGGTTCTCATTGCCAATACAATGCTTTCGGGAAGTTGCCACTATGTGCACTGCGGTCTGGTCCGTTACTGGTTGCATGCGTGCATGACTTTCTGTGCATATCGCATGCATGCTAACAACATTGAAATGGCCCAGAATGCAGCGCACACAGATAGGGGCAGACTGGGACCTTTTGGCCTGGGGGTTAAATACAAGCAAGTGACCCTTTAACAGTAGATTGCAACATTTTAAGTGTATGATGTAATACAATCATAATCTTAAAATCTTCGCCCTCCCCCTACAAGTACCTGGAGTGAGATCCTGTCCTCAACTAAGTCCTCATCCCTGGGTACACTTTCTAAGTCATGTTATACTTACCCAAAGTTTCCTTTGTTCCTAATGAACTCTAGGGCTGACTAACACTGAATAATAAACTTGGGGGCTGACTAACACTGGCTAATGAACTGGAGAGTTGCCAACACTGCTTAATGAACTGGAGGGCTGAAAAAACTGGCTAATGATCTTCAGGGCTGACAACACTTGCTAATCAACTGGAGGACTTATGGCACTGGCTATTGAACTAGGGAACTGACAAACAATGCTAATGCTGGAGGGCTGACTGGTAAACAATCTGAAGGAGGAGGAGTTTCCTGTTCGTTGCATATATTAGAGCTAGAGGCATGTGCTGTGCCTTTCAAGCACATAACTTACTAATAGCTTCTGTGGCAGCCCAAATTGTTCATTGCAGACCAGCCCGGGGGGCATTTGCCCCTCAGCCTCCTGGGCCAGTCCTCCCCTGCACACGGAGTATCACGCACAGCAGCTCATTGCAAAAATCCTGTATGTGTTGCTCTGTGTGATAATGGGACCTTATCCTTAATCAACTGTTATTTCAAGCTGTTGGAAATGGTCCTTACAGACCAAAAGTTTCCCATGGTTGCGGCCGTCTCTTTGTACTGTAGTATAGGGAGTCGGCCATGATCGTTAGGGTGTGTGGCAGTCCAGAACAAGCTCTCCGTACTTAGGGAGAACATTTGGGACTGTATATGGCAACTTCTTTGAAAGATTGATTCAGTATGTACCCAGCAAATTACGATTTGGAGTGTTTTGCTGCAGAAATAAATCAGAACAAACTCATCCAAAATGCTACTGTTATGCTTTAGCCTAAAAAGGAGTTAACTTGCTGATCTAGTCTTATTTTGCCCCATATTTACCTCTGCTTTATAAACAGAAGGATTTCAATTTAAAGGGTATGTCCACTGATTTTTAAAGATTCCTTGTTTTTGTTTAAAGGGCAAGTTCAGCCCTGAAATGAAAACTTACATACAGGTAAATCACCTCCTAAAGCCCTAAATGGTAATAGTTTGAAATCTGAAATATTTAAGTCTAACCTGAAATCCTGCACAATGTCCTGCTTCCCCTGTTTCTGCTTCCTGGTTCTTTCAGTTACTAACTGTCAGTTATAGATTTGACAGTTGACCTCAAGGGTAATCCCCTGTCTGCCTCATCTGAGCATGGTCAAGCTCAGAACCAGGTCATTTAATTTCTCCATTTCCACAAGGCATCTAGAAGCATAGCAGGCATACAGTAATGATTCCACAGAACAAAGTATGACATATCAACATATTTTAAAGAGGCCATTCTTTCTAAAATATGTCATTATGGGGGTGGAGTTGTCCTTTAACTAAAGATCAGGAGGTAAATGAGCTTTGTCTTACCTCCCGTTCTTCAGTAAAACTTGCAGGCGAGAGGCCAGAACTTACCTCAGATCGCTCCAGCACCAGCTTCTCGCTGACAGGTCCCAACACATCCACGCTCCCCTGCACTGTGTGCACATGGGTGTACAATGCAAAAGACTGTGGATGTGTCGGAGAATGTCATTTGTGCGATCCTAAGTAAGTTCTGTTCTCTCGCCTGCAAGATTTACTGAAGAACAGGAGGTATGACATACAGTAGCTCATTTACCTCCCGTTCTTCAGTTAAAGAATCTTTAAAAATCGGTGGCTATACCCTTTAATCCTGTAGCAATGCTATTCAATATTGCATTTGCTTCAATAAAGTTTTGTGAATTTTAAATCACACGCCTAAAGGCCAAGACCACCCCTTCCACAAAAATGTCCCCTCCCCCAAAAACCCCAAACCTTGCAATACTTACCTCCATAGCATTCCTGACCTGAAATACACACTCTGCTCTACTGTTCACAGGTTGTTGGAGCCTTTTTTTAAAGCTGTGTGAGCTTGTTACCAGGTCGCACATGGGCAGTCTGCAGCAGCCAGTCTTGGCTGTGATTAACTGCTGCAATGAGGAGAGGCCGAGGAGAATACAGGAAGAATCCGGGAAAGAAAAGCCAGCGGAGTACAGGGTGAGTGTCTTTGTTCAGGAACTCTAGGGAGATAAGTATTGCAAGGTCATGGTTTTCAAATTTATCAAATTTTGTGGGAGGGTTGGACATGATGGATTATGGAAAGCCACAATTGCAATATTAAATAAACTGAGCGGTTGTGGGGGAGAGCGACTATGGCCCAAAATGTATACATTGTTCTGCTGTGTTCTTTTTGCATACTGTGATAATACTCTTCCTCAGTTTTGCATTCTTTAATGTAACTTTTAGACTGAAGCTCTATTAATTTATTCATTTTTATCCTACACTATAAAATGATTCCTACTTACTTTTTTACATAAATTTCCAACATTTTAAGACTGACTGCATTCCTTTCCCCAGTACTAAGGTGGCATTATCGATTGGTGTAGCAGAGTAGTTATTTTTCTTGCACAGTAATATTTACTCTTACCCATAATCTTATTCTGCCCAGAGAGGGAAAAAAGTCTGGCCTGTTAACACTTCACTTGAAAAACTACCATAGAGAGATCACATTAAAGGCCAATTAGCCTGCAGCTTTTGCAATGTGGGATATCTCTAGCAAGCCAGGGCGTAATTGAACAGAATGTTAATCATTATCCCACCTTCCTCCCATTCTATTCAGTAGAATTAGAATTAGTATTTATACTCTATTCACTTTACCCTGCGGTAGGTTATTATTTTCTGTAAAATGGAAATGAAAAAGCAGCTCCTTTTAATCCCTCTATAATTATGGCCACCAGCAAGTGTCATAGTGTGGTAAAACATATTTCATTTCAATAAAAAATAGCAATCATTATGCTTTCTAAAACATATGGTGAAATACAGTACGTGCTTACAGTTTCATTGTGGGGCTTTTACAAATTATTTCAATGCTCATTAGCTAGATATAAGAGAATTAGGTAAATTATACCAAGAAAACCTGCCTTCCACCTGGCCCACCCATCAATTGTACCCACGGCAAGGACCTAAACCCCTGGGTTTACTGTAACTATGCTGAACTATCTCGCAGAAAGTTGCACTCGCTGGATCGTTTTGTTCCGTCCCCACCTCAGCTTCCTGCAGAGCACATCTTCCTATTGAAAAGGCCACACCTGAAAGGGCAGCAAACCAAAGCAGCCTGGTGAGTGCTCCTTTCTGTGACTTATGGCCATCCTTAGCACACAATTTAGTATAAACCCAAAAACGTGTGTCACTAGAAATCTTTTTTTCCCTTGGTACATTTGAATTACTATAGTAATTTTCTTTTAGGGCCAGATTCAAAAGAATGTATTGTACTTTATACAAACCCCACATTCCCCACTAAGTGCAACTAAATCTTAATAAAGGGTCTATATAGAAGTGATTTTGCATAAGCCTATGGTTGGGTACACTCCAGCAGATATTTCGGTACGACCAACCAATATTTCCATTTTTCAGTTGGCCAGCCTGAAATATCTGCAATAATGTTTTGGCTACGGGCGACCAATGTTGGTAAATGTCCGATCAGTAAATCATAGCTGATCGTATGGTCTTCTATGGGCACATAGAAGCATAATATTTAACGCTGCCTATACTGTATAACATACCGTAAGCTGCGCTATTTCCAACAAGTTTGGAAATAGCGCATCCATTGCAGGTTTAGTCTATAACTCACACTTACCCTATAGTACACTGGATAGCTTGGGCTTTATAGTAATTTGTCTGGATAGTGCCCGATAAAGCATCGCCCCCTTAATGATTCCCATAGTGAAGGTCAATGCTTTTGAATTTGTCTGTGCCACAAGACATTTATATACCCTTTGGTGAGCAGTTAAGGGACTGAAGCAAATTAAATGTTTGAGTACAGAATTTGGTGTCCTGTAAAGATGAATGAATCCATCATTTTTCATTCCACCAGAACTGAATTAGTTGAAATTACACTAAACTGCAATTTCTACTCCCCCCCCCCCCGCCATCCATATCCCATCTGCCTGATGCATCGCCTAGCATTAAATCCTTTTTACTGTGTGAAGTTTACCCCATCCCACCCCCAACCACCAAGTTAATTTTGCAAGAAAAGCCACCGAAAGTTACTTACAAACCTTTGTTCCCCCGGTGCTCTGAATAGCTGGCAGACGCGTCTGTGATTGGCTGCCAGCTAGGCAATCATAGACGTCGCTGCCAGTCCCGCCCCTTTCTGCTGTTTCTGGCTAGCAGAGAGCTGGGAAAAGAGCGTCGGGGAATCGAAGGTCTGTAAGTAACTAACTCGGCGGTTGGGGATGGGATGGGGTGGACTACACATGATAAGAAGTTTAATTTAGGGGTGGAGATACCCTTTAAACTTAAAGGGCATCTATACCAAAAAAAAGGTTATTTTAAATTGCCATTACTGGAATCTATAATTCTTCTCAACCACCACTGTATCATTTTTCTGTTGATCTGCCCCCTATTTCTTTAGATATCCAATCTAAAACTTCTTATATGACTTCTGTCAATCAAGTTCCTTGCTCTCAAAAACTATTGTTCTGTGAGCAGTTTTACTGTAGCTGGAATGGTGACAGAGTTTTGACAGTTGGAATGCTTTATGCTGTGTGCAGGCTTGACAGTTGGTTTGTGGGGAAAAAGTCAGGTCGGATGGAAGTGGGAGTGGTTAAAAGAGGGAGCGGGAGATACTGCTCCTCAACAAAATGTGTGCTGGATTGAAGGCATGCAGCAACACACACACCGCTAAATGAAAATATGAGCCAATTAAAAGAATAACATTTTCTTTAAACCTATTTACAAGGATTGGAGCTGGAGAACTGTCACGTCTGAAAGCATCCCACTTGGTTTTCAGGTAACAACATGAGTTAGTACTGTCTCCTATCTCACTGTTAAATTATGTTTAAAGGCTAAAAGTGGTTATGTGCTCTATAGATTCCCTTTAAGAAAATACATTTTGAGAATTACATCAGTAATGATTGGTATGGTTGTTTAGCTTGTCTTGATTTACTGAAGGTGTCAATCAATGTCTGTCTTAATGCCATAGTCACTGAATCATCAACTGCATAACTAACCATACTTTATACAGTGCCAGTATTTCCACCCAAACAACTCAGGAGGAATGTTCTCACAGAGAACACAGAGGATTACGCCCAGCTTCAAGCTATTAGAAACAGCTGCATTATACTTACTTCCAGAATGTAGTGCATGTTACCATGAAGTAAAGGTTTCTTTTTAGGGCTAGGACACACTAGCACATTTTTATGTGCAATCTATTCGCACAATAAAAAAAGCACACACCAGTGTTGGCCAATTGGTCGATCCCCTATTCGGAGTGTATGCAGTCACAATATTTTCCAGATCACGTGCTCAGATTACGCAACATTGTGCTGATCGCAGCACAAGCGGACGGTAACTCGCAAGAAACACTATTCCTGCATGTCCTGGGGGCATATGCAACTTTCCATTGTTGGCCACATTAGCGGAGCTGGTGTCACAAGATGGAAGAAAGAAGACACACCCAAGGGCTCTTATAAGAGCCAACAGGAACCCCAACAAAGGCACTTCTCTGTGCCGCAAGGGCACTTGTCAGTGCTGGGAAGGGGGGTCTCGGTACGAGCTGTGGGAACCCTTATGCCCCAAAGGGCCCTTGTCACGGCCGCAAGGGCACTTGTAAGGGCTGGGGAGGGGGGGCCTGGTTTGAGCTGCGGGACCCCCTAAGCCCCAAAAGCCCTTGTCAGGGCCCCCCCCTGGAGGGCCCCTTCGTTCCCCTCCCTGCAAGCGTACAGGGCAGGGAGGGGCTGCTGGGAAGGGGCTGTGCAGTGGGTGGTCTTTGCCACGGGGGGGCGAAGGCTGGGTGGGCTATTCTTTTCCCAGCAGCCCCTCCCACATTGATGCAGTATTGATTTTCGACACAATATTGTTCACCTTTATAAATATGCCGATAATAACGATTTTACTGCGGCAATGTGCGGAGGTAATTTTTTGTTGAAAATAACAGAGCTTTATAAATATGCCCCCTGCACTGCTCTTTAAAAAATGTAATAATACTTTATTTCTTTTATATATATATATATATATATATGCTAAGTGCCCCCCAAAAATTGTGTCTCAGCCAATCACAGGCACCACTGCCGGTCCGGCTCCTTCTGCTTGCTTCCGTGCACAGAAAAGGCACAGAAGCTAAGCAGAAGAATGCCAAGGGAACAGTGGTTGGTAAGTAGGTTTACCAGCACCTTAGAAAGGTAAGAACCTCGTGAGGTTGAGGTTTGGGGGGGGGCACTTAGCAATATATCAAAAGTTTTTTTGGGGGGTGGATATACCCTTTAATATTAAAATAGATTTATTTATTCTGGATTATGGTAGGACCCAAATTTGGGATAGAGAACTAATGATAAGTATAGAAGTGCTACACACATAGGAAAGGGCAAGTTAGTAATAGGGTGAGTTGGGGGGTTGTTAAGAAAAGTGCAAGTAGGAGAGGGACATGAAATGAGAGGGACAGGTAAAAGAACTAATTGGATAACATTTTGGTTCTATGCAATTTCTGGTGCTCATTACAGAAACAATATTGGGAGGTAAGGATTACCAGTCATTTATCCCTGTCCCAAGTACTTTACACTTTAACAGTTTTTTTATGCAAACTATAGTTCCCCTTTAATACTCACAAACTCTCCAAGCTGAAACATATTACCAGGCTAGCACAATCTATTGAATTTCCAGTGACTATTGTTTTTTCCCCTGGATAGCACATTCCCCCTCCATGGTACTGTATTAGATCAACTGGTATTTCTTTTTTATTATTTATCTAATTTATCTATTCCACAATTAGATAAGTTCCACCAAGTTGTTTGGCTGAATTTACATTAAATCGATATCCATCACATGGCTAAAATGACATCCCTAATATGGAAATCATTCTTTTGAATCCTAATTTGCAGAAGGTTTTAGTTTAAGGAATGTGGTTTTTCTTGTTATAAAAAGAATTTTACCAACCTTAACTACAGGCTTATTCAGTGATTCCATTATTGGAGCTTCGGAATAATGTAAAAATTGGTGCAAAGGTCCAAACAGATAACAGGGGCTCTGTAATATTGAGGATTAGCCCCAGGTCTCTTGGAAGGAGGATGGCTCAAGGATGGAAACCTCTAAATGTATACCAACCAAGTTACATAAAAAGGAAACATGCAAAAGTAAAATTCTACTAATATGACCTTATACAAACAGTGAGGTAGCTATAAATATGTATACAGAGTGTGAAAAAGCTTTAAAGCTTTGATTCGATGTACAACCCAACATGAACGTCAAAATGATTGTAAACTTGAGGGCAGTTGAATGTCGCAGTAACTTTGGGAAGTAAAGACCTTCACCTTCCCTGACTTGAAAAAACTTCATTTTTTGTAATGTTAGAATGCCTTTAATACATCAAATCTATACTAATTTACTTTTAGAGACAGGTCAGTGCCAAGATGTACTTAACAGGGGTGTTCTAATCTGCACTAAAATATAGTATGCATACACATTTAAGGTGCAGTTACATTTTCACTAAATATCCTACAGTCATTCAAATGATGTAGTGTAGTAGATATAGGAAAATAGTATGAGGTTGGATTGATCTTTCAGAAGTTCAGTTTGAGGAAATACTTGATACTTTAAGTGACTGCTTAATAGACCATACATTGAGTAACAATACATGATAGACCATACATTGAGTAACAATACATGATAGACCATACATTGAATAAAAATACACGATAGACCAAACATTGAGTAACAATACATGATAGACCATACATTGAGTAAAAATACATGATAGAACAAACATTGAGTAAAAATACATGATAGACCATACATTAAGTGGATGCTTGATAGACCATAAATTGTGTAACAATACATGATAGACCATACATTGAGTAAAAATACATGATAGACCATCCTTTGGGGAAATACGTGATAGACCAACATTGAGAGGATGCTTTATAGACCATACATCGAGGAAAATTTGTTAGACCATACATAGACGAAATACGTGACAGACCAACATTGTGTAAAAATACATCAGAGACAATGCATTGGGGAAAACTTGATAGACCATATATTGGGGAAATACGTGATAGACCTTACATTGAGGTAATACTTGAAAGACTATACATTGAGGAAATGCATAATAAACCATGCTTTTTTCCCTCTTGGAAAAGATAGACTCTGGGTTACATTATGCCTATGTAATAGCCATACATACAGTTCTGGAAATGGTTAAAAATTCCCTGAACAACATTTAGTATGTTACACTAATTTAGATTCTCAGTGGGATAACAACATTCAGTAGTAAATCAATACAAGCTGCTTCATAAAGCATACATCAGTTTTCATGGGGCTCAGTGCAAGTAATCTGCTTCTGGTGTTACAGTATTTACATGTGTCAACTATCCTGTTTATGCAAGTACTTGTAATTATGCTTGTGAAGGTTCTCATTCATCCAGGTTATGGTATAACTGTGGGATTCAGTTAGATTAACTGGACTTGAAGTAAATTTCTCAATTCAGAATGAATCTGCAATAAATACCCTGGTATGTGTCCCAATCAGCATATAACAGCAAGGTGCCAGGGACCACCTGAATACAAGGTGTGATTGCATTATGGCTAAGACGTGATCCAAAACAGCCCAGGGTAAGGTGTCAAAACAGCATTTTACATGGTAGACAAATGGTAACTTGTAATTATATCGATATTGTATTCAGATGAAATAAATTGAGTATAATGTATGTCTTTAATGTTACTGAGTAATTTATACAGCAATTTTTTTTTATATGTGCTATATACTTTGGATCAGTAAGAAGATTTAGGTACATTTAAATTGCATGTCCACCTCTTATACAAACATTTTCTGTAGTGTAGGGGTCCCTCTCCCACCCCCAACCACTATATTTGTGTGTAAAAAAACTAACCCGAACTGTACTTACATAGCCTCATTCCCACGGTGTTCAGAACCGTCCTATGCTTGCATGAAACTGCAAGCAGGAGGCTGGACCGGCAGCCATGTCCATGGCTGAGAGACAGACAATCACTGTTGCAGCTGCTGGCAGTGTGGAATGCAGTGGGGGGTGGGAGAGGGTCCCCTACATTACAGAAAAGTGGTTTCACGCTAGAGCACCAGGCAGCTAACATGGATCGTGAGGGTGAGGGGTAAAGGGCTGCGCTGAGCAAGCCAGAAACCTCTCATAGGACACCTCAGAGGCGGAAATGTTTTCCCTCCAGCCAGGCTCCGGCTCTTCACTTTCTAGGACTTTGGGCAGACATTGCAGGAGAACCATTTGGAGCAGAGAAGTAAGGTAAGGATTTTTACACACTGCACAGTGGGGCCAGTAGTGGGGGAGAATTTAGTTTTAGGGGTGGATATGCCCCAAAACTCAAATTTTACCTCATACTGGCCCCACTCTGTAGTGTACAAAAATCCTTACCTTACATCCCAGCTCATTATTGTTGCCATGCTATGCCCCTCCAAAGTCCAGGAAAGTGTAGTGTAGAAGGTCTGTGTGACTCATCCAGCGCCTGTCTCAGCCTCAACCTCGACAAGGTCTGAGGCATGCGCAGAAGAGCCCTCTCCCCCTTCCTCTCCCTCCCCCTAGCGCAAAACCCCTTGTTGGTCCCCCAGCCCCAACCACCGTAATAGAATTGTTAGAAAGTCCCCAGATAGGTACTTACCTTCCCTCTATCCTCCGGCGTTCTAAGCAGCCGGCAGACCCGCCCCTGATTGGCTGCCTCTCAGCCAATCAGGGACGCGGCTGCCAGTCCCGCCCCCTGCTTGCATTTCTGTGCAAGCAGAGGGCTGGGAGAGTGGGAATTAGAATATTTGATACCGATTATCAGTTCTGAAATTGTTTTGGTTTTGAAAAGTTCCAAATGCGGAACTTGGATACCTGTAGTTTTGAATCAAACCTGAAACCCATACCTACTCATCACTACTACTGAATTCCATCAGTCTGAGACAGACTTGTATATAGTGTGTTATCAAGTTTTCTGCTTTATTTTTTAAGTTTTAATAAAACACTGTTTCATTTTACCTATTCAAGAGGTTCTACTGATCTCATGGAGCTGGCAGCTTTGCAAACCCCCCTTACATCAAACACATTTAAAATGTATTACTGTGCAAGATTTTCCATATGGAAGACCGATTATCTGCTAGATCCAGACATATGTGTGGGCCTCCTGATGGACTGCTTTGATCGAGACATTAAATAACCTTTTTCAGGAAAGCCCCTCTTTATAGCATTCAGTTAAAATAGTATCTTAAAGGAGAAGTGCACAATAAAATCATAAAATCATTATTGTATCATTATTAACGACCGGTATTTACTGATAACGACCGGTATTTACCGATATAGTTAAATACCGGTCGTTATCGTTAAATACCGGTCGTTATCGGTATTTAACGATCGTTAATTTTATGATAGCGATAGCGACCTTTTATAAATAGGGCCCATAGTGCATATTCAAGATAACTTTGTGAGGAACGAGTTTTGTTTTAAAGGATAAGTGCACTGTAAAATCAAGTTATGTTTATTTGGAAGCTGCAGCTTTAAAAATACTGTTGCCATATTTTTTTTTTACCTATGCCCCTCCAGAGCCTACCTTGTGCCTTGAAAGTTGCTGACATCTTGTTACTGGTTTGCTGAATGTTAAATTCCACCCCTCTGAGATTTCCTCTGCTTTCTCCTGCTTGAGCCTCAAACAGTAATGCCTGGATCCCTGGATCAACCAAAAATATATGCATTAAAGGGCATGTCCACCCCCAAAACTATAATTCCCCCACTACTGGCCCCATTGTGTAGTGTAGTTTAATCCTTACCTCACATCCCAGCTCCATATGGTTCTCCTGTAGTCCCAGGCCGAAAGCCCCAAATCCCAATAAACAAAACTTCCACCAGGCGATATCAGGAAGTCCCATACACGGGGACAATCCTGCCTCTACCTGGCCTCCGGAGAATTTTGGGGCATGTGTACTGCAGACCCTTCTCTCCCTCCCTCCCCCCCTCCATCTCAGGATTCCCTCCCCCAGTGTAAAACCCTTAAGATATAGGATTCCCCCTGTCCCCCCACCCCAACCGCTCTATTTGTATTCTTGAAAGTGCCCCAAACTCTACTTACCTTCCCTCTTTCCCCGCTGCAAAGAACTCCCGGCGGCCGCGTCCGTGATTGGCTGCCGCTCCACCATCACAGAGCGACTGCCGGTCCCGCCCCTCTGCTTGCATTTTCTCGCAAGCAAGGCCGGCAGCCGGCAAGGAAAGAGGAAGGTAAGTAGAGTTTGGGGACTTTCTAAGAATAAAAATTGAGCGGTTGGGGCTGGGGGGACAGGGGGAATCATATACAAAAAATATTTTTAAGGGTGGACATACCCTTTAACACCAGTAATTTTCAATATATTTTTAATTTAAAAACGTATCCAGTCCACTTTTAAAGCTATTCAATGAACTTGCCATTACCACATCTGCTGGAAGATAATTCCACAGTTTTACCGTTCTCACTGTAAAGAAACCTTTCCTAACCTAAAACTTCTTTTCTTCTAATCTCAAAGGATTTTGAAGAGTCCTCTTAAAAGACCTATTGGTGAAAAATGCACCAGATAGTTTTTATTATTGGCCATATTGTCATTGTATCTGGTCAGTGACCATAATGTAACATAGTAATATAGTAATGGAGTTTGAATGACTTAGCCTATCAAAGGAGCCGATGCCGGTTGAGCCCCTCCTGCTTGACTTCTGTGCATGGAAAAGGCACAGGAGTTAAAGGGCATGTCCACCCCAAAACTATAATCCCCCCAACTACTGGCCCCACCATGTAGTGTAGTTTAATCCTTACTCACATCCCAGCTCCATAGGTTCTCCTGTAAACCCCCCCCCAAAGTTTAAAACACACAACCACCAGGAGGATAGCAGGTCTCTGCCTGCTATCTACCGCTCCGGTAGATATTTGCCATGGCCACTGCAGCCCTTCTCCCCCCCTCCCTCCCCCTCCTCCTCTCCCCCCTCTCCCTCCCGTTCTATATCCCTCCCCCTAGCATTAATCCCCTTAATATTCTGCTCCCCATGTCCCCCAGCCCCAACCGCATGTTTTTTTTTTCAAAAAGCTCCCCAAACTCTTACTTACCTCTCCGCTTTCCCTGCTGCACTGAATGACCGGCAGCCGCGCTACTGCCGTCCCGGGGGGCCCCCCTCTGCTTGCATTCTCGCAAGGCAGAGGGCCGGCAGTGCGGCGGAGGATCGAGGGGAGGTAAGTAAGAGTTTGGGGAGCTTTTTGAAAAAACGAAACATGCGATTGGGGCTGGGGGACATGGGGGAGCATAATATTAAAAAACGATTTTAGGGGTGGACATGCCCTTTAAGCAGAAGGCGTCAGGGGAACGAATGCTGGTAAATGCATTTGGGGACAGCCATTTCCTACCACATACTAAAACTTTGTTTGGGAGGTTGGACATACACTTTAATTGCACTCCTTATTACAGCTTTTATACTTTATGTAGGCATGTTCTGTTACCTTTTAAAAATTTTAAATGCCATTTTCCCCCCATTTCCTTTTCATTTCCTGAGCATTAAGCCACGCAGTCCACTCCTGTTCAGTATCCTTACCTAACATATCACCCTAGTCAATGAGAGCAATTCTTTTAATAGCATAAAATTAGCTTCCCTAGAGTTTTTGTTAACCCAGTGCACTTTTGTTTTCTGCAACATAGTAACATAGTAATTGAGGTTAAATAAAGACGTCCATCAAAACCAACCTTTTCACCCTCCTTTTTAAACCTATATTAAATGACAATATTATCATGATCACTTTTACCTAAGCTTCCCATCACCATAATGAGCTCAGGGTTATTAGAAATTACCAGATCCAACAGAGCATGCATTTTAGTAGGAACTTACACAAAATGTGAAACCAAATTTAGGAAGTTGATACCTTTTGAATTGACTTTTAATGGCACAGACATGCGATAACGCAGCAAACTGCTGCATGGTGTGCTTGTACATAGCGCATCGCAGCTCATAGGTGTGAACGGTACAGTTCAGTCCTATGAGCACAATGTTTGACGCTTAACAACTCACCAAAACTTTCCCTAGTGTGAACACTAACAGTAACACGTTTATACAATATAGCTGTTTCTTTTAGATTTGGCTTAAATTTTTGGCTTTCTGCAATACCAATCACATCATACTTTTCTTTTTATTGGTATTAGTTTTATTTCCCCAGTTTTTCCAGACAGACTTCTTGAATCTGTATCCATACATTGTAGATTATTATTTATTTTAGCCCCCCACCACGTTGACATGCATGTCTCTCTATACTTGAGGGTCCCCCTCCCCTCTCCTCCCTAAATCATCTTATTAGCTCCCAGATTTCTTACCTGTCTATTTTCTCCAGTGTAGTCCAGAATATTTTCCCCCCATACCTAGTTTAAAAATTCCTCCAACTCTCTATCCATCTACTCCCCCAAAACAGCCGCACCATTGTCAGTAAGGTGTAGCCCATCCCTACTAAATAACCTATAGCCAACAGAAAATCAGCCCAGTTTCCTAAAAACCCAAACCCCATCTCCTTACACCAAACTCTTAGCCAAGCATTTATTCTCTTAAGCTCTTGTTGCTTCCATGAAAATACTTCCATGGTGGTCCTTACTTTTAACTTGGCCTCTAACTTTCATATATAAGGTCAGACAAATTTACCGACATGTGGACGAAGGTTAAACCAATGTTGGTCGGTCATGGCAAAAAATGTACAGAATTGACTTTAATGCCAAAATATCATTTGGGTTGAAACATTACCTCATGTGTACCTACTCTTAATCTGAAGCAGCCAATCAGATGTTATCGAATGTTTTCTAACTAGTAGACCAGTAAAACACTAACATAATATCTATAAATAATATTTAGTAAGGAATTACAAAATCAATTTAGGCATTATTAAATTTTAGCTTTCATTGTACTAAGAAAGTGAACTATTCAGTAAATGCATTGATTGTGGATGGAGCTACTATGCCTTAATCAATTTTACAGGAACAAGGAACAAAGGTGAGTAAATTTACCTTGCTCGAGATCACCCGATGGCTGCAGTGTCAGGTCCTGACCGCTTCCTGCATGTGTGCTTTAGTTAAAGTGAATCTGAGAGTGGGCTATTCCTTACGAAGGTAAGGCATAGCTGGGGCCCCCTGCCGTTGCAGGGTCTGCTCCTCTGGTAGTTACACCTCTGCCTTAAACCTTTTCTTACTGCTCAATATCCACAGAATTCCATTGATCTCTCAATGTCTCAGCAATGCATTTCTAACCTCCTGTTTATGTCAGAACGTCAAGGAGGCCATACATGTAGCAATATTTTGGGACAATCCAATGATCGTAATATGGTAGAATTTAAATTATTCTATAAGTTTGATAATGAAAATAGACTTATTCTCTATGACAAATATGTAGTTGGTTATCACACAATTTACAATTGATTATTTTACATGTGCCTTATGATAAACTCTCTTGCAGTGTGCAGTTATGCAGTTGGTGTGCGTGAAAGGCAATCTTGGTCATTTCCTCTCCCAGTGCTGGCTCATAGTGATAACAGAGCATACTTGCCCTCACATTGTGTCCTGCCTGATAAAAGGGGTTCGGTTAAAAGTGGGAGAAGGAATGCTTAGCCTGACCAAAACAAGGACTGGATTGAAGGCATGCAGCAACACACACACCTCAGAGTAAGGGCTACTTACATTTATTAATTTATATATTAAGATGAGGCAAAGTCATTTTTTTTCAGTTCACATACAGTGACCCCTTTTCTCAAACTCCAAGACTTGGTGATTAAATAAACTATTAAATGTATGTTTTTCAGTGTAATGCATATGCAGCTCTATATACATAAAAATAAAAATATATAAGTATTTTATCCATATTTAACAACAATTCCATTTGAAGGATAGCACGACGTGAGAATTGCATGAAATTGGTTTAGGAAACACAGTATAGTAATTCTCTGGGGCATGAATTCACTCCAATTATTTTACAGCAGTCTGCATAATTCCTAGCACAATCACCCCAGGCAAAACTATACAGGGAGGTATGTTGTGCAGAATACTATTTTATTTTCAAAAAGATTCATGACTCATATGTACTACCCTGACACAAGGCAGGAGATGGAAAAGGTACTTATTGGCTGTCTCATGTCATAATTGGTCTGTAACAGCAACCAGCCTTATGTTAGGTTTTAAATGCAGAGAAAATGATAATCCCTTTGGGTTTTGTTCGGAATTCATAAAGGTTAAAAACATTTCAAATATCCTTAGTTTTAGGATTCAACAGAGTATTGTTAACCCTTTCAAGTCTTCAGTAATTTACATTGGTGAAATAAAATATGACTTGGGTAAAAAAAAAAATGTCACGTAAATGTGAATGATCGCTGTTTGTTTTTTGTAGTAGTGATGATCCAAATAAAATTGGTTTTAATGCAGACTGTAGTCTAACAATAAATTCAATTCAGGTGATTCCCTTTGTAAAGAGGTCTTTTTAGAAAAGTTTCCATTAGGTATTGGATTATTTTTCTCTTTCCCATAGATTTTCATTGGTGCATAATTACACAAAACTGTAGCAAGCAGTGCGGTTGAAAAACACAGTAGTGGATATGGTATTATGGCATCCTTACATGAAATCAACATCCTTGTTTTATTTCCTAACATGAGTTAGGATGTTATTTTACCTAATGATGACCTAATGATGACTTGACCTGTCGATGTGTTGTAATGTTAAAGGGCATGTCCACCTCTTTTTCAAACTTTGCTGTAGTGTAGGGGACCCTCTCTCACCCCCAACCGCTATACTAGTTTGTAAAAAATCTAAACCGAACTCTACTTACGCAGCCTTGTTCCCCCGGCATTCAGACATGGGGGGAAGGACCGGCAGCCGCGTCCCCGTGAAGAGGCAGCCGATGACGGACATGGCTTCCGGCAGTGTAGAATGCTGTAGGAACAAGGCTGTGTAAGTAGAGTTCGAATTAGAGGTTCCCCTACACTACAGCAAATGGATTTCATGCTAGGGCACCATAGGGCTGCACTGAGCAAGAGAGAAACCACTTAGAGGACACCTAAGAGGCAGAAACATTTTCCTCCCTTCCAGGCTCCTGGTCTTCACTTTCTAGGACTTTGGGCTGACATTGCAGGAGAACCATTTGGAGCAGAGAGGTAAGGTAAGGATTTTTAAATTCTCCACGGTGGAGCCAGTAGTGGGGGAGAATGCAGTTTTGGGGTGGACATGCCCTTTAACACATTATTAATTCTGTAACAATTCCCGTACAGAGGCAGAAAACTTCCAGGGTACAAAAAAATAGCATTAAAAAGATTTTTGTATAGCTAAACTAAAATTTGCCCACTGTTGGCCCCACTGTGTAGTGTTAAAAGATTCTTACCTTTCTCTTCTGACCCTTATGGTTGCCCTGCAGGGCCTGTTGAAAGTCCAGGAAACTGAAAAGTTGGAGCCTCTCTGTGTGTAATCTGTATCTGCCTCTTCCTGCTCCTCTGAGAGGACCCAGGCATGTGCAGTTGAGCTCTCTTCCCTCCCTCCCCACCTCCCTCTGGATCCCTCGGCGGCTGCAACAGACTTTCTTTAAAAAAAAAACTTTAGGGCTAGGCCACACTGCTGCGTTTTTTTTTTGCGTTTTTACAAAATCATTGAAAACGCGGCAACGCAAAAAAATTGCACGTTTTTCGGTGCGATTGCGTTCTGCATTTTTAATCGCAATTGCGTTTGCGTTGCAGTGTGGCTGTGCCCTTATAAAGTAAGGCAACCCCCCCAAACATAAACATTAGGTTTAAATCATCTAACTCAACCCATAAATGTACTTATCCGACCTTGTTCCCTCTGCTGACCGACAGGGATTCTTAGTCTCAGTCAATCACAGATGCGGCTGCCGGTCCAGCTCCTTCTGCTCTTCTGTGTGAAAGATTAGCAGAAGAGGCTGGGGTAAGGGAACAAAGGTGGCTAAGTACATTTAGGGTCTGATTTAGATGTTTTAAATCTAGCGTTTAAAGGAAAAGTTCAGTGGAAAATATCAATATTTTAAAATTTCTTGGTTTGTATTTTGCCTTCCTAGCTATTCTACGTATTCTCTCCTGTTTTTAAAAATCAGTTGATTTCATACCCTTAGCTGTTCCCTGCTGTTGACATTAGTGAGCTGACATTTCAGGTTCTAACGGTCCTTCTTCCCAGGATGCACCACATTCTTGGAATGCTCCTAACAGTTATTTCTACTGATTGGCTGTTGGATGGGTCAAAAATGCTCAGATCTCTACTGAGCAATTGAATCAACCCAGGTGCTGGGTCAAAGACAAGACCATAACGGTCTCTACTAGGGGTCCTGCAAACAGGAAGTCAGTATTTCGGTTGCATTTATTTATACACAGATACAATGCTGAACTGGCAGATTAAGGTCATTGGGATGGAAAATTACTGCTTTTTTTTCTAAAAAGCATATGTATTTGCAGTGAACTTTCCCTTTACAGATGAAAGTTGAGGGGGGTTGACTTACATTATATGAGTTTTATGGTTTGGGGGTAGAGATACCTTATAAATGTACATAATAAGCCCCTGTTTTCAAGACTCACGGACTACAAATTGTTTTAGGCAAAGTCTATTAGAAACTTTACCTCTTTAACCCTTTTAAAGATCTTTTTATTTTGCCACTGCAAATTTCTACCGACCTATTGAAACTATTGAAGTCCACTTGAAAGTGTATTTTAGAAATATATCTGTTGTATTCAGTTAGATCAACTGGATTAAAGTTTAGTTTTTGAAAGAACTAAACTTCAAGTCCAGTTGATCTAATTGAATACAACAGATATACCATGACCTGGATGAATGAGAACCTTCACAAGCGTATTTTAGAAATTGTCAAAATAACAGGTTTTTTAGAAAAAAAATCCTCTTTTCTTCTTGTTCAATACATTTTTATTGGGTTTTGTAACATTAAACATAATGTAATAAGAATAAAGCAATTTTTGTACATTACAGCTTTTATGTGGATCCTTTGTTCTTGATTGTAGATTAGTTTATCCACCTTCTGTTCTCCTGCGTTTTTCCTAGGACCAGATTTCGTGTGTCACTGTTTCACCGCAGGCGAATCAGATTGGGATGTAGTCTTTCCCTGTGGCTGCATTCTCAAAATCCAAATATCCCAAGTTCTCATCCAACCTTTAATATTGTTTTGGGGGTAAGTGCCATACACCCGCTATCATGAACCCACCATATTCTGTTTACTATTTGAGCTCTAGTGATGACTCCCCCTTTCTATTTTATGGCTATAAGGCTTCTGGTGACCGCACATATTGTGTTTTTAGAATTTGTTTTTATCAACTATTTAATATTTTTAATAAGACTCAGAATAACATTTCAGGTAGTGGAAAGGGCAGAAGTGATGCCGAGCAGTTTATTTTAATTAGTCTGAGAGCAAAGGCATCACTATCTCTAAGCCGATGACTCCCACTAACGCTGTAAGGAGAACGTTGCTATGGAAGCGATAACATATAGAGAGATTTCAGCAGTGCTTCATGAACAAACAGGAAATCAATGTACTGTCGGCTCATATGCTGTTGAGCATTGGCAACTCTTTGTCTAATCTTCGCTTGAGAATTAAAATATCATGAAGGAATCTTTACCTATATAGGATGGTGAGGAATGTGCTAAGGGAAAAAACCATAACGCCTCAATATGATTCATCTTATTTAAACATATTTTACTCTGAACAATTTTGCAATGTATTGACAGTACACAATTATACAAGATCATATGTCCCATAGAAGGAAATAAAACACGAGGACACAAATATATTAAAAGTTTTCACTACAAACCAACCACAATGTTGTGTTCTGGAGGATTCAAGCTAGCGACAGATGTTGGAAATAATAATAGTAAAACCTGGTGGCTGTGTAGAGGGACTGCAGATATTCAGACTTAATAGTTAACAGAGTTAATATCCTTGTTGATAATAGATTTGTAGCAATGTCTTGTGTTCCCTGAAAACATAAATAAGACATTTTAGTTTAAAGGAAGATTTCATGCCAATTCCCTAATCATTCACAAAACCAAAGTACATATTTTGGCGGCTAAGCTGATTTTTTCCCCAACTTATCGGAAAAAAGAAACATGTTTAAGATGTACTGACAGAAATTTAACACAATATGAAGGCAGTTGGATGCAGAAGGTCTAAAAACCATATGATTCCTTATTAGTCAACAGACTTAGGTCTTCAAGATTTAATTAAAGGGACAGTTCAGTGGAAATAATCAATATTTGTTAAATTGTTAGTTTGTGTAATTCCTTCTTAGTTATTCTACATATTCTCTCTCATTTAGAAAAATCAGTTGATTTCATACCCTTTGCTGTTCCCTGCTGTTGACATTAGTGAGCTGACATTTCAGGCTCTAACGGTCCTTCTTCTTCCCAGGATGCACCACATCCTTGGAATGTTTCTAACAGTAATTTCTACTGATTGGCTGTTGGATGGGTCAAAGATGCTCAGATCTCTACTGAGCAACTGAATCAACCCAGGTGCTGGGTCAAGGGCAAGACCAGAACGGTCTCTACTAGGGGTCCTGCAAACAGGAAGTCAGTATTTCGGTTGCATTTATTTATACACAGACAAAATGCTGAATTGTCAGATTATGGTCATTGGGATGAAAAAAATACTGCTCTTTTTTCTGAAAAGCATATGTATTTGCTCTGAACTTCCCCTTTAACAGTGGCGGCTCCAGCTCCAGAAATTTCCAGGGGCATAACATGGGCACAAAGGCTAACAAATGGGGCACATTAAAAAAACACCAATAATCTATGTCAGTATAATGTAAGGTGTACAAAACAGCTATTACACACCTTACAGTGTGAGAGAGAGAGATAGCAGTGATAGATAGCAGTGATAGCTAGACAGACAGACAGAGAGACAGACAGAGAGACAGACAGACAGACAGACAGACAGACAGACGACAGAAGACAGATCGATAAGATAGATAGATAGATAGATAGATAGATAGATAGATAGATAGATAGATAGATAGATAGATAGATAGATAGATAGACAGACAGATGATAATTAGGTAAATAGACAGACATGGGTGGATAGATAGATAGAGAGAAAGAGTGAGAGAGAGATAGACAGACAGATGATAATTAGATAAATAGAAAGACAGACAGACATAGGTGGATAGATAGATAGATAGATAGATAGATAGATAGATAGATAGATAGATAGATAGATAGATAGATAGATAGACAGACAGACAGGCAGGCAGGCAGACATGGATAGGTAGATAAATATACAGGGATAGTCTACGAGCTATCTATTTATCTACCATCTCCATATCTATCTATCTATCTTATCTAATCTACTCTATCTATCTATCTATTCTATCTATCTATCTATCTATCTATCTATCTACTAGCTAGCTAGTACTAGCTAGCTAGCTATCTTTCTAGCTATCTACTTCATCTCCCTCCCTATCTACCTATCTATCTCCATATCTATCTGTTTATTTACATACCATATCTATCTATATACCATATCTATCTATCTATGTCTCTATATATCTATCTCCACTGTTCTATCATCTATCTATCTATCTATCTCTATCTATCTATCTATCTAATCTACTATCGTATCTATCTGTCTGTCTGTCTGTCTGTCTGTCTGTCTGCTTCTGTCTTCTGTCTCTCTCTGTCTTCGTCTCTGTCTTGTCTATCTTACATCACTGCTATCTATCACTGCTATCTCTCTCTCTCACACGGTAAGGTGTGTAATAGCTGTTTTGTACACCTTACATTTACTGACATAGATTATTGGTGTTTTTTTAATGTGCCCCATTTGTTGAGCTTTGTGTGCCCATGTTATGCCCCTGGAAATTTCTGGAGCTGGAGCCGCCACTGTTAAAGGGGAAGTTCAGAGCAAATACATATGCTTTTCAGAAAAAAAGAGCAGTATTTTTTTCATCCCAATGACCATAATCTGCCAATTCAGCATTTTGTCTGTGTATAAATAAATGCAACCGAATACTGACTTCCTGTTGCAGGACCCCTAGTAGAGACCGTTCTGGTCTTGCCCTTGACCCAGCACCTGGGTTGATTCAGTTGTTCAGTAGAGATCTGAGCATCTTTGACCATCCAACGCCAATCAGTAGAAATTACTGTTAGACCATTCCAAGGATGTGGTGCATCCTGGGAAGAAGAAGGACCGTTAGAGCCTGAAATGTCAGCTCACTAATGTCAACAGGGAACAGACAGCAAAGGTATGAAATCAACTGATTTTCTAAATGAGAGAGAATATGTAGAATAACTAAGAAATTACACAAACTAACAATTTACAAATATTGATTATTTCCACTGAACTTTCCCTTTAATTAAATCTTGAAGACCTAAGTCTGTTGACTAATAAGGAATCATAGGGTTTTTAGACCTTCTGCATCCAACTGCCTTCTATTGTGTTAATTTCGTCAGTCAGTACATCTTAAATGTTTCTTTTTTCCGATAAGTTGGGGAAAAATCACTTAGCCGCCAAAATATGTACTTTGGTTTTGTGAATGATTAGGAATTGGCATGAAATCTTCCTTTAAACTAAAATGTCTTATTTATGTTTTCAGGGAACACAAGACATTCTAAAATCTATTATCAACAAGGATATTAACTCTGTTAACTATAAGTCTGAATATCTGCAGTCCCTCTACACAGCCACCAGTTTTCTATTATTATTTCACAATCTGTCGCTAGCTTGAATCCTCCAGAACACAACATTGTGGTTGGTTTGTAGTGAAAACTTTTAATATATTTGTGTCCTCGTGTTTTATTCCTTCTATGGGACATATGATCTTGTATAATTGTGTACTGTCAATACATTGCAAAATTGTTCAGAGTAAAATGTTTAAATAAGATGAATCATATTAGGCGCTTTATGGTTTTTTCCCTTAGCACATTCCTCACCATCCTATATGGTAAAGATTCCTTCATGAATTTTTTCTCAAGCGAAGATTAGACAAAGAGTTGCCAAGCTCACCGCATATGAGCCACAGTACATTGATTTCCTTTGTTCATGAAGCACTGCTGAAATCTCTCTATATGTTATCGCTTCCATAGCAACGTTCTCCTTACAGCGTTAGTGGGAGTCATCGGCTTAGAGATAGTGATGCTTTGCTCTCAGACTAATTAAAATAAACTGCTCGCATCACTTCTGCCCTTTCACTACCTGAATGTTATTCTGAGTCTTATTAAAAATATTAAATAGTGATAAAAACAAATTCTAAAAACAAGTGCGGTCACCAGAAGCCTTATAGCCATAAAATAGAAAGGGGGAGTCATCACTAGAGCTCAATAGTAAACAGAATATGGTGGGTTCATGATAGCGGTGTATGGCACTTACCCCCAAAACAATATTAAAGGTTGGATGAGAACTTGGGATATTGGATTTGAGAATGCAGCCACAGGGAAAGACTACATCCCAATCTGATTCGCCTGCGGTGAACAGTGACACAACAAATCTGGTCCTAGGAAAAACGCAGGAGAACGGAAGTGGATAAACTAATCTACAATCAAGAACAAAGATGTCACATAAAAGCTGTAATGTACAAAAATTGCTTTATTCTTATTACATATGTTTTAATGTTCAAAACCGCAATTCTTATAATGTGTGAAGCAGTAAGAAGAAGACAGACAGACAGACAGACAGACAGACAGACAGACAGACAGACAGATAGATAGATAGATAGATAGATAGATAGATAGATAGATAGATAGATAGATAGATAGATAGACATGGAGATAGATATATAGATACATAGATAGATATGGTATATAGATAGATATGGTATGTAAATAAACAGATAGATATGGAGATAGATAGATAGATAGATAGATAGGTAGGGAGATGATAGATAGCTAGAAAGATAGAAAGCTAGATAGATAGATATCTAGATAGATAGATAGATAGCTAGATAGCTAGCTAGCTAGATAGATAGATAGATAGATAGATAGATAGATAGATAGATAGATATGGAGATGGTAGATAAATAGATAGATATGGAGATGGTAGATAGATAGATAGATAGATAGATAGATAGATAGATAGATAGATAGATAGATGGATATGGAGATAGACAGACACAGACAAAAAAGACATACATACATACAGAGAGACAGATAGATAGACAGATAGATAGATATGGAGATAGATATATAGATACATAGATAGATATGGTATGTAAATAAACAGATAGATATGGAGATAGATAGGGAGGGAGATGATAGATAGATAGATAGATAGATAGATAGATAGATAGATAGATAGATAGATAGATAGATAGATAGCTGGGCCTAAGGTAAGATAAGGATAAGGAATTTAAAAAAAACAGCCAGTGGACAGCACCAACAACCCACCCCAGTGACAATATATACAATAAAAGACTCATGCTATCCCACTGGGATGGTGCTAGGACGAAATAAATAATCCTAAAAACCACAATAGGACAAAAGACATCCCTATACAGACCCCTGAATTAGCACTCCCGCACTTTAACTCACCCCAGTGACCCCACGCTCTTCTTAATAACACTGTCCCAGTATAATCAAGTTGCCCACAGTGACTGGCATAATTAAGTTTGCCCACTGGTATAATCAAGTTTGCCCACAGTAACTGGTATAATCAAGTTTGCCCACAGTGACTGGGATAATTAAGTTTGCCCACAGTAACTAGTATAATCAAGTTTTGCCCACTGCCTGTTGGCCCTACTGAATGTAGGCGTGTCCCACACACTGCACTTTTATGGTTTTCTAGTGTCCCTGTCACAGTGAGTTAGGCAGCATAACTTGTAACTGTGAGAAGCAGACATCCGAGATGTGGGCAGAATCTATCTAGGAGCTGTCCAGCTCTGCCATGGTCCCTCCAACCCCAGTAGTGTAACTACCGCCCCCGCCACCCCCAGAACTGCGGGGGGGCCCGGCCCAGATGGTAGTTGGGCCCGCCACAAGCCCAAGGTCCCTGCAGTTGGTCAGCTGTTTTAAACAGCTGATCGTGCATGAATGAAACATACGTGCAATCAGCTGTTTAAAAGAAGGACCCTGAACTTCCGGTTCAGTTCTGGAAGTTCGGGTCTGGTCTTTTAAACAGCAGATCGCCCGTATGTTTCATTCATACGTGCAATCAGCTGTTTAAAACAGCTGACCGTGGCAGGGATCTTGGATAGGGGAAGGGGGTCAGGAGCCCGGCCTCCATTCTTGCAGGGGGGGCAGGCTCCTGCAGGTACGCCTCTGTCCAACCCCCCTGATTGTCCACCCACATTTTTGTTAACTGTAAGTATAGTGAACATGTTGTTACTGGGGGGGGGCTTCTTCACTAACTAAAACTAAAGTAAAAAAAGTAAAGTCTATATAAACACACTGGGGCTTGTTATTGGCTCCTCCCCCTGACCTTTAACTTTAGGCTGCTCCTCCTTACTATATTATTTATGTCATTGCACCAACCGCCTAGCCTGTTCTTTAATGCAATTTGAGATCGCAAAATGAATGGGCCAGATAGGAACATCTCAAGATAAAAATCGCTGCTTGTACAATGTGTTCTTTAGAAATTAGATTGATATCTCAAATCTATCTAATATCTGCCTGTGTATGGCCAGCTTTAGGCCTTGTGCTTCTATCAATACAAACTGGGCAGTGATGAGTCATAAACTCCACCCCTTTATGCAAATAGCTAGTGATGATGTCATAACTGACTAGGTCTTAAGAAAAATAAAAGGTATAATAGTTGGGCAGCACGGTCGCTTAGTGGTTAGCACTGATGCCTTTGCAGCGGGGAGACCTGGGTTCAAATCTACCCTTGGACACGTCTGCAAGGAGTTTGTATGTTCCCCCTTGTGTGCGTGGGTTTCCTCCGGGCACTCCCCCACAATCACAAAAACATACTGATAGGATGTTTGAAAACACAACACACAAATTGCTTAGTGAGCTATGTATCCACAGGTGGTGCATATAGGTTTGTCTAAAACAGATGCTTCAACTACCCTTGGCTGGAATATACCTGTGAGGTGACGCCGGGCATCCTGTACTAGTGATCTGAAGTTACTGAGGGGAAGTTCTCTGCACAAGCCGGTGGTAGAAAGCAGGGCTGGAGAAACAGGAGATAATAAAGGAGAGGTCAGTGCCCTTGCATGTGGGAGACACTGCTGCTCTCTGTCTTTAAAGATACTCTGTGCTGCTTCAGTTGACAGTATGGTAAATGAGAATATAGCCCCCCCTCCCATTTACCAGACTGTCACCAACAGCACAGAGTTAACTTGAAAGAAAAAGTTAGCAGCTAGTCTGTATTGAGAGCAGAGCAATGTTGGGTGTGAGTGTGTGTGTGTGTGGGGGGGGTGTCTAATAGATAAAGGCAATTCCACCCCAGAAATTAAAATGCTTTTTTCCCATGCAACAGCCCCCAACCCCAGAAACACTTACACTGGCGTCCACACTAGGGGCAAGGTGGGTCATTCCCCCCCCCCCCCCGGAATTCTGTCCCTAATTATACCAGTTCCTGTGGCAAACTTAATTATACCAGTTACTGTGGGAAAACATGATTATACCAGGGGCAACTTAAATATTAAAGTGCACGTGTGTACAACCTTAAGGCATGGCTGCAACAGGACTAGACAGTAGTTGCTAGGTTACAAAAGCATGTAATGCAGTTGATGTTGTGGGCAAATAACTGACAAGTCACCAGTTTTTTGTTTTAAGAGTTTCCGAACATCTTATGAAACTTAGTTCGACTTGAAAGGACCATGTGTCCAAACATGTTGTGTGTGTATAAGCCACTTTGCAATTACTTTCAGTGTTGCAGTCTAAGTCCTTCATCCTAGCATCTTCTATCCATCCATCTGTATCCTTCTTCTCTTCAGTTATTTTGTTTCCTGGCCAGGGAAAGCAGTGTGACTAGAGACAATTTACAGCCCGTTACGTGGACATTCTTTGATATACACTATGCCTATGATGGCCTATTATGGAGACTTAACTTTTTATGGTTGGTCGTCTCCTCTCTTACCTATAT